>OZ025293.1:196973000-197692626 GCA_964019185.1 Maratus speculifer | reverse complement strand
TTTGTCTGCTAGTTCACTTTTATTATTTTGTCAATTTCTTATTATTATCCTTTTGTATAATTTTTATGACCGAACTCAGAAAGTCAAGAAAAACTCCTAATTTCTGACGAAAATTCAGAGCATCTTCAGTGAAGAGCACTGATCTTCAGCAGCCTCAGAATTGGTTTTTAAAAAATAAGTCACTCGTCTGCTGCATAAAATTTTATTAAATCCTTTTAACTCTTTGAGCGACCCCTCCTCCTAAATATAAACTAAACTTACTTTGCAATTATCCAAAATTTTCTAGATAATAAAATGTAAAATTATAAATTATTAAAAATTGAATAAAATCATGATTTAAAATTTGTTCTAGTATCTCATGCCCAAGAAAACTTACATTTGTCTGTCGGAGAGAGCAAAAAATGTTACCAGTTCTGCAGATCACTAAGTTTTTCCAATTAGTTGTCCGATTAAATTTTTGGCTGATTCGTACCAGTAGACCACTAAGGATTTCAAACACTGTCTAGGTTAAGATATGATAATATTTGTTTGAGAATTAAACTAACCAATATAAGATTTTTTGGTACTTCTAAGTTATCCCGTCGACCAATTTCGCCAAATTATACAAATCGCCAAACTAATAGCCAAATTATAAATGTTGACATAATTTTTATTTTAAATAACATAAAAACAAATAATTAGTAGAGTTTGGCGATAACTTTTTGGTCGACGGGATAACCTAGAAGTACTGATTTTTTTTTTATTGGAACTAATTTTGTAGATTTATTATAAATTTTTGAAACAGTATTAGTTGCTCAGCCTCATCCTCTGACCTGCAAACAGCTATCAAGGATTCAATTTAGCATAGAGTCTGCAATCTCACTGTCTGCTAATCCATCGCTTTAAATCTTGAAATTTTTAACGCTATCTGAATGTACAATTTTTTAGGTCACACAGTACTTTATTTTTGCTATGCATATTTGATTTGTGTGTTTATATTTATCTTTTTGTTTTCTAGAAAAAAAAGAATGAATGAAGAAGAGGGAGAGACTTAACTGAAGTTCCTGACAAAATTATATTGATGTAATATTGATAAATTATGTCAATTCCTTGTATGTAAATAAAAAGAATTTTATAAACTGAATGATATTTCATTTGTTTTCGAGAATATATCCTTGGTACAGAGAAATACTTTTCATTGCTTCAGTCAGACTTCAGTTATTAAAAATTATAAAGGGAAAAGGATAATAATTTAAATCAGTTAAATTATAACTTTAAAAAATTAAGATTAATTTAGTATTTACTGTGTTACTCATAGAAAAATATTTCTCTGGCTTAAAAAATGAAATAAATAATAAAAAATAGAAGGAAGTGTTTGAATTAATGTAATTTGTAAAATTTATGTTGTTAAATAAATAATAAATATAAAATACTTTAATGTAAAAAAGCTGGAATTGAATTTATAAAAAAGTTTCTTTTTTGGAACTTTCTTTCTTAAACAATTTTCTTATAAAAAATCAAATAGCTGCTGCAGGCATCAAACTAAATTCTATGGAGGATTTTAAAAAATCTGCCAATATTCTCTGAATAATAATCAAAATTCAAAGAAATAATTAAGTTTAATTAAGAATTTAATCAAGTACTAATATGAAAAATCTGCAATCTTCTACTGTCATAAAATGTATGCTGTAATGGAATTTCACATATTCGATTCAATATTTATTGTAAGTAAACAGATTTGTATATACAATAAATAATTAACTGATCCTGAATTTTGAACTGGATTCAAAAGGTAAGTAATTAGTGTAATCAAATTTACTATGCATGAGCATAGATATAGAGTTGTGTATTCTTAAGTCCCATCAGCAATTTTTAAATACTTTTTTATCCTATGTATTTAAAAAAAGCTTTTTTTTTCCCCCACAGAGATATGACATCAGAAAAAAAATCCCTCTGCTTATTTTTATTTCAAATGCCCAATCAATAATTTACAAGAATATATGTATAAGGATGAATTTCAAATGTTAAATACATGAAAATTTTCACATTTCTAACTGACCGATTCTGTATGTTATCAGCAGAGTGCGGAATGCTCCAATGAACTCTAATCACGCTTAATTATGAATGTGAAAAATTTCAGTAATTTTACTTGTAATTTCACAGTTGTTAATTAAAATTTTTCCCTCTAGAAAGTTTTAAGTAAGAGATTACTTTGTTCATGCATAAACACTTGTATGCTATTGTTAATCCTATAACAGAAAATTCTTGACTATCTCATTTGCATTTCCATTTTTTAGATTTTAACTGTGGCCAGTCTGTACAAAGACTAAGTTTTCTAATTTGTTTACAAGCTTCTTTTTTCCCAAATGAATAAACCTTTCCTTTCAAACTTTTGAAAATAAAAATATCTTAATAGAAAAAAAAATAATAATAACCTTGTAAACTGCATTGAAAAAGTAAAAAAAGGCCTTGGTAGAGATCAACCTCAGGTATCCACTGGAAAAAGAAGAAAAAAATGCAAATAAGATTTTTAAAAAAAATCCCCAGAGGTTTAACATTAGCAATCAGGTGTTTTTGCATGAGTAATATAACCTTAAAATATAATTTAGGATTATGTATTTGTTTATTTATTTTTTTAAGTATTAAAGTTAAATCTAGTAATGCTGTGAATTGATACAAATTCAATACATATTTTATACATACATAGTAAAAGATTATAGGAATGTTATCTAATTAAAAAATAAATAAAATGCCTAAAAACAGGCTATTTTTTATAATTTAAAAAATAATTCATATTCAAATATTATCTGTTATCTAATAAATATGTATTAAAATAAACTATTTGATAAATATGTGACTAACAAAAAACTATAATAATTTTATTTAATAAATAGTGTTTGACTAAAATTTGGTTTTCTGTAAAAACACACAAAACGAGCAAAAAAAAAATAGGGAAAGTCAAATTAGAAAAATTGCAAGTTTAGTTATATTGCTTAAAATCCAACTTTTCTATCAAATATATACATATGATTTATAAAACACCTCATTTTAATTTAAAAAGTAAAGTAGATTCAAATTTAATCATTTATTTAATAAATATATTAATTAAAATAAGCGAATTTATAAATATATGACTTAAAAAAATAAACTATTTTTCAATATATAGATAATATTAGACGAAAATTTAGTTTTCTGTAAAAACAGATACAAATGAGTAAAAAAAAAAAAAAAAGCATACATAGCTCAGAAAACTTTTAAGTTCAGTAATTTTGCTGAAAATCTACTTTTTCTATCAAATAAGGTATTAAGATTAATAAAAAAAACCTCATTTTCATTTTTTTCTGCATGCTTGTTATAGGGTCAATCCATTTCAAGTGGTCCAGAAAATATTTTTTTGGTCGCTCGACCATTTTTAAAAAATCTGAAATTTTTTGTACAACAACCCTAACATGACGGAAGTTCAAAATGACCGTTCTTTTAATTTTACTATTTTTTTTTTTGTGCATGGCGGCCATCTTTGTTTCATCGTGTGCAGCGATTTTCTCAGATACTAGGATACACAAAATTGTAAATATCTCGTCTTCTATTTTCCCAATTGAAATGGGGTTTGCAGCATTTTGTTTAGAATAAAATAGGCTAAATATACAGTGGAAGAAAAATTTTGAAAAATAAATTTTTATAGGTGAAATTGTAGCACAAAATGTACGATTTTTTCTAAAATCTATCTGTTTGCAAGAGGAAAATTTTCATGCAAAGGAAACTGTCAACCTTACACAATTTTTTCTACAAATAGGTCAAAAGTACGTGTACTCATAAACCAAGTCCCAGATCTGGGAAATGATTTCTCTTTGCGAAAAAAATTCCGAAATTGGTCAAAAATTTCAAAAATCGCCCTTTTTAGGCTTTGATATCTCTGGTGGGGCACGAGATAAAAATCTGAAATTTTGGCCTATGATAGTATTCTGTAGTAGCGTTATGTACAAAAAATTTCAAGAAGGAGATTTGAATACAAGCTCAGATATGACATGGAAAATACGTGAAAACAATACTGTCAAACTATTGTAAACCTACTATGTAACTGTTCAACAAGACTGTCAACCTTGCACAATTTTTTCCACAAATAGGTCAGAAGTGTGTGTACTCATACACCAAGTCCCATATCTGGGAAATGATTTCTCTTTCCGAAAAAAATTCCGAAATTCTTCGAAAATTTCAAAAATCGCACTTTTTAGGCTTTGATATCTCTGGTGGAGCACGAGATAAAAATCTGAAATTCTGGTCTTTGATAGTATTATGTAGTAGTGTTATGTACAAAAAATTTCATAAAGGAGATTTGACTACAAGCTGAGATACGGTGATTTTAAAAAAAAATGTTAAGAAATGCTATTACGAGTACATTAGGAGAAATGATATGTCTCTTTTATTACAATATTTGCACAGAAAATATCGTTTGTTGAAAACAGTTAAATAATAAACATTTAATTTACAAAATACTATGTATGCTCAACAAAGAGCTTAACAATATTTACGAGAGATGTTATGAGTTCGACCAGTTACTGTTGTCAGTCCATCAGGCTGTTCTTTCTAAAAATTTTATTTGAAGCCCCCCAAGTCTTGTCATCCCTTGTTAACTTGAATGAAATTCTTTAAGTTTAATAATTGAAGCCATGTCAACTCGATCAGTTGCAATCCATTGTCTGTAATTTACTTTTCCTGAAATGTGTTCCGAGTAAAATTGTTGCAATAGCATTTCTAGTAGATTTGTTCATCTGGACAAATAGCATATTGGCTTAGCATACATTCTGAATTGTTTAAATCACACAGAAGCATTTGAAAAAGATATTTGTAATTAACATTTAACTTTGTACCATAAATAATTTAAAATTTTGGAGGTATGAACAATTACATAGTAGGTTACAATAGTTTGGCAGTATTGTTTTCACATATTGTCCATGTCATATCTCAGCTTGTAGTCAAATCTCCTTCTTGAAATTTTTTGTACTTAACACTACTACACAATACTATCAAAGGCCAGAATTTCAGATTTTTATCTCGTGCTCCACCAGAGATATCAAAGCCTAAAAAGTGCGCTTTTTGAAATTTTCGACGAATTTCGGAATTTTTTTCGCAAAGAGAAATCATTTCCCAGATCTGGTACTTGGTGTATGAGTACACGCACTTTTGACCTATTTGTAGAAAAAAATGTGCAAGGTTGACAGTCTTGTTGAACAATTACATAGTAGGTTTACAATAGTTTGGCAGTATTGTTTTCACATATTGTCCATGTCATATCTCCGCTTGTAGTAAAATCTCTTTCTTGAAATTTTTTTTACATAACGCTACTACACGATACAATCATAGGCCAAAATTTCAGATTTTTATCTCGTGCCCCACCAGAGATATCAAAGTCTAAAAAGTGCGATTTTTTAAATTTTTGACGAATTTCGGAATTTTTTCCACAAAGAGAAATTAACTCCCAAATCTGGGACTTGGTGTATGAGTACACGCACTTTTTACTTATTTGTAAAAAAAAATTGTGTAAGGTTGACAGTTTCCCTTGGATGAAAATTTTCCTCTTGCAAACGGATAGATTTTGGAAAAAATCGTAAACTTTGTGCTAAAATTTCACCTGTAAAAATTTATTTTTCAAAAAAATTTTTCCACTGTATATTTAGCCTATTGTATTCTGAACAAAATGCTGCAAACCCCATTTCAATTGGGAAAATAGAAGACGAGATATTTACAATTTTGTGTATCCTAGTATCTGAGAAAATCGCTGCACACGATGAAACAAAGATGGCCACCATGCACAAACAAAAAATAGTAGAATTAAAATAACGGTCATTTTGAACTTCCATCATGTTAGGGTTGTTGTACAAAAAATTTCAGATTTTTTAAAAATAGTCGAGCGACAAGTGCTGGACCACTTGAAATGGATTGACCCTATAAAAGCCTTTTATCTATCTTTGATTGTAACTCCTGTAACTATCCTTTTCATTCTTCCCTTTCGCATGTTTATTCTGAAACACTTACGGACAAGCTCTGATTGCGTCAACTAGCAACCTGTTCTAACCCTTTTCAAAATCTTTACAAACTTTGCATGAAAAGCCTTAAAAAAGCATCCAGACATTTACATAGTATGGTTGAAAAAAGGCTGTTAAAAAGCAAAAAATGCTATCTGGGGGGTTATTAGATATAAAACATGTAAATAGTGGAAGTCAGATAGCTAACATTTTTACAAAGCCCCTACCTCGTATCCAATTTCAGAAATTACGGTCAGAACTTGGACTCAGGTGTTTGAGTCATGTTTAAGGGGGGCTGTTAAAAATATCATTATTACAACCATGCTCTAACTTTGACTTCAACTATTTGTACTTTGACTGTAACCATTAACTGTAGTGCTAGCGTTGTTTACTGTTGAGTTTGATGCGGTGTGCTTTGAACATGTGATGTATTATATTTATTTAATATGTAATCCAGCTTTTATTATAATTATATTTAATCTAGAAACCAATTTAGTGCCTATTAGCTAACCTAGTCTTTACAAAAACGGCCTATAGAAGCGCTGCTCGCAGCCTTCGGTACAGGAAAATTGTCTCTTTAATTTCCCTTGAATAATGTTAAAGTGCCAATGAAATAATTTTTTTTTTTTTTTTTGTAAAAGCATTTTAAAGTTTTAAATATTCAAATTTGGATAATTTTTACTTTGTCATATGGGACAGAACACAAATATCCAGCGCCGTGCGAAAGGGGGGGGGGGGCGATAGTCCAAATTTATACTAACAACGTCGTTTTTTGGCCCGTGACACGAAAACGTTGGGGGAGAGAGGCGCCAAATTGAAACTTTGCCCGGCGTAGTTTTCGCTTTGCACGCCCCTTCAAATGTCACAGAAAATGTTAAAATGTGCAAAAGAATAATCATTCTATTCTGAACGAGTTTATAATGCAAGTAATGATATGGGCTTGCACAGCACTATCCTGAAGCGAGAAGTTATATTTTTTCTCCGTTTTTAAATATGTTCCCTCATATACTGTTAAGAATTTGAAACTTTTGCTGCACAGTCACTCCCCTTCTACAGACCCCTTGCACGTGACGTCACATGCTTCATCTGGCGCCCAAACAAGGCAAATGTGGTGTTTTCACATTTATAAAAATAGTAATTTGCGCTTCATTTTTTAAGTATTTAGAAAAATAATGCAAGAATAAGAAAAATCAAAATTAAACAGAAAGACCACAGTTGCTTTAAACGGCAAACGGGGAGTTATGATGGTTTGTTCGGGCTCCAGATTATGGCGTCATGTGCACCAGATAAGAGGAACAGCCGCTGTCGTGACGTCAATGCAAGGGGTCTATTTATATCTATATTTGGACCAATGAGAATGGGTTTAAAGTTCGGGAAGAATTTTGCAGCCGACTGTAAGTCCTCCTGCAATCAACCAATCAGAGGCTGCAGTTACATTTGTACTTATTGCGTGCGCATCACCTTAATCTTAAGACTGCTTCAAATTACACGTATAAGATAGCAAGGCACCGTTATTCCGTTTACGTTTTGTTTATATCATAAGTCTACACTGTTAAAAATATCCTGAAAAATTACCTCTGTTTTTAAAGAAAATCTATTTTCTAACCAATGAGAACCAGGGCCGTAGCTAGAAGTGATCTGCAGAGGGGGCTCAAGAGATTGTAGGGGGGGCTCATACTTTTTTTTCTCATTCTGACGCAGAAAGATAAATGAGTGCATATTCACATTGTAGGTACTATGTTTCTCATTAAACTGTTGTAATAACTTCATTTTATGCTAATAAAAGTATATGATAATGAAAATTTTGAGTGTATAACTGGTGCAAAATTAAACATCCAGTTAGCTTCATTTGTACAAATAGGATGAGGGAGTGTTGAAACATTTATTTATTGAGTAATTCTTCAAAATGTGAAAGAGTCTCAAAGCTAAATTAGATTTTTGAACAGAATTTCATTTGAATTTTCTAAGCAGAAATTCATTGAGTGACTTTGGAATATTTTCCAGGGGGGCTCAAAATATTTTAGGGGGGCTAAGCCGCCCATAGCGCCCCCTTAGCTACGGGCCTGATGAGAACGCTACATAAACGTCTATGGAGCGTTCTCATTGGTCATAAAATAGATATCCTTTTAAAACGGAGGCAATTTTCAGGATATTTTGAACAGTGCAGACACCGTAATCCCAGCCTTCAGTGGTGACGTTACAACTCCAGAAATTGGGTCAAAACAAACCACAAAGTTCAGAAAAGATAGAGAAGAAATTTGTTGTTTTATCGTAAAGCTAAAAAATCAACCCTGAAACTGATTTAAACAAGTTACACTTCAGCCCAAACACTTGCTGATCGCTTTTAAAACTTCACCCAGTTCAATAAATTCAGCCTTTGAAGGATATCTGATTTCATATTGAAAGCCTTTTTGATGTTATATAGTGCATCTCTAACACACTCTAAACTCTCTCGGTTTGTATTGACCCAGTTGTCATGGAAATGCGGGGTTGAGTTGTCTGTGACGTCACACTGATGAGCTCTATCCCGAATGCCATGGAAGTTGATACGGTGAATGCTGGGAGATGCAAGACACGTGGGTAAGATTTTTTTCAAGTTGGCAACTCCCATCATCATGGATATTCAGTCTGCCATATCAAAGTAAGTTGTTTATTTATATAAATAATTTTCTTGCTCAGCTTTGAAATGTATTGAATTTGGATATAATTTATCTTTGCCTGATAACCAATCTTCCTACTTTAGCATTGCTTTACTCAATAATGTCGATTTTCGATGAGTTGTGTATATATGCATACACAAATGTGTGATCCATTAAAAGTGTCCTTGTTACTAGATTTTTTAATGTTATCTTATTTAAATTTACCGAGGTTTAAACAAAAATCAGATGAAAAATCGAATTAAAAATCTCAGCCTAAGTCCGATTTACCGATACGATCATATTTCTTTTCAACCGAGTTAGAGATTTTGACTTGTTTTGGTTTTGTTTACGTTTTTATGTAGCAACATTAAATGATTTGTTTAGAAGCGTTAAATCTCTAAGAAAGTTTTCCGAGAACAGCTCGGGAAACGTGGTGTAAAAAACAAAGTATAGCGTATTATTTTATAGTTTATTTATCGATCTGAGTGTCCAGTTATTATCATAGTTAATTCTTAAATACCCCTTTAAAAAAATAACGTTTATCATTAGGGCATTATTGGGAAAAGATTTCATTAATTATTGAATATTAATGATTGGTTATGCAAAACGATTCAGAACTATTTACTTATGGGCAATTCTCCCAAAAGTGAACCATTCCCATAAAAAATAAAATTCTTCTTTTTTATTTGTGGTAACTAAAGTACATTGAAGTATTTAATTCATGTATTTTTTAATTTTTTCATGGTTTATTTCTGCATGTATGTGGAGACCAAAACTGATGTTTACGATATTAAAAATTGCATGCAGTCATACACCTATACTTCATTAATCTCTATAAATAAAAATACTGCATTTTTATTGAATTTTTGGATTTTCAAAATAGCTGCAGGCATATTCCTATTTAGTTTAAAAAATTTTACTATCAGAATACCTCAGGGTTGTTTGGTTAAAACCACGCTGGTTTAAACTGTGGTTAAAACCATGGTTTAAACCTAGTGGTTTTTTTAAAAAAACCATGCTGGTTTTTTTTCATTTGGTTTTTTTAATTTTTCATGTATTTTACGCATTATTAAAATATCCAAAATCCAAGTTATGCGGAAGCTACAAGCACAGCCTTTTTTTTTTTTTTTTTTTTGCTTTTTTTAAAAGACATTAATAAATTTTTAAAGTGACAAACACTTTTAATCCGCCTAACTTTTCTTACTAGCTATAAATCTACACGGCAAACTAATTTTTTTAATGTGAGCTATAGAGGAAAAAAAAAAGCTCTTTGTTTTGCTTCTTCTTTAAGCCTTTTATTTTTAAAAAATAGCCTAAGATACAATTTTACCATTTAAATTGCATCATATATCAAAGCATTAATGATGACATAACATAAGTCATTCTCCCCATTGGTTACTCTTTGTTCTCTATGCTAATGAACGAATGATTGTAAATTTTCTCTGTTCTGTATCTATTGGTTTTAATAACCTTTTGCTTTTCTTGCATTTTAGTTTTACTTTATGATTTTATTCTGTTTGTACTATATTTTACTTTAAGAAAGCTACTGATATATATTGAAGTAAAAGGATGTCTAAAACTAGAAAAAAGAAAGATATAATCTGGTAGGAAAATAGAAATACACCAAGAACAGGCTTGAGAGCCAAATGTATAAATTGCATGCAATGCAAATGCTGTCAAATTAGTTCTCCCTTATTATATTTGATGGAATTGTTTTTCAAGATGCCTTAGATGTTTGCCTTAAAAATTACCCCACTTAAAATTTGTGATGAAAATAGGAATGTTAATGATAAAAATATTCAAAAGTTTCTATGTCTAATTTTAATCTAAAAAGAAATGCTGAAGATATGTTTGAATTGTTAAAGCCTATTGCAGTTGCCCTGGATAATATCTAAAGTAATATAGCTCCATTGTTGATGTAGTTTATATTTGGAAAAATCGTCAAAAAATATTAAGAGAAAAAAGATAAGTAAAGAAGTCCCGCAGTGTTTTGAGTCCAGGTATAAAATGGCTCTAACACCCATGCATGCTTGATATCGTGGTACAGTCAAAGTGTTCTGACCAAGAAAAAAAGGATGCATTAAATTTTGCAAAACTAGAATATCTATATAACTTTAGTTTGCACTGATAGTTAATTTTATGCCAATCTTCACCTTTTGAAAAACATTTTTTTGAGCAGAATGCAGTAAAGGAAGTTACCCCATATAAAATAAGGAAGAGTCAGCAAATTCAAATCAAGAAATTTAATAGCTCTGTCTTTACTGAAGTATCTGTCATTACAACTTATAACAGCAAAGGCCTATTCAGTGAGTGTTGAAAGAATATTTTCACCATTTGGACTGGTATAGACAAATATACGAAATAAATTGGGATTAGAAAAGGCCTCAAAACTGGTCTTTTTATTTTAAGCTTTTAATTAAAATTAAATAAATAGAATTGTTTTTATAAAGAAATTGTTTACCTAAATATATTTAACTAGGAAAAATAAAGTTTGTATTAAAAAAAAAAAGAAAAAGAATAGTAATTTTTCAAAGCATATGTCTCAATATGTATAAATATTACACTCATTGATAAATCAAGTATGTCGATACACATGTGATTTATTTTAGCATTTAAAAAATGCATATTGATGTTTTTTATTTAAATAAATATATATATAGTAAAAGATTAATAATCATTTGTTGATGCTGGTATTATTGATACAGTAAATGATTTCTAAATTAAGCACAGGAAAATGTTTTCTATTTTTGCTTATTTTTTGTTGATTTAGTGAAATATATTTGTTTATCCCTCATTATGTTCTACATAATAATTATTTCTTTAATTATTATCTAAAGGCTTATATGAGTATACAAATAAATTAGTAGTTCAACATTTTTTAAACAATAAATATTTCCCTAAAGAAAGCTAAACTTATAGGTAATTTAATTATAATTTTTATATGCTTTAATTATTTAATTATATAAAAAAATTAAGTATCAATGTGAATGTTTAACATTAATTACAAAAGAAAAATCATAACTTTCTAAAACTCAATTTTTTTTCTTGCAAATGCTTTTTAAGTAATGATGGGAAAAAAACCTGGTTTAAACCAAAAAAACCCGGTTTTTTGGTTTTTTTCAAAAAAACTGTTTTTATACCAACCCTGGAATACCTTAAAGAGATGTCCTATGCATCACATCAAGAGTCATTCCATATAAGAATCATCCATGCTGTGATTAAAGGGCCAACAGATTTTGTGATTTTTTTTTCCTAGTGAGATGACAAATTAGAAAGAAAGAAATCCAAAATATTAATCTGTGGGACCATTCGTTTTAATTTGGTGGGGAGTCGAAGGCCAGTGCCCTGCTTGAAAAACTAAAATTTTTTGTTTTGCATAATATTTCTTATAGTATGCATTGAAGTTATCCCACAAAACAAATTACATGGTTGTATTATATAAGGTTCACCCTTTTCTATTCAAGAATAAAAATTATGAGATATGTGAAATGCAGTAAGCTAGAAAACTGCAAAAGTTGATTTTTTTTTTTTTTTTTCACTAAAGTTTTGATGTATATATGAAATGAAGAGAAGAGAAAAGTATATTGATGTTTAATAAAGTGAAAAGAAGTATCTAAACCAGATAAATATAACTACATTTTTGTTGTATACTGTTTCTTTGAAAGTAAAACTGTCTATAAAAGTTATTTATTTTAAACATGGATGAATATTCCTTATGCAAGTTATCAAATAACTGTGCTTGTGGGCCATATGCTGCTACAAGAGCAAGTAGATTATTTCAAGTTTCTGAACAGATTACACTGTAAAAAAAATCTGTTAAATTTGCATCAAAAAACTGCTGGCAGCAATGTTGCCAGCAGTTCTTATCATAAATTTAATGATTTTTTTTTACATTGTAGGCCCAACGATTTGGAATGGTACTGGAAAAAGTGAAAACAAACATACCTCCAGAAAATATTTCCAAAAAAGATCTCATAAAAAATTGAAATGGAACTATCCTAGAGCTTGAGGATATGATTTCAGTTAAAGAGGAAAATAAGCACTCGCCAGTTGCCACTCGATGACTAAATGTGAAAAACTGGTGACTAAAAAATGTGGAAAGTACCACCCAAATGCAGGATTCTCCAAAAGGTGTTTTGTGAAAAAAATCGCAGAAAAAAAAAACCCTGCAAATTTCGACAAAATAATTTAAAACCCAAATTTCAAAAAAAGATCGCGGAAAAATATGAATTTCGTGTAAGTATCGCAAAAAGACATCGTCTAAGGATCGCAAAAAGAATGCAAGTATCGTCGAAGAATCGCGAAAGAACCGTAAATAGCATTAAAGAATTGCAAAAAAAAGCAATTATCGTAAAAAATCGCATATTTTGTCAAAAAATCAACAAAAACAAACGCGGTTTTTGTAAAAAAAAATAAATAAACGTAAAAACGATCGGAAAAAATGCGAATTTCATCAAAGAAACATGCAAAAAATGTGAATACCGCCTTTATTTTAGGAAAAAGGATAACTTCACTACCTTCAGTAAGACTTCACCTTGATTCAAATTTCTCTTCCAGAAAATTTTTGTAAAAGCTTTTAACTATTGAGAAAAGTTAATGAGATCTTTTTCGTCAAGATGGAAAAATAAGTATTTGCTAAATTTGAGATCTGCTCATTCTAGTTCGGTTAAAACTAATATTCCTCAATTTAAAGTTAACGATGTAGTTTGGATCAAAGATGATCATTTACCTAGAAATTTTTGGAAATTAGGTAGAATTCTTGAGTTATTTCCTGGAAGGGATGGCAAGGTGAGGGCTTGCAAGTTAAAAACTGAATCATCAATTATAAAACGACCTGTACAATTGCTGTACAATTTGGAGCTCCAGAGCTGAAAGTAAAACTTTTTCTTTCAAGTAACAGAACATTTTAGAACATTATTATACTGTATATATTTATCTGTTTTTTTAAGCCTTATGATATAATTTTATTTACTGAAATATGTCTTGAACAGGGCCGTAGCAAGGTGTTTTGAGGCCCCCCCCAAAAAATATAACTTTGGGGCCCCCTCCCCCCCACTTTCAACTGAATTTTTTAAAAAATATTTATATTAAAGTTTCCAATGAGTTTCAAATTATATTAATGTAATAAACAAATTTAATAATTATCATAAGTATTTTAAATCATTATTAAAATTATTATAACATTCATAACTCTGCACAAATACGATATAAATATGCATTGCTTAAAGAACCCGTGGCAAAATGCGTGCAACACTGTGACGGGCGTCGCAGACTTTTAAGGACACCTGCAGACTCAGCAATGCCACGGACGCGCTATTGTGCTTAAATTATGCAAAAAATCGGTCATGGGGCACAAAAAATAGCTCTTACCTGTGGGATGCGTAATTTCGTCAAAATTTCGTCTCAAAATAAGAGCGATTTCATCCAAAGATCGCGAGAATAAACGCAAATATTATCAAAGCATCGCGAAAAAACGGCAAATTTCGTCAGAAAATCCTTCAAAAGCAGATTTCATCAAAAACTTGCGAAAAAAGGGGCAAATTTTGTTAAAAAAAATACCCCAAAAAACGGCAAATTTCATCAAAAAATCTTGAAAAAAAAACAGATAACGTTAAAAAATCGCGAAAAAACGACAAATTTTGCCAAAAAATCTCGAAAATAAAGAAAGATTTTGTCAAAAGATCGAGAAGAAAACGAAAATTTCGTCAAGGGCACAAGGGAAAAATAGAAAGATATTGCTGGAAGTGGATTTTTCTGTTTTATTATTATTATTATTTTGTAAGTGATGGAAATAATTTACACATACACATGCATGTTACCATAATTAATTAGCACTACAATAGCAGAAAAAATATATTTATGTAATACGTTGCATTTTGCAGACTATTTTTGAAAATATTATTAGCGTTGCAGACATTTGAAGATAGTTCTGCCACCGGGCTTAAAGATAAATTAACAATGTTAAAATAAATTTGTCTAAAACAATTTTACAAATAAGCACATAATGCTAAGATTTTATTATAAAGTATAGAGAATAAATAAATTATATAAACACATAATTTTAACAGTTCGCTACTTAAGAGGCTACTTCAGTTACGCGAAAAGACCCATTCTCTAATGCATGGAAGAATGGAATGGAATACTATGAAAGAAATTTATATCTCAGTTGCATTTCAATATTTTTAAATGATTTTTTTTCACTGGATAGCTGAGATCAATTTGTATGCAGATTTTTTTTTCACCTTTTTTTATTTTGTTTGCAAAGTTTTTTTTTTTTTAAGAGGATGATTTAATTTTCGAAACCGGTTTTAAAAATGAAAGTGACCTCATTAAAATTATCTGCAAACAAAATTGAAAAAGCAAAAAACAGCCCGTATACAGATCGATCTCAGCTATCCTCAAAGAGCACCGATTAACCAAATTCATTGCATAACCAAGTATTGAATGACAAAGAATTTACAGAAACTGACTTATAAAAATTTTACAAGTTTCTTTTTAATATTAATTTTTTTTTTTTTAAAGTAACAATTTATATACATTTTTCCCCCTTTTAAAATATGAAATGTTAGTAACTACAGGTTTCAAGACAATTATAAACTCTAGTTCATGCCGACTTTTTCTTAAAATAAATAAACAAAAATATTTTTAAAATAAGAACTTAAATGATAAAGTGAAAGCAAAATTATTATTTTGAAAAGAGGCAAAAGATTTCGAATTGTGCGTAAAGACATAGGCCCCGCAACACTTTAACAGGCTCAAGGACTGTGCCATTTCTTGTCAAATTCAGAGCCCATTAAGAATTAGAAGTAGAGGAAGCCCGACATCACAGAGGTGGGGGGGGGGGTCCCTATTATCCTATCAGTTGTTTTTTCATTTACTAAATCCATTTTTCGTATGTTTAAATTATTCGAAATTTTACCATGCAAATTTCGATTAAATAACGTTTTTACTATTAAATTAAAACTGACTATCTACATATTATACACATTAAAAAATATTTTATTAAATACATAATTATACGTAACCAATTAATTTTGTAAAAGACATGGAATTACAGTTGAGAATATTTGAACTTCAAAATATTTCTTATGTTTTACAAATTGCAGCATAGTAAGATAAAATATTTCATAATAAAAAAAAAAAACTATATATGTTTTACTCTGATTGAATTTATTGAATTGAAAATTAGCTTTGAAAAGTAAATTTGCGGGGGCCCTTTGTATTTTAGTTGGTAAGAATAGGCTTTATGGGCCTGCGAGATTATTTAGCATCACGGAAAAAAAGAAAGAAAGAACGAAAGAGCATAGAAAAATTTAAAATAGCACAATTTCTTATTGTGACATGAATTTAGAACTCTAGATTTTCAAGGAAATAAGAGTATAAATTAAATGAGAATTTACTTATTACTTGTTAACAAACGAAATAGTAGTTTAACATATGAATGCAATGGAATCGGAAGTTGACGCAGGGATTTTTTCTTGGATCCCATTTTGTGAAAAATAAAGTTATTTTTATGAAATTTATTGTATTTTGTAATGAAATTTGAATTCCAGTTATTGAAATTCGCATCAAACATTTATTAATAATAACTTATTTAAGTCTATATGCCGAATTTCTCATTTCAGGTGAACTTGTTTCCTTTGCAAAACACATATTTTAAAACCTAACAGTATAAAATTAATTAGAGTATATTTTTATGGAATAGAATTTTGTGAATGGTGTGATTTATAAAAAAGAATTTTGTGAAGGAGCCCTAATAAAACGCTTAAATGAAAAACATGTAAATGAGAAATGTGTGTTATTAAAATGTGCTCTATTAGTATACATATATTTTTCCAAGCTGTGCAAAATTTTCTAATACTTAAAATTTTTAATAACTGCTATATAAATTACATAAAGTAATAAATATGACTTACCAGATTAGTATAGGAGTAGATCTTTTTTCCTCCAGATATAACACTTAATTTTATAAATACTATACTATGCGTATTACTAAAATAAATCAGAAAAAAACATACGAAAATCCACATCTGAAGTGATGACTGTGTTGTCTACAAACATGTACTTGTATGCATTAGCGGGCTGCTAAAGTACTTGAATAGGCCAGTACTCTCTTCAAGGTCAAGGAATCCGGTTACTACTAAGTAACTAAGCTGTTAACTTTTAAGGGGATTCTCTAGATGTCACCCACGTCGTGAAATCGGTGTGAAAAATGACCTATCTTCTAAGAACATAATATTCCGGTATTTCAAAAGAAAACACCCTTTTGTCGCTAGCAGCTTTATACAAGAACCCGGCTTTCTTCAGAGTCGATCCGATGACCGGTAATCTTTCCTTATCTTTCTTAGTTCTATGCAAAAACCCATGGTCAAAAAGCGAGGGGGGAAAAACAAGTAAAAAAATAAGGATTTTCAGTTTCTTGGTTTCTGCGTTTTTGAAATCTAAACAAGGTTTTTGATAAAAACAGGGCCCCGTTAAGGCTATGGGGGGGGGACAAACATCATTCTAAACACCCCCCCTCTATCTATCTGTAATTTTTTTTCTTTTTTCTTTTTTTTTAAATAATGCAGAAGTGGCAAACACTAATAATAAAAAACATATTGCACACATGCATAAATTTTGTACTCACATCTATATACAAGATATCCCAAGAAATTGGTCACAACTTTATTTAAAAATATTAATTTGATAATTATAGAAAAAAATGATAGATTGATTGAGATAAGTATTTCTTTGCAAATTTTTACTTTGCTTACCTACGTACATTACAAGATGTCTAAAATAGAAGACTCAAAATTGGACATAACAGTTTTAACTTATCACGTTACGAGAAAACATTAATAAAAAATTTCTTTTAAAAGCTATAGGATACTATGTTGTTGTAATCAGGGCCTGGCTAAGTCACGGGCATGCAGGACACCTGCATCGGGCGTGAGGCCCCCTCAATCGGGGGCCCTCAAGGGCAAATATAATTTTTTTGTTAAGGCTAATAAAAAATGCCCAAAAATTACAAAAATTCCTTCTTTATTTTTAGCGTTATTGGGGCTCTTTTCTCATCTCTCCTCTGTTTTGGAACCCCATGCCCCTTCCCCCCCCCTCCCCTGAATCTAACAGTTACATCACAGTTGTATTTACATTTTAATGGCTCACATTTAGTCTTATATTTCTATAACAGAAGAAAAAAATGTATTCGATAATTTCTTAAAGTTATCTTTTTTGTGCTATTCTGCATACAAATGCGAATAGACAACTAGTATAAAGGTTAGTTTTAAACACTTTAGCATAATTCAAGAAAAAATCCAAAAGTTAGAAAGGGCCCCCCCCCCCCCCTCAATCTAAGTCGGGCCCTGGTTGTAATAAAATTTTAATAATTTGTTTTCTAATGATATAGTTTGTTTTCTACGTATGTGGAGGGAACACTGGAAGCAGAGAGGAAAAGGAGAACAACATTCCCTTCCTAAATGTTTGAAAACGTATGAATTTCGGTCACTTTTGGCACATTTTAAGCATTTGGCACCCTTTAATGAAAATCTTCATTATTGGGGGGGGGGGGGGGCTTTAAAAAGGTGCACCTGGGGAAATTGCCTGGTGGGCCCCTGAATAAGAAAAGGAGAATTTGAAAAAATAAAAACATGAAAAGAAGTGTTTTCTTACATTTTCAAAACAAATAAACTTCGGTAAAAAGGTCGATAGAATCGATTAGGGGGCCCCCTGACTTCGTCGGCCCCCCCCAAATGGGGGGTATGGGGGGCGGTCGCTACGGCCCTGGTCTTGAATAAGTATTGAAATGTGTAAATATTTATATTATTTCTTGAATTTCATATTTGCAATTTTATTGTGATCTTGATTTAAATATGATAGTTAAATATTATGTTAGAATTATATTATTCATTCTCAGACTATTAGTGTATAGAATGTCTTTTTTAAAAAGTATAGCATGATTTACCCTAGATAGAGTATGGAAATTTGATGTCACTTTCCAGGACTATATATATGTATATGTTAGCTTGATCTTGAATAGAATTTAAATTTAAGCAATTTACTTTAATATTTGATTATCTTTTTGAAATGTTTTGTTTTACTTTCTTGGTTTCACTCTTGAATCATCTTAGATATTATTGTTTCTTATAAATTTTTATATCTGAATTTAAATCTATACTTGGAATATATATTGATTTAAATACTGTTATACTAAATATTTAACTGGATTTCTTAACATTATTTTCTTAAATTTTTGATGAACTCCTTGTTCATGGCGGGGCAGTATGTTACGAATTTATTGTATCATGTGTCTGTGGGCGGAGTTAACTGTCTCTCACGCCATTACGTAATGTTCCCGAACTTGGCAGAAAGCTATTGTTTTTACTTCAGTTTGGAATAATTTTTCTACTTGAATATAGAGCAATTCTTGGCATGCTCTCCTGGAATTTCTTATAATATTGATGATAATTTTTTAATAGTTTTTTTTAAATGTTATGTGTAATTGTTATTGTGTTTGTGGAATAAAAACAAGAAAGACTTCAAGACTTTTAATTTAGAACAACAACATGGCACCTTTATCAGAATATACCAACACAATCTTTTGTTCTCTATATTTTTTAGTGCATTTCATCAAATCGCAAAAGAAAAAAAAAACCTTGCTAATTTCTTCAAATGATCGTCAAAAATTTGTGAATTTCATCAAAGGAGCAACAAAAAACGAACATTTCATCAAAAGATTGCAGGAAAAATGTGAATTATGTCAGTTCTAAAAAGTGCTATCAAAGGATCTCTGAAAAATTTGAATTACGTAAACAAAATTTCCTAAAAAAACGCAAATTATGTCAAAAGATCATGAATTACTTCATGGATCGCCAAAACCACACATTTGTCAAAAGATTGATGGAAAAAATTGCAAGTATGTCAGATTCACCAAGGATCATGAAAAAAAGCACAAATTTTGTCAAAGGATCATGAAAAAAAATGCAAATTTCATCAAAAGATCACAGAAAAATGTTTATTTCGACAAAAGATTGCAGGAAAACATGAATTTCGTCAAAAGATCACAGAAAAAAAGGTGAATTTCATTAAAAGATCTTGAAAAAAGTGATTTTTGTCAAAAAACTAATTTTGTTTTAAAAAACTGCCGATAAAACACAAATTCCATTAAGGGTGTTCTTAGCTGCTCCACTCAACAAGCGCAAAATGTTTTGACAGATTTACAAATTCATTTTTTAACAGAAATACAATAGACTCCCTCAAATCTGCACAGCTTGGGACCAGAGGTTGTGCAGATTTTAGAAATTTGCAGATTTCTGGTCATTGCTTTGTTTACATTTCTTAAACAGTAATTTGAGTGCAATTAATAGTGCAATTGGAAATAAAATGAATGCTTACTATATAATAAAATATTAAAATAAGTAATAAACTAAAATAATAAAAATTTAGATAATTTTTAAAATGATTAAAGTACTGATAGCAAAGGTCAAGTTAATAGTGTATGATTAAATATTCATTATAAAGATTAAATGCTTCCAAAATTATTCAACAAAACTTGCCACACTTGCATTACTAATTCACATCAAAATCATAAAATAAGGGTTTTTTTTTTTTTTTTTTTTTTCAAGTTTAGCCTGGCTTAATAACCAAAAAATCTGGATTAATGCATAAATATATTTGGTAAGAAGATTCTGATTACCAGTGATATCAGCAATATCTTGAATTTTTTCCAAAAAAAAAGGTATTCTTCCTTCATTAAAAAAAACATGAATAGAGTATTATTAAGAAAATTACAAATTAAAAAATACATGGAATTGATACAAAACTAAAAAAAATCAAGTTTTGTCCCAATATCTGAACTGAAAGTTTCATTGTTTACATCCAAAAAATTTGTGCGGATTTTAGAGAGTTGCGGATTTGAGGGAGTCTACTGTATATAAAATTGAAATGCCTGACTATGGAAGCGATTTCAAATCAAACTTATTTTTCCATTTCATGATAATTAAATTACCTATCCAGTTCAAAGCTATTTCGATCACTTCATTACCCGTTTTTCTCCTGCTTTTCGACCGGTTTTTCTGCTTTTGTCGGGAAATGTGCTCAAAAGTGTCAACTTTGAAGGCTTGTTATGGAAAATCTATTGTGTTTTTTAAAAAACAGAAAATTGAGTGCAACTAGACATTTCTGAATAATAACACCTGCTAGTTTCATGCATTTCTGAGCAAAAATAAATTAAGGGTTGTTCTCTACAATACTGCAAATTTGACCAAGCAGTCTGACTTGAATGTTACATAGGTAAATTTTCATAAAAATTGGATAAATTGCTAGTAATTGGTCAATTGTTGAAGATTTTAATAGCAGCAGAAATCGTTATAAAATTTTAGACAAAAGTACATATTCCCCATTCACTTTATCATTAACTCATAACAATAAATGTGAGGGAATGATGAAATTAAGATATTTTTACTAATTGTTCCAGCAGCAGAATTTTTTCTGCAGTCTGCAACACAAGTAAAAACTTAAAAAACAGTCTGCAGACCAATCCTTTGCATTACATTATATGCACTCAAATCTCCCAAGTGTTTGTGACAGACATAAAAGAAAAGTATAGTTTAAACAAAAAAAAAAATGCCTTTGTTCTCAGAATTTTTATCAACTGATACATTGTCTGAAAGAGGGGGGGGGGGTGGGTGACAGAATTTGTGAGTTTTTCACTATCTTTTAACAAGATGTCATTTTTCGTGACCTTATGAAGAAATTTGTCGTTTTTCGTGATTTTTTGAAGAAATTTGCTGGTTTTTTTCATAATTTTTTAACGAAAAATGCCGTTTTTCGCGATCTTATGAAGAAATTGGCTGTTTTTTCGCGATCATTTGAAGAAATGTTCCGTTTTTTCGCGATCATTTGAGGAAATGTTCTGTTTTTTCGTGATTTTTATATGAAATTTGCCATTTTTTTTGCAATTTTTTGAAGAAATTCGCTGGTTTTGCGATTTTTTTATGAAAACTGTCATTTTCTTGCGATCTTTTCACGAAAACTGCCGTTTTTTTCGCCATCTTTTAACACTAGAACGGTGGCAAAATTTTACCTACTGGAACGGCGGAAGGGGTCAATTTGACCCCTCGATGAAACTACTGAAATAACAATGCTAAAACAATTTTAAATGGCATACATTGTGACAAATATGTAATTTCCCTGTATTTCATAATTCATAGTTAATATTACTCGATATTTAATTTAACTTTTAAAGTACTGTGTATGTAACGGCTGCAAGGCGATCAATTTGGTACATACTAAACTACTCAAAAAACTCATTAATTTGACATAAAAAATAGTTTAAAATAAATGTTTTCGAAAATTAAAACCAATGTTAACTAAAATAAAGCACAATTTTTAAAATAACAATTTTTTTAAAATCTACTTACTCGCCGAATGAACCACACTCTGAATCCAATAAATGAGAAACGTATTCTGTTGTTTCCTTTATTTCATTATAAATGTAGCTGAATGGTTTATATCTAAAGCATTTCGTTTGAATTTTTTTAATGCTTAACATAGTCCCGTACATGTATTATACATTAATGCAATTGATACAAAAATAATTTTTAACAATTTTTCCAGTGCATTTTCCGCACACAACTTTGGAACTCGATGCACAAAATTCTTGAGATTTGTTTCCATTGCATTTCTGTACTTGACACTTTTTTCTCTTTATATCCACTTTATTTTCGTTTGTTTTTTCTGAAGATTCAGGAAGGATCTTTGGGAGTTTTGAAGCCATAAGAACCATTCTTAATTCCTCTCCTAATTTCAATAGAAAATCTCTTCTACTGATGGGCTTGCCTGTTACACTTTTATAAATTATCCAAGCGTTCAAAGCTGCATGATCCAAAATATTGAAAAAAAAATTTACAGGCCATCGTCTAGAAGCAGATTTAACGGAGTATTTTTGGCACATCTGATCACGAATATCCACATCACACTTTGTTGCGTTGTAATAATCTATTGAATCTGGCAACTTTTTCAGGCTGTCCTCAGTTTTTACAGTAGAATGTAATGAGCTCAATAGAAAAACACTTTTGTTTCGTTTGGCTTGATAGTTGGTAAGTGTCATATTATCATGTTCCACTATCTTCGATGAATAAAGAGTACTGCGCATATTTTTCAAAGCTATAGGAATTTCTCTTCTGTTCTTTTTCATTGTACCAACCAAAGTTGTATTTTTAGATTTTAGCATTTCAGCTAATTTGATGCTAGTAAAGTAATTATCTGTCGTAATATTCCTCCCTTTGTTTTGATGGTGATCTGTTAATTTCATGACAACATTTTCAGATAAACGTAATTGAGGATTTGCTGTTTCATCTTTTCCTAGATAAGGAAATCCATTCAAGAGGTATTTAGTATCAACGTCAACAGATAACCAACATTTTATTCCAAATTTATCAGGTTTATTTGGCATATATTGCGTAAATTTACATCTAGCTTTAGATGGGAAGATTTGTTCATCAACTGTAATATTTTGTCCTGGTCGGTAGCATGTTTTGCAATTTTCAATAAATTTATTCCACATTTCAGATGCAAGAGCAAATTTATCAGTCTGTAATCGACTAGATCTTGTTGTTTTTTCGTCAAACCTCAAAAATCTTTTTATTTCCTTGAAGAAATCTTTTTATTCTCTTGAGATAGTTTCTTTGCAAAATGGTATGCCCCATGCTTCAGACCACAATGAATATAAATCTAAACTCTTTGCTCCTGTTGCTCCACGAATATATAATATAGCAACAAAAGCCTCTAACTCAGCTAGAGATAAACTCCAGTCGTTATTTCCACGTTGTCGATGAGCTTCTGATTCTGTACATTTCTTTATATGCAACAAGATAGCATCGTCAATGAAAAGCTTGAAAGCACTAGACACTTTGTCCTCAAAAACACGAGTCTTTGCAAAAGATGTCGGTCCCGCCGTTTCTTTTAGAACATTATAAGCAGGAACATGGCCGCAAGCTGAATTTTTAGAATTTATTTCATTCTAGATAGTGTTATCAGGGGCAGTGAAAACAGTTTTGATAATACCCTGATCCGCTTTTTTTCGTTTATTTCTGCTTAGCTGTTCTTCGTTCACATCACTGTCCTCGGATTCACTAATAGTTTGTGTCTGAAATTCATCTTCAGATTCTACAGAAAAATTATCATTTTCACCTCCGTCAGACTCATTTTCAGAGAGCTCCTGCAACAATTTTTTAATTTCTTCATTAGTAAGACCTCTTTTTCGCTTATAAGACATATTTTGTAAAATTTGAAAATAAGATGGAAAAAAGTCAGAATATCAGCAAACGGCAGAGTTTATGTTTCAGCGTATCATTCAAACGAACGAAAACAGACAGGTGCAAAGAAAGGGATTATGGCCAAAAAATTGAAACCCTTCTGTCGATGAAAGCGGGAAGATTTACGTTCAACTGCCTGCCTTAGGAACAATGGAATTCGTACTCAAATCATAAAATCCCTCCCCTACGGTTACCACCTGCTGCGAGTAATCTGAACTAACAAAAGTAACAAATGCGAAAATACATTTGTCTATTTGTGAAAAGAAATGTAAGTATAAAAAACCCTGCACCTGCTTTTTTTTTTTTTGAAATATTTTTTTTCAAAATAATGGAAAAAAGCTAACAAAGGAAAACAACTATCTTAGAAATAATAATATAGTGTGACCACCCTGGTTTGTATTTCTCTGGGAGACAGTATAAATGCATCCGAAAAAAAGCTTATCACTGAATTTTTCTCATGGTTTCACAATGCTTCGCGTACAAAGACTATTTTACCAAAGGGGTCAAAATGACCCCCGTCCGCCGTTCTAGGAATACATGCAAATATTTCAAAAACTAACAAATCTAGAATGCTGATTTTTTTAAAAGAAATATATGTTATCTATTTAGGAAAAGTCAAAAAATTTCAAACGATTTCTTCCAACCAAACAAAAGTGATCCAAGGACGAAAGTGCTCAGGTGTCAAAATGACCCCTACCGCCGTTCTAGTGTTAAAGAAATTTGCTGTTTTTTCACAATCTTTTGAAGAAATTTGCTGTTTTTTTTTTCAAGATTTTTGCCTTTTATCATCATTTTTTGAAGAATTTTTCCGATTTTTTTTTTTTTTTTTTTTTTTTTTTTTTTTTTTTTTTTTTAAGAAATCTGCCTTTTTTGCGATCTTCCAAAGAGATTTGCCGTTTTTTTCATGATTTTTGACAAAATTTGCTGTTTTTTCAAATTATTTGTTGCTGCGCAATTTATGGAGAAAAATTGCCATTTTTTGCGATCTTTTGAAGAAATTTGCCGTTTTTTCGTGATTTTTGGACAAAATTCATTTCTTTTTTCAAAGACAAATCGAAATTCGCCATACCTTTTATGTCCAAATTTTTAGGTTTAGGACTGAAATTTTTAAATTTTTGCTAAATTTTTGACAGTTGAAAAATAGTCTGCAGACATTCCCAAGAGTCTGCGACATGCGTCACAGCGTTGCGCCGATTCTGCTCCTGGGCTAATTGTCATGAAAAATGCAAAATTATGGAAAAAAACAAACTGATTCCTTAAAGAAGAACACATAATATATAATGTATGATAAAATAAAAAATTTTGAAGATTGCTAAAAATTTAGCATTCTGCGTGAGGGAATGACTTTTAATAAAAATACTCCCCAATTTTCTGATTGAAAAAAATTTCTAGAAAATTAACAAAAACTTACACCACCAATTTATGTTGCTGGACTGACAAGTACTCAAATTAGCTTCCTCTCTGTGAAGAATGCTAGACTGCTGCTCATCTTTAGTGATAGGATATTTGCGATAATAGCAAGGTGTGAGGGAATGATGGTCTAACATGGGGAAACATATAATTGACTGAGTAGACTACATAATTATAGTAAAAAATAATATTTTTATTATTTTTTGTAAGGTACCAATTAAGAACTTTATTTTGCTTAGGGTGTTTTTAATTATTTTTATTGCTGAATGGAAAAAATCAGGCAGTAAAGTATGGTAATATGGGTTGGGGAGAGGTGAGGGAATGATATTTGCATGACATATATTTCATTTTTAAATACAGTAGACTCCCTCAAATCCGCAACTCTCTAAAATTCGCACATATTTTATGGATGTAAACAATGAAAATTTCAATTTTGATATTGGGACAAAATTTGATTTTTTTTAGTTTTGTATCAATTCCATATGTTTTTTAATTTGTAATTTTCTTAATAATAGTCTATTTATGTTTTTTCCATAAAGGAAAAATAAATTTTTTTGGAAAAAATTCAAGATATTGCTGATTTTACTGGTAATCACAATCTTCTTAACAAATATATTTATCCTTCAATCAAGAATTTTTGGTTATTAAGACTGGCTAAACTAGAAAAAAAATCCTTATTTTATGATTTTGATGTGAATTAGTAATGCACTTTTATGAGGCAAGTTTTGTTGAATAATTTTGGAAAAATACATTTAATCTTTATAATGAATATCTAATCAGACACTATTGATTATTACCTTGACCTTTACTATTAATATTTTAATCATTTAAGAAATTATCAAATTTTTTATTATTTTAGTTTATTACTTATTTTAGTATTTACTTATATTGTAAGCATTCATTATAGTTCTGATTGCACTATTAATTGCACTCAAATTACTGTTTAAAAAATGTAAACAAAGCAATGACCAGAAATATGCAAAATTCTAAAATCCGCAAAACCTCTGGTCCCAAGCTGTGCGGATTTGAGGGAGTCTACTGTACTAAATTTGTTTATTTTTAAATTTTACTCCCTGTCCCTAATAAACAAACTTTAGACCTTCTAATAAAAGTATAAATAAATAAAAATTAAATTAAATTTAGAGCATTTATATGGCTGGGAAACACTTTTTGCACTATTGCAGAGAATAACCCTTAAAGCATGTGTCACAAAGTTGCCCTTTTTGATTTAAGACCAACAGCCTTCAAAAATCATGAAAAAAATGCCCATTTCATCAAAAGATCTGAAAGAAACACACGGAAAAACATATTTTCGACAAAAGATAGCAGGAAAATGTGGTTAAATATGGATTAAAATATTAAATAGATATTGGAAAACTAAAAATAAAGCTTTAAATTATCTCATATTTCCAACATTTTCGTTAAAGAGTCGCGGAAAAAAACCAAACATTTTGTCAAATATTGTGAAAAAATGCAAATTTTGTGAATAGATCGTGAAAAAAACCCCATGTAAGCACTCCTCTCCAAATATTTTTAGATTTTTCATCACATTTGGAGGGGGAAGAAGATTAACAATATTTTACGGTAGTTAAGTAGGGTTGTTGAGATATGATATGGTAAGAAGGGAGGGATATAATCCAAAATTATCAAAATGTTGATAACGTTATAGGTAGAGATTGACTTCAAATTCTGAGTTTTGCCAGAAATTTGTTTTTGGTGAAAATGCTGCTAAAAGTTTGGTTGGTCCGAAACTCGACTGAAACTATTTGTTTTTTAACTTCTCTGTTAATAATGATTAGTCATGACTGACACAAGATGCAAGTACAAATTATAAAGCAAGCAATTCAGAAATTTGTTTTTGGTGAAAATGCTGCTAAAAGTTTGGTCGGCCCGAAACTCGACTGAAACTATTTGTTTTTTAACTTCTCTGTTAATAATGATTAGTCATGACTGACACAAGATGCAAGTACAAATTATAAAGCAAGCAATTCACATATAACTCAACTTTTTCACATGCTCATTAAAAGCTGAAGACTTAATGAAAATAGAATGTTTTTTGTTTGAAATCAGAGTAGTATTTCACAGGGATGGGAATTTTCCGCTTTTTGGCGGATTTCCGCTTTTTTGTTATTTAAAGAAATTCCGCGGATTTCCGCTTTTTTTGTTATTTTGATAAGTTTCAGATTTTTCACCCCAAAAATTCCGCTTTTTTCCGCGGATTTCAGAAATGTGTAACAGGGATGCCGCGGACGCGCTATAGCGCTTAAAATACACAAAAAATCGGCGACGGGACGTTAAAAAATGGAGCTTACGCATCCCGTGGGACGCGTAAATTTCGTCAAAGAATCGCAAAAAAAGGCAATTTTCGTTAAAAAATTGCGAAATAACGAATAATTTCCGGCAAATTTCGTCATAAAATTTGCGAAAAAATGGCTAATTTTGTTACGAAATCCCGAAAAAAAGTCGGATTTCTACGAAAAAAATGACAAGTTTTCTCCAAAAATCGTGATAAAACGGAAAATTTTGTCGAAATATTCGCGAAAAACGGTAAATTTTATTTAAAAAAACGGTAATTTTCTTTAAAAGATTGCGAAAAAACATAACATTTTGTCAAAAGATCGCGAAAAAAAGGTACATTTCGTCAACGAATCGCAAAAAAGGAAATTTCACTAAAAAAGTCGTGAAATAACGAATAATTTCCCCGCACATTTCGTCAAAAGATTCGCGAAAAAGTTTCTAATTTTGTTCCGAAAATCCCGAAAAAAAGGCAGATTTCCTCAATAAATCGCGAAAAAACGACAAATTTCGTCCAAAAATCACGATAAAACAGCAAATTTTGTCAAGAGATTCGCAAAAAACTACAAATTTCATCAAAAAATCGTGATAAAACGGTAACTTTTGACAAAAGATCGCGAAAAACCGGCACATTTCGTCAAAAGATCGCGAAAAAACGGCAAATTTTGTCGAAAAATCGCTTGAAAACGCAATTTTCGTCAAAGGGGCAAAAAAAGAAAGTTAATGCCTGGTGGACAGAATTTTCCTGTTCAAAAAACTAACTTTCCTGTTTCCAAATTATTCTTTTTGCTGCTCCAAAAACAGATTTTCCTGCTTCACAATCTTTTTTTGATTGTTCCAAATCTTTCTCAGCGAATGTAATTTCTGATAGCACCTATTCATTAAACAAAAAAGTGCTCCCTTACTTGTGGTGCAATATTTCCTTCGCGCGTGTGATCAAAATGTGGTGCAATTTTTCATTCGGGCGTGTGAATACAATATGGTGCAATTTTTCGTTCACGCGTATTTTCAGTCTTTTTGCTTTTTTGCAGTTCCCATCCCTGATTTCAAATACTCCTTCAGAAAGTTCTAGTATAACAAATGGTCATTTACAAAAATCATTATGAATGATAAATCATAGGCGTAGCCAGCCTTTTGAACGGGGGGGGGGGGGGGTGCCCAAATTTTTTAACCTGAACATGTTGGGTACAAACAGCATCTTATGTAATAAAACGGAACCCCATAAAACCTTTCAAGTTTCCATTTTAGACAGGTTTTTTGTGGAAGGTATAGTTGTGTGGAACTTCTTTTAAAAAAGACACAAACACAATTTTTCATTGCGTGAAGAAGGATGAGAAGTTGCTTAAAACTAAATCTAATGGACAGGGGTGTGCGAAGAGAAAGCTGCGTCCGGGGCAAAGTTACAATTTGGCGCCCCCTCCAACCAACTTTTTCTTGTAACAGGCCAATAATGATAGATATAAAATAAAGATATCCGTAAACATAAATCTGTAATTATCACAAGTTTTCATTTCAAACAGCAATGAAATACTAAAATAAATAAGCATGACTTTAGTTCCCCCCCCCCCCCATCATTTTGATCAAAGTAGCATTAAAATAACTTGTAGTATGCAATTTAAAGTGAAAAATAGCTCTTATATTTTCTACTCATGAATAAATAAAATTTAACCGTTAAAAAAAATGAGCCCGTACGAATGTTAAAATATGATCCCAGAAAACGAAGTTTAGCAAAACAAACCAACCTCCATATTATTTTGAATTTTGCATAGCATCATTTCTTATTTTCAGAGGAAGCACAGATTTGTACTAGAGATGAGTTCGGGCTCGATTTTTGAAACCCGCGCCCAAAAGATTTTTTGTACATTGGAGCCCGAGTCCATCCGAGCCTGATACAAAAATAAATAAATAAATAAAAATTTAATGATATTTAAAAATTGTTTCAAATGTGATATCCCATTTAAAAAAAATTCTTATAAAATTTATTATTAAATCAAAATTTAAATTCAAGCTTATGAAAAGAGCAATTTGGTATCAAATAAAATATCCTTCATACCTAAAATGATTCCCATATTTCTTGTCCTTTAAGAAGAAAATTTGATGGACATATTAAAGAAGTGTAATGAATAAATGGATAGTGTTTAATTATTATTTGTATGCTGAAGAATCAAAAAACATTTTCAATTTCCTATAAAAAGAGTACATCTTCAGGGGTGTAGTTGTAAAAAAACTAGGGATGGGACAAATATTCGGCCACTATTCGGTATTCGGCCCTTTTGCCAAATATTCAGTTGGCTGAATATTGAAGGCTAGTTGATCGAATACTTGTAGCTGAATATTTAGAGATATCTTGCCAAATATTGCTAAAATCTCGCCGAATAGTGAAAAATATCTTGACAAATAAATTTAGAATTTAAAGAATTTCATTTCTTACAATTTTTTTTCTCTAATCCAAATTTGCTACTTCATTCATAAAGTCCTTCTCATTCTTACTTACAAAATATACAGTTTTGTATGTACTAAAAAATATACAGCCTTTCTCTATTTCCTATAAAAGTTAGTGATATTTTAGAAATTGCTGCCCAAGTTGGAGCTTTAATTGTATGGGAAACGTCTTCATTAGAGAATGATATATTACAATTCAAGATATAAAAATACTTATAGAAAAAGAAAAACACTGCCTTATTCTAAAGCACTCAAATATTTATTAATGTCTGCAAATTCCATGCACATATAAAAAAGGCTCTTATGAAGTTCATAACTTATTTTCTATAATGAAAAAATTCACTCACTAGGTGTATTAAAGAAGATTCTTTTTCAGAATTAAATATGAAACATCACTATTCCAAATAAAATGGTACATCTGAAAACAGAACTGGTGTCAAACACACATTAGATGACAACTTGCTTTATGAAGATAGTTTTATAAATATTTAAACATAAATTCTAAATACTGAACAAAATTTTTTTTTTCTATAGTTTTCACTTTTAAATAATTATTTGCATAATTACTGACTTAATATGCAACATTATTATGTATATATTTTTAATTTACATTTTCCTTCATTCATGTTATTATCAATTTCTATTTATCCTTTTAATGCTTGTTGAATAAGTGGAACATTGAAGTTGAATATTGTATGCGCCAATTCGAATATCAAAGATTTTGTTAACATATGCATTCTACTTTAAGCATAACATTTTGCTTTAACATAATTAGTAATTTAAAGCTTGGCAACTGATTTCAGAACAGTCTCATTCTTACGAATTTGCTTATCATTAGGGACACAAACTCTAAATGATCAAATTTACTTTATTAAATGTTATTTCAGAAAATATCTTCTTGTGAGTTCCTAGAGAGAGAGATTAAGAATATTATTGATTTTGGATGTAAGAAAGGGTAAAAGTATCATTTGATAGTAAAAGTGAAGTACGTTCTTCATATTTTAATGGAAATAATAATCTTCCCATCCTAACTTACTGAAAATCAATTTGATGTACATTAGGATAAAAGAATATAGTGCAATTTCATAATTTTTTTGTGTTAAAATAAGTTTTTCAAATTTAAAAATACATTTAAAAGAACATTTAAGAGTAATAATTAATAATGAGCTCCTATTTTTTAAATTATACATAATCAAAATTTATTTTCTCTATTGGAGAAAAAGTAGGTATTCAGCCGCCGAATATTCGGCTATTTGGCCAAATCACTATTTGTCCCATCCCTAAAAAAAACCACAGGTTATATGATCGACGCAGAGGGTATACTCTAGAGCAGGCATGTCAAACTCGCTTATCTCTATGGGCCAAATAAAGCATTTTCTAAAAAGCCACGGGCCACATAAAAAGAGAAGATGTTATTATCAGAAGCACAAATAACAAAATTTCGACGCGCGAAACACAGCCGTAATATCAAAATATTCACATTAAGTTTCAAAGTTATTATTATTCATAATTTATTTTTTTTTTTTAAATCCGACCTTTTTTTTTTTTTTTTGTCAACCACATCTACAAAATTTCATTGAATTTTTAAAATGTAATTATTTTTTAAAATTTACTGCTCATGCCTATCTGTTAGTCTTTGTCCAGTATAGGCATATGTGTCAATGTTTCGATGACTTTTTAACTAAGAATTTTAAAATATATATTTTCTAAATCAGAAAATTTATTTTATACCTATTGCTACGTACCTATTGCTACGTCTTTGATTTTATTTAGTAAATACATTTTCTGGTTTAAATTAAGTTTATTTGACTTGAAAAATAACCTAAGGTTGACAGGTTGCAAAATTGTCTTACGAAAGTTTGTTTCAGAAGACAGCTAAAATATGCCTAGTTGCATACTATATGCGATATTGGTATCTATTATGGAATTGCTTTGAATTTAGATTAACTGCAGTAAATAATTTGTAAGAAATAATTTTAAATTAATCATTGGATGCGAAGTAAATAGTTTAAATTGATTTTTATGATTCTCGAAATTAAAAAATTTTCTTTTGAATTTATTTTTAGCATATCATAAAAATTTTAACTCACATGATTTTCATAATGCGTGACAGTGCTTTGAAGTTTACTCACAGTTACTTTGTAATTTCAAGTGCATACTTCAAGTACTTTGTCCATTGGTAATATTTTAATGATTTCCATTCATAGTTTGAAATTTGAAAATGGTAATCTGTTTTAATAGTTCGAATTTGACAGTTAAAACGTTAAAATAGAAAGCCATGAAATATCTGTATAAGAAGCTAAATCTGTTTAGTTTTGGTACTTAAATTTCCAAGATATTTTTTAGATTGACGATGTTTAAGCACACGAATAAAATATACGCTTATAAATACCACAATTTTTTAAGTATATATCAGGCTTGTATAAATCTACCTGTCAATATACAATACTTTTTAGGAATGTTACAGTCAATCAGGGTAATTTTGATCTATGTTCATAATTTTGGGCAAAGACACACAAAAAAAAAAAAGATTAAATCTGCTACATCACGGCTACATTTTAGTCTCAATTTATAGATAGCAGAACTAGAGTGATTTTGGCAGCTCACTGGAAATAATTCGTCAATATTCCATCACGGCAGAATGGTCCAAAGTTTCATAAAGGTGGAGCAAAGTTACAATGATTTGACGCAAAGTTACGCTGCTTGACTGTACACTTATGTTTCGCTTATGTACACTTCCATTTCCTTATAAATATTTTTTACTCACAAGATATTTATTTTAATAAAGCCAAAAGTTGTTTTTATAAAACAAATTATTTTATTTCAATAGGCCGGTTAAAAATACTTTATTTCTCTTTTAAGATGCATTATTTTCAGTTCTGAGAGTTTATCTTTCGATGTTTTTTTTTCTAAATTTTTTCTAAATTTGTTCAATTTTTGTTTAGTTTCCTATACATTCTGTACTGTAGCACTTCTTACTACTTCCATCTTTCCAAATTCTATTAATTATAAAATTTCAGTTTTTCTTTTCATATAAAAAAATTGTAATTCCTTTTTCAAAAAAATTTCAATGTTCCTTTTCACTTAATTATATTTATTGATTTTATTAGTATAGTTATAGTATTAATTTTAAGTAAATCCTGGATGTATGTGAATAAGCCCATAAAATTTGTCTATATCAATATAAAAGAAAATAAATACAACCCGTAAGACATGGTGACATCACTGCAACGTCGTTGTGAAGTCACATTGTGACTTTGTGACCATCGATTGTCGATTTGACGTCATGTGACGTCGATGTGAAGTCACAGTGACTAAAATGTGAAGTCGTTATGGCTGTTTTAGAGCTTTTTTGTGACATCACAATGTGACCAATTTGTGAAAAGTGTGTTATTTGTGACTACTTTGACATTAACATTGTGACGAACTGTGAAAATTTTTTTAGAAAGTCACATTTTAGTCACAATGTGACGTCACTGAGTGGTGGCATTTTCGTCACAGATGTGATGTGACCAAAATGACTCACAGTGATGTCACTGTGACCATGCATGCTATGAGGGAAGCTGGATTCCTTAACAATGATACATTTTATAATCTAAGGAGTGAAAATAATTTTAAAAAACTTAAAACCATTGTTCATGTTTTACCAAAGCCCAAATGAGGAATCTAGATGACATATTCGGATTGCTTGTGTCAAGCACAAAAGTGATAATTTGTGTGAATTTCAAAGTAATTCACTTAAAAACTATTTAATTTTGATTTTTTGAAACATCTAATTTTTCTTAATTAATACCAAATTTTGTTAATTGTTAAATAATTTATTTTTATTTAATAAATACAGTATATTTAAAATCGAAGAGAGTAGAATAAAATGTATCTTTTGACATAAAACTCATAAATATTATAAGTAAAATCTTGTAAAAGTTTTGTGAATCTTTAAAATTTCGAACTTGGATCTTCTCATGGGTAGATTCCGTTTGGTTATCTTTGTATTTGCAATTTCTTGGAGCTAAAATTTTAAATTGAATTACATGTCTCTACTCAATACAGCAGTATAGCTAGATGAACGAGATTTTAATTTTAATTTTTATTTTTTTATTCAGAATGCAACCACATTCCAATGAAAAACATTCCACCTATTTAGTGACGAAATAAGACAAAAATTATTACTAAAAAATAGTGATAGCGTTCTAAATAAAATAAAGGCACGCCTAACTGACTTCATTGATAAACATGTTTCCTAGGTTTGGACCGCTATTAGTAAAAATGTGCTCAAGAAAAGTATATTTTCAGAATACGCGTTCAAAAATCTGAATTAATCACAGGTGAAATTCCAAAAGCTTGGCAGGCCACAGACAAGCAACTGGCGGGCCACGTGTTTGACATGCCTGCTCTAGAGAGTACATCCTATGGGTTTCATGAGAAACAGAAGGTTATACAGTGTTCCTTAAAAAAATCCAGAAGGTATACGGTGTATACCCTCCACTACATCCCTGTACATTTAACTATAATCAATTCATTTCTCTTAACAATTCCCCATGACTGACGAGAACCTTAAAATCAACGCAAATTAAAACATTGATACAGTTATCTTGAAGTTCCATTGTTTTTATGGGAAAAGAAGAAACATTAATCAAATGTTTTCAATCGGAATAACATGTAAAATATGTTTACTTACGAAGGGAAATCCTCAGCATAAGCAAAATTCATGATGACAAACAGAAAAAAAAAAAAAATCACAATGCTGTTATCACATGAAGAATGATTATGATTCGTGCACAATCAAATAATTTGCAAACCATTCCATTTGAAATCATTCTCTAACAAAATAAATAAATAAACAATCGAATTAAAAAATATCCTCTGCCTCAAACAAAAATCCAACCAGAAGCTAATTTATTATTTATGATTATTTTGATAGGCGCCTTATCAATTAATCGTCGACGAAAATGCAGTAGACATAAATCTCCATACATCACAAATTTTCTTTTGAAGCAACAATCCCTGTGGCAGAATTTTTTAACTGTGTCTGCGATAAGCCTCATTAACATCAAATTCTGTCTGCAACCGCAATGCAGTATTTTCTTCTAACTGTATATACACATTTACACATCATATGTTTAGGAAAAAGAAAAGACACTGAAAAATGAATATATCACAAATCGGGTATTCTACATATTTTATATATAATATTCTTAACTACTTTTTAAATGCATATAAAAAAAGTCCAAAAACCTAAGTCCGCATTAGAAAATTGTCTAGCATATTTACGTACGACGAAATTCGCGATTCTATGACGAAATTCGCCATTTTTTCGGATTCTGACAAAATTTGCCATTTTTTCTCGATTTTTTGATGAAATTCGTCTTTTTTTCTGCAGCCCATTGACAAAATTTTTCTTTTTTCTGCGATTCTTCTACAAAATGTGAATTTTTTTTTTTTTTTTGATTCCTCGACGAAATTAGTCTTTTTTCAGCGATTTGATGAAAACTGACATTTTTCTGCGGTTCTTGGACGGAATTCCCATTTATTTCACGATTCTTTGAAGAATTTACGTCTGTAAAAATTACGCCTCCCATGGGACGTCGTAAGAACTATTTTTTTGCGTCCCAACTCCAATTTTTCACGTAATTTAAGCGCTATAGTGCATCCGCAGCATCGCTAATTGCTTTGGTGCGCACAATCAGACAGGGGAAAGAGAAGGTCGGAGGAAAACTAAAAAATTTCAATTTGGTGGCCACTATTTGTTCTCCCGTTTTTGTTTTTTGTGTATTTCGTCTGCTCCCCCCCCCCCCCCCCACACACACACACACAAAAAAGGTAAAAAAATTTTAACGCATATTTGCATTGATCTCAGGAATGTTAAAATATACAGCGCCGAAAAAGCAGGATTCTGTGGAAAAGTGGCATGTCTGCATATCAGAATTTCCTTGGGGAAGGGGGGGGGGGAGCTTAAGAACTGGTGAAAACCTTGTTTTAAACAGGTTTCCGTCTTAGCAGGTAAAATTTCAATATATTGAATATATATATTTATATATCATTTTAGAAATTTTTTTTTTGGTAATTATTAATTTCTATGCATAAAGCGTTTATTTAATGAGTATGTTTTTATTGCAATCAAATCTGATAAATTATTTTAGCGTTTGAGCAATTTTTTAATTTTTGTTTCAGTCTGGCATTTAATGGTTGATAAATTTTCTGACAAATTCCTTGGGGGGGGGTAGGCACTCCTGATCGCGGTGAAAAAACGCAATTTCGTGGAAGAATTGCGGAAAAAAAAAAATTCGGTTTTGATTTTTAGCCTAACATTTTTTAAAAGTTTTTCGGCGAATTGCAGATATAATTTAAAAAAAATTATATTTCTGTTGTTAATTGTACGATTTTGTTCAAATTTTCAACAAGTTGCAATAATAATAAATTAGGTTGTGTACCAAATTTTTATTAAAATATAATAAGTTTTAAGAAAATTATTCCCTGCGACAAAAAAGCCCATTTGCTAGAAAAAAAAGCTGATAACGACTTGTGGTTTGTTTATTTAGATCAAAGAACTCGGACGCTAATGAGATAAGCTTTCCATTGATAATGTTTAGTACGAAAAAAAGATAATTTCAACAAAAATATTTCATGACTATATATGCATTATTTCTATTTAAATATAATCAACTTGACTTCCAACTTTAATGCTTGAATAAACAAAGCATTTAAATAAGCAAAACAAATGGCAGATAGATACAGACATGCTACTTTTCCGCGGAAATGTGGAATTCTGCTTTTTTGGCGACGAATTTTATTATCCCTGGGATCAATGTAAATATGCATTAAAATTTGTTGACATTTATATGTGGGGGGGGGGGGGTAACGATGAAATACAACAAAAATGCGAGTCAAACGGCGCTAAATTAAGAAAAATTTTCAAAGTATTGCAGAAAAAACGCAAATTTCTCCAAAGGATCGAAAAATAAACTATAAAATCATCAAAAAATCGCAGAAAAAATACTATTTTCTTCAGAGGATCGCGAGAAAAAACACGATTTTTGTTAAATGATCACAAACAAGACGCGATTTTTGTGAACATGTTGTGGAAAAATACTCTAATTTTGTCAAATAATCGTATTTTATCGAATGATCGCGGAAAATGCTCCAATTTTGTAGAAAGATCGCAGAAAATACCCAAATTTTGACGAAAGATCACAGAAAATACGGAAGTTTTAACGAAAGATCTCGGAAAACACACAAATTTTAACGAAAGATCTCGGAAAACTCACAAATTTTGACAAAATATCATGAAAAATACGCTAATTTTGACGAAAGATCGCAGAAAATATGCAAATTTTGACGAAAAATCGCGGAAAATATGCAAATTTTGACGAAAAATCACAGAAAATATCCATATTTTGACGAAAGATCGCGGAAAATACGTATATTTTACGAAAGATCGTGGAAAATACGCATACGTTGATGAAAAATCGCAGAAAATACACAAATTTTGACGAAATATCACGCAAAATACGCAAATTTTGACGAAAGATCGCGGAAAATATGCATATTTTGACAAAAGATCGCGGAAAATACGCAAAATTTGATGAAAAAGCGCAAATTTCGCTAAAGGATTTTGGAGAAATGCAAATTTCAGTAAAAAGGTTGTGGGAGAAAAAGTGCGATTTTCGTCAATTGGTCGCAGAAAAACACTAATTTCGTTAAAATATTGCAGAAAAACGCAGATTTCGCCGAAAATCTGTAAGGCCGTGAAAGTTCAGCTTTTTTCTTGCTGAGCCTGTAGCATGTCTGTAGATATCTCATTTTTCTTTGCTATTACTTTTGGCGCAGCATGTCCCTAGGGGGACCTTGCGCCATAAAACCCAATACAACCAACCAACCTTTGCTATTACTCTGTGATGAGTTTTTTATGGATGCCCTAATTTTCAAATAAATTATGTCCCGTACTGTATACTAACAATAAGTAAATATAAATTATGTAACATTTATTCTTTACTGCTTGTAAAACATCAGTTAGAGTTGTAAACTTTTCATCATCATATCTTGCTCATTTCACAGCTTGATCATAAAGAAATCTTTTGGTGATATATCTTCATTATTGCAGTATTCTAATTTCCATTGTTCTTATTATTTTCCACAAGATATTTTCCTGATCGTGATACTCATCAAATTCAGAGCTGATTTGTTCTTTTTTGGAATTAGAATATTCCACATTTTTTAATAATTTCCAGTCATACTTTGACCAGGATGGCGTCTTTAAAAATGTGTGCTCTTTTTTTTTTTTTCTTTACTTTTTTAGAATCACGCACAGCACAAAAAACTTTATCCCGGGACACCATTTTAAGCACATGTTCTTCACAGAGACAGCTGCTCATCTTAGCGGCTGCAGCGCTGAAGAAAGCAGGAATGAATTGGCGAGATGGGCGAGAGAGTTGGGAATTTGGCGTCCGGATCAGGGGAGAACAGCTGCGTACTGCCGAAAGAAAAAAAAGTCCGAAAGTTTTGGACATTTTTTTTTTTTTTTTTTCGTCAGTGCAGACAAAAAGTGTCCGACAATTGCGGACAAAAAGTGTCCGACAGTTGCGGACAAAAGTGTCCGAAAGTTGCAGACGAATTTTTTTAATAGGTTTCATTAGTACAGACAAAAACTGTCCGCAAGATATTTCTGTGTCCACGACTATGTCGCCATGTTTCTATAAAAAAAAAAAAAATTATTTTTCTTTCGTTTTGATCAAAATAACACTGAAATGACTTGAAAAAGAATAAATAATTTTGAAAGGAAAATAGTAGTTCTTTCAATCTCTTCTACACATAAATGTTTTTTTAATTCTCAGAAAGAATGAACCCGAGCCCGAACACTAAAATGAAAATAGAGCCCGAGTCCCCCCTCCCGGCCCGAACACTAAAATGAAAATAGAGACCGTGCCCGCTTCGGACCCGGGTTTGGGCTCGGGCTTTCGTGCTGGGGCTGAGCCTGTCTCATCTCTAATTTGTACAACCTTCCACCCCCCCTCTGTTCTCCAGGCTAATCACATGGTGGAATTATCGTTTCACATCTGTATTTCCTTTCGTTTATACGTCGCCGAAGGGACTACCGCAAAACGTTGTATAAACGATAACAACGTATAATCGATTTTCACTTCCAAAACTAGATTTAATTTTTTTTCACTTAATTTTAATGTTTAACGTGATGATTTGCATGAATTTGTAAATTAAATAAACCAAAATAAAAAAATAAACAAAAAACAGGGGGTGGGAATTAGTAAGCAATTTAAACATGGGTACCTTTATTTATGTTTCACTGAAAGGTTCCTCATTTGCAGTACATCATTTCCTTTCTATTTAAAGTCAAAGATAAAAAACCCTGCGTGGCCAACTAAAAGTCGCCAATACTGATAATAGTTACAAGGATAGTTATAATAGGAATAGTTACAAGACTATTTGCTACTTAAAACAGGTCGCGAAAGCTGACCATCCCCGAAAAAATAATAACCACTCCCAGTGTAATCTGTTACACGTAACTGATTTTTCAGACTAATCAAACACCAGCCCACATTTTTATAATGTGGAGTGCATTTAAACGCACTCTTTGATGCCATTCATAGCTGCCAACTTCCGCTCGTTCGTAAAATACACAAGAAAAATAAAAATAAATCTATACAAAATCGAAAAATCGATGTATAAACGATTTTGGGCGTCGTATAAAAGATATAGTTTTACATTAAAATGAATAGGAATGAATTGGGACCACATTAAAACGTCGTATAAGTGATCGTCGTATAAACGATGCTTTACTGTATGTATATTAAATAAATATGTATAATTAATTATTGTGTATATTTATGTATCTATTTATTACTAAAAAAAAAAAAAAAAAAATTTTGAATGTTTTTGTTTTGGGGTGAAAATAGGAATATCACGAAATTAGGTTTTTGCTTTAATTATGTACATTCCTTATTATCAAGAGCTGAATGACATTGTGTGAGTCAACTAGTGTGAAAGTAAAAGTTAATGTTTGAATAATTTCAGCTGTGTTTAGTTAACTTTAAAACCTGAACTTTTTTTCTTAAATACAATTAAACTTTTAAGATAAATTACAATTCAATGAAACATTTTAGGGATGAGTAAAAGATTTAGGGTGGGGAATTTTCTGGAATCATAACAAAACATAGCCTGTTTGATGTAAACTTGAATAGTTCATAGTTACAGGTTCTCTGTCAACAACACCATCTTTACGTACATCATGTATAATGCAAGTGCATGCTGAGTTTAAAATTGCAGATTTTTGACACTTTTTTTTTCTGTTAAATTAATCTAACTGATATCTGCTATCCATGTTCATCTATAAAACATATATTATTTTTATTTCCTTTTTTGTTTGTCAGATTATTATTTTAGTTATAATCGTTATTTGTGTGAGAATTCTCTTACTTCTTGAAATCTTTTACCTTGATTACCATAACAGTTTTATAAATTTTTCTTATGTGATTATTTTATATTATTTTATAACTGTGTGATTTTCTTATCTAAACAATTTCATGCTAAATGATCTGGCTTTCTGCAGATAAAAGAACCACTTCTCTTTTCATTTGCCCTGAATACTTGGTTTCATGAAATCTGTCATACTTTCTTTTGAATCTCTACAAACTCTCTTGAATAACTTTGTAAGTTATATTTGTGTTTTACAATATTGTAGTTTTTACTTTGCAGTATTTCTTTGGAAACCCTTCTGTAATAATTTACTTTCATTCATTTCTCTACCCCATTCTAAAATTTCATTAACTATCCTGTGAACTAATTTTCTACTTTTCTCTATTGCAAGATTAATTTTTGAGTTCTCCGCTTTTAAATTCCTGCATAATGTTTAAAGTAATTTTTAACACATTTTTAGTTTTTGTTATCCTTCTTACTGTTAGTTGTTCTGTTGACAATGTCAGTATAATCAAAACATAAACTTCCATGCTTTTCTAACTGTGTGTTGTGTATTTTTAAACTACCAGTATTAACTTTTTTTTTAATTTATTGATTCATCCTTTTCAGTACCATCAAAAAATGTTTCTATTTATTTAATGCTTCAACTTACATACTCCACAATTACAGTGTGTCCACTCTCAATGGTGGCCGATGGCTAATTTCTAAACTGTTAGTCATAGACATATAGTTCCAGTTGCAAAAATGCTTTAAAAAAGATGAAGAATTGTTTTTTTAAGCAATTTAGGTTGGATTAAGAGTTGGACTAAGCTTTAAGGGGATGTGCGCTAAGTGCTTAAAGTATTATAAAAGGCATCAATTTCCAATGCTGCCCAATGGCTATTTCCTAAATCATTTATCACAGACATATAGTTCCAATTACAAAAATGTTTTAAATGATGTAAAGAAATATTTTAAAGCTATTTAGCTGAAGGTGATGCTACCGTACAAGTTTTACAGTTGTAATAATTTTAATTAACTTCTAGATAGGTTAAAATAATTGAAGACATGAGTTTCAAAATTATTTTTATCAGGAAAATTAAATTTTGAGAAATCACAAAAAACCTTTAAATGCATCTAATGGTTTTCATTATAAATTTGGAGATTGTAGTGTTATATTAGTGCAGATTGATGACTGATAGAAAAAATAAAAGCGATAAGGCGAGTTTTGAAATTCACATCCTAAATTGTATTTTTACATGTGTTTTAATTTATAAAGAAATGAAGCTTTTTTTTTTTCATTATTTTATTTTTAAAAAGGTGTGTTACTAAATATCACTTATAGTACCGGGGGGACCGTATAAAAATTTAATTTTTGTAGTTTTTAAATAAATTTTTTTTCTACCTAAATCACTTAAAAAATATTTCTTTACCTTTTTTTAAAACATTTTTGCAATTAAAACTATATGTCTACGACTAGCAGTTTAGAAATTAGCCATAGACCACCATTGAGAGTGGACACATTGTATAGTTTTTAATAGTAAATGCTTCAATTCTCAGATTTCCAGGTTTGTTGGATTGTATTCATTGATGATAAAATATTTTGTGTTAACTTTAAAATTGTTTTAAATTAATAATAAAAAAAATTCCTTCAGTATTAGTTTACAGCTTCTTGCATATTATGCACACTTCAATACTAGAAAATTCATGAAAATTTGCAAGTACGTCTTATACATTGGGTATGAAGGATTAAAAAAAAAAAAAATCATAAGAATTGAAATTTCTACATTAATGAACATTATACCTATCATCCTTTTTACTTACCATTTACTCCTTTTTGTCCTTGTTTTCATGCTACTTATTAAAGGTTTCTTTGCACAAAAAAATAAATAAATAAATAAATAAAAAAATAAAAAAAATAAGAACAGTGTACGTGAAATGCAGCAAATATACCTCAGAAAAGCAAAATATAGTCTCTGAGTGTAGATGTATATAATGTGTCCATTTCCAATTTGCAGTTAGTTCAATAAAACTGACTTTACTTCCATTAGGCCTAATTTTGATACTGCTTGTGTATTTTTATTTATTTATTTATTATTGTTATTATTTTTGAGCAGACAAATTTAAATTAATCCTTCTGCAGAAACAATCATGCTCTCTTACCAGTTTGTTAGCTTGTTTTGTAACTTATATATATATCTTGATTAAAAATTCCAATAATTATTTTATAATATATAATACTGCTTTAAACTATAAAGAAGACATTTCATTCACCATACTATTGAAATATAATACAGTAGACTCCCTTAAATTCGCACAGCTTAGGACCAAAGAGAGTGTGGATTTTAAAATTTTGTAGATTTTTGGTCATTATATTTTTTAAAAAGTAATTTAAATGTTATTAAAAAAGAAATCAAAAGTATAATGAATGCTTACAATGCTTACAATGTACTAAAATTTTAAGAAGAGTAATAAACTAAAATAATACAAATTTAGATAATTTTTAAAAGGATTAAAATACTAAAAGCAAAGGTCAAGTTAATAATCAATAATATACAATTAAATATTCATTATAAAGATGAAATGTGTTTTTCCTAAATTATTATTTCCTAAATTATTAAAATGAAACTTGCCTCATAAAGGTACATTACTAATTCACAACAAAATAATAAAACAACAAAGCTTTATTTCTGGTTTATCCAGACTTAATAACTAAAAAAGCTTGATTAATATATAAATATATTTGGTAAGATTGTGATTGCCAATGATATCAGCAATATCTTGATTTTTTCAGAAATAAATTATTTTTTCTTCATGAAAAAACATAAATTCAATAACCTTAACAAAAATTACAAATTAAATAATTTATGGAATTGATATAAAACTAAAAAAGTCAAATTTTGCACCTACATCTGAACTGAATGTTTCATTGTTTACATCCATAAATTATGTGTGGATTTTAGAGAGTTGTAGATTTCAGGATTGCGGATTTGAGGAAGTCTACTGTATATCAAATGCATTGTAAAACCTGGGGTGCAGAAAATGTTTTTACTCTCAGCATTTCCCCAATCCATATGAAAAATTTTACGATATGTTATAGGCTTGCATAAATTCTGTATTCCTGCAGATATAGATATATTTTAATTCCTAAAATTTCTCGACTTACGTGTGAGTATATACGTTACATATTAAGCAGTGTAACTCCAGTTGTACATTTTATTTGGGACTGGATGATCAAAAAGTACAACTTCATAAACTGTTCAACTCAATTAATGATGTATTAGAAACATTTATAAACATATATCATGGAAATTTTCTTTCCCCAAAGCGACATTTTACTTACCTTTTATCGAGAATAGAAGTTTTGTAAGTATTGCTGCACCTATAACACAAATTCGCAGAAATGAAACAGTTAAAAAAAGTAGGTACACATACTAAATGTACACACAGTATTATTTTAATATAAATGCTTTTACAGTTTTTTCTTACGCATATAGACATAGAGTATTCAAAAGAAATCACTGGAATCGCTTTGGCATGTAAATTATTTATCAAAAGACATTTCATTAGCATCCTTTAATTTTATTGAGATTATCATGTTTTTTTTTCTGCAGATCTGACACTGACAGTAAATTTTGCATTTATTTTAATAATGCAGCCACGTTATCATTAAGATTTTACTTTTGACAAATAATTTTACTCTCAAAAGCCCTCAAAGAAACTATGAAGTTTGGTATTGATTCATTATTCTGAGTTGGATCATCACAATCAGACTTGTTCTACATGTCTTCACTCCTGCCTGTTACCTCTACTATAATATGGTCATCGTCTAAAAATACAATACTTTGCCAATGGCATATAATTAAGACAGATACCATTAAGAGTAGGCTAGTAATTATATTTTTTAATTGAGGCTTTTAAATTTAAATTTTATCTTGAGGAATTGCATTGGCAAAGTTACTTGCCTAGTTTACCATAGACAACATAGTCATCATAATTCATATAAAAATTTCAGTCAATTTCATCCAATGTTCAGTCTCCTCAGATTTGTTGATGGATGAAGTAAAATTTCACTACCGAAATTGCATTGTGAAAACTCTTTGCTACTATAGAAGGAGCCACTCTCTTCTGTGCATTGGCAATGAATTCCATGATAGAGTAAGAAAGATAAATCTGAACTTTAAGAGCTTATCACTAGTTATCGAAAGGAATTAGCAATTAGATAATTTTGCATAAGAAAATATCCCTTTAATGAGACTGGCAAAAAAGCTAAAAAAGAAAGTTCTATAATAATATGTATGAAGGAAAATGTTTCTTACATTAAAAATATATTTTGAAGTGCTCTGCGGTATTAAAACATGACACAATGTACAGAACTAGCATCTTGTGATGATGCATTTTACAATTTGGAATTAATCCCATTTTTAATGGCTGCAATTTGCTTGTGTAATTCACTGGAAAAAACTCCATTCTGGTGTTCTTGAGCTGGCTTGAAATTGGATGGGCAGTACAGTAGTCCATAAATAAAAGAAAATTTCCATTTTCTCTTCCTATATGTTAGTTTAGATTTTTCAGCCAACTGTCCATTACTGAATGTTTCATCCATGCTTTTATATTTGTCTCATAATTCGTAGAGATATTGATTCCATTTTTAAAGCAACAGGGTTTTTTTCAGTGTTGTTGGTTGTAAAAAAAGAAAAAAAAAACAACAGAAGATATATGCTTCAGGCAGAATATACAGTACGAGTTATGAAAGTTCATGGCTAATGTATCTATTATAGCTTTATTTGAGAAACAATAATTGTATAATGAGCTTCTTAATGAAATCCAGAAGGTATATGGCATATATCTCCATATATTCTCCACTAACCCCTTTTATTTGTATTTTCAGATGACTAAAGTTTGTTGCTATCGGCAATGTTAGCATTGGTCCTTAATAATACAATCAAGTTTTGTTTATTGTGCTTGATCTGTGGTATGGATCACAGATCACCGTTTTCCACCAGCGTTTTGATAGGAAGCAAATTAAAGAATTTAGTCTTGTCTGTGTTATAAAAGTTGTATTGTCAGACTAATAAATTTTACTACAAATAGTAAAAGATTGGATTAACATGCAATTCAATGTAAAAACATAAGAATTTTAATTAAAAAAAAATAAATTATGAGCAATAAAAGCAGTTTAGTTCTCTACACTCGAATTCCATAAGTTAAATTTCTGTAATCGCAGTTGCCATTTGCTTTCAGCGGAAAAAACCCATCTCTGATTGCATAGAGCTCCTTAGAGAACAACTTTCTCCTCAAAGTGCCACGCATTGACTGATTCAGGTCCTTTTATTAGCTCACAGGCTATCATAGCCTGAGAGCTTATGTACCCGTCCATTCTGTATGTTCGTTCGTGCGTAACGCGATAACTCGTGATAAAAATATCTGATCCACTTGAAATTTTGTATGTAGGTATATCCTGACAAGGCGCTTCCCTGATTAGTTTTTGGAGTTCATTCGATATGTATAAGAGGGGGAACGGGGGGCTCATGCCCCTCCCCTTAGTTGATATAAATGGGGTTTTCATGCAGAATTAAGTTTTCGTTCAAAATTTAGATTAGGATCATCCTGATGAGGCGATTCCGAGACTGTTATTAGGTGTTCATTGAATAAGTATAAATAGGGGGAACAGGGGTTCTAATGCCCCCCCCCCCTTAATTTATATAAATGGGTTTTTCAAGCAGAATTTTCAGATTTCGTTCAAATCTCTGAATAGTTTTGGAAGTTTAATGGTTAAGTATAAAAGAGGGGGATAACTCCTTTTAAATTATATAAAATGCTAAATGGGTTTTTATTAAGAATTATCTCATATGCTCTGAATTTTGTATATAGATTTATTATATGATAAAGCATGTCTTTGATAGTATAGGAGTTTCAATGATTAAGTATAAAAAAAGAGGAAAGGGGAGAGCTGTTTCCCCTTCTTAATTTTTTTTCGAACGGAATTAACCCTTGAAAATATAAGGCTTTAATGTACAATTAGTATTTGTAGCCTGTGAGCTCAATGCCATCAGTTTAACTGGGCAGTATTCTTTATATTTCTTTAGTGGGCTCGATCAAATCCTTTCATTGCATGCTTATTTTCTTTGGTAAGAAAACTGACCTTATTGTTTTTTCTCAAAAGAACTGCTATTTTGCTGGACATTATTACAATGTCTTTCACACAAAACCCTCAAATTTATTCAGGAATTTCATGATCTTTGCAGTTATCAGTATGATCTTTGAAGTGTAAAATTATCTACTGCATTCGACTCGCCACATATGGTACAACCAATGATACTGTGGTGATATTTGAATCCTTTAAGCTGACCCTGAGAAACTTTGAAGCCTGCTGCTTATGGCAGTGATTGTACAAACAAACCCAGGAAGAGAGATCGAGAGCGCAGAGAAGAAAATTCCAACATAATTGTAGACAGAAGATAGCATTTATTTAGATGAATGATGGAAGGTTTACAATCCTAAGATGCTGGCAATATGGGAAATTGCACCATTTGTACGAAGGCAGGGCATCAGACGGAAAGGGGCACAGCGTCCCTTTTTGTGTGTGTTACATGGTCAGCGATCAGAGTAGAAGTCCCTGTGTGAGGCAGGTAACATGTACAGCGCTTTTCTTTACTAGCGTCAAGATTATGAGAATCAGTTAGACTCATGCTTATTAACAGAAAATGCTAGGGTTGCTATAATATTGAAGTCCTGTGGTTTTTTAAGGAGTGTCGATTGCTTACGCACGTGTGTTTCCAGATAATGCTGAAAGAGGTACATGCCGAATGATTCATGACATCTGGAAGATTTTAAAGATTAGCTGAGTGCATGAGAATGTTAACAGAAAAATGTATTACAGTAGACTCCCTCAAATCCGCACAGCTTGGGACCAGAGGTTGTGCGGATTTTAGAATTTTGCGAATTTCTGGTCGTTGCTTTGTTTACATTTTTTAAACAATAATTTGAGTGCAATTAATAGTGCAATCGGAACTATAATGAATGCTTGTAATATAATAAAATATTAAAATAAGTAAAACTAAAATAATAAATATTTAGATAATTTTTAAAATGATTAAAGTACTAATAGCAAAGGTCAAGTTAATAGTGTATGATTAAATATTCATTATAAAGATTAAATGTATTTTTCCAAAATTATTCAACAAAACTTGCCTCATAAAAGCGCATAACTAATTCACATCAAAATCATAAAGTAAGGATTTTTTTTCCAAGTTTAGTCTGGCTTAACCCCTTGAGGATGAGCGACACGTATACGTGCCGCAAAAAGGCTTAAGAATCCTTGCTTATTCCCACTGGTAAAATTAAACTGTAAAATTTGCATTATTCAATCGGAGCATTTTCTCGATTTAAGAAGGAACAAATTTCTGTTCTTTAAAACCGGTGACAAAGCATTAAAAATTTCGTAAAAGGCTCCCGTCGCAAAGGGGTTAATAACCAAAAAAAATCTTGATTAATGCATAAATATATTTAGTGAGAAAATTCTGATTACCAGTTATATCAGTAGGGGGAACTGGGGTACATTGATACAGTTTTTTTCTAAGATTTTTTTGGTGTCAAGAAAGGAGAAAATTCAAGTTTTTTTTCCATGAGGTGACAGCAAAACTTGTGTAGTATGTTATAAAAATGTACAATCATTGTTTTATATAGTATTTTTGCATGTAATTTTAAAAAAATCAAAAAAAGTCATTCGTATCAATGTGCCCCATCCCCGGGGCAGATTGATACGTTTAAGAAAAATGACGACAAAATAATACCAATGCATATTTTTCATAAAAAATGAGTTAGAAAACCATTTTATATTTATTTATAAAAATTCAAATCACCCACAATTTATTTTTAAGCAATATTAAAGCAATCAAAATTAAATATATTATGACCTGATGTTCTGGCTGTTTCTTGTCTGATTGTTGGCTGTGGTAACTTTGTCATATCTAGCACTTCAACCCCAGCATTATCTTCTTTCTTATGAAAGATGAAAAAATTACCAGTTTTTCTGTTTATAAATAGGTTCATAAACAGAAAATAAAGGATAATTATATTAAAAATTCTGTTTATAATATAAGTATAATTTTCTGTTCTGCAGTTTGTTTCTCTTACTTAACATTTCTCATGTCGAAAATACTTTTTTCTCTGGAGAATCGATATAAATTCGAGATTTGCCAGAATGCCGTCCTTTTCTTTTATTAGTTCTACTAGCACTAGATGCTGGGTAAGTTCCTACGTCTTCTGTTTTCAGAAATACTATAAAATGTTCTAATATAAAGAAATTAGAGCTATTTCACTTTAATAAAAACTAATATTAGAAATTTTTCGTGAAAAAAAGGTTGGATTAAGGAGTGTATGGTAAAAAAAATAATAAAAGATAATGAAAATATGAACTATTAAAGGATTTAGGCTGTATCAATGTGCCCCGTCATAAACTGTATCAATGTGCCCCATACAGCGATTTTGAATAAAATGAGTCTCAAATCCAACACTTCACAATATATCTAACAATAAATAATGAGGAACTGATAAAGAGTAGCTGTACTTACCAGGGAGAGTATTCATTTTGGTTGAAAATACTGGAACAGTTGTATAATAGCATTTCAATTGTACAACTCAAATTTACTTTTGAACAACAAAAACAATAAATCACCCGTCCCATTTCATCAAACTGCTGAATCATTCCAAGATTTTCTGTATGTAGTTGAATACACTAGCATCACCTTTTGGAGCTGTTGTGAAACTTCCTGTAATGACCCTGTGAGCGGTAGAGGGGGTGTATCAATGGGCCCCATGTATCAATGTACCCCAGTTCCCCCTATATCTTGAATTTTTTCCAAAAAATTTTATTCTTCTTTCATGAAAAATACATAAATAGAGTATTATTAAGAAAATTACAAATTAAAAAATATATGGAATTGATACAAAACTAAAAAAATGTAATTTTGTCCCAATATCCGAACTGAAAGTTTCATTGTTTACATCCATAAAATATGTGCGGATTTTAGAGAGTTGCAGATTTCTGGTTTGCAGATTTGAGGGAGTCTACTGTATAAACCACAGCTGCATCTTTTAACATGGGAAAGAATGCAAGATGTGCAAATCTAAAGCAGACTGAATTTCGATTAACTTTTATTGTGACGAGAAAAGAATTATTAACAGATCTTTCTCTAAGTGATAAAATCAAAAATAAAGAATGAGAATGAAATGATGTTTTTCATCATATGAAAGAGGGTTTGTAAAAGAATTAATTTCACATACAAAGTTATAAAAGGGGAAATAACTAAATCTTGACGTACAACTTTAAATGCAAGATTATATTAAATACAAGTATTTATTTAAGGGGGGGGGGGGGATAATTTCCAGTTAAAATTTTGAAGTTTCGATTTTAATTGTTCGGTTTTTGAAAAGGGTAGAAGGCAAGATAATATGGGACAGGAAAACCATAACACTGCTATGTTCATCTTTGCAACTAACTCAAGGGCCTTCTCTTGGAATGTCAGCTGAAACCTGATACCATATTTTTAGAGCTTTTTCCAATTTGGAAAATCTCTCATCTTGTAGACATGTTCATTTGGAAGAGCTTATTAAGCTCTTCGAAACAAAAAGATGCTTTTACTGCAGTAAAAGCATCTTCTATTTCTTCTTTCATGCTTAAGATTGTGTTGAAATAGGGCCCGACTTATGCATGGGCATGTGAGGCAGCTACCCCCCCCCCTCCCCTCTCGTCCTTTTCTAAGGGCTCTCCATGAAAGTGACCAGGATTTTCACAAAAAGTGCCAAATGATTAAAAATAACCAAGTGACCAAAATTCATATATTTTCAAACATTTAGGAAGTGAAAGTGGATCAATTTCTCTTCTATGCTTCCAGTACCCATCTGTTTTCAAAAGAAATTCTTTATTAATGTTCTTCTCATAACGTGGCAAGTTGTTATGTTCAATTTTTGACATTCTCTTTTAGACATCTTATAATGTACATAGATAAACCAGGTAGAAGTTCATTAAGAAATACTCCTGTCAACCAGACTATATTTTTTTTTTTACTATTATCCTACTAGGTTTTTATTTATTTATTTTTTTTAATGATTATCATTTTATGATATAGATGTGAGTGGTACCAAGTACAAAATTTATGTATATATATAATATGTATGAAATTTAGTGCTAGTCATTTCCATATTATTCACAAAAAAATCTAAAGATAAATAGAATGTCTGCCTCAGACTCATGGATGTCGCAGGGCCCTCTGTAGCCTTAATTGGATCCTGTGTTGAAGATAGGGTATGGCATTCCAATACATTGAGACAAAGTCTTTCAGTTGTATATGGATTGGCCTGTGCAGTCAAATTAATTTTGATTTTTTTCCTCTACATAGAGAATTGTGTTTCTGGTTCATCGTTAAACTGCACAATGAGACTGCAAGGGACATACAATATACATAGTGCACTACTGAAAGTAGACTAGATGGCAGACAGTTGCTCCACCAGAACAGCTGTTGGCAAAGACAAAAAACAAAGTGTAGCAAAGGTTCTGCAAAACATATTTTCAGCAAAACATATCAGGAGAAAAAATTTTGTACAGAGATACAAAAACTTAATGTATAACTGAGGAAAATGTATAACTTAGCTAATTTTTAATGACAAACAGATGGGACTGCTGAGTTGAAATGTATAACTGAGGGAAATGTACAAATTCAGGTAACGCATAAATGGAGTTCAACTTTATTCTGAGATCGATTTGGTGAAGCTCCCCGTACGGATCTTTTTACTTGTAGTGAAAATTTTTCTATATATTGAGGAATTTTGTAATCCATTGTTAAAATTGAAATTGTTTGTATATCTTTCTACAAAAATTTCCCCTTTTCCCAGATTTTGTTGGATCGGACATATTCTGCATCCCTGCGTTAAAGATCTTAAGCCTTATCTTCCATAATATTTCAAATAAATAAATGGAGTAAAGAAAATATGTCTAATGTTCAAGTGTTCTTCTATTAATAAAGTAATTATTTATTGAAAAATGACTTCTATTTCATAAACTCTCTTATTGTTAATATTTTTTCTGATATTTTCTCTAATGTAGTATTTTATTGTATGGAATCATTTATCCAAAAACCAGTTATTCAGAATGAGATTTCCAGTTGACTGATTTCAGAATCTTTCCAGAGAAAAATGTCATACATTGCCAGTTTGATATGTGCATTTCTTGAAAACTTGCATTATGTATCAAATAACTTCATTTCAACACCTAAATTTGAAATCTCAGATACAGTAGACTTCCTTAAATTCACACAGTTTGGGACCAGAGGTTATGTTTACTTTAGAATTTTGCAGCATTTTGTTCATTTCATTGTTTGCATTTTTAAACAGCAATTTCAATGGAATAATGCAGTCAAAATTATAATAATTTTATAATAAAATATAATTAACATATGTTAATTATAAAAAATTATAATTAACATAATTTTAAAAATAATGAAATTATTAAAAGTAAAGATCAAATGAAAAATTGTATAATTAAATGTGCATAATAAAGTTGAGATACAACATACAATTTATCTTGATTATTGAGTGGAACTTGCCTCATAAAAGTAACCTAATAATTTACATCAAAATCATACAATAAGAAAATTTTATTTTAAATTTATCTAGATTTATTAACCAAAAAACTTGATTAATACATAAATATGTTTGTTAAAAAAATTGTGATTACAGTATAGTGATATAAGCAATATTTTGAATTTTTTTAGAAATTTATACTTTCTGTATGAAAAAGCATTGAGTTTAGTCATATTAATTACAATTTCATGCAGAATAATATAAAAGTTAAAAAAGTATGTAATTTTGTCTTTAAATCTGAAATGAAATTTTCATTGTTTACATATCTGCAATGATATGTGCAGATTTTAGGCTTTTGCATATTTTAGAGTAGTGAATTTGGGAGAGTCTACTGTATAAGATTATTTAATTCAATGTTTTAATTTATATTGAGAGGAAACAGAAATTGTGATTTCCAAACAATTCTCATAAATTGTCTTTTCTCAGATATTAATTATTAATTACTAATTATTAGAGTTCTATATACAGGGTGGTCATAAAAAAACTTTGCCGATATATGGAGCTCTAGCGGCCAGTCTGCTCAACCGATCGAGGTGAAATTTCAGATATAGCTATTCAGAGGTATGAGCTCGAGATTCTGTGAACGGCAACAAAATAGCGCTCACGGTTGCAGTTATAGTTACAGAAACTCGAAAATTTCCAATGGCAACACCCATTTTTTTCATCGCAAAATGCTCAGCGCATGCAAAATCCCTAAAGAGCGTTGGAACTGTATGTGTATCGCAAGAAACGGACATGTTATGCACGCACAAAAAACCGTTCTGCGAATCCTTCCCCCATAAAAAAAAACTCGATTGGGGCGCAAGGAGGAAATTTGCATATGACACAGAGTGAGTACACTAATCTCTGATTACAATACAGATTGGAGAAACTAAAACTTTTATTTTGATTACACATTTTCCACATGGGTGTCATCACAGGCAATTAATGGTGATGGCACCCATGTGGAAAATGTGTAATCAAAATAAAAGTTTTAATTTCTCTGATCTGTATTGTAATCAGAGATTAGTGTACTGACTCTGTGTCACATGCAAATTTCCTCCTTGCGCCCCAATCGAGTTTTTTCTATGGGGGGGGGGGGGGAGGATTCGCAGAACAGTTTTTTGTGCGTGCATAACATGTCTGTTTCTTGCGATACACGTACGGTTCCAACGCTCTTTAGGGTTTTCGCATGCGCTGAGCATTTTGCTATGAAAAAAAATGGGTGTTGCCATTGGAAATTTTTGAGTTTCTGTAACTATAACTGTAACCGTGAGTGCTATTTTGTTGCCGTTCACAGAATCTCGAGCTCATACCTCTGAATAGCTATATCTGAAATTTCACCTCGATCGGTTGAGCGGACTGGCCGCTAGAGCTTCATATATCGGCAAAGTTTTTTTATGACCACCCTGTATATTCTAAAAATCTGATCAACTAGATGTTAATTCAGTGCCCAACCATTCTGGATAAATGGTTCTGTACTGCATCTCCAAACAGTATGTTATATTTTTATTTAATTCTCATTATTCTGAAATAATGATTTCAGATTAAATGCCTATGCAAATATGCCTACTCCAATGAGGCTCAGGGACTTAATTCGTCAGATTCGTGCAGCTAGAACTGCAGCAGATGAAAGGGCTGTTGTTCAAAAAGAATGTGCATACATCAGATCTCTTTTTCGTGAGGAAGATAATACTTGGAGGTGTAGAAATGTAGCTAAGCTTTTGTATATACATATGTTAGGTTATCAAGCTCATTTTGGACAGGTAATTATAAGTTTTAAGTATGTGTTTCCATGGTATTTAAACCCAGCTTTTAATTTTGTTGTACTATTTTTATCATTTTGTGTAACTGAATAAGTTAACATATGTTAGAAAAAGGATTTTTAACCTGATTAGAAAAATTGAAACTTAATAGTCATAGAAAAATGCTGGTTTTGAATCAGATTAATATTAGTTCCAAGTACACTGCTCAAAACAATTAAAGGATATTGCAATTTTAGGTGGATTTTGTATCTGGGAAACTTTTTAGCTGATTGATACATGGTCGACAGACATAGTAGGTTATATGAGAATAAATTACACATGTTTGGCAGAAAAAAATGCATTTATTGCGCATTTGTGTACAAAAGGAAAAAAAAACACAATCTGTGCATATGAGAAAAAAAGAATAAGAAAAAGTGTTTTCTTCAAAGAAAATCATTTTCAGTAGGGGGTATGGTTTCCACGGGCGGCCAGCAACGTTGAACATCTTTGAGGCATGGACTCAATGAGGCTATTAATGGCAAGTTGGGGTATTCTGCCCCACTCTTCCAGAAGAGCTCTTTCCAGTTCTTGGAGAGTTTGTGGGGGTTGTTGGCGGCCAGAAACTCGTCTTCCTAGAGCGTCTCAAACGTGCTCGATTGGATTCATGTCTGGAGAACACGCTGGCCATACCATTCGAACGATTTCTTCCTCGAAAAGGAAATCCTCTACCAGGTTTGCACAATGTGGCCTGCAGTTATCGTCCATTAAACTGAAGTTATCTCCGATTGCTGCAGCGTAAGGGACTACAATAGGTCTGGGGATCTCATCCCTATATCGGCGACCAGTCAGAGCTCCATCTCGAATGATGTAGAGGTCAGTGCGCCCGTCAATGGAGATGCCACCATACACCAACGCTCCTCCACCGCCAAATCTGACACTTTTGTGCACGATTGCAGGATTATTCCTACTGCCACGGTCCCTCCAGATGAAAATACACCTATTATCCGGATGCACAGAAAAACGGGACTCGTCAGAAAACAGAATATTGCTCCATTCATTTCCCCTCCAGTTGACATGCTCGTTTGCTCACTCCCTGCGGTCGCGACGATGCCTTGATGTTAATCTAACACATACCATCGGTCGGCGAGCATACAGACCTACAGCATGGAGCCGGTTTCGGACAGTCTGAGTTGAAATCGTGGTGCCTGTAGCCGAGCAAAGGTGTTGTTGGAGAAGAGTAGCGTTCATGTTTCGGTGTCTCCGAGCTGTTAACGCTAAATACCGATCTTCATTGGGCGTTGTTGCCCGTCTACGACCTTGCCCTGGTCTTCGGCCTGCACATCCACTCTCCACAAAACGGTTCCAGATCCTGGAAATGACACTTTGTGACACTCCAATGGCTTGCGCTACTTCGGCTTGAGTTTGGCCCCCTTCTAACTTACCAACAATTCTCTAAGCTTCTGAATCTCTCAAATGACTTCGCTGAGATATCGTACTCATCGAAACAAAGCAATCACTGAATGCCGATCATCCTTGTCTTCATTCTCTTTTATCCAGTTGAAAGTCAAATTTCATTCGCTGCCACTGAAGCGACGTTTTTGATGTCGAACTCAAAATTTGCATACTCCACCGTTTGAAAATCAGAAAAATTTGCATTTGTGATTCTCTTCTTCTATTTTCGGCAAAAATAATTTCGTTTATATCTTTATTTTATATAAAACTTTAAATATCCTTTAATTGTTTTGAGCAGTGTATTATAACTTAGTATGGGCATTCAGTGCATTTTTTTTTCAACTTTAGTATGATTTTTTTGTGGTTTGCAATCCATTTTAGATACAGGAAAATGATGGCAAAGTAGGCAGAGATAAAATTAAGCTCAGTAAGTAATCATTTTCATTATCTTAAAGGTAAGCCATGCAAATATTTAATGTGTGTCAAAAACAGTTTTGGTTATGTGCTATCATCTGTTTACAAATAAACATAAATGGTTTTAGGAAAGTGAGTATCCATACTGCTGGTGAGTTATAGGCCTCCTGATTGGAGAGGTTACAGCCACTAACGTAACTACACTTACATTAAGTCATTTTTGGTAAGGGTCATTACCAACCGAGATTCATGGGTGTTGAATCTACAGGTATAAGCAAAACACGTGATCGTAACTTCTAGAAGGGGTGAAATTTACCCCCCCCCCCCAAAAAAAAAGCTAATAACTAAATAACAAAATAAATGATTGAGTAAATAAATAAATAGTTGTTGGGTTGCGTTGTGATTTTTGCTGTCCCCTTTCGTATGAAGTCAGGACTAGTCTAAGTGCTAAACACTTTGACACTCAGAAGTCCATTCCTGTAAATCAACATAAGTAAATAAAAAAAATAATTAAAGAAAAGTAGTCTACTCGATGTTAACTGGGAGTTATCCCTATAGAAATTAACACGAAATTAAAGTTAACATGATACTAGTTTATTTACACTTTTTACATCTATATACAAAACAAGATAGAAAATATTATAATGCCCATTAGTTAACAGGTGTTTTCTCACACTTTTCAGAATACTAATTCACATTAATGAAAAGTTAATTCTGTACAATATTAAAACACAAGTACATTTAATTCCAGACTCATTCTCATATTCTCGATGACCTCCCTAACCATTAGAGAAACTTGCATAGTGGAGAAATTTAAATTGCATACCTGGAGCAGCTTCAGCATACTTTACGAGGGGATTCAACCTGTCTGAGCCATCGATGAATCTCCGTAATCTGCATTCTCATACCTGGAGCAGCTTCAGCGTACTTTACGAGGGGATTCAACCTGTCCGAGCCATCGACGAATCTCTGTAATCTGCATTCTCCAAGGCGATGGGCATCTCCTCTCAGCGGTCAGTCCGGCATGTAGGATAGTGGGCATCTATATATGAGCAGGCACATGTTGAAAACTACTGTACACTTTCAGCACCACATCCCGAATGATTCTGAGAGCAACCTTTTTTTTTTTCCTCTCGACCCCAACCAATTGCATTGGGATCTGATAAAGATGAGGCCTTGCTTCTCTGGAGGGCATAAAAGTTCCCAAGGTCCACTTTGATTCCTTTACCCTCTTCTATCAGACCTCCTCGTAGTTTTATGGGCTGATCATTGTACACCCCATAAATTTACAGGTATTTGCTGTCCAAATGCATTTATTTAATTACACAGTCCTGCTTTTAAAATGGTCATAAAACTTGGGAGGTCCCTCAAGAATCCCATGAGAACATTTTTTTATGCTTAAGCAATATGAGTACGTACAGTAATAAAATAAACAAAATAAAAATACATAAAGTATCAGTCTTTGTGCTTGAAAACTAGATGGTCGTTTTTCTGGTTACGATCACGTGTTTTGCTTATACCTGTAGATTCAACACCCATGAATCTCGGTTGGTAATGACCCTTACCAAAAATGACTTAATGTAAGTGTAGTTATGTTAGTGACTGTAACCTCTCCAGTCAGGAGGCCTATAATTCACCAGCATTAGTCCCGGGAATTCTTTTGGTGCTGTGACCAGGATGATTCTGAGAGCAACCTTTTTTTTTCCTCTCTCCGAAAAAGACAGAGGTCTAAAAATAATTGTTTTCCCCCTTCCTCTCGACCCCAACCAATTGCATTGGGATCTGATAAAGATGAGGCCTTGCTTCTCTGGAGGGCATAAAAGTTTCCAAGGTCCACTTTGATTCCTTTACCCTCTTCTGTCAGACCTCCTCGTAGTTTTATGGGCTGATCATTGTACACCCCATAAATTTACAGGTATTTGCTGTCCAAATGCATTTATTTAATTACACAGTCCTGCTTTTAAAATGGTCATAAAACTTGGGAGGTCCCTCAAGAATCCCATGAGAACATTTTTTTATGCTTAAGCAATATGAGTACGTACAGTAATAAAATAAACAAAATAAAAATACATAAAGTATCAGTCTTTGTGCTTGAAAACTAGGTGGTCGTTTTTCTGGTTATGATCACGTGTTTTGCTTACACCTGTAGATTCAACACCCATGAATCTCGGTTGGTAATGACCCTTACCAAAAATGACTTAATGTAAGTGTAGTTATGTTAGTGACTGTAACCTCTCCAGTCAGGAGGCTTATAATTCACCAGCGTTAGTCCCGAGAATTCTTTTGGTGCCGTGACCAGGATGATTCTGAGAGCAACCTTTTTTTTTTCCTCTCTCCGAAAAAGACAGAGGTCTAAAAATAATTGTTTTCCCCCTTCCTCTCGACCCCAACCAATTGCATTGGGATCTGATAAAGATGAGGCCTTGCTTCTCTGGAGGGCATAAAAGTGACCAAGGTCCACTTTGATTCCTTTACCCTCTTCTGTCAGACCTCCTCGTAGTTTTATGGGCTGATCATTGTACACCCCATAAATTTACAGGTATTTGCTGTCCAAATGCATTTATTTAATTACACAGTCCTGCTTTTAAAATGGTCATAAAACTTGGGAGGTCCCTCGAGAATCCCATGAGAACATTTTTTTATGCTTAAGCAGTATGAGTACGTACAGTAATAAAATAAACAAAATAAAAATACATAAAGTATCAGTCTTTGTGCTTGAAAACTAGGTGGTCGTTTTTCTGACCACCACATACTAATTCTGCTGCAAATAATCTATGTAGGTACCAATCAACTGGAAATAATGTATACTCCTGCTATTTAATGCTGTTATTTAATTCTTCTTTGTGTGTCATCTACTTGTTTATAATTAGACCAGTTTTTATTTTTCAAATGGTAGCATCCAATTTAGGTATTCTGATTTTGTTGGATCATAGCAACCCATGTAAGTATGTAGTGTATATTTGGGGGGTCTATTTCCTCCCTCCTCCCCCCCACTTCTCTCTTACTAATATCTTGGGCTTGCTTTGAATTGTTTTTAGTTTTAGCATATCCTTACTTATGTCTTACGATTTTTAATCATTCTCTCAATCAACCACTTTTCTCCTAATATCTCTCGATTTCTCACTTTTCTCCAAATTTTTCCCGATTTACTATGATGTCTGAAAATTTTGTCATTTCTGTTTCCTGTTGTTACATAAAATGGAACTAGCCAACCTATTTATCATAAGGTAGAAAGCTAGAAGATCTTTTCTCCTCAGTGATTGGTTAGTGGGTTTGACATCACAGCATAAGGAGGTGTAATTATGGTGCAACTGCCCTATAAACATGAAGTGTCATGGGTTTCGATAGATAATCCAGATAAGCTATTGTAGTAACAGTGTTTGCTGCAATTTTGAATGTTGTCAGTCGTGGAGTGGAGTCGCAGTTGATTATTTTATTTCAAGATTTTATTTTGTAATTTTTAATGTATGCATAAGCGTAACTATGGCTTAAAAATAGATTTATCGTACCAATCATCGTTTACAGAGAATTTTGATCACATTGTGCCATCATCAGAAGGAAGTTTGTACGCAAGATGCACTGCATGTTGTTTTGATTTTAAAGTTTCGCTTGATGGCAGAGCAGATGTAGCAAAGCATATTGGGGTAAAAAAACATATGGATAATTTTAAACGAATTAAAGTGACTAAGAAACGTTCATTTAGTGTTGATGAAACATATCAACATGTTATTAAAGCAGAATGCCTCTTTACTTCATTTTTATAAGAGTGCAATATACCGATCGGTGCTTCAGATCAATCATCATCGCTTTTTAGCTATTAGGCTATCAAAGCCTGAGAGCTTATGTGCCTGCCTGTTCTGTATGTATGCATGTATGTAACGTGATAACTCATGATAAAAATATCCAGTTTGCTTCAAATTTTGGATATTGGTTTATTGTGATAAAGGCTATCCTGATTAGTTTTGGAAGTTTATTGGATAAGTATACGGGAGACTAATTCACCTCTTAATTTAGATAAAGGTTTTTTACATGCTGAATTATCAGATTCCATTCAAATTTTAGTTGTAGGATCATTCTGATGAGGCTCCTCCATGATTAGTTTTGAGTGTTCATTGTTTAAGTATAGATGAGGGGGAGCATGGGGCTGATCCCCCTTCTTAATTTAGATAAATGGTTTTTTCATGCTGAATTATCAGATTCCATTAAAATGTTAGATATAGTCATTCTGATGAAGCACCTCCATCATTAGTTTTGGGTGTTCATTGGTTAATTATAAAGGAGGTGGAATAAGGGTCCCCCCCCTTAATTAAGGTAAATCTTTTTTTATGCAGAATGTACCGATTTGCTTTAAATTTTGGGTATTGGTCCATACTAATAAGACGCTTGGCTGATTAGTTTTGGGATTCATTTATTATGTATTAAAAGGGAAATAAGCAATTACCCCTCCTTAAATGAGATAAATTAATTTTATCAGGGATGAAAGAGTTCCGCCTAAAGGCGGAAATCCGCCGTTTTGAACATGATTTTGGCCATTCTCTGGATCGATGCAAAAATGCAAAGAAAATATTGCTGGTAATTTGGGGGGGGGGGGTCCAAGAAGCTCCGGGAGTAATTCTCGGACTTATCTTTCACCCGCTAGACTTCACCCACAAATCGCCGAATCTGTCAAGGTCAGCGGTCAATTTACGTTCAGGAGCATCACATGCGGTACATTTCGCGAGGCGAAAATCTATTTTTAAGGACCGGGCAAACATAACTATTCTGAAGTTAAACTTTATTCCCGGAACTGCCTTTTCTTTTCTCTCACTTAGGGTTTACTGACAGTGGGAAACGAGGGAGATACAATGGTCACGGAAGATCACTATCTTAACCCTACTGAACGGAAAGATTCCCGTGAAGTTTAACTGAAAAACTCATTTACATCAAACGCGCCGCCTGCAAACCGCAAAAAAACTTTGTGTGTGCCCGCAGCCTTAGACTGGCAGCTGTTTTCTGACACCTGGGTCCATAGGTCACTGTGACGCTGAAGAGAAAGAAAATCTTGGGAGGGAATAATTTAATCTGGATTAATGAGCTTTAAAATAGCGATAATTTTTCAGTTGTTTTGTTTTCCAGAATAACTATTATTTTTGCAGCGCGACGGATACGAGCGCATATAAATTCTGTTTTATTATTATTGCACTTCAGTTCTGATTAGAATATGTCAATTTCAGGTCAACCTTTTTTAAACATTTTTTTAGTTGCGTTTGAATTTATTTCGAGTGGAATTTTCAGTTATAACTAAAATACCCGAACGCGAGTACGTGCAAGACTTGACTACTAATCATAATTAAGAGTTTTAAGACTGATATCTTCATCATTATTATTATAAATACTGTTGATCGATGAATTATATAATTTCTGAAATAAATGAGAATATGGCATTGATAAATTATATACATTCTGCCACAAAGAACACTAGTATAATTATTTATGGTGCATTTACACTCCATTTACAAGTACGGCTTTTACGATATTTGCGTTCAGAGGTAAAGGTCTGCACGGGCCGGGCCTAGGTTCGAATCCCGAGCACGGCCCGGCCCGCGGGCCGGGTTCGGGCCAATTTGCATTAACGTCATTCGGGCCGGGCTCGGGCTTTGCTTCTGAAGACTCAGGACGGGCCTAGTCACTAATCTTTTCGGGCCGGGCTCGGGCCGTAATTTTTTTTCCTGGAGTATCGGGCCGGGCCGAGCCTAACTTACTTCTTCCGTAGAAACCGAGACTGATTTCATTCTTTTTAGTCTTCACGGACCAAAATAATCAGTTCTTGTTGAATCTCCCCATATGAAAATCCTTTTCTCGACGTAGAAATAAGTCTGTTCACAAATCAGTAAAGTTGGCTTGGTCCAAAAATTTTTGCAAAATAGGAATATACTTTTAAGTCGTCATTATTCTACAATTAAACATTAGAATTTATTCTTTTTAAAGAATCGTAGATCACTAGGCGTCTCAAAATAGAATTAATCACATAAAAAAAAGAAAAAAAAAAACATGATTATGACGAAATTTTCGTTTAAACCGAAAACTGCAAATTTTTTTTAAACTGTTCATTCATGCAAAATGAATGCAACAATACGCGATAAAAAAAATATATTAAACATTTACATCTGCTAAGAACTAAAAGTATTTTTTTCTTTCCAATGTCTTAGAAGATTTTACTTTTACTGTATACCATTTTTTAGATTTTTTTTTTTAATGCATTAATAATATTAATGATAACTGAAACATTTACATACAACAAACAAAGATTCATTAAAAGCGTAAATATCGCAGCCTATGGCACTGCTGCATAAATAAAGATTTTAAACATGAAAGAAGAAAAAAAGAGACTAAGATGAGTGTTTTTTTTTTTTTGGGGGGGGGGGGGAGGGGTCTGAACTCTTCCGGTAGACTAAAGATCAATGTTCTGTAGAAATTCACCCGAGCCAGGCCGGGTTCGGGCCGAATTAAAAATTTTTTTTTTCGGTCCGGGCCGGGTCAGGCCAATATTTTTTGCGTTCGGGCCGGGCCCGAAACAAAATTTTAATTTTCGGGCTCGGGCCTGGAAATTTCGGTCCGTGCAGACCTCTATTCAGAGGCTGCTTCACCACTCAAGAACGCGCGCTCGCTAATGTTAATCCTATGGGAGAAATCTTTTTAAGCATACAGTTTGCGTTTTGATAATTTAAATTTTATTTATTTTGTATTGAATACTTGAGGTTATTATATACAAAGACCGTTTTTTAATTTTTCAATTTTGTTTGCAGATTTTTTTTTTTTAATCTTTAGGGATATTTTTACCTTTGGAATATGTTTTGAAAATAAAAATATCCCCAAATATTTTTTGAATAAATCTGTCGTTTTATCGCGAATTTTTGACAATTTGTTGCTTTTATTCAATTTTTTTAGGAACTTTGCCGGGTTTTTTTCCAATTTTATGACAAGTTAGGCATTTTTTCGCGAATTTTTCGACGAAATTTGTCATTTTTTTGCGTATTTTTCGATGAAATTTGCCATTTTTTCACGATTTACGACAGAACTAGCCATTTTTTCGTGAATCTTTTGACGTAATTTTCCATTTTTTCACGAATTTTGACAAAATTTGTCATTTTATCGAAATTTTTAAACAAAATTTGCCGCGTTTCCCGAGTTTTTTGACGAAATTTGCCGTTTTATCGCGAATTTTTTGACGAAATCTGTCGTTTTCGCGAATTTTTTGCCAAAATTTGTCGTTTTATCGTGATTTTTAGACAAAATTTCTCGTTCTTTCAAGATCTTTTGAGGAAATCTGTCGTTTTTCTGTTAGATCTACAGAAGGTTGATGGCTGTGGTCCCCTGTTTTATCAAGAGATACACATTTATACTGTGAATTTTAATTTTTTTTTTAAATCGAATTTTTTGTAATTTTTATGTTTTTGTAAAATTTAAAACTGCACTCCAGTCTATAAAATGTCGTCATTAGAATTTTTCTATTTTTTCTCTTTATATTTGGCATCTGAAGTTGAAAAAAATTTTCCTCCTTTTTTTCTTTGGTCCACTTTCATGCCTGGTTTATGCAGTAACATCCAATTTTCTTAAAATTTTAGATATAGATTCTTTCTTATAAGGCGAATCCCTGAATAGTTTTAGTCGTTTAATAGTTAATTATAAAGGGGCAATGGAGGATAACCCCTCTTAAATTGAATAAATGAGTTTTATGTGGAATTATTTGATTTGCATCGAATTTTGGATATAGGATCATTATAATAATTGTATCCCTGATTACTTTTGGGTGTTCAGTGATTAAGTATAAAGGGGAGAATGAGGGATCTAATCCTTCCCTTAACTTGCTTTTAGAGGGGCATTCTTCTTTGAAAAAAAAATAAGGCTGTACTATCCAATTAGTGTGAATAGCCTGTGAGCTCAATACCATCAGTTTAACTGGACATTATTCTTTTTATTAAAAAAAATTTCCCAGACAGTGCTGTAGCAGAGCAATATACCTGTGCAAGAACTAAAACAACTTCAATTGTAAAGGAGATGGCCACTAATAATAAAGATACTGTAAATAATATCTTAAGATCAGCACCATTTACTGCGTCTACAGATGCTAATAACAATGCAGATACAAAGGTGTATCCTATCTTTGCTACCTTTTTTAATTCAGTAACATGCCTTTCAATTCAAATGTTACATACAGATTCTAATTCTACTGGTGCTATTATTGCTTAGTTAATGAATTTGAAAATGATGAAATTTGAATAAGCAACTGTCTGGCACTAACTAGGAAATTGCAAAAAGTGTAAGTCACTGATTTTGACAAAAGTGGTATCATTGGAAAGATCTCATCCAGAGTATAAAAAACTCAATGGAACTACCCATCGGAAATGAGCCGTTTTCGAGATATCCAATAATTTATGTCATGTAACTAGTGCATACTTAATGGGGGACCTCAAAAAATTTTAGTCTTGATTTTAACGAAATTGGTATCATGAAAAAGATATCATCATGAGGCAGAAAAAACTCAATAGAACTACCCATCAGAAATGAACCATTTTCGAGATATCCGATAATTTATGTCACATAGCTAGTGCATACTGTTCTAGTGCACACTTAATGGGGGACCACAAAAAATTGTTTTCTCGATTTTGATAAAAATGGTGTTGTTGCAAAGATATCATCATGAGAAATAAAAAAAACTCAATGTAATTTACCATCTGAAATGAGCCGTTTTCGAGATATCCGACAATTTATGTCACTTATTGCAGTTTTCCAGCAGTGTGTATTAGCAATGTGACACAAATTGTCGGCTATCTTGAAAACATCTCATTTCCAACGGGTAATTCCATTGAGTTTTTTAATCCTCATGATGATATATTTTCAACAATACCACTTTCATTACAATCGAGACTAAAATTTTTTGCGGTCCCCCATTAAGTGTGCACTAGCTACATGACATAAATTTTCGGATATCTCTGAAATGAATCATTTCCGATGGGTAGTTCCATTGAGTTTTTTACTGCTCACAATGAGATTTTTTCCAACAATACCACTTTCGTCAAAATCGGTGACTTATACTTTTTGCAGTTCCCCAGTAAGTATTGATAATGCTTATGTTATGGTTAGAACGAAGAATGGCGTGGCAGCATATTTAAGGAAAGAAAGTGAAAATATTTATGTTATGTGGTGTCTTTGCCACTTGATAGCAAGTTGACCCACTTGAGTTAATATTGTAGATGAAAGAGGATCTGCAAGTCTGCCTGTTCTTGTTGAAGAGTATTTTGTTGACCTATACTATTATCTAGAAAAGAGTTTTTAAAAAAAAGAAAAAATTATAAGATTTCCAAAAATTACATGATACTGAAGAACCGAAGTTCAGAAAATCTTGAAGTAAGCACATGTGCACCCGATTATCTTTTGGAAAATGCCTATCTAAAGTGCTGGACCAATGCAATCCACTACTTTCATTCTTCAAAGATGCAGTAAACTCAAATCAATTGAAAATAAAAAGTTGAATTAAAAGCTATAAAATATCTAAAATGAATAAAAATATCGTAAATAAAAATGTTTGTGAAAACAAAAATTTTCCATTGATAACAAAGATAAGAAAAATATCTGTTCTACTAAACATAACAAAATTCAGATAGGTAGTAGTTCAAATAAATTCTAAAAATGTTTTGAAGCATAAAAGTGAATCATCACATTAGTCCCAAAGTAAAAAATTTGTAAAAGAAGATGGTTCATATGAAATCTTAACACATGAAGAATGTTTATGTTCTTATCTTCAGATCTGAATAAAAGAATCTGTTCTTTTTAGGTAGATTTCATATGAAATACTACCTATTGCTATCACTCCTAAGTTAGAAATTCTGAAAAATATTTACAGATCTACACTGATGATGACTTCTACAGCCTAAAATTACCATTAGTAAAAAAGCTTATATAATATGCCGTATTCATCAGTTTTTTAATAAAGGCAGAATATATTTCAAAAAAAGCTGTCAAGGTGGGCATTTCGAACAAAATTTTCCGAAGCGATCTTGATTGAAGAATTGAAGATGTATTCAAATAACAAATTGCTTATTTTATTACTCATTTTTAAATTCAATTATGCTCTCAAACACATTCAATTGACAGTTTCTTTTATTTAGGAACCATATAATGTGCCATATTGGTAAATTTTTTCCTTAAGTCAAAATATATTTCAAAATATGCTGTCAAATTGGGCATTTGAGCCGAATTTTGCTTAAGATGATTATGATAAAAAGCGGCCAAATAAAGTTGTTAAACTGGGTTTATCTCTAATTATATTTTATTTTTTGTTGTTGAAATGAGCACTTAACTTCAAAATCTACCTCTGCCTATAAGCCAAGTCAACAGGGATTTTTTTATGTACTATTTTACCTTTGTTTAATGTTCCAAATGTGACATTGCAGTCAAGTACTCCACAAATACATGAGCTACAGTCCATAATTTATGAATTTTTAGATGCATTTTATCAAAGTTTGTGAAAGCTTCAATTATTGTGTCTTCCGATTCCATTTTCCAAGTTAATTATAATAAGTACAAAAATCAAAAGAGTGATGAAGATCTGGTAATCGGAGCTGCAACTACTAACATAGTGCAAAGACTTATGGAAAAAGGTAAGAGAAGCTTTTTCACATGTTAGACAATATTTTTGCAAGATATGTGATTATATTTTGCCAAATTCCCTATGAATTATGAAGTAATTACTCATGCAATAGTGGCCAATATTTCTGCTCTTCCAACTGCTTCCTTTCCCAATGTATTTTTTAACGAGATTCTCAGTCATCGTGCCATTAGAATTTAAAGATTCACATTTTGATGGAAAAATAGATGTATTAGAAGCACAGTTTTAATATTTACAGTTAAAGGATTTGGATGAAATAAAGTCAGAGAGAATTGACACACACTGGCATTTAATTTGAAATACAGTAGAGAACCATGAATCCGCCGATCTAAATTCCACACAGGCTTGCAAATGTAAACATCTTTCTTCCGTGACATTAAAAGAACAAAGTTAAAGAAATGATGACGTCATTCCAAAGCGAATGATCGATTCAGAACATTTTCATCAATGACAGAAACCAGAGACATTTTCCACTGATTAGCGAAATGAGTTTGACAAATCAGAAACCTGCGATTTTAGGCAATTTTCACTGTTTGTGAAAATGCGGCTTTCTGATTAGTCATCTTCTTTTGCTTATGAGCAAGAAGTCTACCTTGATCCCGGTGTATTTTTACAAAGAATGCAGCAAAAGTTGGGGCTGAAAAGAAGAGAAGATGATTAGATATGCACATGAGTTTCTGTGGCTGTTTTTATCACATGTGAGATCTTGAACAGAAAACTAATGATGTAGTGAGAAACAGACAACATTGATTAAATTTTTTCAAAGTTAAAAAAATAAGTTGTTTTGTTTACATTGTTTTCATTTTTTTTACATTCATTATAAAATAACTTAACAATCTAATATTTTATTACTATTAATGTTTTTATTTATTTATTTTTAATCTTTATTATTACTATTATTATTTCAATGGCCTAAAATCCACAAAATCTGCACAACGTCCTCTCCCAAACAGTGCAGATTTCTGCCCTCTACTGTATTAAAGGATGGAAAACTGAAATATAAAGAGCTTGCAAAGTCTATGCTGGCTATTTTGACAATTCCACATGGCAATGCCAAGTGTGAAAAAATTTTCAGCTTTGTTAATAAAACTCAAAATAAGCTTAGATCCAACATGAGTGATGATACTTTGGAAAAACTAATGCTGGCTAAATTAAGCCTTCAAGAACATTGTTATGAACAAAATTTTGAAAGTTCTTTTCTGAAAAAGGCTAAATCTGCTACAACTAATAGAAATTTCTCAATTTAAAATAAGTATGCCTCTTATGACTCAAGTACAAAGGAAATATTAGCTTTGAAAATTTTGTGCCTAAATAATTCCATTGTTTTTAAATTCTCTTATTTTAAATTGTCTTCTATTCAAATTTAATGAAGTTGTTTTTGACTTTGTCTTGGTGCCGCATGTCCCTCATGGGTTTTTGCACCATAAAATCCCAATCAACCATAGTTTAATATACATATATATATATAGTGTTTTTCTTCTCAAGTTTTTATTATTCCATTGTTATTTTTTAACCTCTTCAGACCTGATACATTTCAAACCATCATAAAAAACATTTTGGCAGTGTGTCCATCTATTTGTGCATAAAAAATATAATTTTGTGTAAAAAAAAAAAAAAAAAAAAAAAAAAGTTTCTATTTACTAACAGGTACACATATGTGCACCTTGGGTTAGTACTACAAAAAAATTAAAATTTATTTATACAAATAAAGTTGATGGACAATTGATAGTTTATATAAGATTGTTTTAGATGGTATTTTTCAAAACAATTATTTTTTTATACACAGGTGTATATTGCACTTTGTACAAATAATTCTTGTTCTTGATTTGCAGCCTTCATACCTACATTTTGAAGCAAAGTTATCTTCTGTTGAACAAGGAAAATGTCCAATCTTGTCATATATAAAATCTGATTTGACTTCTGAATAACCTCACATTCTGCTGTGGTTTATTTTCAAAATTGTCTTCAGAATCTATTTCAGATTAATAAATTTTGTGTAGTCTCCCTGGTCATTGTGCTTCTGTTACTTTGCCCTCATATTTCATCCATATTTGTGCAATCGCTAAACAATACTGTAAGAGAAACAATCTGTCTTTTTGAGGAATTTTGCCTGCATTACATTTTCTGATGTACATTATCCCAAATCTATAAAATGTACAAGCACTCTTGATGGCCACTTTTTTGTGTAAATAGCACAATGGTAGTAAACTAAAAACCTATCATTTAAATCTATACCATCCATACATGTATTGTATGCATTCATAATTGCATGTTGTGTTACATTAATTTTGCAGTTTTGATGTTTAGACCACCTAACACAACTGCTCTCGGGATCATTACTTATGCAAGTTTAAAGTAAAGTTACACATTTGTTATCTTTCCATTTTACTGTGCACTATCCTTCCCTTCCCTTACTCTCCCATCCCTTTCTCCTTGTTGCAGATCTGATCATTCTTAATTTTTGTTTTACCTGCTGCTCAAAGTCTGTTCATAAACGTTCCAGTTTGGTATATATTGTTCCTCAATAAAAAGTCTGTATATTTTATACTAGTAAAAAACAGTCTGTGTAAATCACCTGTGTATTGTCTTTTGGTATACTTTTAGAAAGCAATTGACAATGACTCCACCTAATCTAAATTCTTTTAAATGTTCGGCTGGTGCAGTTTCTTTTCCATGATATATTTTGAAGTCAAGGGCAAGGCCATTCCTGGCAGATAAAACTAAGTTTTATTAATCCCAACGGATTAGGTTTTAACGGTACATACTGCCTAAATCCACAACATCCACAAAGGGAATCATTTGTTCATCTAGTCATTCTTCACAAAATTTTATAAAGCTTAGTTTGAATAAAACAGATAATATGCAAAATGTTGTATTTTAACATTTTTTGTACCAGAACATTATTTTAATTAGATATTGTGCTATCTTCATGAATAAATATATCTATGGTAAAGTTTTGGAAGGAAACTAAATGAATTAATAATTAAAGAAATCTGTTCAATACAAAAAGCCATGGGTTGGCCATATAAGTTTATTTACTCTCACACAGATATATTAATTATGAATTTTAAAAATTAATGTTTAATTTACAATGTCAACAGCATGAATTCTTATTTATAATTAAGTATAATCTTTGAATCAACAACTGTAGCATTCAGCAGTTCTTGCATTGCACCAATTATATATCAATCAATACAACATCTTTAGTGACATGACTTCTTTCCAAAAATTCAGAATTGAAGCCAGAGGACCACACATGTGCACCTTGCAAATTACATCTAATTTAAATAGATATTACGATCTAGCAAAAAAATTTAAGCATTACTGAATTGTTTATAAGCAATCTTAAAAATTATTGGGAACAAATATTAATTTTTGTAATTATAAAGATGTACTTACTTTTTTGAATTTTTGTATTTGTCCCCATTGCTCGTTTATTTCCTACAAAATCATATGAATTAAGGCTACTAGTGCCATTTCTTGTTGGAACTAGAAAATGCTAATATACACAAACAAAATCTATGGCCTCATTAATACGATTTCAAATAATAAGTGATATACGCAGTTGAAACCAAAGGTACACAAATGTGCACTTTGGGTCTGAAGAGGTTAATGCAGGAGGGAAGGAGGTAAAGTGTCAAGTTTGTTACCATACTTTTTTTGATGATTATCATTTTTTCAGCATTCTACTTTTATTTTTTATTCAACTAAGAAACAAATGTGCAATTTCCTTAAAATTTAATAATTTAAATGAAAAAGTACTGTAATTATTAGAAAAAGTTCTTGTATAATTTCTATGTGATTAAAATCTTGTGACTAAAACTGTCTCTCATTTCAATTTAACTTAAGTATTCTTGATAAATATCATGTTTTGAAATTTAGAGACATATGTCACTTCAAAATAAGTTGATTTTAGGAAATTTAATAAATTTAAAGCTGAATATTTTCAGTAAATTTGTATAGTAACGGACTTGACAATTTGTCTTACAAGCCAACTTTAAATAGCATATACATATTATATTATAGGGCAAAGTGCCCAACCAATTTTTTTTCATGTATCTTTAAACATTTACTTTATAACAACCTGTCTCCATTTTTAAAAGAAATTATTAAGTTTGAAAAATAAAAATAAAATTCAGAAAAGTAAGCAAATGGTGAAAATGGCCCTAAAAATAATCTCCTGATTTTTTACTTTAAGAGATTGACAAGTACGCATATCAATAAAGTCCTTGTCATTCTTTTCCTCCATCTTGTGTCAAACCTCAATCAAGATCATGGCTAGATGGTTTTGTTCTTACTGACTTCAGTCAAGACAGTCTCGATGTAAAAGGCACTTTGATCTCCAGTCAACCAATGTTTTTTGTATCAAATCTGATTTTATGAAATATCACGAGCAAAAAAAAAAAAAAAAACTGTATGAACATCTTATCAGCCGACATTACTTCATTGTTAGGTGAGATGAGAGAAAAGAAATCCATGAAAGAGAATTATTTGAAATAACTGTACTTGATAATTTTGTTCTCAATAACTCTGTTGTTCAATATTTCCTGAACTCAATAAAATTCTGATGCAATGATTTGCTTTTGATTGAGGTTTAAATAAGAAAGATAAGAATGACTCTTCAGAAAAAAAATAAACACAACCGATTTACATCAAATTTCAGGGGCAGGAGATAAGATTATGGGATAGCAGATGGCAAAAAAAGAAAGGAGTAATCTTATCTTAGATAGAATTTATGGTCCGAATTAAACAAATATTTAGAGGTTGGAAAAAGTGAGGCCTAAGACACCTACAATGAAAAATTGCAAATGTGAGATAAAAATTAATGTTGAAAGGAAATGAAAATTGGTGGTAATGGCCCTTAATGAAAAATTAAAGATAGACGACTTAATGCTCCTATATTAAGATACCCTATAAGTGGGGTTCATTGAAAATTTTAGTTATAAAATATATGTAAGGAATTAAATTTATAGGGCCATTGCCAGGAGGAGCGAAGTTGTTAAAAGGAGAGTGAGCACAGGAATAGATTCTGGGAAGAAAATATTTAAAATATAAATGATATGCCTGAAGTGCTGAGTGATAGATAGTAGAGCAGGGTGGAGAGGCAGAAAAGAGAAAGCTAACTAAATTTTACCTTCAATTTACTGTTTGAATTTTTTAAAAATTCGAGGTAGAAAATGCTGAGACACAAGGTCCTTAAAATGAAAAAGCAGAAAGTCAAATAGTAAATATTTGGTCAAATAATGAATATTTGCTGTTCAAATAATTTTATATTTCAAAGTTTAAGGGCATTAAAACGTTAAATTTAAAAATAATTTTACACAGCATTTAGTAATAAAGAAAATTTTTGTGTCTTCTTCTCTGAGTTAAAACAGATAAATATTTTCTTAAATTCTAAAACAAACATTTTAAAATCAAAGATAAATTGTGGAAAAAAAGGGGGAAGAAAGGAAAACTTTACAATTTGATATACTGTTTGTTTATTTGTCAGGAAGAGACTAAAGTAAAATAAATAAATAATACTATCTATTCAAATGGTGGCTACTTTGTAAGAATGACTTTTCTAGTCCTTTTAATCTAGCAAGGAAGTTTTCAGCTGCATCCTAGATCAGTTTGTTTGAGTTTGCTATCCATTTCAGAGATTGTAAACATGTAGGTTGTTTCTAAAATTCTGCAACAAACTTTTAACAAAGGTAATATGGTCAAGACAAGCACTTCTTTTAACAAAAACAAAATATGAATCTATTTATTCTATAAAAATTATAATACATTTAATTAAAAATATTGGGAGTGTAACTGCAAACTGAAACCAAATTTACATTCATAACTCTATCATAAAGAAGTTTGTTTCATATTAATTTTGCTTGTATTAAATGTGATGATATCATTGAAAATGATTGAATTTTGGCCAATAATTTAATATAAATAATGCTAACTGCATTCTGAATAAAGGAATGTAACTCAGTTGTTTAGTTATAAATAATAGTAGTATCCAGCATTTCTCATCATATCTACATTAATGTTACAAACAAAAATCAAAGTTACACCTCAAATGAAATGAGATGAGATACACTGTATTTATGACTGAATAAGTGAATTGCAATTATAGTTTCCTAGGCAAACCATATGGTTGTCGGTCTTAATTTCTATCATCATTCCTGAATCTTTTTCTCTTTTGTTTAGAAACACTATTTTTTAGTGAAAAAGCAAGAAACAGATAATTTACTGGACAATTCTCAAAAACTTGCATTTGTACATCATTAATTTCAATGAAAATCTTCATTAATGATTAATTTTCGGAAGTGGTATTTTACAAACAGCAAATAAATAATGTAAAAACATTTTCTTTTATTTAAGTATGATTCTCTTTATCTAATTATTCTGAACATCTTTAAGTTGAGAGTTAAAAGTAAAAGTTGTGTAAGGTTTTTAAAAATATGATTTAAAACTTTTTATAAGTATTTGGTTTGACATGCTGAATTTTTTTATATTCAGCCAAGTCAAATATTCATCAACATGTCTGAATACTGAGTAATTGGTATATCTCAACACAGAACAAAGAGTAAAAATGGAAAGAATTACTTATGATTATGTCATCATTGTGGCTTTGAGACATGACGTAATCCCTAATAAATCTTAACTTATCAAGCAATCTAAGTAATAAAAGTGAATTTTTTGCTCAAATTTGCCATTTTGGCTATTTTTAAAAATAGAAGCGTTTTAAAATAAGAGGAAGAAAGAAGAAAACTACTTTTTTTTTCTTCATAACTAATTTTGGAAAAATTAGTTACTCCGTCATATAGATTTATAATGTATAAGAAAAAGTTAGATTGATTAAAAATGTTTCTCACTTTACAAATTTATTACGTCATCATTTCTCTAAAGCTTTGCTTGTAGCTTCTGCATAGCTTGGATTTTGCATTTTTCAATAGTAATGAAAACATTAGGGGAAAAAAAAAAGAAAAAGAAAAACCAGTATGGTTCAAATTGATAATTTTGTTGAGCATTTCAGAAGAAAGAAACAAGGTTTTTGGAATACACATAGTTTCTGTCAAATTTTGACCAAATTTTCAGTAACATTTTCTCTGAAAATGAATTATTTTGGCAAATCTCAGATTTTGAGTTGAAAATGAAAACAAAACTGAATTTTCAGTCGATCTCTAGTTTAAACCAAACAATCCTGAGAAAAACTAAAGGCATACTTAAGGATGACAACCTTAAAATAACCTTACTGCAATATATTAAAATTAGAGATGTAAATAGAATATTAAATTTTTACCATTTATTTGTATTAAAAGAAAGTTATTTTCACTTTATATTACAAAATAAAAAGAAAGAAGCAAAGACTGCTTATAATATATATATATTTTTTTCACAGACTAAGAAATTTTATTAAATGCAATTGTTTGTTATATCATATTTCTGTTGAAATGATTTTTCAGTTACATGTTTAACTACCAATTGACCTGAGCCAATATGTCTACAGTTTGGAATGAAATAAATTATGTATCCCATTTACATAAGTATAGTTTTTAAGTAAATGATACTAGTTTAATGAAATAAATTATTGCAGTTTTGTCATTATTATGAATATCAGTATTCAAAAATTCCATTGTTTGTTTAAAAAATGTATATTTTTACAATATTGCAATTTTTTTTTCTTGAATACAATTATAATTTTATTTCCTTTAAAAAATGTGTTTTGGTATAGCTGTCCAATCTCAACTCAAAAAAGTTTTGATTTAGTTTTTTAATCTAAATTCAAACAAAACTAAGTTTTAGTTTGGTTTACTCAAGTCCGCAACTAAAAAGCAGCATAGGATTTATTGACTGTTAGAATTTTACTCACCGAAACCAGGAAAATATTTTTTAAGTTAAATTAAAAGTAATTTTTTTACTTTTTATCCTGAAATCTGGTATTCCATTCTTGAATAAGAAATCATATTCAATAATGTTTCCATATGGTAATTTCATATTTCTAAGAGTGGAACTCAAAAGTTATGAAAACAGAACCCTACAAATAAAAAATGCTGGCTATTTCAGGAATTAACAAAAGCAGTTACACACAGAGATAAACTTCTGCTGTGCTTTAGAAAACTACTAAAATTCAAAGTTTAATCAAGAAGGAAAGTATAATTTGGAATGTATTTATTTGTAATAAAATATGGATTCTTTTTTTTCATCGCAGTTGTACTTTTCTAATGCCTGCCCATGTTTTGCAACATTACTGTATATTACGGCAGTAAAATGGAGTTCAATTTTAGATTCAACACCTTGAAAAAACATTCTATTAATCAGCTATAACAAAATGTTGAAAACTGCAGCATAGTATTGTCACCTATAGGGCAATTTGCACCAAAAACTAAACAACATTGATATATATCAGGAACTGGCTGAATCTGTAGTTTGATGAATAATCGTCCTTTAGTTCTTGAGATAGAGCTATTGCAATAATCATGAATAATGCAGCATAGCAGTGTCATCTGTTGAGCGATTTACACCAAAAAGTAATGAGCATGAAATTATATCAAGGATTAACTTAATCTGAAGTTTTATGGAAATCCATACATTAGTTCTTGGTATAGGACTATTGTGGAAATTATGAATAATGCATCACAGCAGCACCATCAGTTGGGCGATATTCACTAATAACTAAATATCTCAAGTTTATATCAAGGTGTAACTGAATCTAAAGTTTTGTGAAATTATGTGCATCAGTTCTTGAGACAGAGTGCCTATAAAATTTTTGTCACATTCAGGCCCACAGAGCGACAGATATTTTCCAAAAACCACTAAATCGTGTTCGGGACCTTCTGAAACATTTAAATATACCAAAAAAAGTCAAATTTTTCACGAATTCAATACTTAGTTGCTTGTAAAGATAGAAGAAAGTAATAAATGCATGCTTGAAATTTTATGTTAAATTTTTAATTTTACCATTTCCATTAATCAGCATATTATTGAAATAATTTTGCACATGAATTAATTTTTAAAAAGAGAAGTTTCATTTAATTATATATCTAGATTTTTTTTTTTTCATGTAATCCTGTTTTTGTGAAGTTGTGAACTTCTTGTATATACTTATACAAAATATAATCAGAATTTGTGATTTAGAAATTATTACTATATTTAGGTTTTTATTTAGACATTTTTAATAAGTTTATTTATACATATATACAACTTGATAAGATTCAGCTGCTATATGGCATGAGATTTTTTTTCTTCAATTGCTGAATTTGTAAAAGATTCAATTTGGAGATTAAACTTTTTTTTTCTGAAATGTCTCTTTTCAAGAGAAATTTTGTGAAGGGTCGTGTTTCAAACTAGAAAAAAATGTTAAAGACTTTTTCAAGTCTTTTTAAACAGATTTCTGCTGAGAGATGATCAGATCCCACATTAAAGTTTTCATATGGGACACTCAACATAAAAATAAATAAAATTAAATGTATAAGAATGTAGCTATTACAAAATTTTCAATATATTATTTTACAAATGAAATTTCAATTTTTCCAGTCTGGAAAAATTGAAAAATAAGCCTTCGGGAAGAAAACTGGAAAAAAAAGTTTTTTTCCCCCAAATTTTTCTGGGTTTTTTCTGAGCATTCTCATCTCTAATTAAAATACTCTGCAAGTGCTATCAATTGACAGTTTATTTTAGCCATAAAAAGGTATATAAGGAATTGTGGTGGTGGTTGGGAGGAGGGGGGGGAGGAGCTTGAGAAATTTTTAGGGTCAATGTCCCTTACTAGGAGTAGCCAATTTGCCAAACAGAGAAAGAGATAAGGGCAATAATGAATCCTGAGAAGAAAATATTCAGAGTAATTCACCTGAAGTGTTAAAACAGTTGGGGAAGAGAGTAGGTGGGGGGGGGGAGTTAAAAAAGAGATGGCTAACTATAATTTAGCTAGAATTTGCTGCAAAAATTTAATGGAAGGAAACGCTTAGGTCACAGTGCTTAAATTGGAAAATTATAAATGTGATAAGAAAATTTAGTAGGGGAGAAGGGCAAAAAATTTTAGGGAAACTATGGTCTCTCCTGAAAAATTTAAGAATGACATTAAATCATTGATGTAGTAGAATTATCAAACATTATGATCAAATTATTAGATAGAATATAAGCTATGATTTTTAAATGCAGTTTTTATTTTCTTTATGTTATAATTGATTGTAGAACATCTCAGTTGTATATTTTGGGAGTTAATCAATAACTGTATCAAATATTATTTTACACAATAATGATTTTTCTTCATTGTTGAATTTTCGAGAATCGTCCATCGCTAGTTTATTTTAATATGAAAATCCAATTATGTATGTTCAATGGGTATATTGAGCATAACTTTGATTTTCTTATTAAAATAAATTGTATCTTTCTTGAATAAGTTAATTTTATTAGTAAACGTGCATCAGGCTTTAAATGCCACATTTTGTGTATTTAAGCTAGTAATAGGATGTAAAATACATTTTAAAGATTCTAATACAGTTTTTTTAATGCACAACATGGCTTTTTATATTAAGTTGTTGGTACTCTACAATTTTATAACAAACCTTTTTCCTGCATGTTGTTCTGTTTTTGAGATAGGAAAAATTACTCTTCTCTTTGCTGCTAGGTGATGCTGTGGAAGGTCTCAGTGCATAATGTATAGTCGATTTACTATAATTTAATACTAATTTTATGAATATAGCAATCACTATTCTGAAATTAATGAAGATGGACTGAAAAAACTTTAGTGGGAACCCTGTATTCTGTATGAAATTTTGATTTAATGCAACTGCAAGTGTGTAAAAATATTTGAATAAAGTAGTATTCTATACCTATTGGAAATAAATGACAGCTTTTTTATTCCACTTTTTATTTACTTAAATGCTTTTCTTTTTTCTTTCATGAAACTAAGTAAGTGAGAGAAAACAAACAAAACACACTAATATATATATATATATGTTTATATTCTTTCACAGTTGGAGTGCTTGAAGTTAATTGCTTCACCTAGATTTACAGATAAAAGAATAGGTTATTTAGGTTCTATGTTACTACTCGATGAACGACAAGATGTTCATCTTCTTATTACAAATTCATTGAAAAAGTAAGTAAAAAAAAATTCTCTATTCTTCTACTGATAAAATTGTTATGTAAAATTACATTGCTTTATGTACTTTTTGCCTGATTAAAGCAAACTCTGTAGGTAATTAATAGGGTTTTTTTTTAATTTCTTGATCATGATATGTTAAACTTTTAAGTTTAAATGTTGTCATATATTTTAAAATATCAGTTTTTTTATTCTGCTGTGTAATTTGAAGTCGATGTCATGATTTTTAGTAGTATTTTTTATATCAAATAGGTAATGCACACTTTTTCTGATAGTGTTAAACCTATATATATATTTTTTTGTAATAATATATGTATTTCTTTGCAATGTATTTCATAAGTGATTGAATAGTCAAAATCCATAAAATCCATTATAATCAGCAATTTTTTTTATATGCTTATTTGTTTGTTTGTTAAATATTGGATGTTGGTTTGTTATGAGTAAGATTACACATTTTTTTAAACTATATTGTGGCAACAGTGAAATTTTGTTTAATTCAAATATTTCTGAGCTGCCTCTGAATGAAAATATATTTTTGCTATAATAAGTTGTATGTTGCTTTATAAATTATATAGGTTATTAAGTTATTAAGGTGTCTGAAAATCACAGCGATTCTTATTTTTCTGTTACAATACTACTTTTTTAATCATAATTATCCACAATAAATCAGTCCTTCATAATAACTATATTAATTTATCTTGTAATATCATGTTCTAATTGTAGCAATCTGTATTTTTTAAATAAGATAGGCCAAACAAGAAAATTTATTCCCATTTCTCAATATCTTAGTACCACAAATTTACCTTTCAGGGGGAAAAAAATTATAATTGATTCTCACTTGTCAAATTTTCTCCCTTGTACATTAAAAAAGTAAATAAAAATAATAAATAAATAAGCAAGTCTAAAATCCATTTAAGCGAAATTATCTGAATTTTTTCATAGTTAAATAGATAAGCCTTTAAAATAGAAGGATATCTCATAAAAAGAATATTATAGAAAAGTTGATAAAGCCAATACAATAAGTATAAATTGGCAGCAAAGCTGACAGTTGATAGATAATGGTAAATGGAATCAATAGATTTTTAGTAGTTCTGTTTAACTGTTAACAAAAAAAGCTATTACTTTTCTGTTTTTAATTTAAAAGTGTTTTAAAATTAGCTCATTAAAAAAAAATTATATGAGGATGTGAGTTTCAAAAATCACCTTATCCAAAAAACAAATTTTGTAAAATCATGAAAAACTTCTGATAGTGTTCACTGTTAACCAAGATTTTACACTTTCAGAAATACATGATAAAACTTGTTCTTTTTCTTTTGTGGCCCCACCAGTGGCCGAGAGGTTCGGACCTCTCAACTGGTAGACGGCAGGTGCTGGGTTCGAACCCAATCGCGGCTGTCGGCCTAACCGTTCGGAGTTTTCGTGGTTTTCTTCGAACCTTGCGTAAATACGGGTTAGGTTCCCTTAGAAAGACCCCCACGAAGGGCATTCCCCCCTGGTCCTATATCCCTAGCGCAGATAATCGGACGTCAAAACTCAATCAATCAATCAATCAATCTTTTTCTTTTGCAGATTTTAGTGGGATTTTTCTTTTATGCTGATTCATCATTAAAATAGATAGAGAAAACTTTGGATAAAGGAGGGTTATGAAATTCACATCCTCATATAATCTTTAAAATTTTAATTAGTATTATTTTTAGGAAAGTTATTTTTCTAGGTGTGTTTGATTATTGTGAAATGTTTTGTTAGTATTGCTTTATCATTTTCAATTACTTCATTTTTAATTGAGAAAGGGGAAAAGCAATGAGTAATTGTGGATTCTTATGTCTAAAAATTGACACATGTTATTAATTTATCAAATTCATAGTATATTTGAAAAATTGAATTTTCTTTTACAGTGATTTAAATAGCCAAACACAATTTGTTATTGGTTTGGCTCTTTGTGCTTTGGGAGTTATATGCTCTCCAGAAATGAGTCGAGATCTTGCTGGAGAAGTTGAAAAATTATTAAAGACATCTAATGCTTATGTCAGGAAAAAGGTACATTTTTACTAATTAAAATAGTTCTATAGACCAACTTAGTTTTCACATGTGTTGTTTTGGTATTAACCCTGTTGTATGAACTGTGGTTGTAATTAAACTTGGCTGATTTGGAACATCCTAATGCTAATGGAAAAGTTAACATGAAGAAAAAAAAATGTCAATTTTTGCATTTCTTTTTTAAATCATTTTATATAGTGTGTATAGTAAGTCCTAGTTTAGGGGAAATTTGTGATGAGGATATGTTTTTATTGCAGCTGTGATTGTGTCAAATGTTTTTTAATGACTCCAGTTAACCATTTGTGATTTGTATCCAATCCGATCTTATCAAGAGTCATCTGCTATTGACAAATCCAGACAATCTATGAATCCAAAAGAGTCAGAAGCTGACTGTCTCCCCCCCTCCATTTCCCTGCTTTCATTTCCTTCCATGTTGTGATTCACATACATTCACAGAAAGTTGGACTTTTTTGTTGTTACAGTAGACCAGTTGTAGTTAGTTTGCAAACAACCATTTTTGAGAAATGTGCTATATTGTATATCTTGCCATTCAAAAACTAAACCGAGATCATATTATCAAGAGCATTGTGCATGGTATCTGGTTTTTTATATATATGAAGAAAAGAAAATTCAGTTTTGTGGATGGATTGTGCTGTATTTAAACATTTCATGGGGTTTTGAAATTTTGGAGAAAAAACATTTTAGGTTTAAAAAAAAATAAAAGTAGTTGTCCAAATGATGAAAATTAAAATTTATTGAGATTAAATATATACATATAATTATTTTAGGTCATATTAATATTAATTACAGTAGGTTATAGAAAATCTTTGAAGAACTTTGAAAAATGTATTGCAATAGGATTAAGCAAATTTCTGGTGTTTATTTCTTTTTTACTTTGTTCTGTGTACATTCAAATTTTTAAAGTTATGTTTTTTGAATGATCTACATATTTTTTGATGCTCTAAGCAAAACACAATTTGTTTATTTTTTGGAAATATTTTCTGTAAGTGATGCAGTTTCAGGAACTGATGCATAGATATTCATCAAACTTCAATATAGTGATGAGTGATTTTTTGCAGTTCAACAATCCAGAAAAATCATTAGTGTAGAAAATTACAATCAAAACAGTTATCATTTATTTCCCGAATTCTGCAATTGAGATGTTCTGTTGTTTTGTCCTCCTCGTACCTAACATAATTCAAACAGCAATTTCACTTAATACAAAGTAATAATAGTGTATCATATTTACATATTTAAAAATTATAAAAAATTGCCGTTAAAATATTTTTAATGATCATCCTGTACTTAATCTTAAGAGTAGAGATGCACAACTTTTTTGCCAGAAAATTGGTTGCCACCAGAATATTTGAAAAGTGACATTTGTTTTATTTAATAGTAGTATTTGTAATAGTAGTGTTTTATTTAATAATAGTTTCTGTAATTAGTATAAGGAAAATTATTCTGCATGAAAATAGTGGGAGCTTTGTGGCCCTCAGGCCACAGTTTGTGCATCCCTACCTAAGAGTGATTTTTCAACCCTTGTATTTAATAATCTGATTTTTTAATGCGATATTTTATTCTGATAGGTGTGAATTCATTTAATTATTTATGCTGGAGGATGCTTTAAATGAACCAAGCTTAATTATCACCTACCTGTATAGGAGTCATTCCATGTCAAATCAACACAGCTCTCAACCTGACCACATCAGATTCTCTTGAAATTGGACACATATGTACATTTCATGGAGAGAATTAATGATTTAAAATCTTATCTTTATATCTTTATTTGGTTTTGAACTAAGAAATGTTTAATTTCAGGAAAAAAGGACATTTAAAGAATTTTTTTTTAATTAAAAAAATTACTGTTTGAGTTCTAATTAAGTTAGAATCGAAAGTAAGAACATGTTTTAAAGATAATAAAAAGACCTTTCTAACGATATGTCCCAAGTCTAGATAACAAAACATTTTAGGTCCAAGGTCAAATAATTTGACATTCGACCTTCAATATCTCGAAAAGTCCCTCTTTTCTTTTCTTTCTTTCTTTTTTTTCTTTTTTTTTTTTTTTGTTATTTTTTATGCTCAATCATTTAATAATATAATATATCACCTCTCCAACTTTTCTGTTGGAAATATAACATTATCAGAAGATATGAATTTTTATGTGGTGTCATTTTATGTGAAATCAAAAAAGCTCTCAACCCAACCACTTTGGATTCTCTTTAAATTTGGCACATACATGTATTTCATAGAGAGAATTAGTAATTTAAAATATTATCTTTATATCTCTGGTTTTGAGCTAAAAAAATTAATTTCAAGAATAAAAGGGGATTTCTTATATTTTCGTACTAATTAAAAAAATTATACTACTACTTAAGCTCTAATTAAGTTAAAAGCAAATGTAAGGGTTCATTTTAAACATAATAAAAATGTCCTTCTAATGCTATGTTACATGCCTAGATAAAAACAATTCCTAGGGTCAAAGGTCAAATAATTTGACCTTCTACCTTAAATATTTCAGTGTCCCATTTTTTAGTTATTTTTTTATTTTCTCCTTTATTTAATAACATATCATCTCTCCAACTTTTATGATAGAAATAAAACATTATCAGAAAATATGAATTTTTATGAGATATTCTATTGCTACTGTAATTTGGCATCTAGATACAATATTTTTCACTACAGTTTGCTTACCAAATTTTTATTGAAATTATGTTTGCTATTCTTAATGTTATCTTATGATCAATATTACTTCAATTTTTATTTTTTACAAACGACGATATCGTTCACATAATTTATTTTAAAAATAGTATTACGAATTTTTAAACAAGTTACCCCTACAAACCTTGAAAAACACCAAGCTGACATAAATTACAGTAGTATGTTACTGAATATTATCAATCAACATAAGAAAAAATAAACTCTCTTTGAATTTCAATTAAAAATGAATTTGATGAAAAGTTTTTACCTAGAGAAGAAAAACAGTTCCTTAGTTCCCAGACATCCATTAACATGACTCATCGGTTGTTTCTTACAACACAAATTGTAATTTTTTTCAGTTTTTTTAATGTCATCATTGGTTAATGTGTATGTTTGACCTGTTGCTGTTCTCAAGTCCACTTTTGCTAAAATATCTTCTTTGGAAACTGAGAATATCAGGATGCAAAATTTTGCAAATGAATGTGATGGGCCATGCTGATGTAAGAATGTAATTTTAAATTCATTGTCATCATATGCATCTAGCACACAACCAGCCCACCATTTTCCATTATACAAGCATGTAACAAAAACTTTAATATCTTTTATGTCTTTGTCATCAGGAGTAACTGTGACGGTTTCTGTAAAAAAAAAAAAAAAAAAAAAAAAAAAAAAAAAAAAAAATCAGAGTTTGAATATAACTTTGTTTTGATATTGCTTACACTCAAGGGAATGAAAGCATGTTTTCTATGTGTTCCAGAAAGTGTCTTGCATGATTGAAAACGTTCTTTTAAAAGTACTTCTTCTCCATCATGATCTTTCTGTGTTAGATAAGCAAAATGACATTTTGTTATATTTTCCTGTGCCCATTCAAAAAGCTTTCTAGCTGTCATAATTTGTTCACAAAATGGTCTCTGTAAACTTGTACAGCATGCAAGCCTTTTTATTGTTCCAGCAATGCTATCACAGGGTCCCTAGCAAAAAAGTGCCATTCAGCTGGAACATCAAAATCTTGTTTATGATGTCACAGATTAATGAAGTTTTTTCTATTTTTATAATGTGCAACTGCACCGTCAGAGAAGTAGTACAGTAGAACCCCGATAATCCGGATCGGTTTTTTCATTTTTTTCATTTTTTTTAAATTCAGAATACGAGGATGCAACAAGTTAATGTTATGGAAATAAGTGAATCGCTTCTCAAGCTTGAAAAAAAAAATTAAAAAACCGATCTGGATTATCAGGGTTCTACTGTATATGTAATTTGGAAATGTACCTATTGTTTTTCTCAAAAATTTTACCAAATGATGTTTGAAAAGGTGAACACTTATGGTATCATGCTGAAGACAGATATTACAGCAAAACTAGTATGATAATTTTATGAGGTTTTTAAATTTCTAAAACAAATTACAAAAGGATGAATTGTTGCATGGCTGTTGTTCCAATGGAATCCTTGTACTTCATCTTGCTAGATAAAAGAGTAATTTTCAGCAAAATCACACTGCACTATACATTCATCTGCTTTCAATGTGCATTTTATTCATGCATAAACTTATTTTGTTGCGAAGCTATAAATGCATGAGGTAACAAATTTTCTAGTTTTTCAATGAAAGCATCTAGAAAATCATCACTTGAATGAGTGATACTAATTAGTTCTGCTCTGTCTGTTAAAATCCACTAATTGCAAGTAATTTCATCAATACCATTCTTATCAAACAAAGTTTCTATTTGCCCTTGCAAATTAGATGCACCAGGACAGTAATCATATTTTCCAAAATAAGAGTTTGGCATAGGAGGGTTGCATATCAGAGATGCAAGACAGTGTTCATAAGACTTGAGAGCACACTTTTTATTAACAGAAAGTTGTTTAATTTTGCAGCCCTCAAACATTAGTTTAACATTCTGATGAATGATACAAACACATACCGTGTGTTTACCACTTGATCCAGCTAGGATGCAGTTCTTTGGCCTAAGTTTGCAGAATTTAGAAAATCCAATTGTGACATTTTGGTACCTTTCTTTGAATGAATTGTAAACTTCTTTTGAATTGCTCAGAATTGATCGTTTTTGTTTTTGGACTTTTATCCCATTTTCTCTTATTGAAATGAAATCTTTTTTCCTCGACATGCATCGAGTTATTTCATTGCTACAGGAATATTTTGTTACACATTTAAGCACTCTCTTTATCAACTGCTCTTGATGGTCTAGGATTTGGAGTGGATAGTATACCTTTCTGTTTCACAAGATCTTTGGCACTTCTGGCCATATAATTAGAAACTTCAAATTCTGTTTGAATTTTTTTTATAGTCTGACTTTGTGGCAGGACAGTCAAGATTAACATTTTTCACTTCTAGAAGTGGTTTGACTAAACTTTTCTTTCAATTGGCATATAATCTCGTTTTCCATGTGATCTTTCTGATATTCTTGACTGGTTGAGGCTTTAAGAGATAAATTTCTTTGTATGGCATCTGACACTTACAAAAAAAAAAAAAAAAAAAAGGGTAATTCTTTTCTTGCAATCGTTTCCTTTTTATTGGTGATTCTCCTGTTAATGGGATACTTTCATTCAATGCTTCCACTGCCAAATTTCTCCCCAGTTCAACTGTACTGTCATCACCAAGAAGCTGTAGAAGTATCAGAGCCACTAACAGCATCATCTCCAGATGTTGATGGTGAAGGCATTTTAGATATTTTAATTCAACAATTAGCACATATTTTGAAGTTGCTTAGAAGTAATTTTAATTTTCTTGTTTTGATAATCATCCATTGCTGGATAGAATGCAAAGAATGGATTTTTAATCAAAATTTAAATAAGCTGTAATTAAGTTAAAATTGCAGAAATTATTACAGTACAGAACCATTTATCCGGAATGGTTGGGGTCAGATGTATTCCGGATAACTGGTTTTTCTGGTTAACTGGTTGGGCATTAAAGCAACATCCATTTCATGAGTTTTATGGAGTATATGTGGTTGTGGTATTACTTCTAATTTTAAATTAATTATTAGATTACTTGAACTAAGAATCAGATGCAAGTAAGATCAAATGTTAGAGTTTGAAAGAAGGTAATTTAGGGAATTCCTTTGGGAACAAAAATTCTTCTGTTTTATCTGCATAAAAATGAAAACATCTCTAAATACATTTATTTCAAATACTAGATGCTGTTATCAAACTATACAATTATTTCAAGCAATGTATGTGTCAAACTAGGAGTGTATGACACTTTTTCTACAAAGACTCTAATATCAGTCTATTAGAAATATCATTCCAGATAACTGGTTTTCCGGTTAACTGGTTTTTGGATAAATGGTTCCATACTGTATTAAAAGTTCATCAAAAAGTTCAAGCAAAGATCAAAAGTTATGGGCAGTTTTGAAAATTAAAATAATTTCAAAGCATAAATTTGAAAACTGAAAAGCAAAACATAATCCAAAATATAAAATGAAAACCATACAGAAAATACAAAAAAAAGTGAAATAATTCGCCCCCCCCCTCAAAAAAAAAAAAATACTTATATATATAGAACCTGATGCCATTAAATTTCCAGCCTGAAGTTTTGGGACTAAATACATTAATGGTCAATTAATACAATAAAAAAATCAAAGAAAAAAAAGGAGACTTAAAAATATTCAAGGTCACAGGTCAATTCATGTGACCTTGAAAGTAAAAAAGAATTAAATATAGACTTTGATGTATCACTAAAAAGGTCTTTTTATTAGCTTTAAAACAAGCCCAAAATTAATATTCTATATACATAGTTGTGATTTTTTAAATCAAAGAGAAAATGGCAAAAAATGACATTTTTTTTCATTTAAAAAATTAATATAAAAAAATTGATTTGCCGAATTAAAAACTGTGCTGAATGCTTACAGCTATGATATGTACTTATTCTATAAATTTTATAAAAATCAAAAAGGGTCAGGTTGAAAGTGGCCCTCTTTTGTGTGGATTTTATACAGAATGACTCATAGGTATTTATAGTAAAGCATTGTTTTGTTATTTTTAAAAGTTATTATGATATATCTGTATTAAGAATGTGAAAAATAGTTCTCTAGGAAGAGGATCTTTTTGTTAAAGGCTTAACTTTTAATTCATTGCTGTAATTTTTTTACTGTTGATGTGAGGGATATTATCCAAGGTGTGGCAAGGTGGTGCTCAGTTGAAATCAGGATTGAGTTTTTGACGTCAAAAACTGGTTTTTGACATGACAGTGGTAAAAACTGTGTTTTTGCCGGTTTATTCTGCAAAAACCTATCATTTTTTATTTTCTTCCAATTTATAATGTAAGTGCAGCATACAATTCATTTCTGAATTGTTTTTTCTTTGTTGTTCTTGTTATTATAATTATTTTCAATTTCATTTGTTAAATTTATTTAAAAGAAGGATTTCCTAAATGGAAATAATTTAAAAATACAATAGTGAAAGGAAAAAACAATATTTGTCATAATGTCCATTAATATAGATTCTGCTAACTGCAATGAACATTGGTATTAAATAATAATAAAAGGTTATTATAATTGTTAAATACCATTCAATATACATTTTTAATAAAATCATTATAGAGATGAAAAAATGCTGTTATATGATATGACAGTAGATGTCAAGGACTGGTCATTGCATAAATTTGAATATTATTAGATACAATAGCGCCAACTTTTGAAAAATATTAGGTGGGCTTAAAAAATTTTTAGTAAAAGAGTAACACATACAACTTTTTACCCCTTAATGTATATGTGGCAGAGGAAATCAAACTGGGTTTTTTTCTAAATAGTTATAATAAATTTATTATAATTTAATAAATAATATTATTAAATTATTTTCCCATAACTTCTTAAATATATTAATTTTTTTATAAATATAAAATTTGCTAACTATTGAAAACGTTAAAGAATTAAAAAGTCAAGAAAAAAATGTATTTTAATCACATAAATTCTTTATCAATTCAAGTAATTAAAAACAGATCACATAATATGCCAGAAAATTATTTTTGAGATATATTTAATAATCAATCTGCTAGAGAGGCTTTTAGTGCTTCTATAAATCTGATGTTCCCTTACTGTTTTTCAATAAATAAATAATACATATGTATATATTGAGAACTTCAATAAAACATTGGATGGGCGGAGAGATCAAACTATTGGGTTGGCTTGCGCCCCATGGGCTCATATAAGTTGGTGCCGCTTGTTAGATATAATGTTTGAAAATGCTTATCTTATGCATTTCATAAATGCAATTAAATGGTGATTTTTATTTTCAGTTCAATAAGGAGAATCTTAGAATTTTTATATTAATAAAATTTTGATACAAACCTTAAAGACCCAATTTCAATTGAAAAGCTCTTAGACTAAAAATTTAACGAATAGCAAAACAATATTTATATATTTATATACATAGTTTTTATTTGCTAACATTAGTGTAAATATGTATGAATCTTATAGATCATTCCAGCACCTATATTTTTAGATATAAATTTTTGCCCGAATAGTCATGAAATATTCTTTAAATTGAAATTTATTTAAAGCTATTGTAAAATCAGACTATTTATGTCCTGTTTACATTTTATTTAAAATTATTTAGGCATTTAAAGTTAATTGAAAGAAATAACACATTGTATATTTTTATTACAAACATATATGACTGTATGAGTAAAAATCTTTTACCTTTAAAATTAATCTTAAATTGTTATTACATTTACAGAGATTTTTAAATGTTTTACTTATTTTTAGTGCAGTTTTTGTTTTTTGGATGAATAAATATATTTTAGTCTTTTTTATACTGAATATTTCATGTAAAATGACTTAATACTAAAGACAGAATGAAAAAAAAAAAAAATATTATAAGGTAAAAACAAACTTCTAAAAAATAGGGGGTTTTGACAGTTTTCGACATTTTTGACAAAGAGGTTTTTGACATGATGGTAAAAACAATCATGCATCAAAAACTTGCCAACCCTGGTTGCAATTTATTTAGAACTTTATTTTTAAAGTTATCTTTTCTGTTTGGTATGGAGAATTATGTTAAAAAAACAATAATTAGTTCATTTTATGGTTATTATTTAACTTGATATCTCTAATTCGTTTCATATTTCATTAATTGATATGCTGTATTTTTTATGACATTGAAAGCTTCCAATCTTATTTCTTTTAAATAACTGATAAAAAAAGAACTTTGTTCAGGAACCTGCTTAAATTTGATTTATTTTAAAACTTTATTACTAAAAAGTTGACTTCCTCTCTAATCTCAATTAAAAACTGATTTTATTCTTAAAAATATTTGTAAGAAATAAATTGTATACATAAAACTGAAAATTTTATTTAAAAAAATTATATTTTTAACTGAACTAAAACTGAAAATTTTACTTAAAAAATATACCTCTAAAAATACACCAAGCAGAAAATAAAGGCAGCTTGATTAAACTTTATACTTTTACATGAAATGTAAAGTTGGATAATCTATTTGAAAAGGATTAAGCAAATAATAAATTACAAAAATTATAGAGATTTAGTTGAATGAATATTCATTTGTAAATTTGCAATCATGGGCACCATCAAAGTAAAGAGAAAGGGGGAGGAGGTCTTTGTCCTTCGCTTGATTTTAGCATTTATATAACTAATTCATTTTTCTTCTGGTGATTTTGAAAAAAATAAATAAATAAATTCAGTTTTTACAAATGTTTGAAAAATTAAAAACTAGAAGAAAATAGCTTTTTTGAATCAAATGGAGTTAAAAAATAAATAAATAAAGTTATGCTGCAGCCAATACTAGCTTGTAATTAACATGAATATGCTTAGTTTAATTCATGGAAAGAAGCTAAATTTTGGGAAAACTTAGGAAAATATTGTAATTTTTTTTTTTTCGAAATTTTAGAGAAAAGTCTGAATTAAGATATTTCTAGTATATTATACATTTAATAAAGTATCTTATCTTATATAAAACTAAAATATATTTATTAAAAAGTGAAATTTTAATGTACATTTGAATATGAAACATTTTTTGCCGTAAGAGTAATCTGACAGCAAAGAAACAAATAGGAAGTACACGACACACTAAGGAAAAAAAAAAAAGGGATAATGAATATGATAGAAAATATTAATGCATTTTAACAGTTTTAATAAATTCTGTGTTGAAAATTTAAATGATGGATTTTTTTTACAACAAAGTACCAAGATAAGACAGAAAATTTCCAGATATTAGTTTCCAAATTTATTTTGCTTTAAAAAAAAGCAGGCATTTGAGAGAAGAATTTAGATAATTTTTATTTATTGATTCTATAATTTAAAACTGTTCTCAAGTACATGAAATTATCAGATGCTTTTATTCAGAATGTATGTAATCAAACTGTTTTCTTTTTTTTTTTTTTTTCCTTTTTTTAGCAACATCAGATCTTTCAGAAAATGTTATCAAAGTTGGCAAAATGTTTTATCAGATTTCCAGAACTACAACATGAAAGACAAAAAAACTGCCATTGTAAAGCTAATATTGCTTATACACATAAGATATAATTAAATAATTGAAAAATGTAAAAACTGTCAGATAAGAAATTACGGTAATGATAATTCATTAACATTTAAAAATGAGTCAAATTTTCACTTTGTTCATTGGGGGAAAGCCTTTTAGAGCCGACCTTAAGAATAGATTAGATTAATTTAAGAAGGGAGTTTTAAAGTTTGTAAAATTTGTATGCTGGCTGAATAAATTAGATAGAAATTTGCTTCTGGACTTTCATAGCCAATGTTAATCCAATGAAAAACGTGTATTGTTCTCTCTCATTTGCATTTAAAGATTTTCCTAATTTTTTTTTCAGCACATGATACTTTAAGCCTTTACTGCGTTAAGTCTGTTTGTACTTTTTTGCTGTGATTTGTCATTTAGTAGCAAATGGAGATGAAATTCTAGCTCATTAAAAACTGAGGTACTTTTCCATAAAAGGCTTTACAGAGGCTCTAAAATAAACATCTTTAGAATTTGAAAAACGCATTTCACTTCAAGAAAGTTCAACTTTCTTAAATGTAACTGTCGTTTAATTTTCAATAAATCAAAATAAGCATGATTTGCATTAAAATACAAAAAAAATACTGTGAAAAAGTACCTTTTCGCAAAAAAACCCACCTCCGCAGTCAAGGGGGGAGGGGGGAATCAGAGGGGTGGCATTCGTGTGGGCAAAATGGATCTGTGATTTTGGAGAAACTTTCCACCCGCTATCGGTCCTGACTGATACGCAAGAAAGGTGTCATGTTACACCCTTTCCCCTGTTTTTTCCCACGAAAAGAAGTACACTACTTGTTTCCTGTAAATAGAATTTTCTTTTACAAGTGATCAGAAAGAATCATTTCTTGTTAAAATAGCAAATAAAGCCTTTGTGCAAAAATGTTAAAGGATAGAAAACCAAATGCACAAATAAAGTATGAAAAGGGGGGCAAACAGCTGTTTCGAATCTACTATCGAGATTCTTCTTCAGTGCAAAAACTCAGTGAGCTAGACAAGCTCAGTTTTGCTCAGTTTTGCTTTGTCTAGCTCGCTGAGTTTTTGCACTGAAGAAGAATCGCGATAGTAGATTCGAAACAGCTGTTTGTCCCCCTTTTCATACTTTATTTGTGCGTTTATAATTGTTGGTTTTCTATCCTTTATCATCTCTTGTTTCTAGTTGGCACATGCAAGTCTGAAAATGTCACCTTTGTTATAAATGTGTGTTTATGTATTTTTTATATTTTGACAGAAACTATTAAGATATATGTTCATTCATTAAATAAAGTATTAGTAATAAAGTAATAATAATAAAATGAGCTACCGTTATAATAAGAGAAAGGGGCAGCATCTTACAATAACTATAAGAAGAAAAAAGAGCACATGCGAAAATCTTGCAGCATGGAGAAAAAAAAATAAGCATTTAGTCATTATTTTTATTAATTAACTAATTTTAAATAATAGTCTAATTTGATTATGGCGAGCTCGGATATAACAGGTACCAGATTTAAATGAGCAGAAAGAAATCTTTCAGTCAGATATAAAAAGGCATAACAGGAAACTGTATTATAAAATAAAATGGAATAAAATAAATAAATATAATATTACTGCACCACTAATAACAATAATAATGGTATTAATATTATTAATAATGATGTTAAGAACAAGAATAAAAATGTATAATAATAAGTAAAATAATGTTAATAATTTTAAAATATATGTTCAATTTCTTATCCAAACTTACATTAATTTTATAGAATTATACCCTATTTATAAATTCTGAATTAAAATAAAACCATTATGGTAAGTCTCAGGAAGCTATCAATATTATATAATATATAAATAGAAAATAGTTATCAATCACAGTAATGATCCCCTCTTTTGATAATTAGACACAAATTTTACTTATTTATTTTAAACTTGACTGAAATAGAATTCTGTTATAATTATAACGCGAAAATACTACGAATTCATTCTCGTTATAACAGAGTTTGATTTTTTTAGAAATATATTATGATTTCATATGTGGATTGTATTATTGTTTTGAAGTTAATACAATAATTTAAGTTTTAATAAAACACACACACATATGTATATATAGTTATACAATTAACGTTTACGTTCATTATACTTTATCTAATATTTAACTAATTTTACAAATTTCTTCCTTATAAAATAAGGTCCTGCAATAAGATTTATGTTTTGCATATTCTAAAAATATTCACGTACTCACCAGGAATAATAATTATTAAAAAAAATAAAATAAACAAGTTGAATGTAAATTATGTCGTTGCAGAATTCTGTTTCGCCTCCAATTAAAAAATCGATAAAGGTGTTTTAAAAGGGCGACCTTGTTTAGAATGCAATGAACTAACTCATTTTTCTTGTGTTTATCAATATAATAGCAAACAGAACGGCGTGAAATACCCAATTGATTAGCAATTTCTCTCTGAGACATTTGAATTGCGGAATAATAAAGAGATACAATTTGACGTGCTACTTCTTCATTCACTAGATTCATCAAAAACGGATTTTTTCTTTGGCTTAAACGCTTTTTTATAGACTGAGAAAAAGGAAATGCATTTTAACAATAAAATTGTATGAATGTCTCGTTTTAACGGCCAGATTACGAAACTAGTCGTTGGGGGCCATTGTAATACTTACCCATCATGGATATGCATTATATAATATGTGAAAATAAAATATGTGAAAACTATTTATAAAATGCAATGCAATTCCAAAACAAAATTTAAACGTAAATTTAAATATTCTTAATATACATAATAATGCTAGATTAATGAATTGCTGACGAACCCATTTCAACAAATTATGTAAAATACTAAACTACACAAGTAGTATTGGATTGCGTAAAAAAACATCCTTATAACTCCAAAAACAATAATCATATTAACTAACAGTTTGCTGCGTCAGAATTGAAATTTGAAGAAAATACAGGGTCATGAAAAATCGAAGAATGTGGAAAACATGATTACAAATATCTCGGCAACTATTAATCCGACCAACTTCGTTTTGGATGCAAAATTTGTGTTATTTTATTGCCTTTTATGTCCTTTCCTTAAAATAAAAAAATCGAAAATTTTTATATACATTTCATCAGAACGAATTTTTCGAGAGTCCAAAAAAATAAAGTTCCAGATAATCAAGGTTACTGATATTAAATAGGCTTCGTCCTATTCTTACTTACTAAGTACATATAAAATTGTAAGTCTTTATTTCCATTTGTTCGTGAGATAGAGTGTTTACAGACAGACAGGTGGACGGCAATTTCTTTTTTCTAAAAATATGTTTTTCGGAATCTCCAGTATCTGAAACGTGTAAATCTGTCAAAAATTTTTTTTCAAGAGTCCGAAAAAAATAGTTTTGGATAATCAAGGTTACTGATATTAAATAGGCTTCATCCTATTCTTACTTACTAAGTACATACAAAATTTTAAGTCTCTATCTCCATTTGTTTGTGAGATAGAGCGTTTACAGACAAACAGACGGATGGCAATTTTTTTTTCTAAAAATATGTTTTTTTGAATATCTCAGTATCTGAAACATGTAAATCAGTCAATTTTTTTTTTTTTTTTTTTTCAAGAGTCCGAAAAAAATAGTTCCGGATAATCGAGGTTACTGGTATTAAATAGGCTTCGTCCTATTGTTACTTACTAAGTACATACAAAATTTTAAGTCTCTATCTCCATTTGTTTGTGAGATAGAGCATTTACAGACGGACAGCAATTTTTTTTTCTAAAAATATGTTTTTCGGAATCTCCAGTATCTGAAACGTGTAAATCCATCAAAAATTTTTTTTTGAGAGTCTGAAAAAAATAGTTCTGGACATCGAGGTTACTGATATTAAATAGGCTTTGTCCTATTCTTACTTACTAAGTACATACAAAATTTTAAGTCTCTATCTCCATTTGTTTGTGAAATAGAGCATTTACAGACAGACGGATGGCAGTTTTTTTTTTTCTAAAAATATGTTTTTCGGAATCTCCAATATCTGAAATGTGTAAATCCATCAATTTTTTTTTTTTTTTTTTTTTTTTTTTTCGAGAGTCCGAAAAAAATAGTTCCTTATAATCGAGGTTACTGATATTAAATAGGCTTCGTCCTATTCTTACTTACTAAGTACATACAAAATTTTAAGTCTCTATCTCCATTTGTTCGGGCGACAAAAATTTAAAAAAAAATTTCTAAAAATATGTTTTTCGGAACTCCAGTATCTGAAACATGTAAATCCGTCAAAAAATTTTTTTCAATTTTCAAAACGATTCCCTATACTACGTATGATTGGTAAGTAAAAGTGGGCCACAATTTTTGACACGACACTTTTTAGCTTGTCTGAAAGAAATAGCATTGGAGGCTAATAAAAAAATAAAAAATTATTGTCTGCACATTTATCCTTTGCTATTTTTAGTATGATTCAGTAGTGTATCCGAGGTGGAGGAATGCAAATAATGATATCAAACTATACCACAGAATGTAAATATACATAAATATTATATATGTGCAGAGAGAGTTGGGGAAGCAGCTGATATTCGCACATGAATAAAAAGCTGTATTTTCCGTTCTTCTTAATACAAAATATATATTTTAATATATCTAGGAGCATACAGGGCGTCTCAAACATTGAAATAGAATGCCTTTTATGTATGTCACAAAAGCTCCACCAAAAACAAAAAAGTACATTAAGAATCACTAAAAATTCCAAATTGTAGAATATAAAATTTTCTACTGTATTCTAAAGTATTGCTACTATATTTTTTTTTTTTACAAATGGGAAGAAAAAAAAAAGCCACAGAACCTTGAAAATCGCTAAAAATTCTAAAATTGGGGCAGTCTATTGGGCTAAAAGTTTGAAATCAATTTCAGCTTTACTAAGGGTATAATTTGCTGTGAAATGCGCAAAAACTAGAAATGGCATAAAATTTTCACGAAGAATTAAAAGAAAAAAAAAAAAAAACCTCTGCATAAATCTCGAATAAATTTTTTTCAAAAGAAGAAACTGGTAAAAAACAGAACTTTTGCAAATATAAAAAATTATCTGGGATACATGAAAAAATGCTATAAATTACACAAAAAATTAAAAAAAAAAAAAAAAGATAAAAATTTCAAAATTGGGTTTCGAGGTGCATAACTATATACATGGAAGTACCTTCTTACCAAATTCATGCATACAGCAGTCCCTTTAGAATGCATTCATCCCCCCCCCATACATTCAGGCACATTGTCTTTCCTTATTATTAAACTACCTATCTACTCGAAGTTTCCACGGCCTGTCAAAATGACAAAAAAGTTCTAAAAATTTTGTAAAATATCAAGAAAAATTAAAAACCGTGCACGAATTTTGATTAAACTTCACTGAAAATAGAATAAATATACTATAATAGACTGAAAGATTGAAAACAGATTCATTTTCCTTGCAACAGTTTAAAAAATATATAAAAAAAATAAATAAAAAAATCATGTGAAACAAAATTTACTGTGAATTATATTAGGATAAAAATTGATGAATGAATGTCGAAATGAAATGACCATTATATGAATGTCAAAAAATCGCCATGAAACGTAAAAAAAAAAAAAAGAAAGAAAAAGAAAAGAAAAAAAACACCAAAAAATCAAAAGTCGCTCAGGAAAAAATTGACTATATTACGCTTAAAGTTTGAAACCATACTCCTTATTCAAATGTCAAAAAAACATCGCAGGATTAAAAATCACTGAATATTCAAAAGTTGCTTGTGACAAAATTTTTCTAGTGGTAAAACGATATAGTCGAATTATTTCGTATGATTTTTTTAAAAAAATACTGACGAAAAATGATATAAAGTTCTGGCAAATCACTCAAAATCGTATTAAATTTCATATTATAAATCTCTAGATTTCAAAAATTGTAAAAAACAAAATTTACTGTATTAGGTTATCAGTTTGAAAAATATTTTTTTTCCAAATGTCAAAAAATCTCTGTGGGAAAAAAATACTCCAAACATGCAGAACCGCTTAAAAAATTCTTAAATATTTAAAATTCGCAGAAGACAAAATAATATATAAAGAGCTAAAACACTGTAATCGAAATTCTTTCAAGAAATACAAAAACTGACATGGAACTGCAAGAAATCTCTAAAAATTGCACTGAACATGGCATTAAAATTCTGTAAAATTCAAAAATCATCGGTGGCAAAATTCAAAATATTAGGCTAAAAGTTTTAAAGGAATTTTTTTATACCCATATTCCCTTTTATTGCCATAGATTGAGCTGATATTTAGTTGGTATAAAGGTATGTTTGTGCTGTATATGACAACCAATTATCTGTATTAGGTATATAGACCTGAATAGTGTCCGCAGATGGATGCTTTGCATAGGCAGTCTTTCTAATGGATACCCTAACACTTATTTATGCAAGGTTTGGTGAAAATCGTGGAAAACTCTGAAGAATTAGGTTGATGAATGCAATTTCTTTTGAACCCAGCTCCTCTCGTCTGCCAACTTTTAGAGAGAGAAATATATACAAACCTACTTATATTTACAGAACCTGCTGTATATTTACATGACTATACCGTATATACTCGCGTATAAGTCGACCCTATCGAGAATGAGGTTAACTGTGAACCACATTCACTTTAAACAACTTAACATGTTAGCAGAGTCATTTAAATCAGCTCTTGTGGAACCAAATGCAAATTTATGCTTATGAGAAGCCACTTATTGAAACTGCAGTATGAAAAGATGTAATTATGCAAAAGTGTATTTAAACTAAGTTAAACAATGAAGAAACAGTTCTTAAAAAAATAACAATCCACAGTTTATTTATTCGTTGAAGACAAACATAAAATAGATGGTAACTTTTAGACAGCCAGGTAATTAATCTTTCACAGATCCAAAGCATAACTTTTAAAAAGTGTCCAGCACTATGGGAAAATTACTTTATGAAATATGTCTTGAAAAACAAACTATTATAATTTAATTTAAGACAGAAATCCATATTTACCAACGCCGTATTTCATGAGATGAGATGACTGAGAAAGGGTCTTATTTTAAAAACAAGGAAAGCTGAAGAGCTTCCCATTTTCTTGAGAGGTTAAAAACCTTTTTAAAAACAAGCAAAGTTGAAAGAGATTTCACCGGTATTTATACTCTGAAGGAACAGGCACGTGCCGAAACAACGCCCTCTCACTAGAACAATCTAGGATCAGTCCACTACACGGATAGGGATGACGGGAGTGACGCGATTGACGTAACGAGATCGCGACGCCATCTATGGACGTATCGGCATACTACGCCATAAGGAAAAGTTTATTTACGATGATAGGTCGCTTATCAGAAGTTTATTAAAAACCGGCAGTTGATAATTAGATTTAAACAGATGAAAACTTTAAATGGATTAGAGGAATGGGACCTGGCTAAGAAAAGGTAAGTTTTATTTTAAAATATTGATAAAAACCGAATGATTAATAAAAATAAAAATAAAATAAAAAATGTTATTTATATACTGAAAAGACTTTAATGAGGCAATGAGACCAAAAGGGTTAAAGCTTGTTTAACACTAGACAACAGACCCCAGAGTTCATTCTAGGATCAAGGGCAGGCAGGGCGCACTTTGCCATAAAAGGGCACATTGAAAAAAAAGGGGCACATTAATGTAATTATAAATAATCAACTAATCGAACTTCCCCCATTCCTAAAAAAGTATTTTCATCTCCCCCTTTACCCCTCAGGGGTGATTCAGGGTGAAAAATTTTTTCGGAAATTCACATTGCATTGTTGGAAATCGGGGAGGGGTGAATTCCGCGAGTTACCCCCCCCCTAACAGCGATCTTCGAAATCACCGTTTCTGCAATCTTCAGACGAAATCAGCGATTTATCTGCGATATTTTAACAAAATTGGCAATTTATTGCGATCTTTTGTCGGAATCGGCAATTTTCCCGCGATCTTTTGACAAAATCGACGTTTTCTCGTGGTTTTTTTTATGAAATCGGCGTTTTTTTTACGATTTTTAGACAAAATTTGCATTTTTACCCGATCTTTTCTCGAAAACGGCGTTTTATCCCCACGATCTTTTGACGAAATCGCCGTTTTTTCCGTCATCTTTTGATGAAATCGGCTTTTTTTTCAATGATCTTTTGATAAAATATTTTTAAGCGATCTTTTATCGAAAAAGTTTTTTTCCTCGATCTTTTGACGAAATTGACCATAAGTCCGCAACCTTTAGACAAAATCAACGTTTTTCTGCGGTCTTTAGACAAAATTAGCATTTTATCTGCGATATATGGTGAAATTGCCGTTTTTTTTTCACCATCCGCACAGGAAATTCGCATTTTTCAGCGATCTTTTGATAAAGTTCGTTGACAAAAACATGGACGAAATCGTCGTTTTGCCATGAAATATTGACGAAATGTGTGCTTTTTCGGTGATCCTTTCACGAAATTTGCATTTCTCCGCGATTGTTTTTTCCGCGTGCAAAACCGTACAAGTTGGCAACTATGCGGAACTGATAACCCAATTTCAAACTTTCGGAAGAGAATGCCTTAAATTTTCGGAATTTTCGAACGAGAATCACCCCTGACCCCCCCCCCCCCTCTCACACTTTGCAGTGAGAATATAAAATAATCGTATATTTCCCTTTCTAGAATTTTATATTTCCCCCAGTCCCACCTTCCTTTCCCTTTCCTTCTACAAGCCAAGCTTACATTTTTTCTACTGTATTGTAATTTATTTATTGAAAAAAAAAAAAAAACTAATAGTTGTTTACTTTGTAAATAACATGATTTTTTACACATTAGTAGAAACTGAGAGGAAAAATAGTATATTTTCTTGAGAAGGGTTGGGGGGGGGGAGAGTTTATTAGATGACTGATAAATTACTATACTAAAGATTTTAAATAAGACAATAATAATAATAAGAGTTTTAAAAATTTCAAATTTTGTATGTTAGGTAGAGAAGGAGAGGGATATTCAATCTTGGATGGGGGGGGGGGGGAGAATTACATGATCGATTTTTCATTGTTATAGCAAAATGAAGCAACAGTTAAAGAAAAAGAAAAAAGACTTTGAAAGATTTTTGATTTAATGAGGTAGGAATCAAAATAAACAGTTTTTTCCCCTTTAAGGAACTATTGAATCACTTGTTATTTATTTATCTTATTAAAGATTTTAAATAAAATAAAATAAGGAGTTTTAAATGGTTTATATTTTGTGTACTTAATAAGGAGGTGGGAAAGGGGAAACGTTAATTTCGGGTTAGTGTGGCAGACATTTTTTTTTTTTTTATTGATATAGTAGAGTAACAAATTGGATACAACAGAATTTAAAAAAAAAAAAAAAATACTTTTAAAAGTTTTAAACTTTATGAGCTGACAAACGGAAAGCAGATGATTTTTCCTTCCTTTTCTATGAGGGGGGAGGGGATGTGATTTTTGGAATTTTGCATCATTTTTTTTAATGCGAAATTTAACGTTTTTATTATGTTTTGTGGCGATTTTTTAGCATTAAGTAACAACAGAAGGCCACTTCAGTGTTCTAGCCTAGCCCAGTATAATTTTTCTCCTTTATACTAAATATAAAAAAATTTATGAAACTTTTGACGATTTTTTTAGATTTAAGATGGGTACATATATAATATTATTACATTGATTTCGATAATGCTGCAAATAAAAAAAAAAATACTTACCTATATTTTCCTGGGCAATGGGAATACATTAGAACTATGACTTTATTTTTTCTTTCCAAACTATATAATATTAATGTCCACCATTTTTCTTTGAAGACATTAACGCTGAATAAGAACTTAAAAATCTTATACAATTTAACACACTCAACAAACTTGGCACGAACTGTACTATTCTGATACTGAAATTGTGGTCTTTACTAAAACTGGTGGAAATTTTCACCAATCGCCTTTGCTCCAATGAAAAGTGAACGTCTCCTCCCCTAAAAACAAGGGGAAGCAATTCCTTCACCCTTTAAATATTCCAAAAAGACCAAAAACAAGCACATTTCCACCTTTTCTGTTGCCTCAAATTGGTCGTAAATCTCGCAGATAAACGGACGATAATGCGTCATTGCAGAAAGTTTTTAACATCTTTCTCTACTCTTTTTCTTCAATTTAGTAGTCTTTTCTCTGTTATTCAGAAAAACCCTCACATTGGGGAAGAACAAGGGAGTGTCCTGCTATTTTGCAGTACCTTTCCTATGATTTCTCTTCGAATAGCAATAAAATCAGGACAGCGTAGTTTACACTTATTTTGCTTACTTTGCATCCGTAAAATCTTTCAGACACTTAATTTTGGTCCTTGTTTTCAAAAAATTAAATAAAAACAGCTGATACTCAGAAAAATCTCAATTTTATTATTTTCAAACGAAGTTATTAAATAAAATTACTAATGTGGATTTTTTTTCTTTACCATCTGGCTCCAGATCCTTTATTTTTTTTTTCCGTTCCGTTTGAAAATCTGTTTTCATTTTGCCGTACTGGCATTTTTCTTAAAACTGTTCTCAAATTCAAACTAACTACTTTTAAATAATTTTTTTAATTGTTTTTTACTTATAAGTGCAGTGATGCTCTAACTATAAAACTGTAAAATCAAATAATGTTTTCCATTTTTCGATAAAGACCATAAAAAAAAGTTTAAGTAGAATTTTAGGTTTTAACAGAATTCGACTGACTTGCTAATAAGTACAAAGTCCAAAATCTGGAACCCTCCGGATCTCGGCGATTCCGAATTTCAGACCCTTTTTTGTTTATTTAAAAAAAAAAAATCTACTGCCCCCTTTTTGCAAGGAGAAAAAAAAAGGGGGGGAGGGCATGATTTATGTCAAGAATGCATTTTCAATACAAAAAAAAAAAAAAAAAAAAAAAACGCTAATATTAAAACAGATATTTTAATCAAAAATTAAAAAAAAAAAGTAAAAAAGGAAGCTATTTGAAGTAAAAGGAAGAAATTTGAGATGATTTTTTCTATAAAAGCTAAATATAAGTTTTTATAAAAGTATCTTTGATTAAGGAGTGATTCTGTTCCAATTTTTTGTAAAAATAAGGCGATAATTATCCGAAAATTAGAAAAAAAAATTGTTTTTAATTCTGAAAATTTGAATATAAAATCCATCGCGATATTCAATAAATAGTCAATCGTTCAAAAGAAAAAAAAATGCTAATATCGTCAAAGATTTGCGGAAAAAATGGGATCAAACTATCGTGAAAAATCGCAAATTTCATCCATAGTTCACGAAACAAATACTAATTTCTTCAGATTACGTCGAAAAAATGGCAAATTTTATCAAAAATCGCTTTAAAAACTCTAAATTTTGTCAAAGGATCGTGAGAAAAAAAAAAAAAAAAAGAAAAAGAAAAAAGAAAAAAAAGAAAATAACCATTGTGCCGGGAGTGGATGCCCCCACCCCCACCCCCAGACTCTTGCAACCTTTCAGAAAAATTGATGTAAATTTCAGAAAATATTTATTTTTTACTCAAAATTGTCCCTTAAAATCACCTCTTAATGAAAAAGAGAAAAAATAAATAAATAATCTAGTCATGGTTCTTTTCTGCACAGCAAAACATGATCCATCCAAAGTTTTGATGATCTGATTGAGTAAACAACAGTAGATTTCAGATTTCCTTTAGCAAGGTTAATAAACAATTCTTTCTTCGCAGTTTCTGTATAGTGGAATTTTTTGGCAGGCATTGTAATTTTCTAAAAACTGGTTATATTTTAACAAACATTTATTACACTGCCTAATTTACTATCATTTCAACATGCTGAAAATTTGAAAGAAATTGGTCAACTTACGTAGGAGATATGGAATTTTTTTTTCTTTCTAACAGTGATGAAAAAAAAATTGGTTTTTCTTTTTTGATAACTCAGTATTTTTTTTCTCGCAAATTGGTTGATATTTTCGTAGGATCATTTTTATATTTAAAAGAAGAGACTTCCAATAGCAAAATTGCTCTTGCAAAAAAAAAAAAAAAAAAAAAGAGAAAAAAAATTAATAATAGTATAGAATTATTACGGCAAGCCGCAAGAGCAGATCTACGATCATTTTGCTGCTTGACTTATGGAATAAAAAGAATATGAATTTTAAATTGAAACAAAATTAATAAGCTGAAAACGAAACTTATTTTGAATAAAATATTTAGTCCAGCTAATTTGATTCGGGACACAGACTTTTACTAAGCAAGAAGATAAAGGATGAAAATAGAAAACATTTATCTTTCAATGTACTTGATATTTTGAGTTTCTTTCGCGATGTGTTTACATTATATAACCATCAACTAAGACTCTTAAAGAATATCTGGTATTGTGAGTTATTATCTGAAATGAAATGAGGTGCAATTATTTCTTATAGTAAAAATAAACCTTTTATAGTGAAGCAAGAAAAAATAAATGAATTTTCGATGAATTAAAGTTGGAAATGTAAGAAAATAGAGTAGATTCATAAAGTTAGTGTAGCATACGATCGGTAGGGGCAATAAAGCGGAAGTGTGACGCGGCAAATACAATGCTAAAACCAGTGCCGTAGCTAGGGGGGGGGGGGGGGCGTCCGCCCCGGGCACCGAGGTCTAGGGGCGCCAAATTGAGAGAAATTTTTATATATCTATTGGGGTGGGGGCGCAAAATTTCTTGCTGGCCCTGGGCATCAAAAAACATAGCTACGCTACTGGCTAAAACCAAATTGATTAAAAAATATCTTCAAACGAAACTAAAAGCTTTTTCCCAATAAAGGAAAGAAAAAAATATTAGTATGAAGAGAAAGGTTAGCACCTAGTTTTCGCAGTATAGAAAGACTCCAGTGTAGCAGAATAAATTATTTTTATTTAACCTCTCCGGCCCCTCCCCCTAAAAAAAAGTGAGATACTAAATTATTTCTTTCATTCAGATCAATTCAAGAAGGCCGGGTTTGCATACTGCGCTTGTTTATTCATAATGTATGGTTGACTGTTTGAGGCATCAGAGATTGAGAAATAACTTTTAAAATTAATAGAAAATCATTTACGTTTATGACAAAATGGCCAGTTTTTACTTCTTTCATTGATATGACAGATAATATTTTAATATTTCTCTTTGCCTTTTTCTTTGAAGTTTTCTTTTGCTTCAGTGCGAAAAAATATATAGATGACTAATCTTTTGGGAGTTTTGGGCTTTGATTCTAACAGTCGATACCAGGCTGTAATATTAAAAACTGAGGAAAGAAATTATTCATTCCTGTGAATTTCTCACGGTACTGTGTGTGCATCTCTTTCACTCCATAAATCAAAGTGCATGTGTTTACGGTCATTTTCTGAAGTCTCAACTCACGACACCTGGGTCATCCACTTCTGGGGATCCTCCACGAGATGCTGGAGATCTTTCCTTTTTCTTTTTTTCTTATTTCGGCAAATTTTCACGGTAGTCGAGACACTGTACAGGACAGACAAAGAAAAATTTATGACAGTATGGATGCTAGAGTTTTACTGAAAGTAATTGGTGTTTGTATATAAAGAGGTTGGGGTTTGGTTAGTGGGGGAAGGGGCAGGTGTGAAAAGGGACAGATTAGGAATGGAGCTATCGGGTTACATAATGTTTACAAATAGTTTAGAGTTGGTTTGAAATAAGCAATGAAATTAACTTAAAAGGGCGCTTTTTTTTCTCCTGGTCGATTTTCTGAGTGAAAGGGCTGACGGGGCGGGGTTTTCGGACGATGGGGCCACCAGGGCGGTAAATGTTATAAAGGGCGGGCGGGGCGGCGCGCCCTGTTTAAAACGCCTAGAATGAACTCTTGTCGACCCTCTAACTTATGTTGTTAAAAATAAGGAAAAATTCAAAACTTGCTTACTAGTCGACCCTCACAAAAAAGAATGGCTGAAAAGTACTGAATGCATGTCATGCGCAATGACGTCAATTTACCCCTTTTGTTGAGGAACGATTCAAAAAGAGCGGTCTGGCAGTGGAACTAAAGGAATGATTCCAGCCTCTAAAAAAAGAATACATTCTGAAAAGGAACGCGTTCACGGAATTGTCCTTTTTGGAATGGTTCCCAAAAAGAACGAATCTTTGCAATCGGTTCCAAACATTGACTTAGGTCATTGGTTTGAAATGCATCAACTTCGAAAAGGAACGCTTCCTCGGACTCGTTCCGAAATTAAACGACTCTTCATAATCGTCAGAAAAAGATTGACTCCTCTGAATAGTTCCGAAATGAATTAAATCACACACTTTTTTTTTTGGTTCTTTGCAACAGGGTAGGATAGATTATTTTTTTGAAAAATAAACTAAAAATTATCTTAAATTGAGAATCATCCAGGTTGGAAGGGTACCGGATTTTGAGTTTTGTACTCTACAAACAAAATGGGGTGCTGCAGCAACGATTCGCTAGCAAACTATTTTCTGATACTTTATTTATACTTTTTTTTTTTTTTTAGGTCTCGCGTATAAGTCGAACCCCCCACTTTGAAGTTCTTTTTTTGTCTAAAATTTCTCGACTTATATGCGAGTATATACGGTATGTGCTATTCTAACAATACTGGTCACTTCAATAACAATCCACATATTTGTATGCTGTAAAGATAGATCATTTCGTGCATTTTATTTTATAGGATGATTCCAAATACAATTATTTGTCTTTGATTTTTTTTTTTTGGTCCCCTAATTGTCCCTTTAATCAAATCAAGATTGATAAATATAAGATCAAACATATTCTTTATAATCCTGAAATTCAATAAAAATCCAACAAGTATTTATTGAAATATTCAACAAAATATCCAAAATTGAAAGTGACTGGATGGCCAAATAGCGTTCGTAGAAATAATTTCCTATCAAATTTTGTAGCTCTATGTGCAGTGATCTCTTCAATATAGCTTCAGCAGACACATATGCTCTTACACATCATTCTTTGCCTATTGTTATAAATTTAAAAAATACGTTTCCTTTTTAGCAGATGTAAATGTTTAATGTAATTTTTTCTCACGTTATTCACACAACGTCAACACTGTATGACATTACGTCAACACTGTATTCATTTTGCATGGATGAACAGTTTAAAAGAAATTTCCGTCGTAGGCAGTTTTTTTTTTCATGTATTTAACTCTATTTAAATAAGCGTAAAAATCTATGATTCTTCAAAAAGAATAAATTCTAATGTTTAGTAGTAAAATAATAATGATTTAAAAATGTATGTCTTTTTTGTAAAAAGTTTTTGGATACTCTAACATGCCTGTTTTGAGGCTCCCAGTGCCATCATGAACTTACTCTCAAAGTTATAATACTTCTATAAATATAGAATATGGGTAGTTCAACTTTGTATTTTATATTTTAAAATAAGAATTTATGATATGAACCTTTAGTCTTGGCCCCATTGCATTTGGCAGCGTATATTACCCTCTGATTTCTATTTTTAAACAAATTTAAAATTGAGGCCCCCAGTTCCTTCGTCAGTGTATACTCTCGAATTCGTATGTTTTCATACTTTTAAATGAGCATAGAATTTGAGCACCCCATTTACTACGACAGCGTACTTATGCAAATTTTATTTTATATTTTAAAATAAAAATTTATCCAAACCCTGTAGACTTCTGCAACATACACCTTTGAATTTCTATGAATTTATTTTTTGAACAAACTTAGAATTGAGACAACATTTTGGCTGTGTACACCTTTGAATTTGTATGGTTTTATGTTTTTTAAATGAAATTCTATCAAACGAACCTAGAGTCTGATTCCCATCACTTTCAGCATTGTACATTCTCGAATTTGTATCATTTTATGTTTTAATATGAAAATATATTCAAATGAATGTGGGCCAGGACTCTACCCATTTGGATTTATTTTAATTGACTTCGGCAACGTACACACTTAAAATTTTGATATTTTATATTTTTAAACAAACCTATTATATTAGAGCCTTTGTCAACGTACATTTTTGGGCTTTAAATATTTAAAAGAAGGTTGTAATTAGAGGTACTCCACAGACATCATGCTTCTTCAAATTTGTATTTTATACTTTAAATAAACTTTTCTACCAAAAATTGAACCGACTTCAAAAACTACTAGAAAGTGAAAAATAATTTTTTTACATAATAGTAATAAAAAATTAAATTAAGAGCATAGTATTTACGATGCGTATTATTATATTTATGTACATTCGTTTGATTTTTGGAGCTGATGCCAGCCAAGCCTTTATTCTTTTAGGCTTTGCATTGGATACTTAATTTAATTTTTGAAATTGGCTTGGCTGGCACCGACTCCAAAAAATCAAATTAATGTACATAAATGTAATAATACACATCATAAATACTATGCTCTTAATTTAATTTTTTATTACTATTATGTAAAAAAATTATTTTTCACTTTCTAGTAGTTTTTGAAGTCGGTTCAATTTTTGGTAGAAAAGTTTATTTTTCTCTTTTTAGTTAAAAGTTAACAAACTTTTAAAGTCAGTTAATAAAAATTATAATACGGAAAATTATTGTAAATTATCCATGGATATAAATTTTGTCAGGAGTGGGGTTCAAACGCACGCTCTCTTTCCAGCACCAGGCTCCTTAAACTGCTGGGTCATCTTGACTGTGCTCCAATCGGCGAGCTTATTCAAAGTCCATGTTATTTTTAACTTGCGAAAAATCACCAATTTTATTAAAATTTGCCTAATTACTAAAAAAGTACTGAACGAATTTCAAGGAAATGGAAGTGGTGCCGATTCGAGAGTAGCCTCTTTTATTTAACACAAAAATCAAATTAATCGATTGGATAGTTTCAGAGTAATCGGTCAACATACATAGAAAAAAAATACATGCACGTCGAATTGACAACTTCCTCTTTCTTTTCTGAAGCCGGTTAATAATAAAAATTGTAATATGAAAAAAATATCGTAAATTTTACATGGATGTAAATTATGCCAGGAGTGGGATTCGAACCCACGCTCCCTTTCGAGACACAGAACTTCAATCTGGCGCCTTAGACCTCTCAGCCATGCTGTCGACACTGCATTCAGCGAACATATTCAACACTTTTAATTAGCGAAAAATCACTAATTTTATTAGTTTTGGCCTAATTACTAAAAAAATACTGAACCAATTTTGATGAAACGGAAGTGGTACCAATTCGAAAGCATCGTCTTTCATTTAAAACAAAAATAACAGAAATCGATTGAATAGTTTCGGAGTAATCGGGGAACATACATTAAAAAAATGTACATACGTATTGAATCGATAACTTTCTCTCGTTTTTGGAAGTCCGTTAAAAAAATACATACACGTCGAATGGATAACTTCCTTTTCTGAAGCCGGTTAATAATAATAATTGTAATACGAAAAAAAATATTGCAAATTTTACATGGATGTAAATTATGTCAGGAGTGGGATTCGAACCCACACTCTTTTTCGAGACACAAAAATTCAATCTAGCGCCTTAGACCGCTCGTCCATGCTATCTACACTGTGCTCAGCGAACGTATTCAACACTTTTAATTAGCGAAAAATCACTAATTTTATTAGTTTTTGCCTAATTACTAAAAAAGTACTGAACTAATTTCGATGAAACGGAAGTGGTACCAATTCGAGAGCATCGTCTTTCATTTAAAACAAAAATAACAGAAATTGGTTTAATAGTTTCGGAGTAATCGGTGAACATACATAAAAAAAAAATACATACGCATCGAATTGATAACCTCCTCTCCTTTTTGGAAGTCGGTTAAAGAAAAATCTGTCTAAGCAAACTTAGATTCAAAACCGCTTTGCTTTTGACAATGTACACCCTCGAATTTCTATGAATTTAAATTTTAATGAACCTAGAATTGGGGTAGCATTGACTGGCACGCCTTCAAATTTGTATGGTTTTATATTTTTAATATGAAGAAAGAATATAACTACAATTATCTAACAAGATATGTTGGCATATTTATATAATGTTTATGAAAATATTTAAATTCACCAAATAAACTTTTGGCAAAATCAACAGTTTAATTTATTCTAGCCAGTTAAAACAAATTTTACTGTATTCGAGGCCTAGATAGGCTGTTATTGTGTGCTCGATTTAGTACAGAAGGCAAACCATTAGCACCTCCTTTGAGAAAATCCTTTATCATGTTGATTATCGATCACTAATTGTTTAAAAGCTAAGTAACAATGGAACTCCGCCTTATCTAAAATATTAGGAAATATTAGATTAATATTGAAAATTTTTACACAGTATTTTTTTTAATTAACAAGATTTTTCTCAATGCTATTTGAAAAAAGCAGCAAATATATTACCCCCTCGCCTCTTTATTTTTCCCTCCTGAACAAAATGAAATAAAATCTATCACTTTCCTCTTCGGAATGTTGCAATAATCTCACCCCATGAGGTCAAAAGTCTTGAAATAGAGACAGAGGGAGTATGTTACCCTCCCTTCAAAAATAACCCAAAGACTGACCACCACCCTCCTGTTAACCCCCCCTCCCCCCCCCACACACACAGACACACACACCGGTCCTCAATTTTGATTGGAGAAGTTTCTGTCAATCAATTGTGCATAGTACATGCCCACACAACACTTAGCAAGACTCTACTTTTATGGAATTCAGAAATATATGACCAAAGCAGAGCCTTAACCAGAACAGAAATCTATTGAAATACAATTTTTTGCCTTGGGAGGATGGGAGTTTTTTTATTTTCATATCGACTCGCTTGTTGAAATTATTCATAGTCAGCTAGATGAAGCTGTCTCATTTCAGGTTTAAGTGTCAATTAATTATTTATGTTAAAGTAATTAAAAACAGGCAAAACAATGGCCAATGCAAACCTGCCATTTGCTACCAAAAAAAAAAAAAAAAAAAAAATCATTGCTGCTGTGATTTGGACCTATAAACTACAATGCTATAAAAATTGATCTTAAACTATGATTTTTTGCAAAAAGCAAAAACGCACTTTCTTTTTTCAGATTATTCAGTGCAGCACATTTTTCAGGAGCATTTCTGTTCCAAAATTTTAAAATATTCAGTTCCAAAATTTTTTAATTTACTATTAGTACAAAAATTAGGACATTAAAAAATGTTCAACTGAAAAAAAAAAAAAAAAAAAAAAAAAAAAAAAAAATGGACTGCATTACCAACTTCCTAGCATAAAACCCTTTTAGTGGATATTAGCCACAAGTGAAATCCATTTTTGTAAATATTTATACAGGAATTCTCTTCCTTAAAGACAGGGGTGCCATTTTGAGAGTTTCTTGAAGGGAGAAGTTCTTTGAGATGCAGTGTTTGGAATAGAGGTCTGCACGGGCCGAAAATTCCAGGCCCGGACCCGGCCCGAAGGTTAAAGTTTTGGCCTGGGTCCGGCCCGGACCAAACGAAACAAATATTGGCCCAGCCCGAAAGTTAAAAATTCGGCCCGAGCCCGGCCTGGCCCGAAAGTTAAAATTTCGGTCCGAGCTTAGCCCGGTCCAGAAAAAATTTTAAATTTCGGCCCGAACCCGGCCCGCCTCGAGTGAATTTCTACAGAACATTGATCTTTAATCTTATGGAAGAGTTCTGACCAAAAAAAATTAGTCTTTTTTTTCCATGTTTATAATCTCCATTTATGCAGAAGGGCCGTAGGCTACGATATTTATGCTCTTAAATGAATCTTTGTTTGTTGTATGTAAATGTTTCAGTTATCACTAGTATTATTAATCCATATTCCCTGTAATGGAGACAAAAAATCGAATAAGCGGTATATGGTAAAATTTCCAAAGATGAAATCACTTTGGAACGAAAAAAAAAAAATGCATTCCCTTCTTAACAGATGTAAATGTTTAATATATTTTTTTCTCCCGTATTGTTGTATTCATTTTGCATGGATGAACATTTTAAAAGAAACTTTCAGTTTTCAGTTTAAAAAAAATTCCGTCATAATCATGTTTTTTTTTTTTTTTTTTTTGTGTGTGTGTGTGTGTGTTAAATTCTATTTTAAAACGCCTAGTAATCTACGATTCTTTAAAAGGAATAAATTCTAATGTTTAATTGTAGAATAATGGCGGCTTAAAAGTATTGGACAAATTACTGCAATTTTTGGACAAAGCCAAGTATTACTGATTTATAAAAAATCGAGAATCGGTGTATTTTCATATAGGAAGATTCAATAGGAACCGATTATTTTGGTCCATGAAAACTAGGAAGAATGGAATCAGTCTCGGCTTCGTACGGAAAAAAAAAGTTAGGTCCAGCCCGATACTCCAGCAAAAAAATTAAGGCCTGAGCCCAGCCTGGCCCGAAAAGATTAGTGACTAGGCCCGGTCCAGCCCGAAAGGATTAGTGACTAGGCCCGGCCCGAGTCTTCAGAAGTAAGGCCCGAGCCCGGCCTGAATGGCATTATTGGAAATCGGGCCGGGCTGGGCTTCGGGCTTCGGGCCAAGGCCCGGCCCGTGCAGACCTCTAGTTTGGAATAGTATGTGGAATTGCACAATTTGCACACAGAAAAGGAAAGCCCTGCATAATGGAAAATGCTGTGCTGAATTTCCCTCTGCTAATTCTGTCACTAACATATGATTTTTCAGCAAGTATATTTTAAAATTTCTTTGAAGTCCATAATTTTTTTTTAATGGACTTTCCCTAAATCTGTGATTCCCTAAATTACTAATTTCATTAAGAGTTCAGAAAAAAGTGCCAATTTCATCAAAAGATTGGGCAAAAAAATCACAAATTTTGATAAACTATCAAAAGAAAAATATTGCAAATTTCGTCATGGAAATGGGTAGTGAATTTTGTTAATTGGTTGCAAAAAAAAAAATATTTCAAATCTTACCACTCAGTCATGGAAAATTATTGCGAATTTTTACAATTGGTCGCAATAACCTTTGACAAATGACTGCACCAAAAAGATCAATTTTGTTAATTAGTTGCAGAAGAAAATAATTTTCAACAAAGAATCACAGTAAAAAACATAAATTTTCTCAAGATATCGTGGAAAGTAAACGTGAATTTTGCCAAAAGGTTGCAGAAAGAAAACTCAAATTTCACCAAAATTCTGGGGATAGAGAATGCAAATTTCATCAAATGATCAGTATTAAAACGCAAATTTCATCAACAATTCAGTAAGAAAATGCAAATTTCATTGAAAAATAATAGAAAGAAAACACAAATTTGTCAAAGGTTCGTGGTAAAAACTGTGAATTTCAGCATATAATCATAGTAAGAAAATGTGAATTACATTTGTAGAGAAAAAGCTTGTGAATATCATCAAATGATTGCAGAAAAAAAAATTGTGAATTTTGTCAAAATTCATTGTAATTGTCTAAAAAATTGGAACCAGGCTACTTTTACAAATGTCAAAGAAAATGCTGCAAAACGAGTAAAAGTTCTGAAAATCATATAAAAATTTTCAGAAGAAAAAATTTACTATATTGAGTTGAAAAATAGAAAAACAAGTAGAATGCTAGACAGATAGTTCTGGAATTTGTTATACACCAATTTGAAAAAAATAGTTTCAATGCTGAACATGAGAGGGCACTGCAGTCACAAAACTGTGTCTTTGAAACAGTCCTTGAAAGTGAGCTTTTCAGAACTGAGATCAAATCGCATTACAGTAGTTTTGATATGGTTACCTTTCTTAGCAACAATATGGCACAATCTAAGGGCAAAGTTCTAAGTCACTTGTTGCAATACCTTTACTGAAATATATGTAGATGAATTGTCAAGCTGTTCCAATATATAAAGATTTTTAGAATAAATAGTGTCTTTCAAGTAGCCCCATAAAAAAGAAGTTACATGGATTGAGATCTGGGAAATCTGGTGGCCGATCCATACCAATACCTGTCACTAGGGGATAATTCAAAGCAATGATTTTTTCACTGAAGTATTCCTTGAGAAACAAACAGTAGACAGTCAAACTCCATCCTCCATAAGCCATAAATTCTCTGATGCATCCTCTAGAGCTTGAAATGTGGCAACAAATTGTTCTAAAATTTATATATATCAAAATGAATTAATTGTTTCCCTCCTGAAAAAGAGCCAAAGATTCCTTTACTGGATAATCCAGCCCACACTGTGACTTTTGCAAAGTGCAGTTGTTTTGTAAGACATACAAATGGGTTTTCAGTGTTCCAGATTTGCCAGTTTTATTTGTTCACAAATCCTTCTAAATGAACATAGGCCTCATTGGTGAACCATACATAGCCAATATCAATTTTATTTTTATCAATCATCTGAAGTAACTCATTTGTAAAAACTTTTTGTTGCAGAGCTGTATTTGTGATCGCTTGGTGACACTGTGTTTTATTGGGAAACAGCTTCAAGCCCTTTTGCATTATTCTGTACATAGTGGTGTTTGAGAATCGCGTATTAGCAGTGGCTCATCTTATGTATTTCCAAGGACAACATTTAACAATTTCTTTCACTGCTTGCACATTTGCAGGTGTCATGACTGATCAACTGCATTCCACATTTCTGTTTAAATCATTGGCCACACTGCCTGTCCAATTAAACTTGTTGAATAAATTGTGAATGGCTTTTAGGTCTGGACTTTTTCTAACATTTTTTTTTTTTTTTTTTTTTTTTAACTTTGCTTTGTTATTGTCAGACATCGATTTAATTAATGGTATTCCAGTACAATAAAAACCTGTTGTTCCAAGGAATACGACATGATGTCCTTGAATTTTGTGTAATAACTAATTCCATACAATTCCCTTACATGTGTCAGCAATTAAACAGACTCACAATGAATTTTCTGTACTTCCTGAGTACTATTTAAGACTCTATGTGCTTGTGCTGCCACCTATTAGCCAATATTAGAACTTTTTTTCCAAACATTCAGACCTATTTGTCTAACATTCCACTTGTTTCATATTTCTTTCTCTCACTGTTTCAAAGATTTTAATAAGTTTTAATAACTTAAAAAGTTTTTTTAAAAAGTGGCCTATCATTTATAATGACATATATATATTAGTCCATGAGAAATTTTAAAGTTAAATAAAAATTATAAATAACTTCAAAGAAAATTAAATTTTGTAATAAATTGTTGACTGCTTGTGCTTTAAAACTAAATAGAAACTTATTGGCAAGATTTTTATCTTTTAGGCTGCCCTTTGTGCATTTCGCATCATTAAGAAAGTTCCAGAGTTAATGGAAATGTTCATTCCTGCCACTCGTTCCTTGCTTTCAGAAAAAAATCATGGTAATATTTTATTTATTTATTTATTTTTGGAGATTTTAATTTAATTTTTGTAGTAGTAAACAATTTTATATGATAGTTAACAAAAGTTTTGTTGATAATATTTTTGTAATTTTTTTTTTGTAAAATAAGAAGTAGCTATAGTTTGGAAAGAACAAAGAATTCCATGGATATTTATTTTGAGTTTTTGCATTGCATGCATATGTGCTTTATTTTATAAAAAATCTTGGATCTGTGACAAATATGTCTTATAAGCAGGTTTAATTTCTTGTGGATAATTCTAGAATATGGTAAGCTTATTTAATGGTACAGTTGGTGAAGAAAACATACATCCCATTTGTAATCATTACAAAACAGATTGAATGCAAGTACTTTTTTTAATTTAATTGAAAACTACTAAGGAGAAAGAGATATAATTTTGGATTCGCATATTTGAAGCTATTGAATAATGATTTCTGTCAAAAATCTCATAAATACAATTCACATTGTTTTAAAAAATTAACACTAAAATATATATTTGTAGCAAATTTTCTAAACAAGTAAGAATTGTAACCTATAATTTTTTTTTATGAAATCCTATTTCTACAAGTTTCAAATAAGCAAATCCAAAAATAAAGCTCATTCAAGCTAAGTGGTAGGGTGAATTGGAGAATTTTTTTTTTTTTTTAATTCAAAATCCGCCTTGTGAGCAAAAGCTGCGTATTGCATTGCTTATTATGTAAAAAAATAAAAAATCTGCCCCCTGAAATGATATCTTCATGCACTTCAAAGGATGCTAAATCCATTTTTAGCTAAATTATGCTAATTCTTCTGAATTTTAATAGTTATGTAAAAAAATTTAATTGTTATTGGTTCATTGCAGATACAGTATCATATCAATACCCTTACCATATGTAAAAATATTCAAATCCCTGCAATATCATCTTCATGTGCCCCAACACCAGGGTTGGCAAGTTTCTTCCGCAGTGGAAAAAACCGTGGAAAAAACCGGCCGGAAGAAATAGGTTTCTTCCAAGTGAAAGAAATGAAAGAAACTTTTCTTTAAGAATTTTAATTTTGTAAGTTATAATAAATATCTTCTTCCTATAATCTAATCTAAATTAATTTCACTGGACCAAAACAAATTTAATTAAGTATATATGCTAAAATTAATCAGTTTTTTAGCCAAGATCGCACACAATACTTATCTAGAGATCTTCAACCATTGGCTAAATGAAAAGAAATTTTATCCAAAATACACATAATCAGTTAAACATTATCCATTTGAATTTAACCAACATAATTTTTTATTATTTAAATTTCTGAAACTAGTAGTAAATATAAATAGTAGAGATTCTTTACTAATGGTAGAATGAAACCTATTTAAATAAGAGCTTCATATTTACATCAATTTTATTAATGTAAATAATGTATAGTAATTATTATATTAAATAGAAATCAATCAAAAATACAGTTTCATTTTTGCCAAAAATGTGGGAAAAATTAGGCTAGATTGAAACACTTAGTATTCCAAAAATTTTGTTTCTTCCTTCGGAAATTTTCAATATTAATTATTGATTTGAACTGTATCAGCTCAAATGAATATATTGCAATGAACTTCATTGTTTATAATTACAAGTCATGATTTATCAATCATCTCATAAAAAATTTTAGTTTAAACTGCATTAGACTTCAAATATTCTTTGAGAAAGTTCTAGAGTAACAAATGATCATTTACAAAAATCATTATAGAAGAAAAATCAAGACATTGTATACTTAAAACTAAAATATTTTTTAATTAAATGAAATTCGTATAAATAGAAAACCTTTCTGTGTCATGGATAAATTATGTATTATTGCATATGAAAATAAATTTTTTTGATTATTAACAGTTTTACATAATTAATAAATACTATACATGTTATTAATTTCAACTGTGTATTTATGTATGTATTTATTAGTTTAAAACATACAATTTAATTACTTAATTTTTTTTTTGGATATTATTTTCAACCGAAAAGTAGGAAAGTCACCTAAATTCGGTTTTGGCCTTAAAAACCTGTTTCAATCTATCCTCAGTATTAAAAAAAGTCATTAAAATCTTTATTTTTCTTAGTATGATGCAACATAGTATAGCAAAAAAGTTTTTTAGCAGGAGAATGTTGCAATTAATTTCTCAACTTATTTTTTTTTTTTTTAAGTCCTACATGTCAGGATATCTAAAAAGCATTTTGAGAAACCCATAGATGTTTTTAGAACACTAATCTTTTAAAATCAGCATTGAAATATTCATGCTAGATGAAAAATATAAAAATTACAAATTTATTTATTTACTGTGTTGCATAGTTTAAAATAATGTACATTTATATGAAAATATATTTTTATAGGAAAAAAAAAATAAACAATTTGTAGGTAGTTTCTTTTTTCTTTTTTTAATAAAAAAAACCCATTCCATAATAAAAAAAATCCCAACCTCTACAGTAGTAAAAATCCATCACCTGAAAATGTCTGCTGAACCTGAAGTTTGTTATTAAAAAATAACTTATCTTTGCAAAAATAATATTTTTAATAATAATTAAATTTTCCAATTTATATTTCATTTTCATGTAATTATACTTTAATTCTTTTACATAGTTAATATACTTTAACTTTGAGCATTTGTTTTGGTTTCTGGGGGTTTCTTCCATTTCTTCCAGTTTCTTCCACTGTCCTGGAAGAAATAGGTTTCTTCCGGAAGAAACCCAACCCTGCCCAACACAGTTAAAACTTTATGAAATCTGACATAATTATTTCAGGTTTACTTGAAGTTACTATTGCATAATAAAAATCAGAACTTATTGTAATCAAAATTAATAAAAATTGGTATACGATATAGTATATGTTCCTGTTTCATATTTACATTTGATTCTCCATTTATTATAAGCACCAGATAATAATAATATGATGAGTAATACAAGTTTTTTAATGCTTTCAGTTAGTACATTGTAATCGTGTGTTTTGAATCTAAAGTTATTATCCTGAGATGTGGATTGAGATCTGGAAAATATGGTGGCTGATCCATACCAATGCCTGTTGCTAGGGGATAATTCAAAGCAATGATTTTTTCACTGAAGTATTCCTTGATGAACACTGCAGTAGGTGGTCAAACCCCATCCTCCATAAGCCATGAATTCTCTGGTGCATCCTCTAGAGCTTGAAATGTGCCAACAAATTGCTCTAAAAAATCAATATATCAAAATGAGTTAATCGTTTCCCTCCTGAAAGAGGGCCAATGATTCCTTTACTGGATAATCCAGCCCAAACTGTGACTTTTGCAAAGTGCAGTTATTTTGCAAGACACAAAAATGGGTTTTCAATTTGAATCTGAGTCTATCCATCCCTTCTTTCATATCCACATATTGCTTCAAAAGCCTCTATTACAAATTTAACAGTTCTTTCAGTTGCTTGTATGGGATTTAGCGATTTCAACAGGCTTAAAGAAATTCAGTGATTTTCGTCAAAAGATTGTGAGTAAAACGTGATTTTCGTCGAAAGATCACGTGAATAACGCGATTTTTGCTAAAAAATCGCGAAAAAACTGTGATATTCATCAATAGATCGCGGGAAAAAACGAGATTTTCATCAAAAGATCGCGAAAAAAAGGCGGTTTTCGTCCAAAGATCGCGAAAAAAGTACTATTTTCGTCAAAAAATCGTGAATAAATACTATTTTCATCATTAAATCGCGAGAAAGACCCAAGTTTCATCAAAAAACGTCGTGACAAAAAACCCGCAATTTTGTTTAAAAGATCGCGAGAAAAACGCGATTTTCGTCTAAAAATCGCGGAAAAAACGCATTTTTCGTCAAAAGATCGCGAATAAATACTGTTTTCATCAAAACATCGCAAGAAAAACGCAAGTTTCATCAAAAAGTCGCGAAAAAACGCAATTTTAGTCAAAAGATCGCGAGAAAAACGCGATTTTCGTCAAAAGATTGCGAAAATTACGCGATTTTCGCCAAAAGATTGCGAAAAATACGCGATTTTTGTCTAAAGATCGCGAAAAAAATTCATATTTCAACAAAGAATTAAAAAAAAAACCCTTTATGTTAAAAGATCACAAGAAAGGTGGGATTTTCCCCTAAGTATTGAAGGGAAAATGCAAATTCCATCAAAGCATTACAGAAAAAAAAAACAAACCTGGGAATGCCATTGGAAAAATGTATAATTAATGTGGAAGGATTTTCCCACTCTCTCTTCTCTGCTGTAACATTTCATAAAATTTGCTGTAAATTTCAGGGGTTTTTTTTTAAGAACTTGGAATTGCTTTTGCTATAGAAACTCATTTCATATAAATTTCTTACAAAAAAATCATTTAAAACCTTTTATTTCAATTATGTTTTTTTTTTTTTTTTTTTTTTTGATAAATGCAATTTATGTAAGTGATCATGATTCAAAAAATAATTGTAAAAAATATTGAACATTGTGGGAGGGGGGGGAGTGTGTTAAACTCCTGAAACCAGTATTTTAATCCTGAAGTGTGTTTAAAAATTTCCGAAATAGTCTGGAATGAACTTTAAATAGTTTACTTATGTTATAGTTTTTACAATGTTGATGTCTGTCTACATTAATGTATCAAAACATGTGTTGGTGTATTTACATATAAATAAAATTTCCTATAAAATTCCTATATTTTCTTCAAAAAAATTCCTATATTTCCTATAATATTTTTGAAGAAAGTCACTTCTAGGCCTGAACATGTATCACTGTTATAAAAGTCCATTTCTGTTTATATTGGACATGTTACACCTGCTAATAGTATGGATTTTAACATCAAAGAGTAAATTGTGGAACATTTTAACAGAAAATAAATAATGAACAATGATTTACTAATGGTAGGATGATGGCTTTAAGATCAATACCTGTGTAGGCAATGGAGTTATAAGATTGATGGAAGTTAGTTTGGAACTCTTCAGAACTATGTAGAAACATATAAATGAGCTACCAATCTATCATTTAGTTCAACATTTGGATAGAGAGACTCTGGGCAAAGCTCGTATTCAGAACCTATTGAGAAATCACTTAAAACATATGAAATTTTATCACCAGTAAAAATTTTCCCAATTAAAGGAAATTAAATTCCAGCTGTTGACTTGTCAGAAACAAGTGGAGACCAAAGAATACTTCATGTAGCATGGTACATTGTTTAACAGGTGAAATAATTCCAGAGTTCCCATTGCAAAGCTTTGCACCCTACATCAGTCAAGATGATTAACCACAGCTATAAGACTTCTGAGTTTCTATATATTGCAAGTGAGATTCCCTCAAAGAATCTTTGCATACTGCAAGAGTATATGATGAAAGTCTGTATCTGTTTGGTTTCTGTTAAAGATAAAGTCAGATTTGAGGGACATTATTGACGTTCTGATTCAGAGAAACAACAATTTAGCTTATGAGAAAACTTCTTGCTAGTTATCAAATGATAGGAAGCACATTAGGGAACTCGCATATAGGTGCATAAAAATATAAAAAGACAAGAGCCAGCCGAAAATACCTCTACAAAATGGTTGGGTTCCAAAAAAAGATTTTGCAGCAGCAGACAGTTCAATTAATGAGAATCAAAGATTAGACAGAGATGTGAAACAACAACTGGAGACTCTCAATTACCATAATTTCCAGCATATAATCCATGGATCAAACAATAATTTTTTGAACCAGAAATTTTTTTAAATAAAATGCAATTTCTGAGACCTCAGTAAATATTTGACTTCAATTATTAAATAAAATTTCTGGGTCATAAAAAATTGTTTAATTTGCAGATTATACGCCGGAAATTACGGTACTAAGATAATGAGATAAAAGAAATTGAAAAATTCAAGAATAGTGTACTAGGTACAGGAAATGAAATTCTTTCAAGCCTGTTGCAATTGCCAAGTCACATACAATCAACTAAAAGAAATTTAAATTTGTAATACAGGCTTCTGAAGCATATGTGGATATGAAAGACTGGATAAATACATTCATACTCAAATTGAGTCACATCCCAGAATGGAGACTTTAGATACAAAAAACATGATCACAATGTACAAAGTGAAAGTTTTAAACTTCTATTACTCTTACTTATTATTTCGTGTTTATTAAAACCAGGGAGTTAAATCTAAATGTACAAAAAGAACATGTATTATATCATATTCTGTTCAAAACTAATAAAAATATGTATTAATCATGATTTTTATTATGCAATAGTATCTTCAAACAAACCTGATATAAATCAGATTTCATAGTTTTAACTCAGTTGGAGTGCATGATGATGATATTGTAGGGATTTGAATTTTTTTACATGTGCTAAGGAAACATAATAGTTATTGTATTTACAATTGGGCAATAATATATATATATATATATATATATATATATACATACATACATAATATAAACATAAGTATTAAAATTCGGGAAAATTACCATAATTTAGCTAAAATTCATGGATTTTGCACCCCTTTGGATGCATGAAGATATCCTCCATTCAGGGACCGGATTTTTTTTTACATAATGAGCAATACAATAAGCAATTTTTGCACACTGGGATGGTTTTTAATTCAAAAATTTATTTTCTATGCTCCTAAGAAGTTTTTGAGTGGTGTTAAAAAATTGCATTGTAATCTGCTTTTAAAAATTAATTTAACATTATGAGTTCCAAACTTTAAGTCTGCATAATTTCTAAACTGCTTGACTAAATGATTTCCCACTTGGCATCTAAAAGTAAAATGTACTCATTCTAATATGATGCCAAAAATAAGGGATTTGTGTTGAAAATTTCATCTTTTGGTATAATTTCATTATAAAGATGACTCCTTAACATAATTTGGAAGAAGACATAATTTTCAGTCAAATAGTAATTTCCCTTTGTTTCTGGGACAATTTTGTAATTAAAAAATATGAGGTCTTCTATCTCTTCTCTTTTTTTGGGGGGGGGGGGGAGAACTAAAAATAAAGGCATTTATTTGCATCTTATGCTATTGAGCTCTTTTAGATAACGGACCAAGATTTTTTTACCAAAAGAATATCTGAGTGAATTGTGTCGCCACTTTTGTCCAATATAGCTTAAATGGTGTGGGCGCGCCTCAACTCCTACTGGTAACTTAGAAAAATATCTCATTAAATGAAATTTAAACTTCTGAAAAACAGCTTTCAAAGTAGTGAGAAGAGGGGCTGGTCGGGGTTTTAATCTTCTGTCGGTACGACGATGTTTAATTCGACACCCCTGGTGGGTTAGTGACATTTAAAATTTCAATAGTTAAACTTTAATAATGTTAGCCTAGTAATACAGAAAATGATCAATATGAAATGTTGATAATGCATTGTTATAACCTTCAAAATAACTTGACATTTCATTAAATCAAGTAAGTATATTTTCTTAATGCTAAATCAGTCACTAAATTCATTATCAATCTGTAAAAATTCATGCAAAGTGATTTTCTAAATGATGAAACATTGATTTAAAACACTACTTTTATTAAATAGACAACAATAGTATAACGTAACTTGAAAAACAACTTGAAATAAACTGACTATTTGTCAGTAAAAAAATAATGAAATAAACAATAAACATATTTTATACTCATCTTTCAGAGATGGGTTCTGTGTCCTTTCCCTTGCCTTTAAATTCCAGTATAACTTTCATAAACGAATGCTAGAAAAAAACTTTGAAGACTTCTAATAGCCATTTCGGTAAAGAATAATTTTCACTTCATATTCCAAAGCTATGCACCGATACCGCAGAATGAAGCAGAACCAATAGACTTTTAAAACCGCCGGTATTTATTTTCCAGCTGGTCTTAAAAGCATTGCCAGATATCGTAGTGAAATCCAAACGAAAAACCAAAAGGACTCAAGAACCGATCTCCGATTGGCTGAAAGAGAAATACGCCGATAAACTTCACAATTTGTGAAGTTCACCGGCACTTACGAAAACTTACTCTCCGCGCAGGGAGATTGCGTTGCGTTTTGCGTCAGCGTAACTGACGATTACCTGAAGCGACTCCATGCGACAACCAACCATGCATGCGCTCAAATTGGCGCTAGAAAAACGTAAACATCTACAATGCAGCTGGAATTTAATAGCTTAAATGAAAATAGATAAACGTAAGTGCAAAGAAATAAATAGGTTACTTTTAAAATAAGATAAACTTACATTTTAAAAAAGGGGGGGGGAGAGAAAACTTAAATATGAATTTTTTTTTTTTTTTTTTCTTTCGGAACATTGGCAAAAAGTGGGGAAACCACGTTAAACTTTACCCACAGAACGCCCCCTTTTCCCCAGCTGGTTGCCACATGGAGTTATTGAGTTAAACACTTTTAAATCACTTAGAATATACATACATATACTTTGAATTAACATTTGTAACATTAAACATAAATACAGGTACAGAAAATTTACTTTGAAAATATATATATATGATGCAAAAGAAAAATATATGATGCAGATACACTTAATTGTAGAAAATGGCTGGAATAGCTCACAGTCCATCAACTTGACTTAAGGAATTTGATTTCAAAGTTCTAGATTGAATGTTCATGAAAAGTTCAAATAAAGTTCATTGATTCTAAAAAAAAAACAGGACTACGACGTATGGCATAGTTCCAAAGATATCCTAAGGGGATAGATGAAAGTTTTTTTTTTTTTTTTTTTTTAAACACTGATTATTCTTACTGCATCAATATTTGTCGAAATTTCAGAAACTGATCTTTGCTCAATGCTTTAGTAAGCAAGTCGGCTAAATTTTCTTTTGAAGACACATGTTTAATATCAAAGACACCGTTTTGATAAAGGTCTCTCACAAACTTGTACTTTAAATCAATATGACGAGTTCGGATATTGTCCGTCGTTGTCTTTGTAAAAGAGATGGCTGCTGTATTATCGCACAACATGATAGGTCGCTGTATTGAGCCTGGTTGGAATAGTTGAGGAAAGAATTTCGATACTTCGTGGATAGTATCAGATAGGAACTTTATTTCTTTTGCAGCTTCGCTTGCTGATATAAACTCGGCCTCCATTGGAGAGAGAGCCGTGCAGGTCTGCTTGGCGACACGCCATTGTATGGGATTGTCGTTTAAAAGGATTATGTGACTTGACCAGGATTTACGATCATCTAGATCGTTTGCCCAAGATGCATCGACGTAGGTTACAATTTGTAAAGGTGGTTCCGATGATTGGAGCTTCAGTCCCAGGTTAGCTGTGTTGGCCAGGTAGAGCAGTATTCGATACAACGTCCGATAGTGCTGGTGTGATGGCTTTTCTGTATATTGCGAGATTGAAGATACGTACCATGCTATATCGGGTCTACATCTGTGGCTTATGTATTGCAAGCAACCCAGTAAACTTCGGAATGGAAGGTTTTCGGGCAGTTCTTCACCCTCTTTAGCTGAAACTGGGATAAAGCCAGGAGAAGCTGGTAATGTTATCCTAGAAAGACATTGAACATTAAACTGTTGCATACACTTTTCAATATATTGAGAGCAGGTTATATTTTTAAACTTATTATCTTCTTTGTTGAACTGTATTCCTAGTAATGTGTGAATGGCTCCCAAATTTTTAACTTCATAAATGTTTTCTATTACACTAATAACTTCCCGTAAAGCATCCTCATCTTTTGCAAAAATGGGGAGGTCGTCAACATAGACCAAAACTATTGCCATATTCTTATATACGTAAACGCAATTTACCCCAGGTACTTCAGAAAAATTATTTGCGATGAGTTTTGTATGGAGGTCGTGGAACCAACACCTTCCTGCCTGGTGCAGGCCATAAATTGCTTTATTAAGTTTAAGAATGTAAGTTTCCTGACCTGGTATTACGTATCCACATGGCTGTCGAATATACGTTTCCTTATCGATGTTTCCATACAAGTAGGCACACTTTACGTCAAGTAGGCACACTTTACGTCAAGTAGGCAGTTTTTCCATTTGAATATCATTGAGAATAAGACAATAAAAAGACGTATCAAAGAAAAGTTGACTACTGGAGAAAAAGTTTCATTGTAGTCTAACCCCTCTCGTTGGTTGTTTCCAAGCGCAACCAATCTGGCTTTGTAAGTTTGAACTTCTCCAGATGCATCTCGTTTTACCGTGTAAACCCATCTCGTACCGATGACTTTCTTAGTGGGGTCGAATGGTACTGGAGTCGAGACTTTCCTTGCTAACATAGTTGAGATTTCTTTATTCATGGCATCTTTCCACTGTTCTGCTTGTGGGAGAGTCGCAGCATGTTTTACAGACTTTGGAATGACAATTTCTGTTAAGTTAGCTTCATGAATTTTAGAAAACGTTATGGGTCCTTGATAATCATTACTTGTTGAAAAATTGGCTACGTCAGAGTCATATGAAAGATTGTTTTGCTTACAGTATTCATTAAGGTCTTTAGTACTTCGTAAACGTTCACCAGTGGGTGCAATTATATAAATGTCATGCCTACCTGCTGACGCCCCCTTTCTTCTTGTAGTGACGATTCTTGTGAAAATGAGTTTACTATCCTCCTCTTCATTGCCATCACCAGTAGTGTCATATTCAATCTTTTTAACAAAATCATACTCATCTTCTGAACTTTCTTTATCTGAAGAGTTGTCGTGTGATTTACCGGCACTTAGTTCCTTGTTTTCATCATCTGGCTTCTTTTCTTTTGTTATTTCTGCTAATGTTGGAATGCTAGAAGTAGAAGGTTCTTCGGGATGTACGTCAGGCAAAACATGACTAGAGGATGAACCTACAGTAAACGGTTCTTCAAAATCGTGAATACTGTTATGAAACACTTGTGGTTGTTGCTTTGGATTTCCTAATTGAGCTTCATCAAATGTGACGTGTTTTGTTTCAATAATTCGGTTTTCACGAGGAAACCAGACTCTATACCTGGCTGTGCCGAGTCCATATCCAATAAACACACCACGTTTAGCCCTGGGCTGTAACTTGTTACGTTGTTGCTTTGGCTGGTGGACATATGCTACTCAGCCATAACGGCGAAAATGGCGAACTGATGGCTTTTGTCCATACCACCTTGAGAACGGGATTGCATTAATTCCTGTATGTAGGATTCTATTACGAATATAGTTCACTGCCATTACGGCTTCAACCCAGAGTTTGGGAGGGAGGTTGGCTGCTTGACTAAAGGTGCGAACCCCTTCAAAAAGTACTCGATTATAACGCTCAGCAACCCCATTTTGCTGGGGGCTGTATGCCGAAGTTGTTTCATGTTTAATTCCTAATTTGGTGACTAAATCATTTATTTGCTTATTGCAGAATTCGAGGCCATTGTCGGTACGAATGACCTTTACTTTTCTTTCGGATTGTCTTTCAATAAACTTTATAAAATTATTTACTTTCGAAGGAACCTCATCTTTCGTTCGTAGGGGGTAACAAAAAGCTCGGCGACTGTAGTCGTCAATGAAGGTCAGAAGATACCTATGTCCGTTTCTAGAGCCTACTGGCGCAGGACCCCAGATGTCAGAATGAATGAGGTCTAAAATTGCTTTAGAACGAATGTGTGAAAGCCTTGGATGAGTAGCTCTTGTGCTCTTACTTAATATACATGGCTCACATTTTTGTTCGGAACCTTGAAGTTTATCGCAACCCTCAATACTGCTGCATAAGCTTGATTAAAGTTAAGTCGGTTATGAATAGGTAATCTGCTACTATTATAAGTTTGCGTTTCAATTTTGTCAGAAACTTCATTACATCCCGAGTTAACTATTTTGGAATTAGGTTCAACTTTTGGTTTATCTTCCTGGGCTGAATTAGATTTTGAACTTAAACTTGATTTAGATTTCAATTCTGGCCTGGAAGAAGTTTTAACTTTACTCGCATATGAGATATGATTTTGACTGGGTGAAGTTAGAATATTAGAAACTTTATTTTCCGATTTAGCTTGGGTTGAAGAATTTGACCGAAATTTTACTTTAGTTTCTTTCTCCGCTTCCCCACTATCTGATTTAACTTGGGATAACTTTTCATGTTGGAGTTCTGTTCCTTTGGATTTTGTTTTTAGAGCTTTAAGAATATAAAAGTTATTTTTACGTTGAGCGGTGTATAAATATTTCCACTTACTGTCATAAATTTTGAAACCGTTATCGAGTTTAGCATGTAAACCAGCCTTGTCCATTTTACTCATACTTATGAGGTTTCGGTGTATATTTGGCACATACATGACGTCAGTAAGTTCAAGAGTATGAATTTTATCTTTATCTTTAATTTGAAAAGAAACTCTTCCTACACCTCTCACTAGATGGGGAGTGGTTCCCATACGGACAATAGCTCCGGGAGGGGGTAACTTAAGAGAAACAAAAAAGTTTTTATTTTGGCAAACATGTGCCGTACTTGCAGAGTCAAGTGTCCATTCCCAACATGGGGGTAACAGTTCTGAAGAATAACAATCATTTGTTTCTAATTCAGTAAAAAATGTGTTATTAGGCTTGTCACTTTTAGATTTTAAACTTAAATTTTTATTTCTACAAAATTCTGATTTATGACCTCGTTTACCACAGTATCTACAACGTGTAATACTTGTAACTTCTTCGTTTTTATCAATACTGCTTACACTTTGAAATGTTTCCAAGGATTCATTTTTACGCTTTTCACGACTTTCCCGAGCTGACACTTCGCTTAAAAGTTCTTCTTTAATATTTTTATAAGTAAATTTATCATCCGGTAACTTTTTAAATTCACGTACTAAGTACTGATACTGATCTGGGAGATGACCTATTAGCCTGTAGCATTTATCTAAGTCTGATATTGTAACCCCGGCATTAGTTGCCCGCTTATAGGATTCCTCAAATCTACATAGAAAACCTGATATATCCTCGTCTGAGTGCATATGAATATCGTAGAAATCAGTAAAACTATTTATTTTGGAAGTTATTCCCGTAACTTCATAATGCTCTTTTAAAGTGTCCCATATTTCTGAAATATCACTTAATCTTGCGACTAAAGGACTGATGTCACTAGAAATGTAAGTTTTAAGTATACCGGAAGCACGTAGTTTCCATTGATCACATCGAAGTTTTTCAATAGGGGTAAGTTTACTTTCTTCTGGCCATTGGGTTTTATTTAACCAAAGAGTAAGACCCTCTGTATCTAAAACCTTTTGTATTTCTAAAGACCAGGCTTGATAATTATCTCGAGTTAAAATTGCATTATCATTAAAAGAAGCCATTTCTTTTCACTATTTCTTCTTACTATATAAAAATTTTAAACTTCAAAATTTTCATTAAATATATACTTCAAACTAGTAATAAAACAACAACAATACAAAAATATTTACTTTAAATTTCATTGCTATAAGTGTTTCACTTTCATAAATACTTTTAAACTTAATCCAAAATATTTCCTGCATACTAGGTAGCTGTAGATCTTAACCACGCTACTCTGCTACCAATCTGTGGGCGCGCCTCAACTCCTACTGGTAACTTAGAAAAATATCTCATTAAATGAAATTTAAACTTCTGAAAAACAGCTTTCAAAGTAGTGAGAAGAGGGGCTGGTCGGGGTTTTAATCATCTGTCGGTACGACGATGTTTAATTCGACACCCCTGGTGGGTTAGTGACATTTAAAATTTCAATAGTTAAACTTTAATAATGTTAGCCTAGTAATACAGAAAATGATCAATATGAAATGTTGATAATGCATTGTTATAACCTTCAAAATAACTTGACATTTCATTAAATCAAGTAAGTATATTTTCTTAATGCTAAATCAGTCACTAAATTCATTATCAATCTGTAAAAATTCATGCAAAGTGATTTTCTAAATGATGAAACATTGATTTAAAACACTACTTTTATTAAATAGACAACAATAGTATAACGTAACTTGAAAAACAACTTGAAATAAACTGACTATTTGTCAGTAAAAAAATAATGAAATAAACAATAAACATATTTTATACTCATCTTTCAGAGATGGGTTCTGTGTCCTTTCCCTTGCCTTTAAATTCCAGTATAACTTTCATAAACGAATGCTAGAAAAAAACTTTGAAGACTTCTAATAGCCATTTCGGTAAAGAATAATTTTCACTTCATATTCCAAAGCTATGCACCGATACCGCAGAACGAAGCAGAACCAATAGACTTTTAAAACCGCCGGTATTTATTTTCCAGCTGGTCTTAAAAGCATTGCCAGATATCGTAGTGAAATCCAAACGAAAAACCAAAAGGACTCAAGAACCGATCTCCGATTGGCTGAAAGAGAAATACGCCGATAAACTTCACAATTTGTGAAGTTCACCGGCACTTACGAAAACTTACTCTCCGCGCAGGGAGATTGCGTTGCGTTTTGCGTCAGCGTAACTGACGATTACCTGAAGCGACTCCATGCGACAACCAACCATGCATGCGCTCAAATTGGCGCTAGAAAAACGTAAACATCTACAATGCAGCTGGAATTTAATAGCTTAAATGAAAATAGATAAACCTAAGTGCAAAGAAATAAATAGGTTACTTTTAAAATAAGATAAACTTACGTTTTAAAAAAGGGGGGGGGAGAGAGAAAACTTAAATATGAATTTTTTTTTTTTTTTTCTTTCGGAACATTGGCAAAAAGTGGGGAAACCACGTTAAACTTTACCCACAAATGGTAAAGTGTTGGTAGCTTAAACCAATGTTTTGGATTAAAATCCTGGTCTGGACACTTTTTCATTCAGTTAGAAAAATTACATCTCATATTACTTTTCCAGTGATTGTGTTAAAATATTAAAGAGCAAATTAACATGTTCATTAGCCAAAAGCATGGGAGCTCTTGATACCATAGCAGCTACATTGAGAATTAATTTTGTAAGAAAATATCAATGAGAAAAATGTGGCGCCACAGATTGATATCCAACACAAAGTGATTAACATATTGATAAAACTGATTGTAAGATTTTAAGTAATGTGAAAGTTTTTGAATCAGGTGTGGTTTTCACTTTTGTTTTAATTTGCATGGTATTAATGCAAATCTGTGACAAAGGTCCGAAAGGTTGTTGTATTATTGAATATCATTGGTAAGTGCTATTTATTTGTGAATGAAAATAAGGTGACCAAAATAAATATGACAGCCACCAGAAGGAGAAAGATAAATTCTAACTGTTTAAACATGTTAATACTGGAAAAGGAAAAGTGACAAAATAAAATTTAGCAAAAAAGATGATATTTTATTTGTATATTATGTGGTTTTATATATTGAATATTTGCAAGACATATTTAAATACTGATAAAAAGTATTAAGGGTGTATTCAAAAAAACATTTTTCCACCTTCAACAGAAATTTTCTGATACAATTTCAGATACATTTTTAAAAGTAGAAGCATGAAACTTGCTAAACGGAATTTTTGAAAAGATGTATAAGGTGCCGTGTGAAGTCATTTTATGCTCAATTCATTAGAATTTGATTTATAAACAATTATCTTCTGAGTAGACCCCCCCTTTTTTTTTTCCGTTCCCAGATCTCCTGCTTCCGAAAAATCAGTTCAAAATGCCGATTTTGATTGCTTTTTTTGCAATATTTTCTGCATTTATGAAGGAATTGACAATCACGGCAGCTTGTGTACTTTCTAAATAAGACAATTTGCCAGTTTGATGCATTTGAGAACAAAAATGAATTAAAAAATAAATCTGAAAATAAGCAATTTGAATCGAAATATACCCTTAAAAATAATTTTATTTAATTGAATTAAAATGGAGAAATAGAGAATTGTTAACTTTTAAACCATTTGAAAATGAAATACAGATAAAATATGTGTGAGCATTTTATACACTGCTCGACATTGAAAATGCAACACCAAGAAGGAGCAGTCAGAAATTTATGCAAATTTTAGAGTAGAGTCACGTCAATGAGTTATGTGGATGATGTAAATGTGCAGGTCTCTGACACACGTGATGTAAAATATAAGGGAAGGAACTTGCAGAATGGGCAATATTTGTGTCGTTATTTCTGCCAGACGAATTATTGAAGAAATTTCGTTTTTATCTCAGAGGATATGTGTAAAGAAGAAAATGCCAGGATGCCGTCAACGAAGGCATTTGCAGGAGATAGACGAATTTACAAGAGGTATGATGATCAGACTGAGAAGGGGGGTTGGTCCTTATGTCAAATCACAGCTGATACCTACATGGATGCAAACATGGTGCACCGGCAGTGGCGAACATGGTTTGAACAAGGAAATGAGGTAAGATTAAGTGGTGCAGGTGCACTCAGAGTGATGTCAGCATGCGTGGATCGAGCGATCCACTGACAAGGTGTGGCAGACCCGCAAGTCTCTTGTACCTCAATTCTGCAGCATGGACAAGATACCCTGGATGTTTCCGTGTCAACCAGAACCATTTCCCATCGATTGGTTAAACATGGCCTGCACTCATGCCGTCTGTTAAGAAGAATGCCATTGACTCGACAGCATAGACTCTAAGGTTTGGAATGGTGCCAGACTAGAGTGATGTGGATGGCAGAATAGAGAAAGATCATGTTCTCAGATGAGTCACACTTCTGTTTATTCAGTGACAGTTGCCGCATACGTGTGTGACATCTGCGTGGAGACAGTTCGAATCCGAAAATAACTGTGGTACGCCCCACCGCGCGACAACGGGACATAATGGTTTGAGGCACTATAATATGATTGGACGCCGTTTGTGGACTCTGCCCCTACCTCGTTCAGAAGACGAACTGTGGCAAATGGTTGATAGGGATTAGACAGCCATCCCTCAGAACACCATCCGCACTCTTATTGACCCTATGCCTAGACGTGTTTCTTCGTGCGTCGCTGTTCGCGGTGGTCCTACATCCTACTGAGCCGATGCCGTTCTCATTCTGTATTCTGACTATCATTTTGAAATAAAGATCACTTAATGTTCCTTGCTGTCTCTGTTTTTCCCAAATTTCATCACTTTCTGACCACTCCTTCTTGGTGTTGCATTTTCAATATCGAGCATTGTATTATCACTTAAAAGACTCCAGAAATGTTTTTTTATATGTACCGTATTTTTGGGTGTATAACCCGCACCCCTAAATCGAGCAGTGCAATAAAAAAAGTTTATGTAAAACTCGCGGAAATGCATCGGTGTGTAATCCGCGGGCTATACACCATTTAAGAGCGTATATTTCGATCAGGGTTCGAAATTAGAAGACATTGGTCATAATTTTTAACACAAATTTACCAAATTTTTTTGTGATGCATAGTACCTACAGTAATTCGGCTAAAAAATTGAGATTATCAGTACCTTAATTTTCAGAAGAAACGCCACAGCGTTTACGTGTTTTAAAATGAAATTTCAAGCAATGCGGTGTTTACGGCTTTTTTTTTTTTTTTTCAAATTGTTAGTTTTTATTACGAAAGATGTAATGAATTGGAGTTTAGAATAGCAGAGTTCTAGAATACAGTGGAAAGCGTTATTCTTGTTGATTTTATACCCCCCCCCCCAAAAAAAATTAAGTTATGTTAATTATTGTAAATAAAGAAGTTGTTAATTTAATTTAAGTTTAAATTAAATGTAAGTACTTTAAACAAAAATAAAGATAACATATTTAAAATATACACAGCTTTTTATTAAAGCTCAATATATATATATAACAGAAATATACTTAATCTATATCATAATAAAACAACATTTAAATTCATTAAAATCTCAAATAAAATAATTTAACATTTATCCATAAAATTAATTTATATAGGAGAATATCAGAACGGGAAAAAACTCACGACATGATTGCCTGTATGCATATTACCATTCATATTCCAGGACTTTGATGCAAAGGTTTGATCGATTTTAGGAAGACAATACTACGTCATTACAAGAAGTGCTTTACCTCGAGAATGAGCTGACACATGAAGATACAATTGCCTCCATCATCGGCTTATTATCTAAAATGCCGTTACTTAATCTTCCTTGGAAATTACACAATAATAAGTCTCTACATGAGCGTCTGACGATAACCATTTCTAACAGGGAAAGAGGTTTACACTAATACCGAAGTCACTCTTCCTGAAAAACTTTAAACCGCCTTTAAGGCATTCAAAATCAAGAAGGCTCATCACTTCACTCCAGGAGACAGCAATTATAGTTCTTTACACAATTAAGATGACTCACATTAAAAAGTCCTTTAATAAGGAAGACGAACTTAAAAGCAGAAGTCTAACTGAACTAAAATCATCTTAAACATTTACTATACTGACCAAACATCTGACAAAAACTTCACTCAAAAACATTAGAACAGTCGAACAAACAGCGGTGAATGAACTGATAAGAACCTGCCCGCTATTCCATTTTTTTCTTACCAGCAGTCTAAAATGAACTTCTACGCATGACAGCTCATCCTTCTCCCGTTTTCCAGAACATCATATGCAAAACTGAGGATGACGTGGATTGCAATACGATCTACAATCGCAACGCCATCTGGTATCACTTCTAGAGTTATTCAAATGAACAGATGGAATTAGACCGGGAAGTACGTTTGAGAGTTTGATATATTGCCGGTGTTTATAAAGAACAGACAGGCAGTTTTATAAACATATTTCTTTAAACTTATTAAATATAAAATTATACTTTATGGGAAATGACTATTGTTTGAAAAGATAAGTTAAATTTATTCAATTACTTTAATAAAGTTATTTTAAATAATCTATTGAAATGACTTTTGTTTTTAAAAGGTAATATAACAACTATGGTAAGTTAAATAGAAGTAATTAACACATGAAGACAATTAATGTAGGTATTTAAGAAATGAATTAATGCAGATATTTAGTTTGAGAAATATTATAAATTAGTGCAAGGGTGATAAGAAAAAGGTCCTACTATTTCTAACAAATGCCCCCCTCTTATCAACCCGAGCACTATAAAAAAAAACCTATAGAGACCAAACGCCAACCTAAAAAGTTGAGACTCCGGGATTCATCTAATGGCCAGTAATCTCCCAAACATCTGCATAAAGAAACAGCTTCCAAATAAAATTTATTCAACTACCTAGAAGCCAAAAAAAAATATCCTTAAATTTTAAAAGCCCATGCATCAAATCCCAGGATGCTAAAAAAAATTATCACTTCTATAATTCTCCTCTAATTATCACATAAAATCGTAAAACATATACAATAAAAAACAATTAAAACTAAAAATATCACAAATAAGGTGTTCATTCAGTATTTACCATAGTTTCAATCTAATATAAAACAATGCAGCTTAATGCTAGAATATTATGTCACATATTTTATCATTAAAAATAAAATCCGTTTAACAGAAGTTCTCATAATGTTATTATGCGTTTACAATTAACATACAAAATTCTTGTCAATTAATTCAATTTAGCACTATACCTAAAAAAATCTTTACATGTGACATCTTAACATATTTTCATATATATATATATACTCCCACCTATAAATGAATCAGAAAGAAACCCTTATAAATTTTCATATCTGCTTATTTATTACACTTTAAATACCTTCACAGGATCAATGCTGAATCAACAGATAACACTTAAATTTCACTTTCCATCTAGGCTAAGTACTCAACATGTTGTGCACCATACATGAAAAACTATTAATAAAAGAAAAGACCCACGAATCCATGTCGACCTAGACCACAAGTCCGCTTATAAAAAGTTTTAATTAAAAAAAAAGATATTTCATACTGTCATCCTAACATCTCCCATGCCTAAGAATCCAAACGCACTGGACAACACAGAACTAATCCTAATGTCCCATATGTGGGACAACAAAAAATTACAAATGAAATGGTACATAACACAGGGATGCCACTTTTCCGCCAAATGGCGGATTTCCGCTTTTTTTTTTTAATTTTTAAGAATTCGCGATTTTTGTTAAGCGATCACGAAATAAAATAATGATTTTTGTCGAACCATTGCAAAATAAAACAGGAATTTTTGTCAAACGATTGCGAAATTACACAGCAATTTTCGACAAACGATCGCGAAATACAACAGCTTTTTTCGTCAAGTGGTCACGAAATATAACAGCAGTTTTCGTTAAAAGTTCGCGAAACATAACGGTGTTTTTTGTGAAAAGATTGCAAAATAAATCGGCTATTTTCATCAAGCGGTCACGATATAAAACAGTAATTTTCATCAAACGATCGCGAAACAATGATTTTCGTGAAATGATCGCAGTGTAAAACGACAATTTTCGTCAAACGATCGCGATGTGAAACGACAATTTTCGTCAAACGATCGCGATGTAAAACGTCGATTTGCGTCAAATGGTCGCGCAATAAAACGGCGATTTTCGTCAAACGATTGTGAAATAAAATGGCGATTTTCATCGAACAATTGCAATGTAAAACGGCGATTTTTGTCAAACAATCATGAAATAAAACAGCTATTTTGTCAAATCTGGGGAAAAAAAAAACTTGCAAATTTTTGCTATTTACTCCTGAAATAATCATCAAATCTATTGCTGGGTTACTTAAATTGATTAAAAATGTGATACACAAAATTCCTCACTGAATATGTTACAGTGTTATCTTAATTGATGTAAAATACTGTGAACTAAAGAAAAATCATTTTTATTTACTCTTATAAATTAAAAGTTTACAAAGAAATAAAATGCTGTAATTCTTTTTTTTTTTTAGTTTATTATAAATAATACAGTTTACAAAATTCACGCATAAATGTAGTGAAAAATGTCGTAAATTTTACTTTATGCATAATTTCCTCCTTTTTTGTTATTTTCTGAGTGGCATCCATGTTAACACTCATTCACCACTCACCATACTGAATCCAACAGATCAATCCCGAGACCCTGGGTAAGTATACCCCAGAATTGGCCCAAGGACTCCAGTATTCCCTAACAGCACCAATGCAAATGCACGCACATATTCATCTACTTTACTTTGGGCCTTAAGATTCCACACCAAGCACTCACAAAAATGGACATAGACATGGGCTGTACAGGAGACCAAAACTGCAATTCCAAAGAATTCTCTTAAATATGTATTCAATGACTACATCTAGTCATATACCTAAAAGACAGTCCAGAAAAATTTTAACAGACAACTCAGGCCCTTATTACCGCATGGGCAAATCGGGATCTAGCACATGGGCCCCAGACTTTAAGGGGCCCCCAAATCCATACATTAAATTATAAAACATTTATTCTTTTTCCAATTCCAATTCTTCCATAAATTGAAGTTATTAAATTCATCTTAGAGTAATATAATAAACTGTTAAAATTATATAAAACAGTTTTATCCTATATAAAGGAAAAAAAAGTGTAATTTTATTAATTAAGGTATTTAATTAAAATTGATGGAGCTAATAATTTTCTTCTATTTATATCCAAGGGGCAAAAATATGTTTATGAATTACGCATACACTTATGATGGACCTTTAGTTCTATTTGAATAGCATTGCAATGATTCGAAAGGGGCCCCCTAGTTTATCTTTGCCCAGGGCCCCAATTAGTCATAATCGGGCCCTGAGACAACTCATGTACTAAACTGGCTACTTTACACACAACGTAACTCAACCTCTAACTAAAAAAAAATGTCTTCCAGGGAAGTTGCTGTTGCTTGTCGGGACTAAGAAATTGCCAAGGATTCTAGCTTCAAGCACATCCTCAAGGACTGACAATCCCCAAATTCAAAAGCAATATGAGACAAAAATCCTTTTGTCCTCTCATATTGAAAACACCTTACCAGCTATCCTTCATCAGCACTATCCTTCATAAACCCCAATTAACTTTAAACTACTTTCTTAAAATTATTGCAAACCTTAAAGAATTCAACTTCTCAAATTTTAAAATTTTCTAAAAAATCCTCTATCCTTAAATAAACAAGAGACAAGCTCACTAAAATCTTTAAACTCCAACAAATTTTAGATCAATTAAAATTAAGCCAATCCAGCAGCTAACTATATATAATCGTTGATCACAACTGCTGTCCCTCCTTTTACTTCATAAGGATTCCTTCGTATTCCAAATTCAATATTCACTAATCTGAAACCATTATTTAATTTACTAAATGAACTGCAGAGCTCTCCATACCAACTACTTTCAAACCTTCCTCAGCAAGATAAATTTAAATGCCACACCGAAGCCATATACAATCCTTAGAAAAATTTATACAAAAAATTAAAAGAATTTCAAATTATCAATAAAAATTTAATTTTTACCCATGAATCCACTATGTCAAAAAAATGCAAGAACTACTTAATGTATTTGCAACATCTGTCCCGTCGCCCCAATTAACAAGTACATGTAGACCCATATTTCATAGGTAACCACATAAGGAACTTGATTTCCTCCAAAAAATATTTAACTCCTCGCAATCTTCACTCCGTTATATTCTCCTATAAACAGCCCTTTATAAACTCAGATTTAAAAATAAATAAAACTCAAAGCCAGATTTACTAACTACCCAAAATTCAAATATTTTTAGGCAGAAAGCATATACTGTCAAAATGAGATTTAACTAAGAAGGATAAGGAAAACAATGAGGAAAAAATGGGATGGTTTAACCAACAGAGAGACCACATTCCAGTTCCCGTACTATCAATCAAGGCGACACAGACACTATTTCCTAAAAGCAAATATTTACTTAATAATACTCTGTCCGGCAGAGAGCGAAAGAAAACATCTGAACTGCGATCCCCACTGCCGAACAGAAATGTTAAAAACTGCAATTACGTTAAACTGAAATTACTTTATTTGAAAATTAAAAAAATCTGCAATTCTTTAATCAAGTTAACTTAAGTTCCAAGATTCATGAGCAATTGCTTAGAAAAAATGAACATTTACTTTCAGGAATTTCAATAGGAAGTTGTTTCAATAAGGATATACTTTTCATATCACATCAAGTAAAAAAATCTTTCACAAGGCAAATTACATGCCACTTAAGATACTTGATTTAATGATTCCATTCCAATAAAAAGAAATTCCTGATTAATGCAAATTAAAATTCAACAAACTTTAAACCATTAAAATGAATATTTTTACACTTTTATTTTTCTACTAAGAAAATAAAACAATTATATTAAACTTACAAATAAATCAATACAATAACTTCATTAGTATAATTAATTCTTATATATAGTATGGCTCTTATCTTGCATATAATTACACTTGTATTTGAATATCAACTTTAACTCTATTCAAGAAAATTTAGAAGCCTTCTCTCTTACACGTTAAATGTTCACACAAGAGTACTAATTTTCACACATCTTTACTATAGATATTCTAATTTAAGTTTTTCAGGAACAAAGGCAAATTAAACCAAAATTATTCAAATTTATTAATTAAATCCAATGAGCCAAAAATTACAAACCAAACAAAATTCAACCTAATGGTCATTATAACCTATGACATCTTAATCTGTTACTTTCCCAGATTACTGTCATTAACACAAAGTTGAACTATTAACATCGGTCCTCTACAATTGACTCATCTTTATAGAAAAAAAATTTAACAGACAACTCCCCTCTTTAAACATTTAAAAAATGACTTAACAACAGTTTTTAAGAACTTTTAACTCTAGTATTTTAAGAACAAAACTTAAATCTTCACATGTATTCATCACATCATGGTATGTATCTTCTCTAAAAATCTAATACTGAATATGAAGAATCCCCCAAATGATGAACACAAAATTTTTTTAAGTTTAAACCTGTAAATTAAAAATATTAAAACTTTAAATCTATATTTTAATCCCAAATTATGAACAAAGTAACATATATCCTTATTTTAATATATTAATTGAAATACTTTACTATTATATATAAGACTTTAAAAGAGGGAGAGTAAAAATTACTTTTAAGTAATTAAAATCACATTTATAATTTATTAACTGTAAAATAAAATCTTAATATATTAACCATAAAAAATGAAATTTCAATCAAAAAATAAGCCATCTTTATGTATTTCTCAATATTAATTTTTAAACTTTAAGACAAAAAAATTTAACTTCAAATTAGTCAAATCCAATTAACCATTACCCTGTCCTGAAAATAAAACTCCTCATTTTTGCTCCAATTGGCTTCCCTCATTTAAATATTGTCATATCTCCACATTTCCTGCTGCAGGTGTGCCTTTTGTCCTCAAGGATCGGAATGTGGTCGCAATTATTGAACTTTATGTGGACAGTGAGGGGATGAGCAAGTTGTCTCCAGCTGAGTGGTGTACGAGGATTTAGTGCCATGCCTGAACAATACTGCCTCCCGCGCTTTATGTGGAGGTCACCTTACACAGGTGTTTTGCTTGCATTTCTATTGCTAAGTACAGATTTCCTTGGGCTGTGAAATCAGTCAAGGGGAGGCACTCTGTGATATCGAATGGGAGAAGGACGCCTTGACCCCTGGATCCAGATTGGAAGAAGTCTGAGAAAGAGGTCTTTCCTCCCCCCCCCCCCTTGTAAATGTTGACCAGGGAAGGACGTTTGTTTTTTGGCTGCTGGTCGGACAGTGGAGAGATAGATCTCTCGAGATTACGTTGGAGGGAGCTCTGCTCTCTCAGACCACTGCTATACCCAATATCGGGGTTTGAAGTCCGGGTGTCCGGCGAACCAACCGCTCTGAAAAGTCAGAGCATTTGTAACTGTCATTTCTCATTAAATTTTTATAGTTGTTGAGTTTATAAAATTTAGTCTTGAATATTTAATTAAATTTCTACAATTTATTGCAAGCCCATCTGCCACTACGCCACAGCTAAATTAAATAAATTATATTGGTGGCAGCGGTGGGATCTGAGAGTTAAGTTAAAAACTCTGGACCCGTTTCTTCAGTTAATTTTTGGGACTTTCATCGCTTGTGGAATTGGACTTTCGCCAGAGTCATGTGCATGTTCGACAATTTTTTGGATTTTCATCGCTTGTGAAATTGGACTTTCGCCAGAATGGTATGCCTGTTCAACGTTTCCTAGTGTGAATTCGTCTGGTGGAGCACCCGTCCGGAGTTTCATCTGACTGATTGCCTGGTATTGCCTGGTGGAGCACCCGTTCCGTCGCCTAAAAGAGGGGTGAGTTCCTTTTAAATGCTTTTTGTGTTGCAAGGTACTGGTCAATGAGAAAGTTAGAAAAATTATTTTTTTTAAATTTAATTTGAACTGGGAATGTTCGATTATGTGGGTGTGGTAGAGATAGGTTAGTGTATTGTGTGTAGAAATTTGTTTAAGGGTTTCATTTTGTTGTATATGCATTTCTCTAGTGTGTTATTTATATGTGTTATTATATTTATTTTTGTCTCATTTGGAAACATTTGATCATTCATATATATATATATATATATTTTAAGTTAAGGTAGGGAGTAATGATATTTGTTTTGTATGTTATGTTGGGGCAAAGTGAAAAGAGTAGCATATGTAAGAGTTATGGAATGTAATAATTTTGAAATTATAATTAATTTTGAAACTATGTTTAAATTGAAATCTCATTGAAATTTTGGAAATCTTATTTAATGTTGAAATAACTCAAAGATTAGGTTCTTTGTTTTTGAAAGGTTAGAATTGTGCATAGGCGTGTTAGTTAATTGTTATCATGGCTTTTTTAAATAAGTTAAAAAGGCAGAAGAAACAAACTTTAATTTTGTTAGCCAGAGAATTTGAGGTTGATGTGTCGGATTCAGACCTGATTAAAGATATTATAAAAGGCATAACGGAATCGACGGAATATGATGAGGAAACTGGGGAAGCTTTCTTAGATCGTATTTTAGAGGAATTAAAGGAAGCGGAAAAGGAAAGATTAGCTAGGGAAGCCAAAGAGGAGAGGGAAAAAGAAAGGTTAGAAAATCAAAGGTTAGCTAAAGAAGAGCGCGAATATGAATTGGAAAGGTTAAGGCTTTCTAATGCTGTAGAAACAGCGAGTGTTGGATCGACGGTTTCCATAAATACTGAAGGGACCAGAAAAGTTAAGTTAAAGGACTTAGTCCCAAAATTTGATCCGAAAATCTTAGATATTACTTTATTTTTTATGATTTTTGAACGTCAGGCTACAAAAGAGAAAGTTAAGGAGGAAGAATGGGTGTCGCAATTAATTCCGTTGTTACCTGCAGAGATAGCTGAGTTAGTTGTCAAGGAACCTGCAGATAAGGGAGATGATTATTATCACATGAAGAGTATGTTATTGACTAGGTTTAGACTAAGCACGGTTGCTTTAAGGTTAAGATTTGAGGAGCATAAAAAAAAAACCGGGTGCGTTTTGGTCTGATCTGGTTTATGAGTTGCGTGGCTATCTAGATAATTGGTTAGAGTCCGCAAAGGTGACTGATTTTCAATCTTTGAAGGAATTAATGCTTACGGAGCAATTGAAAAAACGTTTTCCCCCTGAAATTAAGGAAAGGTATCTAGAGAGTTCGGAGGAATTTCGCGAAGCTTCTGAATTAGCGACCAAACTAGATTATTATGAGAGCGTCAAGAAAACGTTAAAAAAAAACGGATAGTAAACCTTGGGAAAGGAGGTCTTTTGGAAAGGGTAAAACAGGGAATAATTTTAAGGAAAGGACGGAAGATCGGAGGAAACCGGAGCCTCAGAATAATAGGGAACTACCTAAGGTAGAAAAAAATAAACGCTTTGAGAAAACTAGGGAAGTCGTTTGCTTCCAATGCAATGTTAAAGGGCATATACGCCCGGACTGCCCCAGTTTAAGAAAAAGAGAGGAAAAAATAGTGTGCCGATTAGTCGGAAATGTAGAAGTAAATGAGAGTTTTGATCCATATATCAGTAAAGTGAGAATTAATGGCGTTGAAAGGGATTGATTAAGAGACAGTGGTAGTGGAATCGATTTGCTAGCAAAAAGTTGGGTAAATCCGGAAGATTTATTAGGTGAAGTAACTTGGGTACGTCAACCTTTAGATAAAACCTGCTTTTGTTTACCTTTGGCTAAAGTCACAATTCAAGGTGAATTTGGAACTATTGTCACTAAGGCAGCTGTTAAACCGGATGATTTAGATCAGGGATTCTATTTAATGGGTAATGAAACCGCAGAATTAATTGAGAAGCATAAGGAATCTCCTATACCTGTTTGTGCTGTAATTACGCGTAGTCAAAGTCGAAAGAGTAAACAAATGGAAGTCGAAATTCCGGGTGAATCCGAAACCGAAACTGAACCTCTCACTTTAAATGAAGAGGATGGGGAATTTCTACCAAAGGCTGATGGGTAAAATATATTAGCTAAGATTTCGGGGGATGAATTCAAAAGGGAACAGCTGAAATGTCCTTCGTTAATTCCTTTGTGGGAAAGAGCAAAAACTGCCGAGGAAAAAGAATTTAAAATTGTAAAGGACCATCTTGTGCACATAGTTGTGAGTAAGTCGGGGGAAGAGAGGATGCAATTGTGCGTTCCGGAGAAGTTTAGGGAGGATTTAAAGGCCCTTTGTCATAATGAAGTGTCAGGACACCTGGGAACCACAAAGACTAAAGACAGAATTTTGAGGCATTATTTTTGGCTGAACTGTTATCAAGAGATTGAACAATATGTTAAAACCTGTCACGAATGTCAGATTGTTGGTCATAATAGGGATAAAGTGAAAGCACCTTTGAAAATTGTGCCTGTAATTTCGGAAGTGTTTTCAAAAATAAATATAGACGCCGTAGGTCCATTACCCAGGAGTCATAAGAATAATAGATATTTACTTACTGCTATTTGTGTAGCGTCGAGGTATCCGGATGCTATACCGGTGGAAGATATCATGTCGGTCAGTGTGATTGATGCCTTGTTGTTGGTATTTTCTAGGACGGGTTTCCCTAAAGAAATCCAGAGTGATTTGGGAAAATCCTTCACCAGTGTGTTAACTTCTGAGTTTTTTGAACGCTTTGGAATCAAAGTGACTCATAGTTCGGTTTGTCACCCGCAGAGTCATGTGGTGGAGAGATGGCATTCTTCATTAAAAAGAGTCCTTAAAGTGCTTTGTTTAGAATCAGGAGAAGATTGGGAGAAGAATCTATCAGCGGCACTGTTTGCATTACGCACGGTGACCCACGAAAGTTTAGGGTTTAGCCCTTCTGAATTGGTTTTAGGGAAGAATCTGAGGACCCCTCAGACTATTGTTTTTGAGAATTGGATGGATTCTGGTGATACCGATCCAACGGTTGTTGAATACATCTTGGATTTAGTCAACAGACTTAAAAAATGTCAGGATTTGGCTTCCGAGAAACTGCGCGAATGCCAGGAGAAAAGGAAAGTCTGGTATGACAGAAATGCAGTGTCTAGAAATTTTAATGTGGGAGATAAAGTGTTGGTTTTAGCTACTTCTAAGCCCAATAGAATGGCTGTAAATTGGCTGGGGCCGGGAACTGTAACAGGGAAAATTTCGGATACAAATTATTTGATTGATTTACCTGAAAAGAGGGACAAAAGTACCATTTATCATGTAAATCTGATGAAACCATATTACCGCAGGCCGGAACGAGTTAATTTGATTATTCCGGAGGAACCACAGGAGTCTGAAAAGGATGCTGAGATACCTTATCCGGCACCGGATTCGACTCAGTTCGATTTGCGGGAAATTGTGCGGGAAAGTGGGTTAGCGGAGCGCGCTACGGAAAGTCAAATTGATAGTTTCTGTAGAATGTTAAGACAGAATGGGAAGGTATTTTCTGCAGATCCGGGTAATACTAAATTAGTGGAGATGGACATAGAGCTCACGAGCGATGCCCAGGTGAGGGCAAGGCCTTACAGGATGTCCCCTAGACAAATTACAATTTTGCAAGATGAAATTCAGAGATTATTAGATTTGGGGGTGATAGAAATCGGTCAGTCAGACTATACAAGTCCGATGATTCTAGTTGAGAGTCCTGGCAAGGATCCTAGGCCTTGTGTGGACTACAGAAAATTGAACGCGATTACGCGCCATATGTATTTCCCCTTGCCGAATATCGAGGAAGTTTTGCAAAAGGTGAGCGCCGCTCCCTTTATAACTGTTATGGATCTGACGAAGGGGTATTTTCAAATTCCTCTCTCGAAGCAAGCCCAAAGGTATGCGGCATTTGTGACCCCCTTTGGCACGTACATACCTAAGAAAATGATGTTTGGATTAGCCAATGCGCCGTTTTATTTTTGTAAGTTAATGGCAGAGGTCTTACAGGGGATGGAGATTTTTGCGTCGCCATACATCGACGACATTGCGGTGTATTCTCCTAGTTTTGAAAGTCACGTGAAAGACATGGGGAGAGTATTAGAGAAATTACGGGAAGAAAACCTTACCATCAAACCTTCTAAGTGTCAATTTGCCCAAGACCACGTTAAATTCTTAGGTCACGAGATTGGGGCGGGTAAAAGATCCCCGGGGGAGGCTAAAATACAAACAATTAAAGATTTTCCTACCCCTTGCACAAAGACTCAAATTAGAGCATTTTTAGGAATTGTGGGGTACTATGGGAGGTACATCCCGAATTATTCTGTTATCGCGGCTCCTCTCACCGACGCGTTAAAGGGGAGGGTTAAAAAAGAGAAAATAGAATGGACGCAAAATTGTCAATCCGCGTTTGAAAATTTAAAGGGAAAGTTAGTAAGTAAACCTGTATTCTATGCTCCAGATTATTCAAAGGAATTTATTGTCCAATCAGATGCGAGCGAAATTGGGGCCGGTATTGTGTTATCCCAAATGAGTAACGGGGAAGAACATCCCATAGTTTATTTGTCCAAGAAATTTAGTCAGGCTGAGAAAAATCATTGTACGGTAGAGAAAGAGTTAGCGGCTATCATTTTTGGAGTAAAAAAGTTAACTTATTATCTGGATGGCCAGGAATTCCTGATTCAGACAGACCACGATCCTCTCACGTATCTAAGAAAAATGATGGGAACTAATGCGAGGCTATTGCGCTGGGCCTTATGCCTACAACAGTTCAAATTTAGAATAGAGCATAAGCCAGGAAAAGAAAATGGGAACGCCGATGGTCTGAGCTGACTCATCCCTTAGCCTTTTTAAATAAACTATGAAGTTGTAAATATTAATTATCTAGCATATTTTTAATTTCAGTGTTTAACATTTGTGTTTATGTATTGTTATTTATTATTGTGTTTCCAAGTGAGACAAGGTGGGTGTTATGTGAAAATTGTTCTCGGAAAAAGGTAGTTAAAATTAAGTGATAGGATATTTAAATGTGCCTTGCCTTGCCTTGCCTCACAAAGGGTGTTTGAAGGGAACGAGCTATCCTTGTGGAGCTTTCCTAGTCAAGCCCAGGAAAACTCTTTAGGGGGAAGGAGTTGTCATATCTCCACATTTCCTGCTGCAGGTGTGCCTTTTGTCCTCAAGGATCGGAATGTGGTCGCAATTATTGAACTTTATGTGGACAGTGAGGGGATGAGCAAGTTGTCTCCAGCTGAGTGGTGTACGAGGATTTAGTGCCATGCCTGAACAATACTGCCTCCTGCGCTTTATGTGGAGGTCACCTTACACAGGTGTTTTGCTTGCATTTCTATTGCTAAGTACAGATTTCCTTGGGCTGTGAAATCAGTCAAGGGGAGGCACTCTGTGATATCGAATGGGAGAAGGACGCCTTGACCCCTGGATCCAGATTGGAAGAAGTCTGAGAAAGAGGTCTTTCCTCCCCCCCCCCCCTTGTAAATGTTGACCAGGGAAGGACGTTTGTTTTTTGGCTGCTGGTCAGACAGTGGAGAGATAGATCTCTCGAGATTACGTTGGAGGGAGCTCTGCTCTCTCAGACCACTGCTATACCCAATATCGGGGTTTGAAGTCCGGGTGTCCGGCGAACCAACCGCTCTGAAAAGTCAGAGCATTTGTAACTGTCATTTCTCATTAAATTTTTATAGTTGTTGAGTTTATAAAATTTAGTCTTGAATATTTAATTAAATTTCTACAATTTATTGCAAGCCCATCTGCCACTACGCCACAATATAAAGCAAAAGGTCGGAGGCCCCACTAGTTCAAAAAAATTAAATAAAACTTTTAAAACTTAACATAAATACATGCATGAAAAATTAACAAATAACAGTCTTCATTAAATGATGGGGTATAATTACATCAACTCTCACTATATTTAAAAAAAATTCTAGAAAAACTGATGAATACCATTAAAAATACAACACATTAACACAAATAAAATAAAAAATTCTTGATCACATCAAATCGTCAACCGCCGTATCGCTCCAACTTGCAGAAAGTTCATTCACCGTTAAAAAAAAATCAAGTTCAGTCCACCCTTGGTCAAACAAAACAGTCAGCACCAATTCAATTTTAAGTCTAGGTCTTAAAGGCAAGAATAGTCCTCTAAAAGACAGCTGGAATTCCATGTGTTCATAAAGTCAAAGTTCAGTTTCTAAAAAGTCAAATTCATCACAAAACATCTTGCTATTCTAAATAAGTCAATGAAACATCGATGACATGGCGCCAGCACGCTCCACTTAGGGAATGTACTGGTTGTCGTAAAAACTTAGTCACATGGCGACACAAAATCTTGACGAATCCTTCAGTCAACTAGATGAAAAACGATCAAATGAAATACGAAATTCCATGCTCTCCAAAAACCTTGAACAAACAACTCCAGATGATTCTCAGTCAGAAACTATCATCTCCATAGCCATCTCCAAGTCGATGATTAATCAGCAGTTGAGTCATCTTTTTAAAAACTAAATGATTGCAATCATGGCGTGAGCCAAACGCTATATTCCCCTCCATTAATTTACTTACACTATATTTCATTTAAAAGACTTATGTATTGAAAAATTTATTAAATGCTCTTTTATTAAATTCTTTTATTAAATTCTATAAATATCTTAATCAAAAAAATTCTATCTAATTTAAATATTTCTAACATAATATAATTTAAATTATTTACTCTTAAAAATTACTTAAATATCTAATTAATACAATTCAAACAGTTTAACTTATATTTAGATTAACCATCAAAAGTTCGTGCCCCCCCCCCCCCAACTAAAACTATCGTTAACATCCGTGAAGGGCCGGAATAAATTCTTTCTTATTAAATAACTAAACCCAACATTAAACAATCATAAACAAAATTTATTATAACTTAAATTAATTTCCTATATATAACAAAAAGTATAACATAAGGTTTAACCATCAGTCAGCAAATTCAATTTATATTAAGTTAAACTACTGCAATCGCCAACTCTGCCATTTAGGGCTTAAAGAAACATTATATTTTTAGTTTTAATTAAATTTACATTAAAAGCCCATAACTTGTTAGTTTTCATTACGAAAGACATAATGAATTGGGGTTTAGAACAGCAGAGTGCTAGAATACAGTGAAAAGCGTTATTCTTGCTGATTTTATAAACCCCTCCCCCAAACTTAAGCTTCCTTGGAAATTACACAATAATAAGTCTCTACATGAGCGTCTGACAATTACCAGCTCTAACAGGGAAAGAGGTTTACACTAATACCGAAGTCACTCTTCCTGAAAGACTTTAAACTGCCTTTAAGGCATTCAAAATCAAGAAGGCTCATCACTTCACTCCAGGAGACAGCAATTATAGTTCTTTACACAATTAAGATGACTCACATTAAAAAGTCCTTTAATAAGGAAGACGAACTTAAAAGCAGAAGTCTAACTGAACTAAAATCATCTTAAACATTTACTATACTGACCAAACATCTGACAAAAACTTCACTCAAAAACATTAGAACAGTCGAACGAACAGCGGCGAATGGAAAGCGTGAATGAACTGATAAGAACCTTCCCGCTATTCTATTTATATCTTACCGGCAGTCTAAAATGAACTTCTACGCATGACAGCTCATCCTTCTCCTGGTTTCCAGAACATCATATGCAAAACTGAGGATGACGTGGATTGCGATACGATCTACGATCGCAAAGCAATCTGGTATCACTTCTATGAGTTATTCAAATAAGCAGATGGAATTAGACCGGGAAGTACGTTTGAGAGTTTGATATATTGCCGGTGTTTATAAAGAACAGACAGGCAGTTTTATAAACATATTTCTTTAAACTTATTAAATATAAAATTATACTTTATGGGAAATGACTATTGTTTGAAAAGATAAGTTAAATTTATTCAATTACTTTAATAAAGTTATTTTAAATAATCTATTGAAATGACTTTTGTTTTTAAAAGGTAATATAACAACTATGGTAAGTTAAATAGAAGTAATTAACACATGAAGACGTTAATAAATGTAGGTATTTAAGAAATGAATTAATGCAGATATTTAGTTTGAGAAATATTATAAATTAGTGCAAGGGTGATAAGAAAAAGGTCCTACTATTTCTAACACAAACAAGCGTGATAATTTTTCTGAATTTTCCGAAAATTAAAAAAAAAAGAAAATCAGTGATGAATTCAAAATTTCAAACATAAAATGTATACGTATCTTAGGTCATTGGTTCCCAAAAGGAACGAATCCTTGGAATCGGTCCAAAATGCACCAACTCCGAAACGGAACAATTTCTCGGACTCTATCTGAAATGAAGCGACTCTGGAAAAGTTCAATTCCTTGAACTCGTCCCGAAATGAAACGATTCTGTTAAGGAACGATTCCTCGGAATCGTTTCGAAAAAGGCCGACTGCTCTGAATCAATCCGAAATTACATAAATCACGCACTTTTTTTTTCTTCTTTGCAACAGGGTAGGGTACCAACTCCGAAAAGGAACGATTCCTCGGATTCTATCTGAAATGAAACGACTCCGGAAAAGTTCGATTCCCTGAACTTGTTCTGAAATGAAACGACTCTGTAAAGGAACGATTCCTCGGGAATGACACAATGGGGTGCTGCAGCACCGATTCGCTAGCAAATTATTTTCTGATATTTTATTTTCAGAATTTTTTTTAGGTCTCGCGTATAAGTTGACCTCCCACTTTGAAGTTCTTTTTTTTGTCTAAAATTTCACGACCTATATACGAGTATATACGGTAGCTATTGTAGATCTATCAGTGCAATACTTGGTGGTAGTTGCGACAGTTCTTCCAAACTCAGAAATAACTGTATTTAAGCAGTAAAAAAAAGCCTTTACAAACATGGGAGAACTCTCTCAATTTCGCGACATAGCGAAAAAAAATTACAAATTTTGATGTTTTTTAAAAAATTTTTGAGGTTTAAAAGTTGTAGAAAAAATATCACGATTTCCAATTAAGAAAAAAAAAACTTTGTATAACCCGCACCGTGTATAAGCCACAGCAGCTTTTTGGAAGGTTTTTTTCTTGTATAAGCCGCGGACTATACACCCGAAAATACGGTAATTGTTTCAGTGTTGGGAACCTATGAACATATACTGACACAACATACAGTTATAAGATAAAAATAAAAGAGTAATGTAATATTAATTACTTAATATACATATGATGCATGGACTTTTTAATTTTTTTTATGTGTAAACCTTCTGTTTAATTAAACCATTTAAACAAATTGTATTGGCCAAATATGATCTCAGCATTATTAGTGTTCACTCTAGTGGGAAAGAAAAAAAGGCAGGGTGCTTGTCACAAAAAAGGGCATAGTTGAAGCTGTAAGAGGGCACTTTTTTCTGCGAAAAAGGGCATTGTTTCTTCAGTGTACATCAGTACTTCAGTTCAAGTGTACATCTTCCAAACCGATATAAGAATCATATATTACATATTCATCATTGACGATACAAACATTTTATAACAAATTACAGAATGTATCTTAAATCGGCATTTTAAAGTTCCATTAAGTTAGCTTCATAAACTAGCAGTTTTAAGGGTAAAGTGGAAATTTCAAGAGGTAGTAAAATTTAGAAGTGTGATTAATTAATTATTATTTTTAATTTATTAAATTATTATTATTTTCACCTTTTTTATCAAATGAAAGTGATAAGATGTTCTCATTTTCTGTGAATAGTGCTTATATTGAAGGCAGTTTATCAAGTTTTGAAAATTTTAGGTAGATTTCGTGTGAAATACTACCTATTGCGATCGCTCCTATGTTGGAATTTTGGGAAACATTTTGCAGATCTACACCAATCATGACCTCTAGACCCCAAAACTACCATCAATAAAAAAGTTTATATACATATATATGTATATATATATGTATATATATCACTTTTTTCTGTACACAATAACTTCTATAATTCTGCTTCAATCTCCACCAAACTGATACATAAAATCAAGGAGTATAAAATCTCGATTAAGTTCGTTAATCTGCAAAATAGGATCAAGGGGGTGGAAATAGGAGTGTTTTTGTGAAAACTGAAAAAACGCCAAGACTTCTTAATTAAAATAGATATTGAATCATTTTAAAGTTCATATTACTTCTAGAAAATGGCCCAAAATTATTCATGACACATTTTTGGTAAAGTTAAAAATGGGCTCAAGGGGCGAAAAAAACAGGGTTTTGGGGAGAAAAAAAAAAATCATAACTTTGTCAATTCTGAAGATATCAAATCCAATTAAATTTTTTATTAATGTTCTCAAAATTATCTAAAACTTTTGTACTTACAAGTTTCTGGTAGGACTATTTCTTACTAATAAGAAAAATTAAAAACAAAAAGGGGGGTGAAAAAAGACAAAATCCATAACTTCATCAATTCTTAAACTATCAAATCTAATTAAATTATTTTACGTCTTCTTAATGATGTCTACAACTTTTATAGTGACGAGATTTTCATAAGACCAATTCTTTTAGCAAAAATAAATTAAATAAAAATAGGAGTTGAAGAAAAAGCCTCAAATCCAAACTGCTTATATTCTGACTCATTTTTAAATTCTTTCTGGATTTTAAATGCATCCAAATGGCAGATCTTCTTGTTTAGGAACTATATAATGTGATGTATTGGCCTGTTTTTTGATAAAGGCAGAATATATTTTTAAAAAAAGCTGCTAAAAAGGGTATTTTGAACAGAATTTCCTGAAGTGATTGTGATTGAAAATTGATTGAAAAGTATTGAAATAACAAATTGCATTTTTTCTGACTCATTTTAAAATCCATTTTTGCTCTCAAATGCATTCAATTTACAGGTCATCTTATTTAAGAACTATATAATGCAACGTATTGGGCAGAATATATTTCAAAAAAGGCTGCTAAAAAGAGTATTTTGAACAGAATTTCCTGAAGTGATCGTGATTGAAAAATTGAGGAAGTATTCAAATAACAAATTGTGTCTGTTTCTGACTCATTTTTAAATTCAGTTTTGTTGTCAAACACATCCAATTGACAGAATCTCTTATTTAAGAACTGTATAATGTGCTGTATAGTTATTTTTTTTTTCTCCCAAATGAGATATTAGCAAACTGGATAAGTATGTTATACAAGGAAGTAGCATACCTTAGAAAAGAAAATATATGTGTATTGTTGATAATGGAAATTAGGGAAGTCTGATAAAAATAATCAGAGAACTTTTTTTTTATAATTTCTCTATACATCCTGAACTTTCAATTCTAATCTACATCAACAATCATGACAAAATAGCACATAATTTGAAACACTCTAAAAAGCTGCCTAATAGAATCACATAGGTGAAGCACAGATAATCCACTCATTTTAACTCTCTTTGTATTATATTTATGCTTGCCAGCTGACTACAGTAAGCTAATTAGCATTTGATTGCCCGAAAATTTCTGTGAAACTCAGCATCTGAGAGGCACGATCATTCTTGGAAAAGTTAGAAAAATGATAGATACATGGCACTGACACCCATGAATGTTAAAAGTCTTAACACATTTGCAAACTAAGCTACACTCATGAGTGAGCAGATAGGCACTGTTCTAAAAATCCAAAAAGACTACTATTCTTGACTGCATATCTTTTCTTATTGTAAAATGCTCCATTTCATGTTTTAGGACTTTTTTAGGACATCTAGAGATCAGAGGTACCAGTAGATCTCATTGACAGGTTCAGTGCTGCTATTTTTTGTGTTGAAATTCACCTTTCTTTTATTTCTGACCACAGAACAATGGAAAAGAATGGGCAGTTGAAAGATTTACTACTTTTTGTTTGTGTAAAGCAAATAAATATTCCTTAGAACAATTGTACAAAATTTGGTCAAAATTTTGTGGTTTTTGTTTATACCTGTCATATAAATCAACACCTAGTTACTGATTATCTACATATGAATCTAAATTATAAAGTATCATCCAGAAAATAAAATATGTGTGTGCTTTATTTAAGGGTGTTCTTAAATCAAAATGGGCAACTTTGTGACATAAGTTTTAACCCCCTGACCGCGGAGCAAAAGGGTAGAACTGTGATGTTGTTTTCACTGTTATTTATTAAAAATACTAAAAAAGATGTTTTTTCCTACCTGATACAAAATTTGTTATTTTGTATAGGTGTATAATGTTTGAGAATATTAATCCTAATTTAATTTTTCAAAACTGGGTTTTATTTGTAGAATTATATTAATTTAAATATTGTTTATTTTGCAGTAAAACCTGCAGCTTAGTGAGCGGAAAAATCCGATTGCGGTAGTCAAAAGGTTGATTCATTTTTGCTCGGAAATGCATGAAACTAGCAGGTGTTGTTATTCAGAAACTATCGAATTGCACTCGTTTTTCTGTTTTTGTGCAAATGCAATAGATATTTCAGAACAAACTGTCAAAAATTATGTTTTGTACCACATTTTCTGATGAAAGATGAAAAAACAGCCAACGAAAGGTAGAAAATCACGTAATAGCATGATCAAAATGGTTTATAACTTGGTAGGTAATTTACCGATCTCAAAATTGAAAACTGAGTTTGATTCAAAACTGCTTCCATAGTTAGGTTTTGCAATTTTAAACCTTTCCATTAAGAAATGAATTTATTAATGTGTCAAAACATTTTGCGCTTGTTGGGCTGAGCAGTTGAGAACAACCTTAAGTATTTAAGTATCTTATCTTCTTAAATATATGATAGTATATTTGTCTTGAAAATGACAATTTTCTTACTTGAAAATTCTTTGAAAGTATCCGGTTGCAGCATCAATTTGCATCATTTTGTCAATACATGTTAGGGATTAATCTAGAGCTAGCCAAATAGCCAAAAAGCTAACTGAAAGCTCTCTTTGCCGCAAAAACATTTAGTGGATAAGCCAAATAGCAACAGCCAAAAAAATGTGCTATATCATTCCCATTTCATTGTTGCACATTTCATAAACCTACTGCTTGTCACACAGAAAAAAAAATTCCATTCTGTGTTCACAACTTACTCCAAAATTTATCTCATCCTCTCTGAGCGAGTATCTTAAAATTCTGTAAGGGCTCTGAGTTTGTTATGCGTAGACACTCGCGAATGAATGCTAAACCTATGGGTAGGTTATTTGCTGATATATCATTTATATTTTAACATTTTAAAGTATTTTTCTTTTCTTTTTGCATTGGATAGCTGAAGTCCATTCAACATTGCATTTTTTAATTTTTTGGTTGTAGATATTTTTAAAGTTACTTACTTTCACTTTCAAAACCATTTCTGAAAATTAAAGTGACATAAAAAGATACTTGCAAAATATTTAACATTAGCTTACCAATATCTTTATCTGATGGGGACAGGAGTCTTAAATATGTCTCCTGAATATTAGGCCTGAGTGCTGGTGCAAAAATAGCGGCTGTTTTAAGCATATATATTTTTTAAGAGTTTGTATTGTCCCTTTATATTTAGACACCAGTATTTTTCAAAAGTTTTCTTTGGTATATTTAACCTTAGAAAAATAAAACAATGAAATCTACTAAATATTATTGGTATATTATACATTCATATAATATACAGTTCAACAAACTGTACAAATACTGAAAAAAATCTATTTATGACAAATTCCCAGGCAGCACATCCATATGGGCCCATAAGGGCAAAAGTGGGTCAGGGATATAGATCTATAAGGGCTATCCATATGGGCCCGCATAGAATGTCCACTTTTTTTTCTATATGGGCCCATATGGGCTATTTATACAGGGTGATTCCAAATTTTTTTTACAATAAAAGAGGGGTGATAGTACACATCAAGACAAACAATATTAAATAGGAGACCAAGGGTCCAAAAGGTTTTCCTAAGGAAATAGCCGCCATTAAAGTTTAGGGACCGAAATTTCAAATAAACATAAAAAACTGAAAAATCGGTCGATTGATTTGCAGTTTTCACTAAAATTATTCTTTATGTCGGCATTTTCTTGAAATTAAATTATAAACATAAATTTCAAAAAATGCTGATAGAGGGCGCTTTAGACTTTGGAGTAACGAACAACTATTTTTTGCCGGTATGTTTTGCATCTCATTAAATGTTTTCGTAAGCTTAGACTCAAACTTAAATTTTGAGCTCAAAATCTGTAGTTGGTAGTGGTTAAGTAACACAAACTGAGCTGTGTTCAGAGGGTTCAAATTTCAAATGATTATAAAAAACGGAAAAATTGGTCGATTGATTTGCGGTTTTCACTAAAACTATTCTTTATTTAGGTATTTTCCTGAAAATAAATTATAAAGATAAATTTCAAAAAATGCCGATAGAGGGCGCTTTAGACTTTGGAGTAACGAAACACTCTTTTTTGGCGATATTTTTTGCATCATATTAAATGCTTTCGTAAGCTTAGACTTGAACTTAAATTTTGAGCTCAAAATCTGAATAGCTGGGAGTGGTTAAGTAGACAAACTTAGCTGTGTTCAGAGGGTTCAAATTTCAAATGATTGTAAAAAACGGAAAAAATTGGTCGATTCGTTTGCGGTTTTTACTAAAACTAATTTTTAAATCAGCAGTTTTCTTGATCAATCAGTGTTTTCTTGAAAATAATTTTTAAAGATAAATTTCACAAAATGCCGATAGAGGGCGCCTGAGACTTTGGAGTAGTGTACAACTATTTTTAACTGTTATTTTTTTAATCTCATTAAATGCTTTCAAATGCATAGACTTAAATTTTGGGCTCAAATTCTGAATCGTTGGGAGTGTTTAAGTAGCGAAAAATTGAATTGTGTTCGAGGAGGAAAGAAGGTTAAATTTCAACTCCTGAACACACTTCCGTTTGCGCTTCTTAACTCCTCATAATGATTCAGGATTTGAGCTCAAAATTTAAGTTTAAATATAAGCTTCCGAGAACATTTAAAATGCTTTTGCAAGCATTTAATTAGAACCAAAAAATAATGGTTAAAATGAATTGTTGGTTACTCTGAAGTTTAAGGCGCACTCTGACGGAATTTTTTGAGATTAATCTTTAAAAATTATTTTCAAGAAGATACTGACTTAAAGAATAGTTTTATTTTAAACCGCAAACGAATCGACCAATTTTTCCATTTTCTATAATTAATTTAAATTTGAACCTCCCCCTCCCCCTTGAGCACAGTTCAGTTTCTGCTACTTAACCACTCCCTACTATTCAGATTTTGAGCTCAAAATTTAAGTTTAAGTCTAAGCTTCCCAAATAATTTAAAGAGATGCAAACAATAACGGCAAAAAATAGTTGTTCGTTACTCCAAAGTCTAAAGCGCCCTCTATCGGCATTTTTTGAAATTTATCTTTATAATTTATTTTCACGAACATACCTAAATAAAGAATAGTTTTAGTGAAAACCGCAAATCAATCGACCAATTTTTCCGTTATTTTTTTAGTCATTTGAAATTTGAACCCTCTGAACACAGCTCAGTTTGTGTTACTTAACCACTCCCAACTACAGATTTTGAGCTCAAAATTTAAGTTTGAGTGTAAACTTACGAAAACATTTAATGAGATGCAAAACATACCGGCAAAAAATAGTTGTTCGTTACTCCAAAGTCTAAAGCGCCCTCTATCGGCATTTTTTGAAATTTATCTTTATAATTTATTTTCACGAACATACCTAAATAAAGAATAGTTTTAGTGAAAACCGCAAATCAATCGACCAATTTTTCCGTTTTTTTTTTAGTCATTTGAAATTTGAACCCTCTGAACACAGCTCAGTTTGTGTTACTTAACCACTCCCAACTACAGATTTTGAGCTCAAAATTTAAGTTTGAGTGTAAACTTACAAAAACATTTAATGAGATGCAAAACATACCGGCAAAAAATAGTTGTTCGTTACTCCAAAGTCTAAAGCGCCCTCTATCGGCATTTTTTGAAATTTATCTTTATAATTTAATTTCAAGAAAATGCCGACATAAAGAATAATTTTAGTGAAAACCGCAAATCAATCGACCAATTTTTCCATTTTTTATGTTTATTTGAAAATTTGGTCCCTAAACTTTAATGACGGCTATCTCCTTAGGAAAACGTTTTGGACCCTTGGTCTCCTATTTAATATTGTTTGTCTTGATGTGTACTATCACCCCTCTTTTATTGTAAAAAAAATTTGGAATCACCCTGTATATATCTATATGGATGCCTATGTCGATCTATAAAGATATCTATATGGATCTATGTGGATGCCTATGTAGATCTATAATGATATCTATATGGGCCCGCATAGAATGTCCACTTTTTTTCCCATATGGGCCCATAAGGGTTATCTTTATATATCTATATGGATGTCTGTGACCATCTATAAAGATATATCTATATAGATCTATGTGGTACACATGTAGATCTATAATGACATCTATATGGGCCCGCATAGAATGTCCACTTTTTTTTCCATATGGGTTATTTTTATGTATCTACATGGGTGCATATGTCGATCTATAAAGGTGTCTATATGGGTCTATTTAGGATACACATATAGATCTATAATGATATCTATATGGGCCCGCATAGAATGTCCACTTTTTTTCCATATAGGCCCATTGAAGCTGTTTACATAGATCAATAAGGATTTATAATGTGATCTTTATAAATTTATAGGTTACTGATTTAAGAAGACACTTTACTTATTTGAAAACATCTGTTCCATAATGTTAAACCTAAGTTCTTGAATTTCTCATTCAAATTTGGATATTTTTAGATGTTTTCTTTCTGCATTGTATAGCTGAACTCAATCTCTAATGGGACCATTTTGTATTTTTTCAATTTTGTTTGTAATTTTTTAAAGGTAATCTTCGAAACCGGTTCCGAAAGCGTAAATACCTTTACTAAAAAAATTTGGTACCAAAATCCAAGAAGTAAAACTAGTGATATGATATTAGAGATCGACGTCAGTTTCCTATGCAGAAAAAAAGGTCATTAAAACAATATTTAAATTTAAACGAGAAATTCAAAAATAACCTATCCATAGCATTACAAAGCCGACATTTTCAAGTAAATGAAGGGGACTTGTCACTCATTTGAAAACACCCATTCATAATGTTAAATTTATGTGCAAGCTATTTTTGAATTTCACTTAAATTTAAATATTTTAGAGATTTTTTTTTCTGCATATAGGATAGCTGAACTTGCCTTCTAATAGGACTATTTTGCATTTTTTTTTTTTTTTTTTTTTTTTTTTTTTTTTTTTTTTTTTTTAATTACAGATTTTTTAATGAAGGTATATTTTTTTAAGTCTGCAACAGACAATTATTGCAGGTTTATGTATGTTCTATCATTCAAAATTGGAATTAAAAAGTTTCAAAAATTCTAACTTTATAGCAAGTATCTCTCAGGAACATTATAGATCAAATTAATTTATAAATTGTTATTCAGACTTTCTACATTTAATAAATTACTTCATTCCCACACTGAATTTATATTTCTTTGTTGATCAAAAATTTTAACAAGTTGACTGGCAGTAAACTAAGTAAAGTTTAAACATGAAGCAAGATATGATGTAAAACTTGAACAAAGCAAACTATCAAAAGTATTATGGAATTAGCTGAAAAATTATCAAATTTTTTTATCTACTTTATGTAGCTCAATAAATTTAAAAATGCAAATCATGTATGCACTGTACAGTCTGAGAATTTCGTCTATTGGATCATACAGTGTACATGCCATACACACTTCAGACAAATTTAAAATGTTACTTTTTTACTAAAATAAATTAATAAATCAACCAAGATTGGTCACCAATGACCCATTATCTTTATTTCTCTTACCTGTTTTGTGAAAACCAAAAAAGAGACATTCAACATCCTAGTGATCTTGAAAGCTTCACAAATACTGTAATGAAAGAGAGACTGACAACCAGGGATGTAGTGGAGGGTATATGCCATATACCCTCTGGATTTTTTTAAGGAACACCGTATACCCTCTGTTTTTCGAAAGCCATAGTAAATACACTCTAGGGTATACCCTCTGTTTTGAGCATATGCCCCTTTTTTTTTCGACTACACCACTGCTGACTACTTGGAGCAAGTGAACATGGCTATCAACCTCCATGCACAAAATTTTCCTTCTGGACCCCACTGTATACCCTCTGTTTCTCAAGAAAGCCATGGTAAATACACTCTAGGGTATACCCTCTGTTTTGAGCATATACCCTCTGCTTAGAGCATATGCTCTGTTTTTTTTTTCTTTTTTTCCCCGACTACACCACTGCTGACTACTTGGGGCAAGTGAACATGGCTATCAACCTCCATGCACAAAATTCCCCTTCTGGGATCACAAGCATCGCCAGATCTTGTGATTTTATGGCTAATGTAAGTACAAATGTAAGTTACATATGAAATGTCTCACAATTTTAATATTTTAGGCTTTATGCATTTTAGTAGTACAATTTTAAACAACATATGTTTGCAATAAATTCATTTATATTTTTTCAGAAATATAATTGTTTCTAAACAGTACATAATTTTTCAATCATCAAATAAAAAATTAAAAATACTATCAAATTTAATTTGTTTAAAACCCATATTCCAACTTACTTTTTATTTAAGTTAAAATAATTTAAGCATAATGAAAAACATTTAATGCATATAATTCAATTCCCAGAAGATTAATTTACATGTACTTACAACAATATAAACAGTTCAGCACCTTTGACTGATATTCCATAAATAAGCACTTTACAAAATAAGAGCACAGTAATGTCTTTAGCATGCAGCTAATATAAAAATATTGCTTTTCTTAATTTACCAATGACAGGATTCTCACTGATTATTTTTTTTAAATTATTATTAAATATTTCTAAATAATAATTTACTTTGAAGATTAATTTGTTGAAATAATGTCAGAGAGAAAATATTTACCAATGGCAGTCATGTAAATTTGAAATGAAAACGAAACAGACTAAATAAAATAGCAACACAATTCACTTGGTTTATGGTATGTCACTCCATTTATTGAAAATACAATTTATATATTCATATATATGTATTTCTATGGACTATATCAGAATAGTTATCTTGTAACATAATTCTATTTTTCATACAGTTTTAGATGGGTGCTGCACCCTCTCTGTAGCTTCATTTAGAAAAATGCATGCTGCTAGCCTTTATAAAAGGAGAAAAAAATCCTATAAGAATCTAAAATCCTGTGAGCAAGCACTCTGCCCGTCTTTACTTCTAGGAGAAAGTCAGTAGATATAGTTATTTGAATATTTACAAACAATATGTATCATTGCAGAAGAAAGTTCATGAAGTATAAACAAACATTCTTTTCCCTCTTCAAATGCATAACTTTACATTCAAGATCATCAATGCAGGATTCTTCAGCTTCGTATAAATTTAAATCAAGATTCCATGTCAGGTACAACTGAATTGCTCCAAGCATCTGGTTAATGTCACCACCTATTTTTAAAATGTAAGAATTAAATTTTTAAGACATAAAATTGTTTGTGCAGAAATAATTTTATCTAAAAATAAAGAAATATATATATATATATAAATACATTTTACACTGCAGAAACAATCAATCATAACAGTAACACTATCCGTTTAATTCAGTTTTGCAAGGAAAAAGCTTCATTTGAAAAATTGATGCATTAAAAACCAATAAATTCACTAGGAACAGATTTTTTTTTTCTCCTTCTTTCCCAGGAGCAGAAATTTTTTCTGCAGTCTGCAACGCAAGTAAAAACTTTAAAAACAGTCTGCAGAACTTAAGGACAAATGCACTCTTTCCCAGAGTTGATCACAGGGAGTAACTTGGATAAGGGTATACCCCCCCCCCCCTCAAAAAAAAAAAAAAAAAAAAAAAAAAAAAATTAGATTTAGTATTTTCAATGGTCAAAAAGTGCAGTGTCCCCCCCCCCCACCCGGAGCTACGAATATTGCTCCCAAAGAAATGTGTTAATTCAACACTGCTCTTTCCAGTCTCTCACATTATGTTAGATACAATCAAATCTCCCAAGTATTCATGATTAACATAAAAACAAAGTATTAAAAATAAGTTACTTTAGCCCTCAGAATTTTCAACACCATCATACATTGTCCAAAAGGGGAGAAAATCCACTCCCGACACTGTTTTTTTTTTCTTCTGCTCCACTGCGAATTTTGTGTTTTTCCGCTATCTTTTGACAAAATTTGCAGTTTTTCGTGATATTTTGTCAAAATTTCCAGTTTCTTTGCAATCTTTTTACGACGTTTGTCGTTTTTCGAGATCTTTTGTCAAAATTTGTTTTTTTCTCGACCTTTTGATGAAATTTGCTTTTTTTCATGATTCTTTGATAAACTTAGCATTTTTTTTTTCTTGTGATAATTGGACTAAATTTGCATTTTTTTGTGACCTTTTGCGGTTTTTTGTTGATTTTTTGACAAAATTTGCTTTTTTTGCGATCTGTTTACAAAATTTGCCAGGTTTTCTTTAGATCTTTTGTCGAAATTTACCATTTTTTGAGATTTGTTGATGAACATTGCAGTTTTTATGTGATCCTCAGACAAAACTTGACGTTTCTTTTCGTGATACTTCGACAAAATTTGCGATCTTTTGACGAAATTTGCATATTTTTGTAATACCTGGACAAAATTTGCTGTTTTCTAGCAATCTTTTGGCAAAATTTGTCATCTTTTCATGATATTTTGAAGAAATGTGCATTTTTTTCGCAATCTATTTCCAAAATTTGCGGGGTTTTTTCAGGATTTCTTGTCGAAATTTGCCGGGGATTTTTTTGGGGGGTTCTTTTGACGAAATTTTTTGTTTTTTCATGACTTTTTAACGAAATTCGCCATTTTTTCATGACTTTTTACAAAGCTCCCCTTTTTTTGTGGTACTTGGGAAAAAATTTGTGTTTTTATGCGATCCTTTGATGAAATTCGATGTTTCTTTTCATGATACCTGCGTTTCTATTGCGATCTTTTGACAAAAGTTCGCATTTTTTCGTAATACCCAGATGAAATTTGCTGCTTCTTTGTGACCTTTTGATGAAATGTGTTGTTTTTTCGGGACCTTTTGGCGAAATTTGCTTTTTTGTGAGCTTTTGGCAAAATTTGCTGTTTTCTTGCGATTCTTTCACAAAGTTTGCGGAGTTTTTTTGTCATACTTGGACAAACTTTGCTTTTTCTCTGTGATCTTTTGCAAAATTCGAGGTTTTTTGTGATCTTTTGACAATATTTGGTGCTATACAATTATTGACAATTCTTGTGAACTTTTGACGAAACTTGCCTCTTTTGCAATCTATTTACAAAATTTGCCAGGGTTTTTTTTTTTTTTTTTTTTTTTTTTTTTTTGTCGAAATTTACCATTTTTTTTAGATTTTTTGATGAACATTGCCGTTTCTATGGGATTCTTTGATGAAACTTGCCGTTTCTTTTCGTAGCACTTGGACAAAATTTGTTAACTTTTGACGATTTTATCTTTTTGTTATACCTGGACAAAACTTGTCGCTTTCTGCCAATCTTTTGACAAAATTTGTCGTTTTTTCACGATATTTTGAAAAATCTTCCATTCTTTTGCAATTTGTTTGCAAAATTTGCGGGTTTTTTTCAGAACATCTTGTCAAAATTTGCCACTTTTTAGGTTCTTTTGACGAAATTTGTTGTTTTTTAATGATCTTTTGATGAAATTTGCTGTTTTTGTCAAGATCTTTTGACAAACTTTGTGATTTTTGGCGATCCTCTGACAAAATTCGCATTTTCCCTGAGATCTACAGCGAAAATAGCAACATTTCTTAGAATAATTAACTAATTTTTTTCTTGGGGGTGGAGGTGGGGACCATTTGTCGAAATTCACGATACATCTTATGTCCAAATTTTTGAATTTAAGACTTTAAATTCTGGAAATGGTTGCCTAAATTTCCCAGAATCGTCCCCGATTTATAGATTAATGTGAATTGAAACTTCATCAGTCGGATATGTTGCGGATCGTATTACAATGGCATATGGCAAATAATTTCTAGCAAGCTTTTATTATTATTATTACTACTATTAATTGTTGAAAAATAGTCTGTGATGTGCGTCGCAGCGTTGCGCCGATTCTGCTCCCGGGCCTTCTTCAGATGTGAAATTGTGTTGGAGTGAATAACACAACCACACTTAAGCTAATATTAAATCTATGGCAGCATTCTTTCCAAATTTCTCATTTACAATTCAATATTTGTACAATATATAAAAAATACTGCTTTCATTGGTTTATTGTATGGTAATATATGAATCACTCTAGTTATATAATGTCCATTTATCCATATATTTCTTAGTAATTTGGTAATCTGCCTTCTATTTCTCTTCAAACTTCAACTGTTTTTAATAATATGATTGTAAAAATACTGGTTTCATTGGTTCTTTTATTGGTATTGTCTGAATAACTTTGGATGTATTTATAAAAGTATTTATATATATATATATATATTTTAATTAAGCTTCAATTTATATTTTTTAAGTGGTTACAAAAAAAAAAAAAAAAAAAAAAAAAAAGTCTTTTAAAAAGTGCAATCAAAACTGAAAAAATAAAAAAATACCCAGTGAAAGAGATCTGATATCTATATGCAAAGAAAAAATATATATAAATATATGAAAAAGAATAGAATGTACCCAGAAACATAATTTTAATTTACGACTTAAGAGTATTCTTATTTGACTATCATGGGATTTTATAACAAAAATATAATGTACCTAGATAGTTAAAAGTAATAGTTTTGAACTGTAGTTCATCTTTTTTATTTATTATTTCCTCTTTAATTTCACAGTTTATTTTTAAAATTAAGATGACAATGAATGATTTTTTTTTCATTTATAGATCAATTGCTATGAGGCATTGCATATTTAATGAATTTATAAATAAACGAGCTGATCTGTTTGACGTTGTCCAGTGTCGGTTCCTTAAATAAAACTTAAAACTTTGTATGATTTAATATTTTTAAAAAAATCTTTAAACCTAGTTTCAGGGACATTCTGTAGGGTCTAGTGCATTCGTAATAAACCTTTTTTCTGAATTAACCTGTGACATGGGTCCCCACTATCTAATGCAGCATGTACTGAAAATGTTCTGCATTTACCAGAGACTATCAAAAACAAAGTTGAGTGAACCAAACTTCGTAGTAATCCATAGAATACGAAAAACTAATACCTCATTAAAGTTTTTAAAAAGTTGGTTACTGAAGTCTAAGATAAACTTTTATAATACAGAAAGCAGCTGAATTGTAATCTAAGTTGAATGAACCAAATCTGTTAAAAATGGGTCTTTAGAAATGTGAGAAAGAATGTATCCTCCAGTGATGGAAAGTGCCCCTTCTTCCTGTAAATGTAAGTAATGAATTACTATCAATATTAATATGACGTTTAATAAACAGATGAAATTTCTAATCTAAAGTTATGTGATTTTTAATTTTCAGCTGCAGTGAGTAAACAGAACTTTTCGAAAACACTGGCTATTCAAAATGTATACAAAAAAGGTGGCAGCTGAAGTATAAAGAAGGACAGGGCATAGGGGACAAAGGTGTATTAACAGGAATGTAGCTGGCTATAAGAAAAATTTTTAGTAGCTTAAAGAATGCTAGAACTGTCAAGGAAAATTGCAATACAATTAGAGCATTATTAAAGAAATTGCAATAAAGGCCTAAAGAAGGAAATTAAAATTCAAACTTAGCAGTAGCTGAAATCTGGAAAATTGTTTTGTTGTTCATATAATACCTGGAGGACCTAAGAAATTACTCGGTATGCACCGAATAGTGCTTTTGGCTAAATACCGAATATTCAGTCAACATGTGAATCCAATATTGTATCTTCGACTACCCAAATACTAATTGTTGGACCGAATACTGAATATTTGGCCAACCGAATACCGAATATTTGGCTTTCCAAATACTTTTTATATTTCAAAGTTTAAAAGTATTAAAAGTTACTTTTTAAAACAATTTTACATAATATTTAATAAAAGAAATTTATATTTTGATAAACTAGAGCTTTTTATAGAACATTTAGTGTTGAAAAAAAATCTTTTTGTGAAAAAAAATCTTTTTGTGAGTTTTTTTAAGAAGCACAATGAGACTTTATTAATTAATAAAATTTTAAATTTCATGGTTTATTCTATGATTTAAAACAAATATTTTAAAATCAAAGTGAAATAATGAAAAAATGGCCGAAGAAAAACTTTACAGTCTCATAATTGCAAGGGCGGAACCAGCCCTTCTTTTAGCGATGGGTCATGGCTCTTTTTTTTAGGGGCGGGGGGTCACGTCTCTTAATAAGAGTAGTTTATGCAAATATTTAAAACGTGACAGTTACAAAAAGCTGTCATGAGAGAACAATTGGCTGTTAGAACCTGAAATTCAATTTAAAATTCTACAATTTACGGTGATTTTGTGAAAGAATCTTTGCCTTTATTGAAAAATGGAAAACGTTAATCAATTTACATTTGTTCTGAATAAGTGCATTTTGCATCTAAGAATAAAAAATGCTTTATGGATATTCAGAAATTACCTACTTTGGGTTTAAGTACAGTTTTAAAAGAGTCGGAAATATTCTGATTGTTAAACAAGGTATAAATTTGAAAATATTCAATAAATATTTCATTTTTTAAATTTCCTTTAAAATTTTCTTCGCTCAGAGGGAGGTCATGACCCCCGTGATCTCCCCCTTGGATCCGCCACTGCATAATTGTCCTTTTTAAATAACTCAAGGCAAATTTTTTTCAGTATAAAGTACAAATACTTTAAACTTAATTCTGATTAAAGGAATGTCTAGCTCATAGTTTTCTTTTCTTATGGATGGTGGCATTTTCCACCTTTCCTTTCATATCATATTTTAAAGAAACCAAAGCATGTGAGTTGAAAATATAGTTATGGTATCTTATTCATTGTTATTGCAACAAACGAAAACACAAGTTTGACTTAGAGTGAGATGAAATACAATGTACTTATAAATCAATAAGCTGATTATGATTATGGTTTCATGAACAAAAATTGCTGTCTTGATAGCTATTACTAATCTTAAAAGTTTTTCTTTCTTGTTCAAGGACTTTTAATTTGAAAAGCAAGAAACAGATTATATACTAAACAAAATTTAGGAACTTTCATCTGCACATCATTTATTCCTAAGAAGAATCCTAATAAATGACCATTCTCATGGTTAATTTTCATAAGTTATACTTTACAAACAGGAAATAAATAAGGTAAAAACATTATTTTATTTAAATATGATTTTCTTTCTAATTATTTTGAATATATTTATCAATTGATAGCTAAAAGTAGAAATTGTGAAAAGTTTTTAAAAGTGTGTTTTAAAAGGTTTTATTAAGTATTGAATTTGGACAAATACTTTGATATTTGGAAAAACCAACTAATAGCAGGGCAATAGCAAGAAAACATGCTAAAATATCTTAGTATTTATCATTTTAGAACTTCAAATTATCAAAATTAAGCATAGTGTATTAATCCTTATCCTTAGAATAATATTTAAAAGAAATACATAAAAAAATTAGGTGAATTTTTAAAAAAGGACACTATAGGTAATGGATAAAAATATGAGAGTGTTGATACGGACAGAAGAGTCCAATGTAATTAATGTAAGTTAGTGATGCACAACTTGTGGCCCGCGAAGTTCATCAATTTGTAACGGGAAAATTTTTTCAATTTTTGTGCATTTGTCGCAAGAAAAAATCATAAATTTTGTCATTTTATGGTAAGAAAATGGAAAATGTCATCAGTCAGTTAGGAATCACAAGTTTTGTTGAACGGGACAGAAAAATTGTGAATTTCTATGACCGGCACATAAAAAATGCGAATTCAGTTAATCGAGTGCGGAAAAATATCGAATTTTTGCCGATGAAGTGCAGACAAAAGTAACAAATTTTTTCGATCAGACACGGAAACATCACGAATTTTATCGACTAGAAGGGAAAAAATATCACATTTCGTTGATTGGGTAAGAAAAAATCGTCAGTTTTCTTAATGATGTGTGAAAAAAATTGCAATTTTTTTTCATAGGCTGCAGAAACGTTGCCTGTTTGCCGCATGAAAAAGCACAAATTTTGTTAATCGGGCATGAATAATCGAAAATATTGTCAGTCAGACATGGAAAAATTGCTAATTATTGGCTAAGGGGTGCGAAAAAAATTGTGAATTTTGTCGATCAGGAATGAAAAAATAGCAAATTTAGTTGACTGGGCACAAAAAATTGCCAATTTAATCGATTAGGCTCAGAAAAATCGCTAATACTGTCAATCGGGAACGAAAATATTGTGAATATGGTCGACCGGCTTCGTAAAAAGCACAAATTCCATCAATAAAGTAAAAAAAAAAAAAAAAGAAAGAAAGAAAAATTGCAAAAAATATTGACTGAGAAGGAGAAAATCAGCATTTTGTTGATTCACTGCGGAAGAATTGCAAATTTTGTTGATAGGACACAAAAATCGCAGATTTTGTTGATGATGAGCAGAAAAATTGAAAATTTCTTTAGTCGGCAGCAGAACAATCATGAGTTTCGCCAGTTTATCATGAGAAAAAATTGTGGATTTCATCAATAAGCGCCGGGGGAAAAATGCAGTGTCAGTTAAGAATCCCGAATTTCATTACAGAAAAATGCGTGTTTCACCTATCAAGGGCAGAAAAAGCACAAATTTCATCGATCAAGCACAGAAAATTTGTGAATTATGTGGATCACGCGAAGAAAAATCACAAATTTTGCTCGTTAAAAGTGTGAATTTCACTGATCATTTTCTGAATAATCGCGATGCTTTCTATCAGTTTTGGAAAAATCATGAATTTCATTGATCATGTGTGGAAAAACTGTAAATTTTGTGAATCAGGCATGGAAAATTTGTGAATTTTCTTGATCAGCTTTATAAAAGCACAAATTCGATTGATTAGGTAGGGAAAAAAAATCCAAATTTTGTTGAAAAATCTTCTTGATCAGTTCCTACACTCACCTTCATTAATAAAATTCACATTTTGTTTACCGTACAGGCCATGTTTGTTTTTAACACTTTTAATAAAACAAAATTTAGTCTTTCAAAAAATTAAAGAATATTATTGCATCTAGAAAATAGTCCTTACAATATCCGCTATATATACACCTCATATTCAAAATATTAGAATAATTACCTTTATTTTAGAATTTGAAAATATCGTTTGGTAATTTAATGTCTTTTAATGAAAATATGCAAACGATATTTTTATTAAGAACTTATTGTTGATTAAACTTACTTGTTATCTTAAATTTAATATCATTTTTGAAAAGATTAATTGCAAAAAAAATTATTTTGAAAAGTCAAAATATTAGAATATTTATTCAAGTGGTTCAAAATATTAGAATATTTCACATTAATTCTCCTTTAATTATTACCAATTCTTAACTGGTGGCATCATTGATTAAATTCAGACTATTTTATTTAAAATCAGTATTCTTTTTTGCAGTTTGTTTCTTTTTCGTCTTAAAATGGGCCGTGTGAGTGATATTCCTGAATCTACTAAACTTCGTATGGTTGATTTGTATCGGCACGGTAAAAATCAATGTTTTATAGCGAATTATTTACATTGTTCGCAATCGAGCGTTAGTAAAATACTAACACAATATTCAAAAATTGGAAAATTTCAAAATAATCGCCGAAATGGTGGCCGAAAACCAAAAACATCTGCTAGAGATGACAGGAAACTGAAGCGTATAGTTAAGAAAAACCGTTTTAAAAGTGTGCGATTCTTGCACCGAAAATGGAAAGAAGAAGGAGTTGAAGTTTCTACATCGACAACATTAAGACGTCTCCATAAATTTAAATTTGAATCTCGTGTACCGAAAACAAAACCTCTCATGACTGCAAGACAAAAGCGTATAAGGTTGAATTGGTGTAAATCAAGACGTTTATGGAGCAATGAAGATTGGAAAAATATATTATTTAGTGATGAAAGTATGTTTTGTGTTTCATATGGTAATCAAGGTATTTGAGTTTGGAGAATGAAGCAAGAAGCATTTGATAAAGAATGCCTTAAAAGTTCCGTAAAATTTGCTGCTAGTGTCATGGTTTGGGGTTGTATGAGTGCAGAAGGACCTGGAAAGTTATGCATCGTCTACGAAAAGGTTAACTCTCTGATATATCAAGAAATTTTAGATTATTACATGATTCCATCATCAGAAGATTTATTTGAAGATGATTTCATCTTTCAACAAGATTTAGCGTCCCCGCATACCTCGGTGTCAACTAAGAATTGGTTCCGCCAACGCAACATTAAGGTACTTCCTTGGCCACCAAATTCACCAGATCTTAATCCCATCTGAAACTTATGGTGTATAATGAAGAAAAACTTCAAGAAAATCCTCCTTCAAGTAAAACTGAGTTAGTGGCACGTATAAAGTCTATTTGGGCTAATATTGATAGAAATGTTTGTAAACACCTTGTATATAATATGCAAGATCGATTGTACACTGTTATGAAAGCTAAAGGAGATGCTACAAAATATTAACTACCATTTACTTCATATTCATAAGGTAATATTGTTGCGTAAAATAAAATATTCTAATATTTTGAACCAATCTAAATTTTATTCTAATATTCTGGTGTGTTTAAGGAAGCTGTATACCTAATTTATTGTGCTGTATTTTATATTTTATAAATGTAAAAATCTTATCTAAACATTCCAGATTTAATTTATAAGAAATTTAATTGCATTTACTTAGTATAAAAAATAAATAAATGACAAATAATTTTTTCTTATTACTTTTATTTAATTATTCTAATATTTTGAATATGAGCTGTACAAATATAAAAACTGTTGATATATATCGTTGCCAACAGAATTGGATATTTTGACTGGGTAAGTGAATGTAGAGGGATAAACCTAGATATGGCCTTCGATCACCCAGACATATTTGTAAGTGGTCCTTCTCTAGAAAAAGTTGTGCACTCCAAATATAAGTAGTACAGTACACTTCCTCAAATCCACACAGCTTCGGACCAGAGGTTGTGTGGATTTCTGGTTGTTGCTTTTTTTAAACATTTTTTAAACAGTAATTTCATCATAATTAATCCTTCTGCAAATTAATTTAATGTTTAATAAAATTACGTGTTATATGATTTTGATATGGATGAAATTTGCAGTTTTTATGCGATTCATGGATGAAATTTGCGTTTTTAAAGCCATCTGTTGACAAAATTAGTATTTTTTTATGCAATTCATGGACAAAATTAACTTTTTTTTTTACACAATTTATAGAAAAATATTGAGTTTTTTACATGACTCATGGACAAAATTCATGCTTTTTGCACAGTCTTTGGCCAATATTTCTATTTTTTACAAGATTCTTTGTCGAAACCCTCTTTCTTACATGATTCTTTGTTGAAATTATTGATTTTTCAGAAGTATTTTGACGAAATTCGAATTTTTTCAAGATCTTGTGATGAAATTTGATTTTTTTCAGTACTTTTTGATGAAATTTCCATTTTTTTCTTGGTCTGTCGATGATTCTTGTGCTGTTTCTGCAGAACTTTGACAAAATTTGTGTTTTTTTCATGATATTTAGACAAAATTGGAAATTATTTCTGTGAACGACTGACAAAAATGATTTTTTATGACAACCGACTGTCAATATTCACAATTTTTAGTATCTGAAATTTTTTACTGATGAATTTTGAATGTTTTCGGCATAAAATGTCTTAAATTTTTGAAAAATTCGAAAATGGCCCTGCTTTTAATTGTGCAGTAATAGTAAATAATTCGTACATAAAATTAGGGGAATATTTTTAATTTTCTGGTACTTAAAAAAAGTTACAAAAATAAAAATTGTTTCTTTCCTAAAATTTTCTGTGCACAGCTTGCGTCTATATTATACAACTCTGGATGCAACTATGATTTCAGAATATAATTGAACTTTGATTTAACAAATCTCAATTTAGCGAATTTTTCTTATTCTTCTTTCAATTTAACAAAGTTATAACTTCGATTTAATAGATAACATTCAATTTTTAAAAAAATTAAAATTCGAAATTTTTTAATATGTATAAAAAAAAATTACAATGTCCCTCGATTGTCAATTTTCTAAACATTTGTTTTATAAAGCAGAATTACCTACATGCCAAGATACATGCTACAGAGCGATTTCATTTAAAATACAGTAGACTCCCTCAAATCCGCAAACCAGAAATCCGCAACTCTCTAAAATCCGCACATACTTTATGGATGTAAACAATGAAACTTTCAGATTGGATATTTGGACAAAATGTGATTTTTTTAATTTTGTATCAATTCCATATATTTTTTAATTTTCTCAATAATACTCTATTCATGTTTTTTTTTTTTTTTTTTTTTTTTTTTTTCATGAAGGAAGAAAAATTAAAAAAAAAAAATCAAGATATTGCTGATATCACTGGTAATCACAATTTTCTTACCAAATATATTTATGCATTAATCAAGATTTTTTGGTTACTAAGCCTGGCTAAACTTAAAAAAAAAAAAATCCTTATTTTATGATTTTGATGTGAATTAGTAATGTACTTTTATGAGGCAAGTTTTGTTGAATAATTTTGGAAAAATATATTTAATTTTTATAATGAATATTTAATCATACACTACTGATCATTAACTTGATCTTTGCTTTTAATATTTTAATCATTTTGAAAATTATCTAAATTTTTATTATTTTAATTTATTACTTATTTTAACATTTTATTATATTGTAAGTATTCATTATAGTCCTGAATGCACTATTAATTGCACTCAAATTACTGTTTAAAAAACGTAAACAAAGCAATGACCAGAAATCTGCAAAATTCTAAAATCCGCACAACCTCTGGTCCCAAGCTGTGCGGATTTGAGGGAGTCTACTGTACATGTAAAATAAAGTTTTTTTTTTGGGGGGGGGATGAGAGGAATTAGCCAGATTTTATGGTAATAGCATTTAATTCATAAAACTTCAAATAAAATAAAATGTACTTACATAAATTAAATGTAGCTGAACATCCTTTTAAGAATAAACTGAGAAATTAAGATGGCTATGAGGCTAAGCGTCAAACTTGATAGTAAATCCTATGGAAATCAAAATGCATATATAATAATATACTAAATTTGAATATTTAAATTTCATTTTTAATACATATTGTTCTGAATTTCTTTTGTGCAATAAACTAAAATTTTAAAGCATTTTAAAAATTAATTTAAAAAAAAAAACTGTAGTTGAAAATGTTAGCAGTATTATTAAAGGAATTCTTTTTTTCTTATCAGTTGATAGAAGATCAGAAATCAACATTATGTTTAACTTTTTAGATTATTGCACAACTAGAAATAATCTTCCATAAGAACTTTTGAGTAACCAAATTTATAAACACTTCAAAATTTTCAGAAAATAAAATAAGTCAGTTTTACCCAGACATACATAAAATTTCATCAAAAGTTAGAATGACCAGAAAGAATTTAATGGTAAAATTAATGCCAGTCACACGGCTACCAAACTAAAAACAAATGGGTAAGTGTGATTGCAGATTGCACAGAGGGTTTTTGTTTAATATTTCTTTTAAAAGGCACTATCCTTAAATTATCAAACCAAAATTGTTAATAGAAAATTTATAATTACTTACATAAATAGGCACCTGATCTGATATGTGCATAATATGAATAATTCTTTATAGACCTGTCTAATGAGATGTTGCACATGGTAATGCTTAAACTTTCAAAAAGTGCCTAGGGAACAAAGTGTGTGTGGAGGGAGGGCAGGAGAGACGGGCATTGATTTGCAGAATAAGTTTTAATAGAGTTTTTTAACAATATATTACATGAGGGGTGCATTCAAAACTTAGAAAATAGTTCCTTTCCTCTCCCTAAATCTCATATTTTCAAATATTTAATATTAAAAAATAATATTTTAGTGTTCAGTGAAACAACGTATTCAAAACACAACAAACAGCTTATCCGAAGAAAAAGAACCCCCCCCCCCCTCCTCTCAAAAATCAAATCACCCTGAATTTATATATTATTACAAATTACAAACTATATCCAAGTTTAAAAATGATTGGTTCTTTAGTTTTTCTAATTTTAACAAAATTTAGAAAAAAAAACACTTCTTCTCCCCAAAATTTCCTACTCTTTCAAATATTTAAGAAATACTATTTATACGAGTGCTCAGTGTAAAAAAATGCATTCTAAATGCAATAAACAGATTATCTGAAGAGAAAATTGCCCATTTTATTTTATTTTTTAAAATTTATTTATTAATACATTTATTTTAAGACATTTTACAGCAGGGCTGCTGGCTTTTAGCCAGGCTGGTTTAAACCGGCTGGCTCTTTCTGGTTTAAGCCACTTTAAAAAGGCCAGCTTTTATTAGAAAAAAACGGCCTTTTGCCAAAACTTTTTTTTTTTTTTTTTTACAAAAACTATTCTTAAAATGAAATGTACAATTAATCAGTACAAAAAACCCTGAACGGGTTAAAAGCTTGTGACGCAGCACTTTATCTTATATATCTAAGAATTTTAAATTTGGGACTTAAAACTAATGATATCAAAATTTATGTGACGCTATGCTATTAATTAATATATACATATATTAAAATTTATTCATTAAGATTTTATCAATTACATCTTTCATAAATTCAAAATATGAATCTTAAAAGATATGATATCAAAATTTAAGTGACGCCTTGACGAGGCTTTAAACAATGTTTTAAAATTCCATTTATTTATTTATTGTCTAAATACATTTTCATATCTAAACAATACTTTTCATTTTCCAATACACTGTTAAATACATCACTTTCACTGAATATATATAATGCACTGAAATTTATTTATTTGAATAAATAGATTTATCTTTTGGGCTACGCTATCCAAAATAAAAAATAACATTTGAATACATATTTTTTGCGTCATTGTATCTATTTGCATCTATTTAACTTACTTTGGATACAATGATGCAAAAAATATTTATTCAAATGTTATTTTTGATTTTGGATAGCGTAGCCCAAAAGATAAATCTATTTATTCAAATAAATAAATTTCAGTGCATTATATATATTCAGTGAAAGTGATGTATTTAACAGTGTATTGGAAAATGAAAAGTATTGTTTATTCTTTACACATGATGATACATATACTGCAGATGGATTAAAATGATCAGGAATACAATATTCAGAATGTGCTGGAAAGTATTTCATAATCTATGCTGCGTGCATGATTCTTGTTAATTATGTTTCAACCTTTGTATAGGTTGGTAATATTGCAGATTGATTAAGACTATATCCGTTACAATATTCAGAATATGCTGGAAAGTGTTTAATAATCTATGGTGCACACAGGTTTTTCTTTCTTGTTAATTATGATTTGTTCTTTATATAAAGTGGTAAAATTACTGCAAATGGATTAAAATGATATGTTTACAATAATGAAAATGTGTTGGAAAGTGTTTCATAATCAATACTGTATGTGTAACTTTTCATTCTTGTTAGTTTATTTATTTTTTGCTGTTTGCACAAAACATATATAAACTAACAGGGGGGGGGGGAAGATTTGGATGGGAAGATTACTGTACAAAGATGAAACTGATAGGTTTAAAGCATTCAGAATAAAATGGAAAGTACAGTAGACTCCCTCAAATCCGCAAACCAGAAATCCGCAACTCTCTAAAATCCGCACATACTTTATGGATGTAAACAATGAAACTTTCAGATTGGATATTTGGACAAAATGTGATTTTTTAAATTTTGTATCAATTCCATATATTTTTTAATTTTTAATTTTCTCAATAATACTCTATTCATGTTTTTTTTTTTTTTTTTTTTTTTTTTTTTTTTTTTTTTTTCATGAAGGAAGAAAAATTAAAAAAAAAAAAATAAAAAATCAAGATATTGCTGATATCACTGGTAATCACAATTTTCTTACCAAATATATTTATGCATTAATCAAGATTTTTTGGTTACTAAGCCTGGCTAAACTTTAAAAAAAAATCCTTATTTTATGATTTTGATGTGAATTAGTAATGTACTTTTATGAGGCAAGTTTTGTTGAATAATTTTGGAAAAATATATTTAATTTTTATAATGAATATTTAATCATACACTATTGATCATTAACTTGATCTTTGCTTTTAATATTTTAATCATTTTGAAAATTATCTAAATTTTTATTATTTTAATTTATTACTTATTTTAACATTTTATTATATTGTAAGTATTCATTATAGTCCTGAATGCACTATTAATTGCACTCAAATTACTGTTTAAAAAACGTAAACAAAGCAATGACCAGAAATCCGCAAAATTCTAAAATCCGCACAATCTCTGGTCCCAAGCGGATTTGAGGGAGTCTACTGTATATAAACATGTTAAAGGAAAATTTTTTACTCTCGTTAATTATGCTTTGTTTTTTTGCACAGAATGGTAAAATTATTGTACATGAATGACAATAAGTTTACAATATTCAGATTGAGTCAGAAAATGCATCATAATCGATGCAGTATGCATGACTCTTCGTTCTTGTTAGTTATGTTTTGTGGGGTCATCAAGGCTTCTTGTTAGTTATGTAAGGGAGGGGGAGGAGTTTGTATCGGGTTTAAGATTTTATTAAAATTTCCATGCTCTAGTCTGTACGTATTTACATAATTTTTTTTTCTAAAAATCTTGATTTGGTTAGATAATTGTTTTTTTTTTTTTTTTCGGGTTTGAATCTCGATTCAGTTTGACTTGAATTGGAATTTTCAGGTTCTTGCAGAGTTGCATTTCAAGTACTAGTTTTCAATTCTGGTCAGTGGATGGGGACAAAAATTACTTTGTCTTTCTTGAACAGATTTTTATTTCCTAATTTTTTTATTTTACTTTTTTTTTGGGGGGGGGGGGAGATTAGATTGGGTTTCAGGTTATTCTGATCGGGTTTGAGATAGACTTCTATTGGAATTTCCATGATCTGGTCAATACATATCGACATAAATTGTTCTTTTTTTTCTAAAATCTCGATTTGATTAATTTTTTTTTTTTTTGGGGGGGGGGGGGGATTGAATCTGGTTTCGGATTGACTTCAAATGGAATTTTCAGGTTCTTGTTGAGTTGCATTTCAAGTATATTATTTTGTCGCAGATAAATTGGGTTACAATTGGAATTTTTTTTTTTTTTTGGGGGGGTGGTAGTGTTTGAACTGGGTTTGGGATAGATTTCAATTGAAATTCTTGTCAGTGTATGTGGACAGAAATTATTTGGTCTTTCTTGAACAGACTTGTGTTTCCATTGTTTTTTCCTTTTCGGGTTTGGATTAGGTTTCATGATAACTTTCAGACTCTTGTCAGTGTGTATCGGCAGAAATAATTTTCTCTTTTCCGGATTAGGTTAAAGTTCGATGGAAATTTTTTTCAGGTTTCAATCAGGTTCAATTCAAATGGAATTTTCAAGTTCTGGTCAGGTTGCGCTTTAATGGAAAATATTTTGTCCTGTATAGATACTGGGCTCCGGTTGTATGGAATTTCCTTTTTCAGGTTCAGATTAGGTTTAAGATAGACTAATTGGAATTTCCAGATTTCTGATCACGCATATATATGGAAATTAAGTTTTCTTTCCCAAATCGAGATATGGTTGGATAATATTTTTTTTTTTTTTGGGGGGGGGGGGGTTGAATCTGCTTTCGGTTTGACTTCAAATGTAATTTTCAGGTTCTTGTTCAGTTGCATTTCAATGTATTTTATTTTGCAGTAGATAGATTGAGTTACTCTTGGAGGGATTTTTTTCTTTCCGGTTTTGGATTGTATAGGATAGATTTCAATAGGAATTTTTCGATTCTAGTCAATGTATGTCAATGGAAATTATTTTGTCTTTCTTGGACAAATTTATCTTTCCATTAAATTTTTGTTGGTTTAGAATGGGTTTCAGGATAACTTGTAGGTTCTTGTTGGCAGACTTGTATAAAACCAAAAACTTTCTGCAAATTAATTTAATGTTGGGTGTAATTCGTATTTTTTGCGCAATTCATGGTCATCATTCATGTTTTTTATGCGATTTATGAATTTAATTTGCATTTTTGAGCAATTTATGGACATAATTCGTAATTTTTATGCGATTAATGAATGTAATTTACATTTTACATGATTTATGGACGTAATTTGCTATTTTTATGCAATTCATAGACAGAATTTGCGTTTTTTCAGCTTTCTGTTGACGAAATTTGCGTTTTTTAATCGATTTATTGACGTTATTTATGTTTTTATAGAATTTATGAATGTAATTTGCTTTTTTTACCAATTCTTGGACGTAATTTGCATTTTTTGTAATTTATGAACGTTATTAGTGTTTTTTTGCACGATTCATGGAAGTGATTCGCATTTTTTGAGTGATTTATGAATGCAATTCACGTTTTTATGCGTTTCATGGACGTAATTTGTGTTTTTTGAGCGATTCATGAATGTAATTTGCGTTTTTTATGCAATTCATGAATGCAAAACACTATTCGCTATTTTTATGCGATTTATAGACGTAATTTGCGTTTCAGCTTTCTGCTGCCAAAATTCGTGTTTTTTGAGCAATTTATGAACATAATTCCCGTTTTACTACACGATTCATAGACATAATTTGTGTTTCTCATACAATTTCTGAACGTAATTCTCACTTTTTTAAACAATTCATGGACGTAATTAACGTTTTGTCGATTTGTGGACCCAATTCGCGTTTTTTAAACTATTCATGGGCATAATTCGCGTTTTTTATGCGATTAATGAATGTAATTTACATTTTACATGATTCATGGATGTAATTTGCTATATTTATGCAATTCGTAGATATAATTTGCATTTTTTGAGCTTTCTGTCGACGAAATTTGTGTTTTTGATCAATTTATTGACGTTATTTGTGTTTTTATAGGATTTATGAATGTAATTCGCTTTTTTTATCAATTGTTGGACTTAATTCACATTTTTTGCAATTTATGAATGTTATAAGTATTTTTTTGCATGATTCATGGAAGTGATTCGCAATTTATGAGTGATTTATGAACATAATTTGTGTTTCAGCTTTCTGCTGCCAAAATTCGTGTTTTTTGAGCGATTTATGAACATAATTCCCGATTTCCTACACGATTCATAGATATAATTTGTGTTTTTCATACAATTTCTGAACGTAATTCTCACTTTTTTAAACAATTCATGGATGTAATTCACGTTTTGAGCAATTTGTGGTCCCAATTTACGTTTTTTATGCAATTTGCTTTTTTTGAGCGATTCATGGACATAATTCGAGATTTTTATGCGATTAATGAATGTAATTTACATTTTACATGATTTATGGACGTAATTTGCTATACTTATGCGATTAATAGACATAATTTGCATCTTTTGAGCTTTCTATCGACGGAATTTGTGTTTTTTGATCGATTTATTGACGTTATTTGTGTTTTTATAGGATTTATGAATGTAATTCGCTTTTCTTACCAATTCTTGGACGTAATTCGCATTTTTTGCAATTTATGAACGTTATTCATGTTTTTTTGCATATTTTGAGTGATTTATAAACGTAATTCACGTTTTTATGCAATTCATGGATGTAATTTGCGTTTTTTGAGCGATTCATGAACGTAATTCACATTTTTTATGCAATTCATGAATCCAATTCGGTATTTTTATGCGTTTTATAGAGGTAATTTCCGTTTCAGATTTCTGCCCCCAAAATTCGTGTTTTTTGAGCGATTTATGAACATAATTCATGTTTTACTATACGATTCATAGACGTAATTTGCGTTTTTCATACAATTTATGAATATAATTCTCACTTTTTTACATGATTCATGGACGTAATTCACATTTTAAGCAATTTCTGGACATAATTCCCATTTTTTATGCAATTTGCTTTTTTTTTTAGCGATTCATGGATGTAGTTCACATTTTTTATGCGATTCATGCATGTAATTCACATTTTTATGCGATTCATGCATGGAATTCGTATTTTTTATGCGATTCATGGATTGAATTAATGTTTTTATTGCGGTCTTTGCACGGAATTCACGTTTTTCGCGTGGTATTTTGTCGAAATGTTGGGTTTTTTTTAGGGATGCACCGAATAGTGATTTTGGCCGAATACCGAATGCCGAATATTCGGCCGACAGGTGAACCGAATACCGAATATTCGGCTTTCCAAATACTTTTTATATTTCAAAATTTAAAGGTATTAAAATGTTACTTTTTAAAACAGTTTTACATAACATTTAATAAAAGAAACTTACATTTTGATAAACATGTGCTTTTTATAAGAACATTTAGTATTGAAAAGAATCTGCCTTGAGTTATTTAAGAAGCACAATTATGAAAGTTAAAAAAATTTTCTACGAATCAAAACAAGCATTTTAAAATCAAATAATGAAAAAATGGTTGAAGAAAAATTTTATAGTCTGATAATTGTCCTTTTAAAATAACTCAAGGCAGATTTTTTTCAATATAAAATACAAATACTTTCAACTTAATTCTGAATAAAAGTATGTTTGGCTCATAGTTCTTTTCTTATGAATGGTGGTATTTTCCACCCTTCCCATCATATCATATTTTACAGAAATCAAAGCATGGGAGTTGAAAATATATTATCTTATTTAATGTTAATGTAATAAACAAACACACAAGTTATGACCTAGACTGAAATGAAATACAATGTACTTATGACTCAATAAGTTGATTATGGTTTCATGAACAAAAATTGTCTGCCTTGATAGCTATTACTATCTCAAACGGTTTTTTTTTCTTATAAAGGACTTTTATTTGGGGAAAAGCAAAAAACAGATTATTTACTAAACAAAATTTAGAAACTTGTATCAGCACATAATTTATTCCTTAGGAGAATCCTAATAAATCACCATTTTAATCCTTCTCATGGTTAATTTTCTTAAGTTATACTTTACAGACAGCAAATAAATAATGTAAAAACATTCTATTTTATTTAAAAATGATTTTGTTTCTAATTATTTTAAATATAAATTAAAAAATTGACAGTTAAAAGTAGAAATAGCGAAAAAGTTTTATTAAGTATTGGATTCGGCCGAATACTTTGATATTCGGCCATACCGAATATTCGGCAGGCCGAATAGTTTCATATTCGGCCTAACCGAATATTCGGTAACATGGCCGAATACCGAATAGATACCGAATATTCGGTGCATCCCTAGTTTTTTTACATGATTCTTTGTTGAGATACCCTTTTTTTTTTACGCAATTCTTTGTCGAAATAAATAAATAAAAATTGTTTCTTCATAAAATTTTCTGCACATGGCGTGTGTCTATATTATACAACTCTGCTTGTCAGTGTGTATTGTCAGAATTTTTTTTTTTTTTTTCAGATCGAATTAAGGTTTGCTAACCCATAGACTAATTGGAATTTTCAGATTTCTGACCACGCGTATCTATGGAAATTAAGTTTTCTTTCCCAAATCAAGATATGGTTGGATTTTTTTTTTTTTGGGGGGGGGGGGGGGTTGAATCTGGTTTCGGTTTGATTTCAAATGTAATTTTCAGGTTCTTGTTCAGTTGCATTTCAATGTATTTTATTTTGCAGCAGATAGATTGAGTTACTCTTGGAGGGATTTTTTTCTTTCTGGTTTTGGAGTGTATAGGATAGATTTCAATAGGAATTTTTCGATTCTGGTCAATGTATGTCAATGGGAATTATTTTGTCTTTCTTGGACAAATTTATCTTTCCATTAAATTTTTGTTGGTTTAGAATGGGTTTCAGGATAACTTGTAGTTTCTTGTTGGCAGACTTGTATAAAACCAAAAACTTTCTGCAAATTAATTTAATGTTGGGTGTAATTCGCATTTTTTGCGCAATTCATGGTCATCATTCGTGTTTTTTATGCGATTTATGAATGTAATTTGCATTTTTGAGCAATTTATAAACATAATTCGCAATTTTTATGCGATTAATGAATGCACTTTACATTATTTATGGACATAATTTGCTATTTTTATGCAATTCATAGACATAATTTACGTTTTTTCAGCTTTCTGTCGACGAAATTTGTGTTTTTTGATCAATTTATTGACGTTATTTGTGTTTTTATAGGATTTATGAATGTAATTTGCTTTTTTTACACAACTCTTGGACGTAATTTGCATTTTTTGCAATTTATGAATGTTATTCGTGTTTTTTGCATGATTCATGGAAGTGATTCGCATTTTTTGAGTGATTTATGAACATAATTCATATTTTTATGCAATTCATGGACGTAATTTGCATTTTTTGAGCGATTCATGAATGTATTTCGCGTTTTTTATGCAAATCATGAATGCAAAATGCTATTCCCTATTTTTATGCGATTTATAGACGTAATTTGCATTTTAGCTTTCTGCTGCCAAAATTCGTGTCTTTTGAGCGATTTATGAACATAATTCCCATTTTACTACACGATTCATAGACATAATTTGTGTTTTTCATACAATTTCTGAACGTAATTCTCACTTTTTTAAACAATTCATGGACGTAATTCATGTTTTGAGCGATTTGTGGACCCAATTCATGTTTTTTATGCAATTCGTTTTTTTTGAGCGATTCATGGACAAATTAACAATTTTTATGCGATTAATGAATGTAATTTACATTTTACATGATTTATGGACATAATTTGTTATACTTATGCGATTCATAGACATAATTTGCATCTTTTGAGCTTTCTATCAACGAAATTTGCGTTTTTTGATCGATTTATTGACGTTATTTGTGTTTTTATAGGATTTATGAATGTAATTTGCTTTTTTTCACCAATTCTTGGACGTAATTCGCATTTTTTGTAATTTATGAACGTCCTTAGTGTTTTTTTGCACGATTCATGGAAGTGATTCGCATTTTTTGAGTGATTTATGAATGTAATTCATGTATTCATGGACGTAATGTGTTTTTTGAGCGATTCATGAATGTAATTCGTGTTTTTTATGCAATTCATGAATGCAAAACACTATTTGCTATTTTTATGCGATTTATAGACGTAATTTGCATTTCAGCTTTCTGCTGCCAAAATTCATGTTTTTTGAGCAATTTATGAACATAATTCCCATTTTACTACACGATTCATAGACACAATTTGTGTTTTTCATACAATTTCTGAACGTAATTCTTACTTTTTTAAACAATTCAAGGACGTAATTCACGTTTTGAGCGATTTGTGGACCCAATTCATGTTTTTTATGCAATTCGCTTTTTTTGAGCGATTCATGGACAAATTAACAATTTTTATGCGATTAATGAATGTAATTTACATTTTACATGATTTATGGATGTAATTTGCTATATTTATGCAATTCGTAGACGTAATTTGCATTTTTTGTGCTTTCTGTCGACGAAATTTGTGTTCTTTGATCGATTTATTGACATTATTTGTGTTTTTATAGGATTTATTAATGTAATTCGCTTTTTTTACCAATTGCTGGACCTAATTCGCATTTTTTGTAATTTATGAATGTTATTAGTATTTTTTTGCACGATTCATGGATGTGATTCGCATTTTTTGAGTGATTTATGAACTTAATTTACGTTTCAGCTTTCTGCTGCCAAAATTCGTGTTTTTTGAGCAATTTATGAACATAATTCCCATTTTACTACATGATTCATAGACATAATTTGTGTTTTTCATACAATTTCTGAACGTAATTCTCACTTTTTTAAACAATTCATGGACGTAATTCAAGTTTTGAGCGATTTGTGGACCCAATTCATGTTTTTTATGCAATTTGCTTTTTTTGAGCGATTCATGGACATAATTTAGCAATTTTTATGCGATTAATGAATGTAATTTACATTTTACATGATTTATGGACATAATTTGCTATACCTATGTGATTCGTAGGCATAATATGCATCTTTTGAGCTTTTTATCGACGAAATTTGCGTTTTTTGATCGATTTATTGACATTATTTGTGTTTTTATAGGATTTATGAATGTAATTCGCTTTTTTTTACCAATTCTTGGACGTAATTCGCATTTTTTGCAATTTCTGAACGTTATTCGTGTTTTTTTGCACAATTCATGGAAGTGATTCGCATTTTTTGAGTGATTTATGAACGTAATTCACGTTTTTATGCAATTCATGGATGTAATTTGCGTTTTTTGAGTGATTCATGAACGTAATTCACATTTTTTATGCAATTTATGAATGCAAGTCGCTATTTTTATGAGTTTTATATAGGTAATTTCCGTTTCAGCTTTTTGCTGCCAAAATTCGTGTTTTTTGAGCGATTTATGAACATAATTTATGTTTTACTACACGATTCATAGACGTAATTTGCATTTTTCATACAATTTATGAATATAATTCTCGCTTTTTTACATGATTCATGGGCGTAATTCACATTAAGCAATTTGTGGACGTAATTCCCATTTTTTATGCAATTTGCTTTTTTTTTTTAGCGATTCATGGATGTAGTTCACAAAAACACCCCCTTGGCTGTGCCACTGACAACAAAATCTTATGTTGGTGCAAGGAGTAATTTATTCATAGACATGAGAAAAAAGTTTGACAACAAACCAAAAAAAAGTACAATACAGGATTTTTACCTGGCATTCTCATAAAATTTTGAATATACCCTGCCTCCCCCCTCTAATTCATAAGTTTTCATACATTCTATATTATATTCCATATTAAGAAGGCGCCACTTGTCTAGTTTTTTTTTTTTTTAATCAGAACACGTTATTAGCATTTTTCATTCAGGTAGAATTTATTTAGAATAGAATTGATAAAGAAAATGCACAAATATAAAACCATTGAACAGACATGATAGAATCATTACGTATATTTCATGGTTTTAATAATCCACATGGATGTTTCTTGTTATGCCAATACAATCTTGCAATGTCTTAATATACAATGAATAAAGTCTGCAATAAAGTTAACCAGAGAATCTTGCAATGGATTTTTGCCGTCGCTTATTCAAATTTACTTAAGAAGAATCGAGTTAATGAAATGTTGTATAAATGTTACTTGTTAGCTTTATAGATTACTAGGTACTACTAGGTTATCCCGTCGACCAAAAAATTATCGCCAAACTATAAGATTAAATTCCAATAATGGATGATTGTGAATGTCACATTCAATGACATTAAATACAATTTGTATATTTAAAATGTCATTGATTTTTATTTCGACTTTTTATTAATATTTTACTAATTATTTGTTTTTTCATTATTTAAAATAAAAAAATATGTGATTATGTATAATTTGGCGAAATTGGTCGACGGAATAACAGTAGTAGCGATTACTAAAATATTTCAAATTGAAATAATTTATGAAACTGAAAATGTTTTAGCCAACATTTCACTTAAGTTTAAAACAAGCAATATATAGAAATTGTAAAGTCCATCAAGTGTGTGTACTTTACAATTTCCATTGTTGGGACCAGACATTGCACAAATATGTGCTCATCTTTTGTTTACATTTTTAAAAAGAGTAATTTGAATGTAATAATGTACTAGAAATCATAATGAATGCTTATAATAGAGTATAATACAGTCAACTCTGTGAAATTCACAAAATGTATTATCTGCAAAACATGCTAAAATGCAAACATTGAAAAGTGTTTTAACACTTAAACTCAAAGATAACAGATATGCAATAATTTTATTTTCATGAAATGACAAATTTTAACAAAATAAACTGGGATTTAAGAAAATTCATGTATTTTGTACCCTGTATTTAAAAACAATACTTTAAGCAAGCCAGTAAGTTTCCGTTTATTAATTATGATTAATGCAAACCTATTCTTTGCTCAAGCAGCGAAAAAATTAAAAAAATAAACAATTTTACCTCTATATATTTTTTGTTTATCAAACAATACACATAAAAAGTTCCTTGGCGAAGGAGAATAAACTGCATTTCACCCAAAATTACTGACAACAAAACAAAATGCAGTCCAGATTTTTAACTGGCATTCTCGTAAAATTTTGAATATATCCTGCCTCCACACTGTAATTCATAAGTCTTCAAAAATACAAGCAAAAAACTTTATTGCAAAGTTACACATTCTGTATTAATTACTAATCCATTGCAAGATTCTCCGGTTAACTTTATTGCAGAGCTTATTCGTTGTATATTGACATTGCGAGATTCAATTGGCATAACAAGAAACAACATGTGGATTATTAAAACCTGAAAATTACTTAATGATTCTATCTTGTCTGGTTTATATTTTTTAATTCGTGCATTTTCTATATCAATTTAATGGACATTATGTAAGAATATTACTACCTGAATGAAAAATGCTCCGTGTAACTTGCCGCATTCGGGTTCGGATTCAAAACAAAACTAGACAAGTGGCGCCCCTAGGCGTATGAATACATGACTTTCCAACAACAAATAATTTAAAATAATTTTTGTTTGAAAACTTAAAAAAAAAATCATAAGTCGAAAGTATATTGAATATGTATAATTAAAAAATATTTTCCTATTTTAAAAAAGGATTCAAAATATTTTTTCCACAAAATGCAAAAATATCCAATGTAAGAAACGTAATATTTTCTTCTTACGAAAAATAAAGGCAAAATAAATAGAAATTTGATTTAGTATATATTTATTGAATGTTTTAAAGCACATGATAAGATGTTTTTGTAGTTTAAAAAACATTTATTGCTTCGATTCGGGTGTTTTAACTGTGACCATAAGTACATAAGGTTTTTCACTCAGGCTCCGTCTGCTAACCCATAGAATAACATGTAATCCGCGAGCTAATATAGTCCAATTTTCCCAGACCAATATATAACAAACAAGAGTTTTCCTAGAAACAAGGCAAGTCTTATTACCTCTATCTTAAAGAGATTCATATTATATATAAGTTTTAATAAAATCTCCCAGCCTGTTTCGTAGATCTCATTATCAGGAACAAACACCATCGATTACAGTTTTAAAATGGTTATCGAGATCTAAAAATATACGGCACATAGAAATGTAAAAATTATAGGATAGGATTAGACTGGGAATATAAGACTATATTAAAAAAATTGGACCATTCTGACCAATATTTGCTGAGTTATTAGAAGGCGGCTTTTCCGATTTTCTTTGATGTTGAGTTAGCTGTATATATGAAGTTCTGCATCTACCGTTATGACGATGGTAGGTTTAAAGCTGCGTCACTTGAAGGCTGCTGCCTTCTATGATAATTAATTAGTGACTTTTTATTTACTGTTGCCATGAAAATGTTCAATAAATTATAGTAAAATTGTCTGCAATTAAAATATAAGCAAATTTGTTAATATAAATGGTATGGTAGTCAACATATAATAAGAATGATTATTAGAAATTTGTGCAATAAATTTTTAAAACATTTCAAATCATTTTTATCGAATAAGATATTTATTCAAAAAAAATAATACACTATTAGCATATGAAATGAGTTACCAATCACTTGGCTCAGTTTTTAAACAACGGTATACTTTTACCAATTTTTTTTGCTTTTTCAGCATCTAAGCTGTTCCTGATTTTATTCCAGACAAAAAATTCTCTCAATAGATGCAGAACTTGGGGGACAGCTGTGTAATTTAATAAAAAAATCACAGAAACCATTAGATAATGAACCATCCTTTTTTGAAGTCTTCACTTTAGCAAGATTCCACCATTTTTTTGCTGGAAATTGCTCTATAACTTTTTCAGAGAAAAGCAAATGTGGGTATGCTTCAGGATCTTTCATCTTAAGGCCTCTGTCCTTGCTCGAGGAAACGCTCACGAGCTAATGCTATTCCTATGGGGAAGCATTTTTCTAATAACTTTCGCATTTTGGCATTTTTGAATAATTTTTTTGCATTGGATAGCTGAGGTGCATGCCAACAGCGCACCTTTTTTACTTTTTCAATTTTGGTTGCAGATATATTTTTTAAAAAGCACTTTCAGTTTTGAAACCGGTTTTGAAAGTGAAACCAGAGTTTCCCCCAGGTTTATAAAGGGGCAGGGTGCTACTATTTTGAAAAGGGCACTTTTTTTATTTTTAAGGGCACTTTTATAGAGTTGAATCTACAGGTTCAAAAGATCATGGAAAAAAACGAAAAATCGTCAAAGAATCGGGAAAAAAATCCAAAAATTTTGCCAAAAAATGGAAAAAAGGTACATTTTGTTAAAAGATCGTGACAAAACAGCTTATTTTATTCAAAGATCGCAAAAAACAGCAGGTTTTGTTAAAAGATTGCAAAAAATGGCAGATTTTGCTAAAAAATTGTGAATAAACGACAAATTTCGTGAAAAGATTGCGAAAAAATGGCATATTTTGTTGAAAGATCACAAAGATGGCAAATTTCGTCAAAAGAATGTGAAAAACTGCCAATTTTGTCACGTTTAAACACGAAAAAATGCAAATTTCAAAAAAGGGTCATGAAAAAAAAGCACATAGTTTGTAACAAGAATGGAATCGCAACCTCTTTTCTCCCACCTCTATTGTATTGTAACCTTTCAAAAAATTTGCTGTGAATTTTAATTATTTTTTTTCCTTGCTTAGGATCACCTCTTTGATTCTGTCAGATTTTTTCCAAAATTAATAAAAATTAAGGCAGTCATTTACGAAAATTAAAAAAGTCGGCCATTACTCAAAAAAAATCATTTTCGTAAATTAGTGAAAAAAAATCACCAATTTTGTTATAGGATTGTGGTAAAAATGCGAATTATACCAGAGGATTGTGAAAAGATGCAAATTTCGTTCAGGGATCGAAAAAAATATATATATGAGTTTTGACAAAGAATCTCGAAGAAAAAGACATTTTATCAATAAATCGCAAAAAACGACAAATTTCGTCAATAGATCGTGAAAAACCGCGTTTTATCTGTGGCCCTTAGATGAAATTCGTGGTGTTGTCTGTTATACTTTGATGAAATTCGTGTTTCTTCAGTGCAGCCCTTTGGAAAAAAATCGCTTTTTTTCAGGTCATATTTGGCAATGTTCACTTTTTGTTGGCAATCATATAACAAAAGTCACATTTTTTCCACGGCCCTTTGACGAAATTCGCGATTTTGCTATGATTCCTTTACGAAGTTTTTCCGATTAATATTTGCATCGTTTCTGTGAGAGGATTTAGGGAGCACCAAATTTGCATAACAAACGTCATTTTTGGGCTGTTACAATAAAAAGCTGGGGGGGGGGAATCAAATTCTAATTATGTCCCGGAAGTAATTTCAGGGTTGCCACTCTAACCTGGAAAAAAAAATTCCCTGTATTTTCCCTGTACTGCAACGCGTTTATTCCATGTTGAGTGCGAAAAAATATATGCGTGTATGAAGGCTAATTAGAAATGTTATAATTTGCCATTACCAAATTCACTGTGTTTTCCAGATTTTTTAGGTTTTTTTAAGAAATTCCCTGGATTTTCCCTGTTTTAAGAGGAGATTTAAAATTCCCTGTGGGTCATTCCATGTCAATTCAACCAAGCCATGACACCCACCGACAGGGATTTTGATGAAACTTGGTGAGTTTAGTCTTTTTATATAGATAAGTATCCACATCAATTTTTTTTCCTCAATCTGGTTTAGTTTTCATTTTATAGCCAATCAAAATTTTGAATGTTTGGTATTTTCCAAATTTTGATGATTCTGCTCTTTGATTGAAAATAATTTATATTTCATTTATTTTTCAGTCCATTTTTATGAAAGTATGCAGTAATATTAATGAAAACATGAGGATTCCAGAAAAAAATATGAAAAAATTCCAAGTTATATTTAAAAAATAGAAAAAAATAATTTTCATGAATTTTTTTTTCTGAAAGTGTGTAATACGTTAAAGTCAATATCAACCAAAGGGAATATAATGACCAAAAAAATTCTTTTTTCCTAATGATACTAGAAGTGTGTTCTGTCATTAAAAAAAATAAAATTAATGGCTTTTTCATTTCTTTATATTTTTAGCTTAAAAATATATCTGCTTCATTTTTTTTTTTAAATTTTATGTATGATTTTTTTTTTTTTTTTTTGTTTATTTATTTTTTCACACTATTACCAAATAAATGGTACCCATTCAATCTGTCTTATGCACAATACATCAAAATGTAATGCTGCAGAGATTAAAGAACAATATAAAGATCTAATAAAATTATTATGTGAAGAATCTAAAAGAGAATGTTACCTGAGGCATTGCAAAGAATGCCCATCAAATCAAAACCTTATAAGTTTTCTAGAAGAAAAATTTAGAGATTATGATGAAAATGATACTATTGAGTATAAACAATGAATTTCTACTGATAGGACAGAAATAAGTTGCTCATTCAAAATTTATGCCTTTATTGAAGAACTGACTTCCAAATTAGAAAAACTAACTCTGCACTCGTTTATTGCCAAGTCCCAATCTTCATATTGTAAAAGCCTTAAAGAAAGTTCTTCTACAGATATTGCCACAGTTACATTGGACTTCAATGAAAATTACAATATTACAAATTCCTTTACAATACAGAATGAAGCTGACGAAGCAGGTTGTTTCGACGCCGACGGTTCGACGCCAACGTTTCGACGCCGTACTTTTCGACGCCGGGGCAGTTCGACGCCATATATTTTTTTCCGTATTTTTATTTATTTTTAGAATAAATATGCAATATGCCTGATATAATATATATATATTTTTGTTATGTATATGAAGCGTGATTCAAATAAATAAGCAATATGACTGATTTTTATTTATTGAATTATCGATTGTTTGCATGCATATTTGAAATAAATATATGTGTGAAAGTGTTCTAGATTTTTTTTTTTTTTGTCCCAGATTAGTGAGAAGCCCCCTCGCCAACGTCAAGGCCCTGGGACATGAGGGAGGTTGTTTTTTTTTATTTATTTATTTCACAAAACAGCATCAAAAAGGCAAAATACAGAAATGGTAAATAAACATATGGTTACAAAAAAGTTATATTGCAGACAAATTTAATTACAGAGTAACAAGATTACACATAAATAAGATTACATCACAAAACTGTTATTATACTAATCCATTGCAAAATTATGCGCCACACCTTTCAGGTATTCCATTATTTCTCGATTTTCAAAATCTTCAACTATTACTTTAATTCTCATATCAGCTCGCAGATACTTATTCCGCTTGTGCGGCGGTTCATCTCCACGTACAAATTGCTCATAACATTGGTCAATTGTTTTTTGAACACGTCTGAGACCATCTATGAATTTCCATAATGTGGGGTGTGAAACACCAAATTCGGACTGTAAACGTCTGTGTGCTGCTTCCGCGAAATTATTGGTGCGTCCTTCGTTATTTAAGGTTCTAGCATAACATGACCACATTTCTGGTTTAAAAATAGGACGACGGCGACGATTATTTCTCTGAATCCTTCCAACATAATAATCTTCAAAGTAATCTAAAATTGGGGTTAACTGATTAGGTAAATTCTCACTCAAAACTTCTAAAGCATTTTCAAGTTCTTCGATAGGCACAAAACTTAACGCAGGAATCATACGTGCATAGAGAGCAAAATCAGCATCGGTATTATATCGTTGCATTAAATTGAATTCTGCTAATTTGCGCTTCATATTTTTCACAAGGTGGAACAAGCACCCTTGAATTTCGGCGTCTGGAAACTTGCTTGAAAAAGTGTTAATTAAGGCAATTTCAAAATCTAAAGAAATTTTTTTCGCCTTAAAAAATGGCCAACTGTCTTGAATCATTTCAAGCATTCGTGTATATGTTTCTTCCGCCTTGTCGGGTAAGAGGGCATAAATGATTGGCAATACAAAACCTCCACGTTCGGCCATAATAACAAAAACCTGGTAAAAATGATGTGGTGCTAGACTAAAAGTTCCATCAACGTAAATTTTTGTTACGAGGTGAATCCAATCGCTGACACTGGCTTTTCCGAAAATTAAAATTCGGTCTTTATCCCCCACTCCCGAATCGGCGATAACAAAATTTTCCTTATTTTCTCCGTAATATTTATAATTTTCTGGCAATTCAATGGAAGCTCTGTCAATTGGTTGCGACGGGAGTGCATTTATGTCTTTTCTACGTCTTTTAATAACTAATCTTACAGCTTCTCTGCTTGGAAACTGTCCTAATGCTCCAACAGACAGCTCTTGCGTTTCTTCAATGCGAATTACTGCGGGAGTTTCTTGTGTTTCACCTGCCCTTCGCTTTATTGATGTTAAAGTGCGGACAACTTCAACACGTGCTGCATTTCCTTCATGAGCATGATTGCGAACAAGTTTTAAAAATTCACTCGTAACTGCATCAGTGTAAATTCTTCCTTTACATTTATTGTTTTTGGAAAATTCAACTTCACAACGCCACGATTTTTTTGCTCCATTTTCTATATATTTATCGAAACAATATAAATATCCATCGTGCTCATACTTTTCTTTACCTCTCTTAGTCATATATTTTCGGCTTTCAGACATTTCTACGGTTGAAAGTGCTAACATTGAATTTAAAAATATCGACAGGCTTCCAAATAGATTACGGGCGCTTTAGAGAAGATAAGAAATGCGCATGCGTTGACAATCGGCAATACTTAACGACAAATCTGAGGCGATTTCATAACCCCCAACTGGAGGAGGGGGGGGGGGTTGCACTTGTCAAAAAAGAGTTAGAGTTATTTACAAGCCTGTAATATGTTTCAAAGAAAGAAGAATAGATAAGGATAAGCTAGTCACAGGCGTCAATGCGAAGTTTCAACCCGTTTCTTCTTATATCGGCAAGGGTTTCTAGGGGAAGCGGTGTTAGCTTTTCTGTGCAACATTTCTTCCCCCCTGAGTGGGAATGTCACGGTTCCTTTGTACATTTACGTGCGCCCTCATTGTCCCCATTATGGACGCTCCCTATCCCTTTGTCAAGGTGAGGACAAAGGAATTGCATGTGAATTCTAGTTAATACGTTATGGAAGCTGCTTTACTTACACTAAAGGTATTTCCAAATTCTGAACAAATAACGTTAACAGTTTTACTGCGTTTTAGTCTTTAAAATTTACACAACTATTCAAGGATTAAAAATTACAAAACAGGTCTTTATTAAAGAGTTTCATTTAATTAGTACTTTTAAAATGTGGATATTTGTGAATTATATTCCTATAGCAAAAAATAGAATAAAATACATTGTAAAGGAATTTAAAAGTTTTGAAGAAAATAGCTCATTAGCAATTAATTTAAATAAGAATGGGTGTTTTTTAGTAAGAACATAAAAATAAAGATATTTTACATTGTAAACATTTTTTCTTTTCTTTTTTTAACACAGAAAAGTAAAAAAAAAAAAAAAAAAAAAAAAAAAAAAAAATATATATATATATATATATATATATATATATATATATATATATATATATATATATATATATATATATATATATGCTGTTAGAAAGTCTAAATAAGCTGTGCAAACGTAAATAAAATCGGAAGTTCCTAAGTTTCATAAAAAATATATGGCGTCGAACTGCCCCGGCGTCGAACTGACCACGCGTCGAAACGTTGGCGTCGAACAGTTGGCGTCGAAACGTTGGCGTCGAACTGACCTGTACCGGAAGCTGAAGGGTACCATTGGACATCTGCTTTGTGTATTGTCTACCCTGTAATAATACACTGCAGAAACGCTAATAGAGAAAAAGTAATGTCATCGCACTGTGTGATATCGGATGATTTAAAACATGTTTCATGGTGTAAGAAATTCTAAAAACTATTGTTGAATTCATAAGAAAAAACTACTTACTTATTAAAGAAATTCACTATTTCAGTTACGGTTGTGCAGGACAGTACAAAACATTCAATTTTATGAACCTTCGTCTACATGAAAAAGACTTTAACATAAAAGGACAATGGCCCTTTTTCGCCACTAGTCATGGCAAAACTGAATGTAATGGGATTGGGGGAACAGTGAAAAGATTAGCTAGAAAAGAAAGTCTCCAAAGACCTTTAGAAAAACAAATAACGACACCAAGTGACTTTTTTCATTTTTGTAAGGATAATATTGCAAATATAAATTTTTATTTTATTTTTAAAGACTCTGTAGACTTAATTCGATCTAATCTTGAAAATAGTTTTAAAGATGTTGCAACAATTCTAGGGACGAGAAGTTTTCACAATTTTAAGCCACTAGACAGTACAGGAACTGTGGAGACTAGAAGAATTAGCAGTGACACCAAAAGCAGTTTAACTTAGAGTACTGAAAGACAAATGTACAACATATGTGACAGTAAAGGAGCTATAAATCGTTTTCTATATTGCTTGTATGTATGGTCTTTTTTGGGATTGTTACAGACATTAATGAAGAAGGGCGTGCTACAATTAAGTTTTTGTATACCCAAGCCCTCGCCATCATTTTACTGGCTAAAGCAAGAAGGTATCTGCTCGTGCCAATTCCACATCTACTTGCTGTTATAGATTTCACCCCCCAAGCAACATCAACTGGAAGAGTTTTTCAAATTCCTACAGACTGTATGAAGATGATCCAAGAAAGGATGAGTCAGATTAAAGAACTTAAATAGTACTATATCGCCGATGCTATGTCAAACTATCCAATGTGAAAACAATGGGCTACTTTTTTTAAAATTCAGGTTCTTGATTTGCACCACTTATTTGAAATAGTAAAATTCAACTTATTTAATGACATTAATTAAGGCAACAAGGGATAATTAACAAAGGGAATTTTATTATTTTAGAAAAGTGGTGCCAATAAGAAATCTGAATTAAAAAGAGTAGCCCACTGTTTTCACATTGGATAGTTTGACATGGTATCGACAAACGACAATATAGGCATGAGTAGTATTACATTTTGATGCATTGTGCATAGACAGACTGAATGGGCACCATTTATTTGGTAATAGTGTGGAAAAATAAATAAACAACAACAAAAAAAAAAAATATCTTACATAAAATTTTTAAAAAAAATGAAGAAGATATATTTTTTAGCTAAAAATATAAAGAAATGAAAAAGCCATTAATTTTATTTTTTTTAATGAGAGAACGCACTTTTAGTATCATTAGGAAAAAAGAATTTTTTTGGTCATTATATTCCCTTTGGTTGATATTGACTTTAACGTATTACACACTTTCAGAAAAAAAATTCATGAAAATTATTTTTTTTTATTTTTTAAATATTACTATGAATTTTTTTATATTTTTTCTTGGAATTCTCATGTTTTCATTAATATTATTGTAAATTTTCATAAAAATTGACTGAAAAATAAAGGAAATATAAATTGTTTTCAATCAAAGAACGGAATCATCAAAATTTGGAAAATACTAAACATTCAAAATTTCAATTGGCTGTAAAATGAAAACTAAAACAGATTGAGAAGAAAAAATGATGTGGATACTTATCTATATAAAAAGACTAAACTCACCAAGTTTCATCAAAATCTGTGACGGTGGGTGTCAAAATGTCATTTTTTTGGTTGAATTGACATGGAATGACCCCTGTGTTTTCCCGGTTTTCCAGGTTCTCTAGGTGGTGTGGCAACCCTGAATTTTCTCTTTGCACGCCCCTGATTGTGAAGCATTAAAATCTGCTTTTAGAGCAGTAAAACCACAATTTTGAAGCAGGAAAATTTGTTGTTGGAACAGGAAATTTCACTTCTGGCATTAACTTTTTTTATGTGCCTCTTCGATCAAATTTGAATTTTTATGCAATCTTTTGACGAAATCTGCTGTTTTTTCGAATATTTTGACGAATTCTGCATTTTTTTGCAAATATTTGGCGATATTGGTCGTTTTTCACGAATTTGACAGAATTTTCCGTTGTTTTGCGATTTTTGCACAAAATTTGTCATTTCTTCGAAAATCTTTTGACGAAATCACCCGTTGTATTGCGATTTTTCGACAAAAGTTGCTGTTTCTCGTAAATCGTTTGACATAATTTTTCTTTTATCGAGATTTGTTGTTTTTTCACGATCTTGTGAGGAAGTCTGCTGTTTTTTTGAGATCTTGTGACAAAATTCGCCATTTTTTGTGAATCTTGCAGAAAATTAGTCGTTATTTCGCAATTTTTCAACAAAATGTGCACTTTTTTCACGATTTTTTGACAAAATTATGGGTTTTGTCGGACGCGTAAGAAGTTTTTTTTCGCTCCATCACCGATTTTTTGTGTAACTATCGATGGAGGGCTATGTTTTTTTCAAATATGGGACAAGAAGGGCGCTAGTTTTTGGACGAGGGGCAAGAGGGTTGCTAGTTTTTAAACTAAAGGGCAGGAGGGGCGGAATGCCCCTCTGAAACCCTCTGGGGGAAACTCTGGTGAAACTAACTTTGTAAAAAATATCTGCAACCAAAATCGAAAAAGTAAAAAAGGTGCGCTGTCGGCACGCACCTCAGTGATCCAATGCAAAAAAAATTATTCAAAAATGCCAAAATGCGAAAGAGTTATTAGAAAAATGCTTCCCCATAGGAATAACATTAGCTCGCGAGTTTTTCCTCGTCCAGGGAGAGGGGCCTTAATTTTTAGTACACCAGGTAAAAATTCAGGATAATTTAGGATGGGAAAGTATGTTAATTGGCCCAAATCAAATTCCCACCTCCTTTTAATATGTAGGTAGATTTATGGAAGAACAAGAATAAAATATTCAACCAGTATATAAGAAAAAACAAATAAAAAAAGCATGTATTTAAAAAGATAAAATTAATATAAAAGTTTTAAAAAATAATTAATAATTTATATTTTCTTATTTTTAAAGTGAAATGCTGCTTCATGAACAAATTATTTTCACATAAATAAGGAATTTATTTTTATTCATAATACTAATGCATTCATACATGCTAGGAGATATTTTCCAAGTGCAGTATATATAGACAGTTTCATTTTGTAGAGTATTTATTTGAATGTAATCCTTACTCATAGCATAAAAACATCTTCAATAAACAGAGAAAGTGCTGCTGAACCTAGAGTAAAGGTTTATTTAAATCATGTTGTCTATTTATGATGCTTTTCTGGTATATCAATTATTAATTGGCTATAAAAATGAACCTTTAAACATGATTTTAAAGCAATTCCATAATATTTTAATTTGAATTTATAGAAAATTATAGAAAATAGCCATTAGTAAAGTAAATTAACATGTACAGTTGTAAAAAATAAATAATAAGATATACCTTGGGAAAAAGCCAATAAAAGCCGGCTTTTTCTAATAAAAACCGACTTTTTCCACTAAAAGGCCTGGCCTTTTGTAGAAAAGGCTGGCTTTTGTGCAGCCCTGTTTTACAGTGAGCATACCACACGTGATGAATTGTGCAATATTCTATATAATTCGTACTACTGTAGACTCCCTCAAATATGCACAGCTTGGAACCAGACGTTAAATTTTTAAATTAAGTTAGCAGCAAAGTTATATGCAACACATGCTTATGTAGTTGGCTACATAAGTGTACTATGCTTAGGTATATGTGTAGCTAACGACATAAGTAAACTCCTCTCCTGTTTTTTATAATTTTTTGTCTAAAATTAAGTCCTGAAAAAACAAAAAAGGCATGTTTATTTACTAACTAGCAAAATGAAATTTACAACAAATTTTCTAAAAGATAGAGGTACTAAGTATGCATTTTTGCACAATCCTTTGACATAATGGGCTTTTTTTTTATTATTATTTGTTAACTTTCGACACAATCCATGTTTCTTTTTGAAATTTGACTCTTTGAAATTTTCGAAAAAGTTTTTGTATGCAATAGCACATTTGAGAAAAGAAAGAAAAAAAAAATTGTTGGCAAGACAATTAGCGTTGAATTCAGGAGGTGGTCTGGTAGGGTATTCCCCCCCCCCCTCCCCCGCCACAAAAATGTGAGTTTTTTGTTTTCAATTATCAAAAAGTGCAATCCTCTCTCTCCCCCCCCCTCCCTCCCCGAAGATACAGAAATCACTCCCAGATAAAAGTGTCTGAATTAAACACTGGAAACAATTATTTACATATATCATTCATTTAACAACAAAATATATTACAAACAATATAAATAATCATAATCATGCCAGCATATTTTGTGCTTTTTAAAAATTAAGCAAAAAGTTTATCAAAATGATATCATAATGAGTGGGAAAGTTTTTAGAAAAGCAAATTAACAAGACATTTAAATATCATTACAATAAATCATATGCATGCAATGTTTTTTTTAAAAACCAAATAATAGTTTATCATATATAAAATTTATAAAAGACGCTTTGTGATAACTAATCATAATGACATTTAATGAAAAAAGTTCTGGGATATCTCAGAAGAATAAACATATAATAAGAACTGCACTTAGTAAATCCTTCTTTTTACAATATTATTTTAATGATTAAAGTATTTTTATCAGTCATAAATTATTTTTTTGATTAAACTTTTAAAAACATTAAACTAGGTGTTAAACAAGGTGTCAAACAAAAGTTTAACGTTTCATTACACTATTTTAAAAAATAATTAACTGACAAAAGTCAACAAAAAGTACTTTCTACCGCAACTATTGTTTTTTATAGAATCGTAGAAGAACGTATTATCAAGTTTTTTAAGACAATATGCCATTTAATTATTAAATGTTTTCTTAGATATTACATCTCTAAAACGGTTATTTTTACCATTTTTTCTAACATAATCGGAGCTCTAACAATTTTAGGCTAACGGCTTACTTATGCATCTGATTAGATGCAGTTAAAATTCAAAAATTTCTACATACAGATAAAAATTTGATGTAGAACGAGAAAAAACAATACAGTATAAGCAAAAGCATGCATATATTATATAGCTTACCTTGCTTTTCGGAAATGAAGAAGTAATCTCGCCGATCACCGCCATTAATTCCGCGAATGACAACAAACCGACGCCATTGCCAGTTTGGTTGGTTGGTGTTGATGTTTCACAAGGACAAGCGTCTCTCAAATTCGATGCGCAAATCCGTTTTGGGCGGGCGTTTTCCGAAGAACTTTGTTGAAAGATAGAAGAGGCAAGAAGTAGATTTTTAAAGATTTATACTTACTACTGTCTTATCTATTGTAGAGGATTTTTTCTTTTCTTTTTTTTTATCGTTATTGAATTAGTTAATAAAGAATATTTATAAACATATAAAAATCAGTTGCTTTGCATTTTTTTTAAATTCTCAATTACATAATTAAATTAGATTTTGCTAAAAAGTAAGGACATAAAATCAAATTAAAATTAGTTTAAAAAATTTAATATTTTTTTACATATTTTTAAAAATAATTTTTAATAATTAAAATATATTTTATAAATTCATATCAGCTTTTTTTTAAATAATTAAATAAAAATTTATTAAAATACAAATTTTCCTACTCTTACATTAAAAATATTTTCCTAAAAATCGGAATAAAATATAGGATCACTAAACTGTTGTCACCAAAGTCAGACAGACGTTTTTGAAGATCTACATAGGTGGCCCATATCGGTCCACACAAATCTACCAAGTGTTACTGAATGCTAATTCAACATTTATACGAATAATTTAACAGATTAATAAAATAATATATACGTGTCCTTAAATTAAACACATAATAAGTATGCTTCAAAATGCATACTACAAAATTAATTTATATAGATATTTTATTAACATTGTATAATAATAATAATAATTAATTATGGTACACATAATTACATATTATGTATACTATGGATAAATTTTATTTAAATTAACTTTAAAAACACTATGGTAACATAAAAAAGCTGTCCCTAGATTCTGATAGATTTTCTACCAAAATCTATATAGATGCCCATATAGATCTACAGAAATCTACATACATTTTCTGAATGCTGTACGGATATTACACTTCAACATTTTCACAATTAATTTACTAGTTGAATAAATAGTATACATGTATTATTGAAATAAACGCATAGTATATATGCCACGAAATGCATACTACAAAATTAATTTATATCGATATTTTATTATCGATATTTTATTATCGATATGTTATTATTATATAACAATAATAATAAAAAAAAATTAATTGTAGTATAAAAAATTCCGTATTTATATTACGATTAAATCTTATTTAAAATAACTTAAAAAACACTGTAGTGTTTCTAAACTACACTGTAGTGTACTAAAAAGTTGTTTCCAGATTCTGATTGATTTTCTATCAAGATCTGTATAGATAACCCATATCGATTTACACAAATCTATACAGATTTTCTGACTGTTGTACATATATAGCAATTTCAACATTTTCTTGCTTTTTACGGTTAATTTAATCACGCAGTAAGCTGATATACTTCTAACATCAATATAAATGCAGAATAAATGCGCTTCGAACTATATGCTACAAAATTAATTTATATGGATGTATCTTGGTTTCTAATGGGCAAATGGGCCCAGCTAAAGCCCATCTGTCCATATTGGACCCATATGGAGCCCACATGGGTCCATAGTTCTGTGCTGCCTGGGTTGTCATTTTTGTATCAGTGCTCAGACCTAGTATTCAGAATTTCAAACAGCATGATGTTATTTGCATCTGACGCAGCTCCAGCATATATTATGCTGAAAAATGAAGATTATATATGCGCATGATACAATGCACGCTAGCTCTAGATCATCAATGTATCAGATGCATGTCGTATATGCTTTTCAGATTTGAGTATTTGCTTCCTAGCAATCTAACAAACAAAAAAGATGAAAAGTGTAGTGTATAATGGTATAGAGGAAATTAAGTTTATTTTATTTTGATTCCCACTTAGAACAAGAAACTAAATCTGTTTATAAACAAAAGTTGTTCAAGTGGGTTTTGGCTACAAGATGTTAAGACATGAAAGTGGCTGTATTTTTATATTCTATAAAAAAAACATTACTGACATGTTCCCTAATGTGACTTTTTTATATACATTTATAGTAACACTTGTGTTGTTTACAACACATTATGAAAAGAGATTCAGTCTCATGAATATAACAAAAACTGACTTGAGGAATAGACTAACAGTCAAGAATTTAGGTAACTTAATAATGATTAATTTGAGAAGAAAGGTTCAATTTTTTTTTTTTTTTTTTTTTTTCATTTTTTCTAAAATCATATGTGTAAATCTCGAAGTGTCAATCTTTGATGAGAAGAGTCTGAATCTTCGAGTGACATATTAGTTGTATATAGCATAATTAAAAATAATACTCAAGTACACAGAAATTTTTTATAAATGAAACAATTTTCTTTTTCTTGGAAAAAACTATTATTATTTTTATTATTATTGTTCTTTGCTATAACTAGCCAAAAAGCTACAATTCTCTTTTTCCTAGATTAAACCCTACATGTATTAGTTTTCTTTTTTTATGGGGTTAAAATTTACAGGTGATCTTTTACTTTTTTTTTTTTCAGGTGTTCTCATTACAGCTGTTGTGCTAATAACAGAAATGTGTGAAAAAAGCCCTGATGCTCTTCATCATTTTAAAAAGGTGAACAGCTTAATATATAAATATACATTAAACAATCTCTTGCAGATTATATAAAATTCTTGAATAATCAACTTTTGTATAGCTGAAAAGCAAAATACAATTGATTTTATATTTATAATGTATTACCCTAATGCAAAACCTTTTTTATCATTTTAAAAAGGTGACCACCTTAATATATAAATATACATTAACCAATCTCTTGCAGATTATATGAAATTCTTGAATAATCAACTTTTGTATAGCTGAAAAGCAAAATATAATTGATTTTATATTTATGATATATTACCCTAATGCAAAACCTTTTTTTCTTTTTTCCAGCTTGTTTCAAATCTAGTCCGTGTTCTTAAAAATTTAATTATGGCTGGCTATTCTCCAGAACATGATGTTTGTGGTGTTAGTGATCCATTCTTACAGGTAGTTAAAAGCATTTTCATAATCTATTATTTGTTTGCATTTTTAACTGTATTAGTGGCATATTTTCCCAGTGATTTAATTTGGATGCATTTATTTTTCATTGAATTTTAGGTTAAAATTTTGAGACTTCTAAGATTATTAGGCAAAAATGATCCAGATGCTAGTGAAACTATGAATGACATTCTTGCTCAGGTAAATATGTTTTATTGTTTTGACAATGTAATCATAGTAAAATTAGCATTCCCAGTGTCATGAAAAGTCAGGGAGATTCAAAGTAGCCATGGAAAGTCAGGGAAATTTTAAAATAAGTAGGAAAAGTCAGGGAATTTACAAATATGTCCTAAAAAGTCATAAAAAAATCTTAAGAAAATTTTTTAAATGACACATAGTTTTATTTATCATATACTTTCAGGAAAAAAACCCCACACAATTCATGAAACAACTCCTCTCCCCCAAGAAAAAAAAATTGAGAAATTTGAAGTTCAATTACAGAAAAATTTACTAATTTTAACAAAGAATTGAAGACGTGAGTAACAAATTTCACTGTATGCTTTTTTATTAGAAGATTATTTTAGCTTTGTTAAAATTTATCAAAATATTTTCATTTTGTTGCATTCTAGATAAGGCCGTACTTAGCTTGTTGTGTTGTATGTCCGAAAAATCTTTTAAAATAATCTTTTCAACATCCAACCATTACTCTTCCATTATCCGTGAATCCCTCGAAATTTTGCTTAACAAAGGTACTGTTTGTAATGGTGTCATTTCATATAATATTCCCACACTCTGGTACAATATCCTGGTGTTTCGATGAATTCATTGTGACTTTGTTTATACACACAGACTGTTTTTGTTTTGTTTTTTACATTCTCTATTTCTAATCAATTATCTTCTTTTATATGCCTTTGAAAATGAATGTGTGGGCATTCGAAAGATCTCAGGTAAAATAATAAATAAATAGTATCTATATTTTTGCAACACCTTTTAAGTATTTATTTGTATATTTTGAGTTTAATAACAAGGTGTAAATTTCCATCAAAGACACTGGTATTATACAGTGGTTTGACTCATTGACAATTCAACTATGTTTACAAAGTAAATTTGCAATTTGTGACATGATATTATGTAAAAATTTTTAATCTGCCAAAATCCTGGCCCCAAAGAATGCAATAAAATTTACTCTACTGTATTTTGATATGTTTCAGACACATTGAGTCATGTTTAAAATGTATGTTTAGTGCTAATTGTAACAAGATTTATATAATACACATCTTCTTGTTTTAGGTTTTTGTTATAAAGATTCTGGAAATGTATATATTTTTTCCAATTAACTTTTTTTTAGCTTGCTGTTTTCATCTTTGAATCTCTGAACATCATATGTTTAAATTTATCCTCTTTGTACTGTAATATTCAATTTATTGTAATCTCTATGTCATTAAAACTGTATAATTGTACATTTTAAAATATATAAATGAAGTAAAACATAATTTAACTACAATAAAGACTCAAGGGCATTTGAACAAATTATAAAATCATATTCTGATACACACACACACACACACACACACACACAGGTTGGCAAGACGTGCAAACTCAGGACTTGGTGTATACACCGCCAATTGGGGACTTCGAAAATAACGGACTTAGAAGTTTATTTCCGGTGAATAATTGTTACTTATACTCTATTAAATATGAATTAACTTTGATTTTTCTCAAATTTGCAGAATTTCACAAAATTTCACAATATGTATTTTTGCTATATAAATGGGGACATTGATACACACTTACACACACAGTGAACTTGATACACACAATCAATTGGGGACTTCATTATTTTACAATCAACTGAGGACATTTACTATGTTGATACACACAAACAACCCCGGACATTGTGAAAAAAATTCGTGCTACGATACAATTTACATGTTGTTTCTTTATAAGTATAAATAATAATCTTCAGTTTTTAATCTTAAAATTCAATTTAGTGTTTTTTTTATCTTTTATGCACACAAGAAGAAAGTATGTTAATCGCGAAAATTTTCAATAAAAAAAGTGTCTATTTTCTGTAAATCTCAATTAACTTTGATTATTATTATTATTATTATTATTATTATTAATTAAATAATTAATTAATATTAATTAATTAATTAATTAATTTTTTGTATTCCTGTATCTGAATCTGCAGATTTAGTGAAGGTACGCAAGTAAATAAAATTATGAATAAAAGTAAAATGCAGCAAAGCTTAGCATAAATTTAAGGATACCAAAATGGTCAATAGAGGCAGCTCTTAATTTAAATGAATAATAATTTAATAAATGTAAAAAATATTTCATTTCGCGTGTCAAAATAAATGATAAATATGATTTAGTATGATGAAATAAAAACAAATAGGCACATTTTTTACGTGATCTATTTAATCCATTAATTTTAGTTATATACATAATAATTTTATTTAAACTTGCATGCAACAATTAAAAGAAATGAATTTTCAATTTTGAAATTTACGCTACTGCAAATTTTTATCTAAATATCGCACATTTTCAATTTTTACACCATAACAAAGGGAAAAAATGTATTTTTAAATGCATTTTGTTGAAAAGCTGTATCTCAATTTATTTTTGAGATATTATTTTTATCGTAGTTTGTAATACCAATTTTGTAATTTTGGCAACAGGGGTACTCCATCACTTTTAGAAGTAAAGGGTAAAAAAATTATTTTTATATCTATTTAAACTTGCGTTGCAACAATTAGAAGAGAAAAAACAACAACAAAATAAACTGATGATTCAAAAAGAATAATAATAATATTTTTTTCCCACACCGACAAACAGAGACGCAATACGCACCGACAATTTAAAACGTAATACACATCAACAACCCACGAAGTATACACACCGGTAAGCCATGACCTAAAACACACCAGCAAAAGAGGACGAAATACATACCAGGAAGTCAGGACGTGAAATACAATGGCAACCAAGGACGTATACACACCGGAGAATCAGGATGTATACACACCAGAAAATCAGGACGTATACACACCGGAGAATCAGGACATATACACACCGAAGAATCAAGACATATACACACTGGAGAATCAGGACGTATACACACCCGAGAATCAGGACATATATACACCGTAGAGTCAGGACGTATACACACCGTAAAGTCAGGACATAAACACACCGGAAAGCTAAGACATAAAACACACCAGCAAGTGAGGACGAAATACCCACCGGAGAATCAGTACGTAATACATGTCGACAGGCGAGGACTTAATAGAGGCTCTCTACACTGTAAAAAAAATCTACAAAGGTGCTAAACTTTTTCTAGGAAACTGGGATTCCAAGAACTTTTCATGTAATGATAACAAGAAAAATTCATGTAACCGACTCTGAAACTTGAATTTTTACTGTTACCTTTACAGGAAAAGTTCTAGGAATCCCAGTTTCCTAGAAAAAGTTTAGTACCTTTGCAGATTTTTTTTTTTTTTTTTTTTTACAGTGTACCACACGTTTAACTTTTATGAAGAATTGTCTCCAAATAAAGCAAGAATCTTAAAAACATTTATATTTTCTTTCAAATTAAAAACAAAATATGAAAATCTCATTTTTGGTCCCACTTTAGAAAAAGAGCAAAAATTTTGAAAAATCCTGAATTTTTTTTTTAGCTATCTATGTTTATAGTGATTAATGAAAGTTTTTTAAATCTCTATTTGAAAAAATAAATAAATAAATAAATAAATAAAATAAATGAATAAATGTCATGTTAAAATCTTGTTCCCTTTTCTGTCCCTTTGACTAAGAATATTTAAAATTCTAGGATATGAAATTTAGGTAATCCTCTGACTATATTTTAAAACATTAATTTTATGAATAACTTTCCTTAATTGAAATATAATGAAAAATGTAAAAAGCTGGATTGTCACCTGGAATCTAGATTGAAATTTTTTTACTCGTAAATGATTCCGTCTTAAAAGGTTTTTCGATACAGAATTTTTCAAAATTTTAAGTCTCAAAACCGTATAAATCTATTAATGAGTTTAGTAATAATTCAGATATTTCTAGAGTAAATTTAACGACAAACAGTTAAACATTCAATATAGTTTACAAAAGAATATATAGAAAGAAATATAGTAGAAACAGTATATTTTGAACGGAGTACTATGCAGTTAATTGCACATTTAGTTAAAATAATGTAAACAAAAAAAAAAAAAAAAAAAAAAAAAGAGAGAGAGAGAGAGACCAATATTTTTTAACACTTTCCAACAAAGTTAAGAAGTCTTTATGGTTTCGGTTTATCTGTCTATCTGGCCACTTGTTTGCACAATAACTCTCGAAAATTTAGTCGGATTGTCGAAATTTTTGGGTTTTATTGATGTATATCCTAGCACGAACACTATTCCAAATGAAATTCTTAGCATGATTAGTTTATTTATATGGACAATCAAAATTTGTTCGTTACATTACGTTCTATGGGAAAAAAATCGTTTTAAATGAAATTTAATGATGTTACGCACTGTCAAACATATTAAAGCCTATATTCATCTACAAATTGCACTAAAAAATAAAGTGAAAAGTATAGAAATTATTTGCAGCGCCACACAAAAGAATTTCATTATAGAATAGTAAAGAAGAAATTATTTGCGACATATTTTAATTATATTGAACTGTTTCAAGTATAGTAAAACTGATATACGTTGCTGAGGCCTAATATAAGATATTTCATGCATATTACGAAGTGCACAGATTTACAGGGACTCACCGAAGATTTAAAATAGTATGTTCTATCAGAAGTACTGTATATTATTGATGATGGCTAATGGAAGCATAAACTGTCATTTTGATTATGATATGCGCTTTTAAGTTTCACTAAATTTATACATATTATATGGTATGTATAAATGATATAGTTGATATACAAGGTTATACAAAGGAGCTCGAGGCTACTGAAAATAAGCATAATTTACTTAAAGGTTGTTTTTTTTTAAATAAGCTGAACTGCATCCTGTTTACTAAGAAATTTTTGTAGAATATAGTTAAAATGATATACAGGGCCACTCAAAGAATTGCATATATGAGTCGCGAAAGGATATATAATTTCTGGAAATGTGATTTCAGGAGTTTAAAGGGTGTTTCAGTTCAAACTAAATTAAAGTTAAATACTGGCATATAATAATGGTCCTAGGTTAACTACAGGGCTGAACAAAAATATATAAGTATGCCTCCATCTATTAGAATTAATTGCTGAAAGAAAATTTCAAACTGTTCCGCGTTTTCTTGTTAAACAAATTTTCCCTTTTTATAGTATCTACATCAATTCACAGATCAAACAAGGCTTTTCAAAAGTATTAGAATACATATTTGCCTATAGACAGTAGTATTAGTGAAATTTTGTTAAAAATTTCAGGAAGTGTTGGAAAGTATTTCATAATCTATGCTCAACGCATGATTTTTCTTACTTGTTTTTTTCTTATCAGAACTCCTCGCATAAAACAAAACTTTAAATATCTCGATGTAAAAATAAAAATAACCGCACACATCAACACTATACGGTGTATTTTATGCGTCATTTATAATAAGTATCATTAAGGTGTATTCAAATTCAAGTTGTTTATTTTTTGATTTATTTTTAAATTCATTTTTGTTTTGAAAATATCAGATACGCAGGTTTTCTTATTGAGAAACTATATATTGTGAGGTGGTTTGTCGATTTATTGATAAAGGAGAGTCTATTGCCAAAACTGCAGTCAAAGTTGGCGTTTTAAACCGAATTTCCTGAAGCGATAGTGTTGAAAACGGAAAAAGGGTCATACTGGGAAGATAACTATTTTTAAATCAAGTTGCAATAAATTGAGTGAAAAATGAAAATACACGGCCGTTTATAGATATTTTCAAAAATCACGTCAGCAAATTTCCTGTTTTTATCCTTAAAAAAAGTCTGAAAATGTGTCCTAAAATTTTGAGTATTTGAGCATTGATATTTTTCTTTTTATATAAACCGTCTCAAGAAATTTTGGAAATTTCCCCGAAAGTTTGAATAGTTATTTTCTATTATTTTTTTATTCAAATGTGCTGGATTGGAACTGGGTTTGGTTTAGGTTTATTTTATGACGTCCGATTATCTACGCAAGGGATATAGGACCTTAATGGGGTGGGATGCCCTCCGTTGTGGTCTTTCTAACGGAACCTAATCCGTATTCACGCAAGTAAATCCAAGGTTCGAAGAAAACCACGGAAAACTTCGAACGATTAAGCCGACGGCCGCAATTGGGTTCGAACCCAGCACCTGCCGTCTACCAGTTTAGAGGTCAGAACCTCTTGGCCACTGGTGGGGATTGGAACTGGGACTGAAAATTTTTGCCTATTCAGATTTCAACAATAATATAGCACATTCCTACTAGTAACTACTTGTAACTTGCCCCGGAAAATAAATCCAGTCGCCCATCTTGGTCTGAACTATAGAAAAAAGTAATTTCCTGAACCAAACTCGCACACAGAGTCGACGAGGAAAATGGAAATGGAGACCTTATGTCGAATACCCAAAAGAATTGTTCACAAAATTTTTAAAATTTAGTCGATAAAAGTCTAATATATATATATATATATATATATATATATATATATATATATATATATAGATAAATATATATATATTGAAATATATATATATATATATTGTTCCTTTGAAATCCTTTTGATGTTAAGTTTGAACTTAACTCATTTTTGAAAAATTGAGTTCAAATTTAAATTATTTTTTAGCTCACAGGCTATCAAAGCCAGAGAGCTTATGTGCTCGTCCATTCTGTATATATGTATGTACGTGCATACATACGTACCCAACTGGATAACTTGTGATAATTTTTTTACAATTTTACAAGAAATTTTGGATATAGGCTTATGATAAGACGCTTCCCTGATTACTTTTGAGAGTTCTTTCGTTCAGTATAAGAAGGGGAATGGCAGCTATTGCCCCTCCCCTTAATTTACATAAATGGGTTTTTCATGTAGAATTAGTAGATTTCGTTCAAATCTTAGATGTTGGATCATTCTAATGAGGTGTCTCCGTTACTAGTATTTGTTGTTCATTGGATATGTTTAAAGAGGGGGAATGGGGGGGGATGATCCCCGTGTTAATTTAGGTTTTTCACGCAAAATTTACCGATTTGCTTCAAATTTTGTATACAGATTTATTCTAAAAGGCGCTTCCCTAGTTTGTTTTTGAAATTCAATGCATAAGTACAAAGGGGGGATAGAGGAAACTACCCCTCATAATTCATGTAAAGGGTCTTTCATGCAGAATTAACCGATTTGTTTCAATTTATGTCAGGGGCGGATCCAGAGAATCTTTTGGGAGGGGCGATTCTGAGATTTTCGTTTCACGAAATCCATGCTTTTTTTGCTATCGTTTGATGAAATTCGCTCTTTTTTCGGGATACTTTGAGAAAATTAGCGCTTCTTTTGCAGCCCTTTGACAAAAATCGCGCTTTTTCAGCGATCCTACGTCAAAGTTCGCTTTTTTTTTCATGATCCACTGTCAAAATTTGCGTTTTTTCTCGACCCTTTGGCGAAATTCACCCTTTTTCTGTGATCATTTGACGAAATTCGCGATACTTTAAAAAATTAGCGCTTGTTCAGCAATCCTATGTCGAAGTTCAAGGTTTTTCAACGATTTTATGTCGAAATTCGCACTTTTTCCGAGTTCCTTTGCCTTCCCTTTTCGCAACCTTTTGAAAAAAGTAGCGCTCTTTCCGAGAACTTTTGACGAAATTTGAGCTTTTTACACAACATTTTGACAAAAATCGCGCCTTTTCAGGGATCGTATGTCGAAGTTCTTGTTTTTTACGCGATTCTCTCTCAAAATTCACATTTTTTCCGCTACCCTTTGACGAAATTCGCACTTTTCTGCAGTACTTTGACAAAATTAGCTGTTTTTTGCAAGCCTTTGAAAAAAATAGCGATCTTTCCTCGAACTTTTGACGAAATTCAAACTTTTTGCGCAACACTTTGACAAAAATCGCGCCTTTTCAGCGATCCTATGTCGAAGTTCGCGTTTTTTACACGATCCATTGTCAAAATTCGCATTTTTTCCGCGACCCTGTGATTAAATTCGCGCTTCTTCAGTGATAATTTGACGAAATTAGCGCTTTTTCAGCGATTCTATGTCAAAGTTTGCGTTTTTTACGCGAACTTCTGTCGAAATTCGACTCGACTCTATGTCTGCGACTCTATGTCTGCCACTCTATGATGAAATTCGTGCTTTTTCCGTAATAATTTCACGAAATTCGCGTTTTTTTTCGCGATACTTTGACAAAATTAGCGCTTTTTCTGCCATCCTATGTCAAAGTTCGCGCTTTTTCAGCGATTCTTTGTCGAAATTAGTACTTTTTCTGCAATACTTTGCCTTCCTTTTTTCCAACCCTTTGACAAAATTAGCGCTTTTTCCATGACCTTTTGACAAAATTTGCTCTTTTTCCACAATACTTTGAATTAATGTTTTTTTTTTGCAAACATTTTTTCCGCGACACTTCGACAAAACTCGCGCTTTCAGCGATCTTGTGTCAAGATTCGCTTTTTTTAGCGATCCTTTGTCAAAATCCTTTTTTTTTTCCGCAACCTTTGACAAAATTCGTGCTTTTTCCGCGATCTTTTGTCGAAATTCGCTCTTTTTCCGCGACACTTTGACAAAATTAGGGCTTTTTAGCGACATTTTAATGAAATTCGCGTTTTTTCCGGAACAATAGAATGTCTCTGACGGAGTCGCAGAAATCCCTTCTGGAAAAAAGTCTGAATTCAACACTGGTTTGGGGGGGGGGCGATCGCCCCCCCCCCCCCCCCCCGTGGATCCGCGCCTGAGTTATGTATACAGGCTCATAAGAATAAGAAGCTTCGCTCATTTATTGTGTTGTTCTTTTGTTAATTATAAAAGGGATACGGGCGATCATCTGACAACGAAGTTAGCTAAATAGAGTTTTATGCAGAGTTATCAGATTTGCTTTAAATTTTGGATGTAGGTTCTTTCTAATAAGTTGAATTTCTGAACAGTTTTGGAGTTTTAATGGTTAATTATAAAGGAGGAAACGGGGGACAACGTTTCTTAAATTACATAAATGAGTTTTTATGCAGAAATATTTGACTTGCTTCGAATTTTGGATACAGGTTTTTTATATGATAAGGCGTATCCCTTATTAGTTTTGGAGCTTCAATGATTAAGTATAAAGAAAGAAAATAGGGGGGTACTTTCTTCCATATTTTTGTTCGAAAGGCATTTCTATATAAGACTGTAATATACAATTAGTCTGCATAGTCTGTGAGCTCTATGCCAGCAGTTTAAGTGGACATCATTCTTTTTATTTTTTTCTGTGCGTGTGAGCATGACTAACACTGGACTATGCTGTTAAACAGATGTCATATATGAGAAAACATATGAAAACAAGTTGGGTTCACTGTTGTAATAGATAAAATAGATATTATAAGCACCTTCTAATTGCACAATCTCTTTCTTTTTTCCCGAAATGGTATTGATATACTATGGTTATGAGCTTCTCATTTATGTAACAAGATTAGTTTTGACTGCTCATTGATGACTTGAGAGCACGAATTAGCTGTGAGATGTTATTTATTTATTTATGTTCATTTTTATTAGTAAATAACAGGTGCATGACATTTAGTTATATTCAACCAAACAGTTAAATTTAAATTAAAAAGAGTAATAAAGAAATAATATTTTTTTCTTTCAATTATTCCTCTAATAGCCCTTTCCACAAGTTATACTTAAAGCCCATGGTATGTTTTTAACAAAGACAACATCCTGCAGTAATATCATCGAATTTAAGGAAATTTGGGGTGCAGGTAGGGGTCGACATTCATAGTTAAACCAGACGGAGATTCACCTTAACGAGTGTCACCGATGTATAGCAGAAAAGATTGTTATTTGTTAGTTGGAGAAATACAAAGACAAAATTAAATCTTGCAGACAATTATCTTTTTTTCAAAATAAATAAATAAATAAAATATTAAAAATGGAAGGAATTAAAATAATAAAATTAGCTAGATATTAACCAATATTTTTTTTTTTTGAAATAAAAATTCTCAACATATTTGTCAGGTTTACGGATACTAGTGAGATACTAGTGAGCAGATAACTATTTAGGGTACTGTTGTATTATTGTTTAACTTATATACTGAATTCATATTGCTCATTGTGTACTTGAGATTTTAAGATAGCATTTTTTTCATATCTTAAGTTACTTGAGATATTTTAGTTTGATAACATTATGTGAACAAATCCTAGAGTATCAATCCTTCAGTTCCTCTTTCTAATTAAGAACTTATTTCTTAATAAAGAACTAATGAATTCCCAAACTATCTGGACGTAAGAGAAAGTATAAGTGATAGTTTCTGTGGTCAAAAATGCTTTTTGTTCTCTCGGGGTCAGCTTTGTTTTTCTTGGTAGAGTTTTGAGGGAAGGATTTTGAGGTTCTTGATATATATCGCAAGTGTAACGGGGAAATCAAGGGTGATTTTCCGATAAATAGCTTTAGATATCCTAATTTAAGAGAAATATAGAGTATTTTGATAAGTGGACCGAGTACGCAGAAAGTACTTATGGTATGTAAGTTTATATCATGGTAGATGCAGGGCCGTAGCTAAAGGGGTTCTATGGCGGCTCAGCCGCCTTCCCCCGCATGCAAAAAAATTCCATGATCACTAAATGTTACGAAAATTCAAGCGAAGTTCTGTTCAAAAATCTAATTTAATTTTGAGAACTTTTCACAGTTTTGCAGAGTTACTAAATTGTATCTAAAATAAGTGTTTCAACACTCCCTCACCCTATTTATACATATGAAGCTTACATGATGTTTCATTTTGTGCCAGTTATACACTCAAAATTGTCAACATCCTATACTTTTGTTAGGATAAAATGAAGTTATTACATCAGTTTAATGAGAAACATAGTACCTACAATGTGAATATACACTAATTTATCTTTCTGAGTCAGAGAGAGGGGAAAAAATTATGATCCTACCCTCTGCATTCTCTTGAGTCCCTTCCTATCGTTCACTTCTAGCTACGGGCCTGGGTAGATGACATATGTAAGATATTTTTTACTTGTAAATAATATTTTGTTTATATGTAAATAAAAATTGTAAATAAATTGTCCGCTAATTTAAACTGAATGAGTTAGCATTCTTTTTTATAATTATTTCTCAGAATGTACTCGATATCACATTGCTATGTCAGTTGTGGCAGCATATTGTTTAATTTTTTTTTTCCAAAATCTGCGCCAGTGGTAATCGTAGTTCTAGGAAAATTCATCAAGATGTGGACTAAGGAAAGGTGCAATAATATTATTTCTGAAGATGATGAGCAAATATGATTAGATTATGTATATCTTGTAAATATGATACATTTGTTCAGACATTTTCCCCATAAAATTCACATTTAAAAATTTATTTTATGTTTATACATTAAAGTATGCATTTGAAGTTTCAGAATATGTGCCGAAGTGTTGTTCCACATCCATACAGAAATTTAAGCAATTAGCTAAAAAAAAATTAAAGTTTAACAAAAATAATGCATAATGATTACAGAAAATATGATATAAATTTTAACGGAAGTAAAAGAATGCCATTATATATTAATAATAATAATGATAATATAATTATGTAGACAAGTTACACAACTTGGTTTTTAGATGTTTGTGTTTACAATACTTTATAACATAAATGACTGAAATTTCGATTTAAATTTATATATTAATAGTAATTTCAAAATCACGTCCTACCCATTTTCGTTTGGACAGGAGTTTTGAAGATACTAAGAATTGATTTTTATGTATTCCTTCTTGTTATATTGTAAACCAGTAATTTCATGAATTTATTTTTTATAAATTAAAATATGAAGAAAAAGGAGCATAATAGTATTATTGCACTCTTCGCCTCATGTATTTCTCTTCCTCTTTCCTGGAAAGGGGTTTATTTAAAAAGAATCGCAGAAAAAAAAGCAAGAATCTTTTTAATATGTGTTATTTCTTTAAAATATCAGTCCAACCTGTGTCTGAGAGGTACTGCTCTTGAAGACGGTAGACGGGAGTTGCTAGGTTCGAATCCAATAGCGCGCTTACTGTTCGGAGCTTTCTTCAAAATTTGCTTGAATACGGGTTAAGCTACCTTAAAAGAAAACCTGGCGCGACGGAGGGCACTCTTTCTAGGCCTATGTCCCACGTCCAGAAATAGGCAATAATAAATAACAACTTTAAAATATCAAACCATACATGTTTTTTGTTGTTGTTTTTTCAACTCCACACCTTGATTTGAACACAAAAAAGTTTCATGTTCTCATTTTTGTTATTTATGGTTCCCAATTATCTGGACGTGTAATATAGGACTATAGAGAGTGCCCTCTAGCAGGGTCTTTTTAATGTAGCCAAAACCGTAATTTCGTATGTTTTGAAGAAAACCATGGTATATTCCGAATGGGGATCCGAAGGGTGCGATTGGGTTCGAACCCAGAACCTCCCGCCAACCAGCTTCTATATGCGTTTACCAGCGAAATTTGCAGAGTGCAGTAACTGATTATTAGTTATCTGTGTTTTTAATTCTTCAAGAAAAGATTATTATGATTCTCTGTTTTTCTTTACAATGTGAAAATATATGTAAATCATATTTTTGTCAAATGATTCTCTTGCGGAGAAGGAAAATGTTACAAAGTTCTAACAATGCATTTTTATATATTCATCCGTGCAGTATTTACAACCACGAAATTTATGAATATAATTCTGTAAATGAAAATGACTGTAAATGTAAACTCGTGCATTTTGTATGTGTGGGAAAGGAATTTTAAAATTTACATTTTTTTTTTTTTTTTGGGGGGGGGGGGTATTTGTATCTGTAATACATTATAGCAAGAATCTTATGAATTTTATTTTACGGTTTCTCTCATCCCATGAAACTTTATTCATCTCTTCCATTGTCTGTTCGTCTGTCACAGAGCCCGAACACAAAACCAGTATAAGTCAGAGACTTCAAATTTTGTGTACTTACAGCTGAAAACCTCGTGTCACACGACAAATGATAAAATTTTGAAAAACTCTAAATTTTTAATTAACTAAATTTTATCAATGTCATCCGTTCATTTTTGCTACTTGCATTATAAAATTTAAACTTTATTTAAGAGCATTTATAATAAGAATCATAATTTGAACACTTTGTCAGTTGACATCATAGCTTGGAGATGAAGCATCTCGCTTCTAAATAAGAAAGTGTTAGTTCAATTCTCGGTGATGTACGTAGAAATTTTTTACTAAAAGCACGTAGAATTAAAATAGATTTAATTAAAAGAAATTTTGTATTTTTTGCCAATTTTCAAAAAAATATTAAGAATATGTTTTTACTATAAATTAATGATATTTCATTCATCTTACATTCATTATATTTTTGGGGACTCAATTTTCATTCTATTTTGAATTTCAATTTAAAATTTTATTTATTTGTTTATTTTTCATTTTTAGAAATTTAAATGAACACAAAATCTTGAAATTCGTCAAAACACCAATTTTCTTTATTTACTATTAGCTGAAAGTCTCTCTAATTAAAAAAGATTTTGATACCTCATTTTTACCTATACGATAAATATAACGAGAACTATTGTAAATTTTATTCAGTAGATTCAGTGCAATTACCTATACAAATGAAAACTTGAAACTGATTTTTCTCCCAGATCATATTTTTATAACTTGGTTGTTCGAAAAATACTAAGGTTTTTTTGGTAAGTTAGAAATTTGATTTATTTTATTTGTTTATTTTTATTTTTTACTTATTCTTCATTATGTATTTGATATTTTAGTGTAATATTCAAGTGTGTTAACATTCAAGTGTTATTTTTAAAGAAATATTTAAACTGAGATTTTGTTGAATTTCCTTCAATTTTGATAGACACGAGAAAAAAAGATCATACTAAATGTAAAATCCCATGCCTCTAAAACTCCAACACAGTAAAAAAAAATTGAAGAATGATGAAAGTGAAAAGAAATCGAAGCAAAAATATTCATATTTGTAAAAGTAGTAATTTAAAAATATAATTAAATGAAAAAAAAACATACAAACTTTAGAAAAAAATATGCTATTCTACTACATTTTAAAAAAAAATTATGAAAAAAAAAACTTAAATTGTGAAAATACATGAGAAAAACATATTTTTGCTAAATGATACTCTTGTGGGTAGGAAAATGATAAAAAATCTAGCAAGTGGTATTTAAATATCCTTGTGAAGCAAGAAATATCTAAATACATTTTTTAAAATAAAATGTATATATATATATATATATATATATATATAATGTGAAAAACTGTTTTGCTTCCTCCCTCATTGGAAGACGAATTTCGAAATTTTCAGCGTTCCATTTTTCAGTATTTATATATGCAATTCAAAAAAAAAAAAAAAAAATTTAGGAAAAAGATGACAAATGAGAATATACTTCATACAAATCTTGTGCTCCCTATACTCCTCATCTAGTTGTCTAAATTTGCAAAATCAAGAAATTAGTTTAAATATTTTCTTTTGATATTCAGATTTTTTTTTAATTCTATTTCGCTTTTCATTAAGATAATGAAACAAATGTAAAAAAAAATTGCTTTGAGCTTTTCTTTTTTCTGTTTTGGAGGGCGAATTTGGAAAAAAAAAAAAAAAAAAAAAAAAAAAAAACTTAAATGAGGCTTTCGGCGCATAAGGAATAATTTCATAAGATTTCTTACATATATTAGGATTAAATTTCTCTGTCCGTTGAGAAAGAGTGAGTCAGTCGGGACATATTCCTTTATATATGTAGAAAAAATATATTATAGTCAGTCACTGTTTTTTTTAAATAAACAACATGAGCATGAAGTTTAGTAACAATTAACCAAATAATTACATTTAAATTTATAAAAGAGTAATAAAGAAATAAAAATTTTAATTTTCCCCTACTCCTCTAATGGCCTCTTTTAACATTTACATTTAAAGTTCACCGTATATAATTAACAAGGTGAGTATACTACTGTGGTATCATCGATTTCAATGAAATTTTAACTGCAGACAGCGATAGACTTCCATAGTCAAAACAATCGAAGCTCAATCTTAACGAGCCTTTGTTTCCGAAATGAAAATGAAAATTTATATTTTAGATAGAAAAGATTCTAACATTACCTATAATATTCCTATAAGTTCAATCAATAAGTATAAATGTTTCTTTATTTTTCTTTTTTTAAATTAATATAATTTGATGTACAATTTAAAAAATATATTATTAATGGTTATATTATTTTTCTTATTAATGTTAATATCTTAAAGTATAATTCAAGCCATGTAACAAAAATTATTTATTTATTTGAAAAAAATTAAAAATAATTCGTTTAATTTTTAAGCTGCTTTTATGAAAATATTTAAAGCTACCTTAAAACAACAAATAGCGGGCAAATGTTCTTTAAATTTGTTGCTGGAAAAAATTTGAAAGAAACACAATTCGAAAATTCTTTTTTTAATATTCTATTTCATTTTCTTTCCCATTTATGCTCCTGGCTATGTCATGGCTCACTTCCGTCCGCAGTTTCTATCCTGACTTATCTTCTCCACCCCTGGGAAGTACCGGTTATAGTGCAATCATTTTGAAAAATCTCTTCTTATGAATATCACCTGTGTTCGAAACCACAAATAACTAAGTAAGCTGCAAAGGGAATGGGTTTGAAAGAAAGGAATTTTTTTAACATTCCGCACCACACTTGTATGTTACGCCTTTATTATTTTACAACATCAGTAATTTTTAACCTCTGTTAAAAGTTTAGCTATTAGTTTTTTAACATCTGTAGCTATTTTTCTTAAAACTGTGTTTAAAAGCAAAGAAAATTCTTCGGACTTCAAAGGATCATTATGATAATTGTTAGTGTCATTCATTATATGAAGTTAACTGAAGAAGGGAGACTAATCATCTTAGTTTCACTTAAACAGTTAAATTGCAGCAGTAAATATTTAAATATCTTATCCTTGTATTGTGTCGATTGTGAAACGATTTAGAATCGTTTCTTTTTGAATCAGCCTTTTATTCAAAGAGGGGAGAGAAGACACAGTAGCTTTTTCACTGTTAGCGAACGATTGACAACATTTGTTCTGTTCATTGATCTATTCAGAGAACGTTCGAATCCATTATGTGGCAGTATTGTGGAAACAAATGTTTTTTAGAAGAATGCAGTACTTTTTAAAATTAAAATTGCTTTGATAATAAAGGAAGTGACCATCTTAAAATCAATTATTATCCAATGTTTTAAACTATTAATAAAATTGTAATAAATTACTTTTTTTTTTAAATATAAGTTGTGTTAATCATTTTTTGCAAAAGAAGAAAAGTATGAAATTGATTTATATGAATGTAGAAATATATTTCATTAAAAGACAGACCGTTTAAAAAGTTTCACATCATTGTTATATTTTCCCTCTCCGGACGTGGAGAAAACTTCTTTTCTTTAATAAATTTATTTCAAAGTGATGAATTGAGCTTTTTAAAAAATATATTTTTTAGCTCTCGCTTTAAGTCAATGGTTTACGCTTGGAGGGGGGGGGGAGGGGCAAGGGGGCTTTCTAAGATCCGTCTCTGTTTGTTCTTTTCTTTCTATTTTTTAATCCGTGCCAATGCATCCCCTCCTCCTTGTGCCCCAAAAAACTGGTAAAATACGATCCTCAATATATAAAAATTAGATAAGACTATTTTTTAAATAAAAGCGCTATCCCTCCCCTTCCGACATACACACATCAATGAAGAGAGGCTGTAAAAAATTGTATTTTAGTGAAAATTTTGACTTGAATTCTTATTTCAACACTTTAGATATATTCATCTGTAAGGTTTTGGCGAATGCTAGAGATAGATATCTATCGCCCTTTTTAATGTGTGAGGTGTTAACTGACTTAAAATTGAAAATATACCTTGTATTTCATATTCATATTACAGATTCGTCATATTTTTAAATATATTTATAATTACATTACATATTCGGAGATACATATTAGATGGATAAGTACAGAACAAAATAGTTATATCTGCTGCTAATTTTTTATTCAATGTTATTAATAAATTCATTTAAACGAAGATAAGAATAGAACTTGTCTATTCCATTACTAAAACTAGAAATGCTTCTTGAAGAGTTTTCTGAATAGAATCGATAAAGTACAGAATGCATGACGATGGTTTTATTTCGTTTTGCACCGTTTTGGAGAAATCAGGGTTTTATCTCAAGCTGAACATAATTTTTTTTTTAAATACAACAATTAAAATGAAAAAAAAATCTTTTTATAACTTTACAACTAATTTTTTTATAACTTTACAACTATAAGTACAGCCCTTTCTTTTCTAAGTTTATTTAAGAAAACATAGACAAAGTAGTATTTCAATCATTTCTCTGTATTCAGACATCATTACATTTGTTACATTCGTGTAACAACTCTTTCAAATAAATAAGGCTTTTGAAACAGAAAAGTTAAGTTGTCATTTCAACTTTCCTGGTTTTGCATTCCTACTAACAGTTTTGGTCACATGTGTTATTAAAGAATAGCTATTATTCTCAATATTACATATTTATTTATTTGTTTTTAACTAAAATTTTGAAAACTTCAAACCGCGTTATCAAAAAATAAAGTTTTTTAATGAATATAAATTAAATAATATGCAAGAAAAGAAATGAGCAAATTTATCATTTCATTAACTCTTTATCAACTAATTTTGTTGTAAAATTTTACGACCAGATTTGCTATAGATTAAGTAATGCTATTTTAACTCAATATCAAATTATTTTAATACGTCAAATATAATTTTTCATGATTGAAAAAATGCATTTAATTGAAAATCAGCTAAAAATTTTGTATAATGCATTTTGAATTGTTAAATAATGCCATTACTTAATATTCACAATGGAAAAGTTTCTGTTTAGAAAAAATAAGACTTATTTTGATAAAGATTTTTATCTAAGATAGATTAGTTATGTTATAGATCAAGTTTTAACATTATATTAATGTAACATTAGTATTATTTTTATAGTATTTTCCATACAAGCATTAATCTGTTTGCATTTGTATGATCTTCTCTTTATGCCGTGCCATACATACACAATAAAAGAAAACAAAATCAGATCTTTTTTTTTTTTCTGTAGAGCCTTTTGAAGGTACTTTTTTTATGGCAGTCATTGGTAATATAACAGATATGGTAAGGATTAGATAATTATTTCCCACATTTTTCTTCTTTTTTTATGAACAGCAAATGTTATGATATTTTCAGATTTTTCAATGATCATATATGCTCACTTAAAATTTATAATTTCAATGAACTTTATCGCAGAAACACATGGAACTGAAATAATTTTCATTGTTTTATATTTCTATAATGTAGTTTTCATTAAATTCCTGGCTTGTGAAATTCAGCATAATGAACAGCAATTTCAGATGTTTCAAGTTCAACGATTTATATAAAACGAACCTATTCACTAGTCTCCAGGTCAATAAAAAAGAAATAATCGAAGTAATAAAAGCGCATGCTTTTTTTTTTCTTCGTGATATGGGTACTTTGGCATGAAAAACAACTCCAAATTTCGGAATTGAATGAAAGGAAAATAAAAAAGAAAAAAAAAATCCTCCTTTCGCCTACACGCCAAAAAGAAAAAAACAATTAAAATGGCATGGTTAGATAAAGAAATGAAAAATGTGAAAAGTACAGTACTAATACAACTTCTTCATAATAAATTATTTACAAGCAAATAAAAAAACGAAAAATGCCTCAAAAAATCAAGAAGTACATTGAAAGATATGAAGCTAAATCTATTAATTTGTCTGAAACAGGATCAATTTAAACCTATAAAATTTAAACCTATTCCTGAAACTAATTATTTGCAAATTAATAAATCGTAATTTAAATGTTGAATGTCTTAAGTTATTACGCATTATCACTTTAACATGGAAAAAATACTTTGATAAATTAGATATGATAGTGGTAAAATGCCAAATTTTGTGCTTTACTGGTACCGGCTTTGGGGGGGGGGGGGGGGCAGATAAGTGTTAAAAATTCTAGCAATTGATTTTTAGATATTTTTTCTTGCGATATTTTAAATAAAGAAATTTATAAATATAGTTTTTTAAAAAAAATTTAAAGAAAAATGTAAAAAATTATTACCTCAATCCTCCTTCCCTCTTTCTGTTTAGAAGACAAATTTTGAAATTTCCATAAAGTCATTTTTCGGTCTCTCTCTCTCTCTCTCTCTCTCTCTATATATATATATATATATATATATATATATATATATATATATATATATATATATAAATGGAGGATCATATGAATATCTTTTTTTTCTTTGAAATAAGAAACTATATCTGAAAACAAGATATTTTGCACCCGATCCCTGCCGTCCCTCTCAGTTACGAAGTTTTTAAAGTCCATAAATTGCTTTTTAGGTATTTGAGTTTGTTATTTTCTAAAACAAAAATCTTTTTAGTATCTTTTTAATATCTGACTTTTTTTTTTCCTAGAAAAAGTTAATATTAAAAACACCTTATGCCTTGATTTTGCGCCATGCCCACACTGATAGCCAAAATTTAAAAGTTCCATAATTTGGTTTTAAATATCTTGTAATATACTCAAGCAAATAAATAAATAAATAAATATAAAAATTATATATATATATATAATACCATTAAAAATAGACAAGATTCACCAATGGATTTTATCAATAAAACAATAAACCAAAATGAAGAATTAAATTGAATTATAGTAAACAATATTAACCATTTGAAATTAACCATTGAATTTAATAACTTATAGCACATTGAACATGGAAGGAAAAAAGAATAATATGAATACAAATGAAATTTGTAGAACCAAAGCAGAATCTTCAGGTCCCAAATACTTTGGAACTACAAATGGAGTGTGTGGTTTTATCTTCGTATTTGCCATGAAAAAGCAAAACAATACGAATTTGGGACTACCATCACACAAAAACCAAATTAGTAAACAAGGAACAAAGATATTTTGCAAAAAGGAGTTGAAAGTAAGTAAAAATAATAGTTATCCATAACAAACAAAAAAGATAAAGCTGAATGGAAATATAATTGAACCGGAAAAATAATTAATAATCGATATTAACATAAAATTAAATTAATAAAATGATTAAAATTAGAATTAAGAGATAACATTCATATTAACATATAACTTAAAATACATTATTGTTACTTTGATCAGTAACATTTATTGTGACTTTACATGGCAACAACTCATTATCTTAATATAGGATAATAAAAATTAAAAAAAAAAAAAAAAAAATAAAATAAAATAAAAAATGATATTAATAGTAATAATATTAATAATAATACCAAAAATTATATCAATATCATTAAAAATAATTTGATAATTAAAATATAGCTATTTAACTATAGATATAACTAGACAAATATCCATATATTGGTGTAAATTAAACAGTTTAAAAATTATGTTAAAATAAATAACCCACTCTCAATTTTTTTTAAATAAATAATTAACCGTTGCGTTTTTATCCAGACAACACCACCCTCCTCCGTACTCTAACATCTACCCACCCAACCAACCTATATATATATTTTTTATTACTTTTTAACATTTTTAATTCTTTTTTTTTATGTTTTATAATTTTTTTATACATTTTTTATGCAAAGAATTAATTATAAGATCATGTAATATCTAATTATAAATTAAAGAATATATGAATTTTTTAGGATAACCATTATTTATAGCATCATATACAAGCTTTTTAATATTAATATTAATTAAATGGGAAGAACATAGACATTTTATTATATATTATTCTTAAAATATGGAGAGATATGTCCTAAATTATCCCCCTTTCCCTTGGAAGGCAAATTTGAAAAAAAAAATCACATCTTAAATGAACTGCCGGCGCATAAGGAATAATTTTGTAGCATTTGATGTTACATTTGTATATGGATTAATTTTGGCTTGCTGTTTATGGACTGAGTGAGTCAGTTAATCGGACAACTTTTGTTTATATATATAGATATATACTATAAGAAATTAATATTTTTTTCCTTATTAGTAAAAATAAAAGTATGAAATTAGGGTAAAAAACATCCAAAAAATTAAATTTAAATATTTTTTAAAAGAGTAATAAAGAAATAGAATTTTTTTCTCTTCCTCAAGTTATATTTAAACTTCGATTTTTTTTTCCTAACAAGAGGGCATTCGACAGTGGTATCACCGGTTTTAATGAAATTTGGGCAGCAGATAGCAAAGTGAACAAGTGCTTCGAAATATTGTTTCTCAGCCACTCAGAAGTTTAAACTATTCTCTAACCAAATTTAATTTTAATAAAAAGTAAAAAATATATTAATTTTAATTTTCACCTATTTTTCGGATATAAATTTTATGTAAAATTTAAGGAAATCAAAGAGGTTTTCTATAATAATAATAATAATCATGATGATGATAATACAGTTGTGCGGACACGGCATATGAAACAAGTTTTTATTATTATAGTTGGGCAAAGATCTTTCTTTGAGTTGGGGAAGGTTTAAGAAGATAGTGAAAGATAGCTTGACAGTGCCTGATCACTTACTTGGCAAAACTTAATTGTAACTCTCATATAGGCGACAGAAAATAATTTTATAATTGCACTTGAAAAAGTCTTTTTCAAACAATTTAATTTTAGTTTTTTTTTTTTTTGAAAAATGAAATGTAATTGGTTATTTACAATTTATCATGAATGCATATTATTTAAATTAGATAAACATACGTCGTTTTTCAATAAATTTTGAACTTAGAAAATAACTGAGTATTTAAGCATTTTAAATAGAAAAAAAAAATGTTGCAATTAAACATTACCTATAACATTTTGTTATTTTCTTAAGCACAGCTATTTTTATTTTAAACTCAGAAATGTATTTTAAAGTAATGCAAAACTTTTTCTAATCTCAAAAAAAAAAAAAAAAAAAAAAAATTATTCATTTGATCTAAATTATGAATGCAGTCACATAGTCATGTTTTAACTTGTGTACTGTATTAATATAATTATGTCGTTTGTTCAAATATTTTCAATAGACATAAGTAACGATGTTGGATCATGGGCTTGGCAATACAAAATCCAATTTGGTAGGTTTTAGAATGGACTGCGGTCCGTGACCGCAACTAAATGAAATAAACTAAAGTAGAAAATAATAATAATAATAATTTTTGTGCAGGACAAATTTAAAACATATTAATAATAATAATAATAATAATAATAATAAACTTAAAACTTTAAAAAATAAAAATGTTTAAATATATATAAAAAAAGGTTTCTTCTAGGATTGAAAAGAGAGAAGAGAAGAGAAAAAAATTAACAGTAATGTTTATTTTTGTTAAGGAGTACTGCCCCCCTTCCATAAAACGGGATAGTTTAAGATATATTTGAAATAAAATCAGTGTAAAAAGTAAAACAGATCTGAAAAACGACTACCACCAGGGGAATTCAAGAGACCTCCCCCCCCCCCCCCCCAAGAAAAAAAAAAAAAAACACGCACATATTTTCCAGAAAAATGTGACTTCCTCTATTTTTAAGAGTCAATTCATAAAAAGTACAATTTGCAGTTCTTTTTTAAAATCGTTAGAGGAAAGAAAAATTTGAATAATTGAATTTCAAAATATATTGAGGAATAGCTTCCCCCTTCCCCTCGTCACTTTCATGCATTTTAATTCTCCTAACCGGTGCCTAGAGTGTGGTGGTGCATTGTTCTATTTTTAAAATGTATTGTGAGTAAATAAGAAACTATTTTAAGTAACATGTATTGTAAAAATACTCTACATTTTCAAAAGAAAAATACAAATAATTTACGAATGAAAAATTTATAAATCTTAATTAATATCTGATAAATATGTTTATAAATTTAATTTGATTATAATGGAAAAAAATTACATTCAATGAATGCGTTTAAGGATTTTCCACGGTTCATTCTAAAATCTCAAAACCAATATATTATTTTTAATCAAATTCGAAAAACATTACCGTAAATGAAAATTAACATTTGAAGAAATTTTCAACATTGTGTGTGCGCGTGCGTACCTATATACTATATTGTCATAATTATTCATTATTATTTACTATTTCTTTCTACTTTTCCTGCCCCCCCCCCCCCTTTCAAAAATTCATTCCCAGAGCCTGATTTATTTTGCGATGTACCGTATAATATAATCTATTATATTCAAAATTATTGTAATTCAACAAATATGCATTTCGAAAAGCATTAATTTTATATAGTCTATAGAGACAACGGTGGGGGAGAGGGCAAGATTCACCTATCTGTAATAAGGTTGTTACACTGGTGTAAGTAATGTTAGAGATTCAAAAACTGTTTCAATTGAAAATAAATATACTTTTTACACGTTTGATGCAATGCTGAGAAAATTTTAAAGTACTTTAAAATAAAATTAACATGCGACGAAATTGCAATTAGCTAATATTCAATTCAATCTGCAAACAACTATGTAAAATTGATATTTTATTAGTTCTTTTTGAAATTTCTTACTTTTTCAAAAGTTTAGAATTCCCAATTTCCCTTGCACATACATGTTTCTGGTAAAAATGACTCAATGTTGGTGTTGCCTTTAGAAAGATACATCTTATTGAGTAATACTTTTTTTTTTTTTACAACTTCAGCATTATAAATAACCATCATTCCCCTTATTTTATTTTGCAATTTTTTATTTGAAATATTTTGTTGTCATGTTTGATATGTATTTCAGGTGAGATTTCTCGAAAAGTTCGAATCCACACACATTGTTACTCTATTTTAAATAGTTTCAAAAATGCTTCATATTATAGTATTTTATAAATAAAAATAATTCATGTTTAAATGTCTTAAAAATCCTAACATTTTCATTTGTCTGTTGAAAATATATAGAAAAGAAAATAATGTATTATTATTAGATAAGGGAAAAAAAAATCCTTTTTTAAAATCTTGGAGACAAGTGAATACGACAGGTATTTATTCCCATTCCAACCAAACCAGTATTAGGGGGGAACACTTTTTCACTGACTTCTGCTTTTATCCTATTTATAAAGAATAGAATCGTCTTATTCACACCTGTTGCAGACGTGACCGGTCTAAGCAGTAGTGTCTCAAAATGTATGTACAAGTACATACATAGGAAGATTTCCTTCTCCTAAAAAAACTAAATCAGGGTGTATAAACCGATCACCACATGTTTGTACAACAACAGCATATTGCTTGAAACATTTTAAAAGTGGCATTTCCCGCAGTTTAAAAGGAAATAGGCATATGCTATTCAAATTAAACAGTAATTAGTTAAGCAATGAGTAAACGGTTTTCGCATTACTCACTAAAAACATGTTTCTCAAAATTTTATAGCTGAGAATAGAATTATTTAAAGATGAAATATTTCCTGAAAACGGAATATTTCACCCCCCCCCCCTCCCCCAGAACAAAATTGTCGTTTTTCAATCAGATTTTTATTTGTGTAATAGAAATGAACAAGGAGAAAACTTTTAAACAGTGAAACATTTTTTTTTATTATCGGGTTTTTTCACAAAACGAATGGATAGGGAGGAAGGAAACATAGTTATAAATGTTAAGGCTGTTTTTAAATACAAAAAGACAAACTTATAATGTAAATTTTATTATTTATTTATTTATTTTATTTTATTTTTTGTTTGTTTGTTTGTTTTGTTCTGAAATACATAAAACTAGTAAGTGTTGATGTTCAGAAACTATCTAATCAATCACGGGTTCATGTTTCCTTTTTTTTAAAACTTAATAGATTTTTCAGAAAATAATGTCAATGAAGACGTTTTGAAACAAATTTCTGTGCGAAAGATGCAGAACCACTTAAAGAGGGATGAAAACATGTTTGTCAAGTGTTCAAAATCGTTTATACCTCAACAGGTAATTTATTAATCAAAAAATGGAAAGCACAGTTCGTTTCCAAATCGCTTCCATGATCAGACTTTGCAATTTTATAGTTTTTTCTTAAAGCATGAATTTGTAAATGTTTCAAAATATTTCGCGTTAGTTCAACAGAGCAATTGAGAACATGTTTAAAGGAAAATATGTTTTCAAATTGTGAGATTTAGTCCCAGAGAGCAAGATATGGTCGTTTACAGCTCATATTCAAAATATTAGAATAATTGAGAAAAAGTAATAAGAAAAAATTATTTGTCATTTATTTATTTTTTATACTAAGTAAATGCAATTAAATTTCTTATAAATTAAATCTGGAATGTTTAGATAAGATTTTAACATTTATAAAATATAAAATACAGCACAATAAATTAGGTATACGGCTTCCTTAAACACACCAGAATATTAGAATAAAATTTAGATTGGTTCAAAATATTAGAATATTTTATTTTACGCAACAATATTACCTTATGAATATGAAGTAAATGGTAGTTAATATTTTGTAGCATCCCCTTTAGCTTTCATAACAGCGTACAATCGATCTTGCATACTATATACAAGGTGTTTACAAACATTTCTATCAATATTAGCCCAAATAGACTTTATACGTGCCACTAACTCAGTTTTACTTGAAGGAGGATTTTCTTGAAGTTTTTTCTTCATTATACACCATAAGTTTTCGATGGGATTAAGATCTGGTGAATTTGGTGGCCAAGGAAGTACCTTAATGTTGCGTTGGCGGAACCAATTCTTAGTTGACACCGAGGTATTCGGAGACGCTAAATCTTGTTGAAAGATGAAATCATCTTCAAATAAATCTTCTGATGATGGAATCGTGTAATATTCTAAAATTTCTTGATATATCAGAGAGTTAACCTTTTCGTAGACGATGCATAACTTTCCAGGTCCTTCTGCACTCATACAACCCCAAACCATGACACTAGCAGCAAATTTTACGGAACGTTTAAGGCATTCTTTATCAAATGCTTTTTGCTTCATTCTCCAAACTCGAATACCTTGATTACCATATGAAACACAAAACATACTTTCATCACTAAATAACATATTTTTCCAATCCATAAACGTCTTGATTTACACCAATTCAATCTTATACGCTTTTGTCTTGCAGTCATGAGAGGTTTTGTTTTCGGTACACGAGATTCAAATTTAAATTTATGAAGACGTCTTAATGTTGTCGATGTAGAAACTTCAACTCCTTCTTCTTTCCATTTTCGGTGCAAGAATCGCACACTTTTAAAATGGTTTTTCTTAACTATACGCTTCAGTTTCCTGTCATCTCTAGCAGATGTTTTTGGTTTTCGGCCACCATTTCGGCGATTATTTTGAAATTTTCCAATTTTTGAATATTGTGTTAGTATTTTACTAACGCTCGATTGCGAACAATGTAAATAATTCGCTATAAAACATTGATTTTTACCGTGCCGATACAAATCAACCATACGAAGTTTAGTAGATTCAGGAATATCACTCACACGGCCCATTTTAAGACGAAAAAGAAACAAACTGCAAAAAAGAATACTGATTTTAAATAAAATAGTCTGAATTTAATCAATGATGCCACCAGTTAAGAATTGGTAATAATTAAAGGAGAATTAATGTGAAATATTCTAATATTTTGAACCACTTGAATAAATATTCTAATATTTTGACTTTTCAAAATAATTTTTTTTGCAATTAATCTTTTCAAAAATGATATTAAATTTAAGATAACAAGTAACTTTAATCAACAATAAGTTCTTAATAAAAATATCGTTTGCATATTTTCATTAAAAGACATTAAATTACCAAACGATATTTTCAATTTCTAAAAAAAAGGTAATTATTCTAATATTTTGAATATGAGCTGTATTCGAGGATTCTTATTTTTATTTTCAAAACGTGAAGGAGTGCCTTCTGCTTGGGGCGGGACAGGGCCAGGGGAGATACATTTTACAATAACTATGGAAAATGAAACAGATTTTACAGATTCTTTCATCTTGCCACAAGGACAGCTTATATATAAAAACAATGTTGATTGAAGACATATGAAAAAATAAACTTTACATACAAAGATTTTAACGGGGTGAAATATAGATAAATAAAAAAGAAATATTTTTGTTTGCTAATTTTTGAGATAAGAGAAAGGTTGATTTTAGGACAGGTAATAGAAAAGCATGAGATAAAATCTTGAGATTTGGTTGGGAGGGAGGAATTTTCTTTGTGTGTGTGTGGGGGGGGGGGGGGAGAGGAAGGAGACGAGAAAGACTAATTTAAAAGAAAATGTAATTTATAGATTATTTCACCTCTTCACATCTATAGCTTACATGTATTAGTGAAGTTACTTCTGTTCTCATATATATATATATATATATATATATATATATATATATAAAGTACATATAAATATATCCTAAGGTGTATATATGTATACATTAAATGTTGCAATATAAAAGCTACTGATGTAGTGAGTTTATGGACTCTATAAAAAATATTTGAGTTATTTTATTGTCTCTTTTTATCTCTCCAGTGATATTTCATGTTGAAAATTAAAAGAAATATGTTTATAAACATCGATGCATAACACATAGTATATCAATGTAACGATTTGGAAAATCTGAAATTTTATTTAAACCCCCAAAATCCCCCCTCCCCCACGCAGAAACCTACCTCCCTGGAAGGAAAAAGTAAATAAACTTTTCTCCCAGCATAATGTCATGATACAAATATCAATATTTTATTTATTTTTTTACCTATAAGTTCTTTAAATCTCATTTCATTAAAAAAAATAAAAAAAAAAGCCAAATGATAAAACATAATTAAATAAAAACTCTCCTTTATTAATCTTTTACCCTGCGCTTTAAAATCCCCCCTCTCTCTCCCTCTCTCTTTATAATCCCCCCCCCCATCCCCCATAACAACATTCTTGTCCAAAGTTCCAAAAATGTAGAAGCACATGTATTTTTTTTACCTACTCCACAACTGTGATTACCTCATCTTATTACACATTTTTTCAAGGTACAATATTTCTTCAAATATTGCCTAAATCAAATTTTCCATTTGTAAAAATTCATATTAAAATTACAGAATTTTATTAAATATTAGCTCACACGTTCAAACAATGCTTAAAAAAAATAAATAAATAAAAATAAAAAAATTCAACAGTTTTTGTTTGCATCATTATCTAACATTTTCCTTTAAAAATTTAAATCTTAGTATAGATGATATTACAATCATAAATTTATTGTAAATTTATTTAACTCTGATCTGGAAGCTTGCTTTATGCCACACGGTATCATAATAAAAAAAAAAAAAAAGAAAAGAAAAATGTCGTAATTAATCCATTATGCTTTGTGATTTCAAAAATCAGTTATTTATCTTTTCTATTACACACAGAAATCTTAATCTTATCTAAAAAAGCAAAATAATGAAAATTTTCCCCTACAGAAAATTTCTCTTCTTCTCGTCTTTATTTTATTCTTTTTAAAAGTTTTGTATGTAATCCCCTCTTCCCCTCATTCACATTCAAAGTCCTTTCTTAATTAAAGTTAAATATATAAAAGATCTTTGCTTATGCATAAATTAGCAATGAAACAAATTGAAAGAATCTCTGAATTGTATTTCTTTAATACCACCACCCCCTCCATAGACACCCTAACTTCTCCATATACATTATATGAATTATAGTTACACGAAATTATCTGTGTTACAATAAATTTAAATTTGGAAATAAGATCAGGATACTAAATAAAGAATACTGCCCAGTTAAACTGATGGCATTGAGCTCACAGGCTACAAATACTAATTGTACATTAAAGCTTTATATTTTCAAGGGTTAATTCCGTTCGAAAAAAAATTAAGAAGGGGAAACAGCTCTCCCCGTTCCTCTTTTTTTTATACTTAATCATTGAACCTCCTATACTATCAAAGACATGCTTTATCATATAAAAAATCTATATCCAAAATTCAGAGCAAATGAGATAATTCTTAATAAAAACCCATTTAGCATTTATATAATTTAAAAGGAGTTATCCCCATCTTTTATACTTAACCTATAAACTTCTAAAACTATTCAGAAATTTGAACGAAATCTGAAAATTCTGCTTGAAAAACCCATTTATATAAATTAAGGGGGAGGGGGCATTAGAACCCTTGTTCCCCCTATTTATACTTATTCAATGAACACCTAATAACAGTCACGGAATCGCCTCATCAGAATGATCCTAATTTAAATTTTGAACGAAAACTTAATTCTGCATGAAAATCCCATTTATATCAACTAAGGGGAGGGGCATGAGCCCCCCGTTCCCCCTCTTATACATATCGAATGAACTCCAAAAACTAATCAGGGAAGCGCCTTGTCAGGATATACCTATATACAAAATTTCAAGTGGATCGGATATTTTTATCATGAGTTATCGCGTTACGCACGAACATACGAACGTACATACAGAACGGACGGGCACATAAGCTCTCAGGCTATGATAGCCTGTGAGCTAAAAAGGGTAATTTATAGCTTTATTTTCCGAATGTAAAGTATTATTATTATTATTATCATTATTATTGTTTTTGTTGTGAGTAAGTCCAGAAGCGGATTAACTACCTCCTGGGCCCCTAGGCTAGATTTTTTTGTGGACAACCTCCTCGCCCCCCCCCCCCCCTTCGGTCCTCGAAGCAATACATTTTTCTATTTTCTGGCACAAAAAAAAAGGGAAAAATACTGTTAGTGCAGGAAAACATTGAAACTTCATAAAATTTAAAGTACCACAATTAGATAAGTTTTAATAGTAAAAAAGAAGGACTTTTTAAATTCCTTTTTAGATGTCGGACAATATTTTCCTGAATAAACATTATTAGGAGTCAGGGGCCATAGAAAAAATAAAATTTCATATTGTAATACACATATGCAGCAACATATAAAAGAAAAGCTCTATTTAAATTATGCTCGTTTTTGCAGTTGAAAGAATGTTTCTGTCATCAGCGATTCCTTTCGGTAAACAGAAAAAAAGTGACCTAAACTACAAAAGCGGAAAAAAAGTGACACGGAAAAAAAGTGACAAGGAAAAAAAGTGACACGGAAAAAAAGGACACGGAAAAAAAGTGACAAGGATTGGTTTTGGGGATTTATTATTGATTTTGGGGATTCATTGGTTAAGTATGAAAGGGGGATCGGGCTCATAATTTAGGTAAATGGGTTTTTCATGCTGAATTAACTATTTTGGTTCAATTTTTGGATATACGTTCATACTGAAAAGACGCTTGCCTGATTAGTTTTGGGAAGGGACGATTCCCCCCCTCCCCATCCGTCCTCAATTAGATGAATGGGTTTTTATGCAGAATTATCCAACTTGTGTCAAATTTGCATATAGGTTCTTTTCGATAAGGCTTATATATAGTATAAAGTGCCTGAAGAGTTTTAGGAGTTTAATGGTTAAGTATAGAAGGGGAACGGGGGATAACCTTTCTTAAATTAATGGCTTTTTACGGATAATTATCCGATTTGCTTCGAATTTTGGACATGGGTTAATTATGATAAGACGTATTTCTGATTATTTATGGGGTTCTTTTGCTAATTAAAAAGGGGGTGGGTGATTACTACCCCCGGCCTTAAATTAGATTTAAAAAAAATTATGCACACTTATCCGATTTATTTCAAATTTTGGATGTAGGATCTTTCTCATAAAGTAAATTACTGAATAGTTTTAAGGGTTTAATGGCTATGTATAGAGGGAGAACGGGGGATAAACCCCCTTAAGGGTGTATTTTAAAAAAAACGCTTTTCCACCTTCAACAGCTCGAAATTTTCCGATACAATTTCAGACACATTTTCAAAAGTAGAAACATGAAACTTGCTGAGGATATTTTTGAAGAGATGTACAAGGTGCCATGTGCTGTATTTTTAAGCTCAATTCATTAGAATTTGATTTATAAACAATTTTCTTCTCAGTATGACCCTTTTTTTTCGTTCACAGATCTCCCGCCAGGGGAAAATCTGTTCAAAATGCCGTTTTTGATTGCTTTTTTCGCGATATTTTCTGCATTTATCAAAGAATTGACAATTACGGCACCTTGTGTACTTTCTAAATAAGACAATTTGCCAGTTCGATGCATATGAGATTAAAAATGAAGTAAAAAATAAATCGGAAAATAGGCAGTTTGAATCGAAATACACCCTTAAATTAAATAAATGGCTTTTTGCGCAGAATTATCCGATTTGCTTCAAATTTTCGATGTACATTCATTATAAGAAGGCGTATCTCTGATTAATTATGGGGTTCTTTTGCTAATTAAATAAGGGAAAGCGGGCGATTAATCCCCCACTCTTTAAATAAGATTTTTTTTTTTCACAATTATCCAACGTATTTCAACTTTTGGATATAGGTGTTACCTGATAAAGTGAATCCTTGAATAGTTTTAAGGGTTTAATGGCTAAGTATAGAGGGATGAACGGGGGATAACCCACAAATAATCAGGAGTTCGCCTTATCATAATGAACGCACATTCAAAGTTTGAATCAAATAAGATAATTCTGCGTAAAAAGCCATTTATTAATTTAAGGGGGGTTATCCTCCGTTCCCCCACTGTATATGTCGGACGTTCCTCTCAGCCCGCACAACTTTGAAGAAAGTGCGTGGCAGTTATAGCTGCCACCACCGATATTACTAGGTGATATTGGTCACCCACTGTGAAGATTATGTAAATGAACACTGACGCTGTCAATTAACTGAATTAACAGTTTATTTAGAATATATGTACACACTAAATACGCTATTTACCATTATATACAATTACAACTCGGATATAGGTGATCCGGTTCAACATTAAATTAAATACAGTAAAGGTTGGCTGTGTATGATTCGAATTACACCTTCCACCTCACACTCAATGCACGTTAGATTAACTTTATCGGAGATCACTTTCGAATCTCCCAACACATGGATACTCGGCCTGCACTTCTCGGCCCAGATAGCATAGATTCGCACTAAACACCAGGACGTCTGTGTCCCTTGCTCTCCAGATACGCACTGCCTCCACTCTACAACGCAGAGCACACCCTATCAGGACCTCTGTCCTACACTACTCTCTAGATATGAACCCAGATACGAACTGAACTAATCTGAGATAAGACTTGCTCTTCTCAAATCACGGTTTCCCCAATGTCAACCCCCTTTCGGGCTTATCCATTGGACACATTCCACATTCCTTTCTTGATTAGTGACATGTTGCTTGTCAACTCATCATCCACATACCTCACTGACGGATGAACACGCCTCTCTGCAATCTCCTCTTTCTCACTCACCACCTGTAAAGGATTACCTGTCAATTCTCCCTTCAACAAAGAAAGAATGTCACCTTGAAAATTCTAGTACACAGCCGGTATAATATAAAAGATATTAAGATAGAGAAATAACAGAAATTCCAACCTTTAGCAGAGGTGGTCTCAGAACCTAACAGTATACTTAGCCATTAAACCCTTAAAATTATTCTGGGGCTAACTTTATGAGAAAAAACATATATCCAAAATATGAAATATATCGGATAAGTGAACATAAAAAACAATTTATATAATTTAAGGGGATCGGAAAATCACCCGCCTTAATTTTTAATTAGAAAAATAACCCCATATGTAATCAGGGATACGCCTTATCATAATGAATCTATAATCCAAAATTTGTAGCAAATCCTATAATTCTGCGTAAAAAGTAATTTAATTTAAGGTAGGTTATACTCTATTCCCCTTCAATACTTAGATATCAAATCCTTAAAACTATTCAGGGATCCACCTTATCAGTAAGAACCTATATTTAAAATTTGAAATACATGGGGTAATTCTGCATAAAAACCTATTTATCTAGTTTAAGGGGGAGATAATTGCTCGCCCCCCCACCCTTTATAATAAGCAGAAGAACCCCATAACTAATCAGAGATACGTTTTATCATAATGAATCTATGTCCAAAATTCTAAGCAAATCGGATAATTATGCGTAAAAAGTTATTAATTTAATTTAAGAAAGGTTATCCCCCGTTCTCCCTCTATATATAACCATTAAAACTCTTCATGCATTATATACTATATATAAGCCTTATCGAAAAGAACCTATATTCACAGGGCCCGACTTACAGTGGGGGGCCGTGGGGCAAACATTATTAGAGTGGCCCCCTTCTATCTTAAAAATGTTTGTGAATTATACTCAAGTGACTAAAATTAAAATTTAAACCTATTGTATGTATGCATAAATTTTGTACCAAGTACTGATTTCAGTATTTATATTTCACATCTTTATACATAATAACAGATGATAAATAATTTTAACTATTAATTTTCTTATGATGTAACTATTACTTTAAGGGAACGTGGGGTAGGGAAGCAAAGGGGGTAGGAGGAAAAAGACTCCTTAAAATTGAAAAAAAAAAGAATTTCGGTAATATTTTGCTATTTTATATCATTTGGCCCTCTTTTAACAATAAACTTTTCTCTCCTTGGGGCCCCCCCTCAAACCGGGGGCCCGGGACAATTGCCCCGCATGCCCCTGCCTTAGTCAGGCCCTGTATATTCAAATTTGACACACGTTGGATAATTCTGCATAAAAACCCATTCATCTAACTGAGGACGGATTGGGGGGGGGTAATCGTTCCTTCCCAAAACTAATCAGGCAAGCGTCTTTTCAGTATGAACGTATATCCAAAAATTGAACCAAAACAGTTAATTCAGCATGAAAAACCCAAATACCTAAATTATGAGCCCCCCCCATCCCCCTTTCATACTTAACCAATGAATCCCCAAAATCAATAATAATTCCCCAAAATCAATCCTTGTCCCTTTTTTTCCGTGTCCCTTTTTTTCCGTGTCACTTTTTTTCCTTGTCACTTTTTTTCCGTGTCACTTTTTTTCCGCTTTTGTAATTTAGGTCACTTTTTTTCCGATAACTTTTTTTCCGTGTCACTTTTTTTCCGCTTTTGTAATTTAGGTCACTTTTTTTCCGATAACTTTTTTTCCGGTCACTTTTTTTCCTAGATTCGTTTCTTTCACACTAATGTTAATGCTAATCCCCCGGGGCAGTTCTTTGCAGATTTCTCGCACAAATTTAATATTTTTGAAGGAATTTTTTTTTTCCATAGGATAGCTTAGGACGATCTATAATCGCACCAGTTTATATTTTTTTTCGATTTTTGTTAGTTTTTTTTTTCGGGGGGGGGGGGGGTATGTAATAGTTTTATTTTCAGAACCATTTTAAATCGGTTCTAAAAGTTAAAATAATTTAAAAAAAGAAAATCTGAAACCCAAATCCAAAAAGTAAAAACTAGCCCTAGATCGTCCTCAGATATTCTTCGCAAAAATATTCAGTCAAAAATTTTAAAATGCGTGCGAGAAATTTCCAAAGAATTGCCCCATAGGATTAACATTAGCGTTCCCGTGTTCTCCATGTCTAGTGTAGCCTCTTAAGTAGCTACTTCAAGCAAAACCACCCACTCTCTAATGTTAATCCTTGTTTGAAAAGGGATTAGATTCCTTTAGAGAGACCCCCCCCTCCACGGAGGACACCCCCCCTTTAGGGCCTATACCCCACATGTAGATAATTGGCCGACATAAAATAAACCAAACCAAACCTAATGTTAATCCTATGGTAGAAATTTTTTTAACCATCTCGTTTGTATTTCAATATTTTTAAGCGGTTTTTGCATTGGATAGATGAGGTCGTCTCTACAAATGCGTTTTTTACTTTTTAAGTATTGTTGAAGGTTTTATTATTATTATTTTCATTATTTTCATTAGGATACTTCTACTTTCTGAATCGGCTTCGAAAGTAAAAGTAACTTTATTAAAAAAAACTGCAAACAAAATAGGGAAAAAAAAAGTTAAAAACGGCCGTTCTAGAGCTGATATGAAGAAAAAATCTGAAAAAAAAAATAAATAAATAAAAAATAAATAAATAAATAAAATCGTAGCATCGGGGCCCTTTTTTTTCGTACCCCTAGGTTTAAGCCTACTCAGCCTAATGGGTAATCCGCCTCTGAGTAAGTCTTTAGAGATAATTATAAGGAAATTAAAATGTCACAGGAAAAAAAAAAAAAAAGATCATAGAAGAAAAACGCGGATTGGAATTATTAGTTAAATCATTGATTCTATGAGATACGTTTCATATATTATTCTATTTCTTTGAAGTAAAGCAAGAATGCTTTTTCGAAAAAACGCTTTTCCACCTTCAACAGCTCGAAATTTTCCGATACAATTTCAGACGCATTTTTAAAAGTAGAAACATGACACTTGCTGAGGGGATTCTTGAAGGGACGTATGAGGTGCCGTGTGATATCATTTTACGCTCAATTCATTAGCATTTGATTTATAAACAAGTACCTTATCAGTATGAACCTTTTTTTCGCTCCCATATCTCCCGCTTCGGAAAAATCGGCTCGAAATGCCGTTTTTGATTACTTTTTTTGCAATATTTTCTGCATTTATCAAAGAATCGACAATCACGGCACCTTGTGTATTTTCCAAATAAGATATTTTGAAAGTTTCGTGCATTTGAAGGCAAAAATGAATTCAAAATTCAAAAATAAATCGGAAAATAAGCAGTTTGAATCGACATACACCCTTCAAATCTCTAACTATAAATGATTTCTTCGGTAGATGCTGTGATAATTTTCAAGTATCCAAGTATTTCAAATATGCATTTTTTTTTCCTTGTAAGAGGGTATGAATGATTTGCAGGTCCGGAAACCTGTTCCGGAAGGCAATAGACAACAGCATGATGTTTCCGTTCTCCAATTTCAAGATAAGAGTAAAACTTGTCTATTCCACCTGAGAAACTACTCCTAATGCATGACGGTGGTTTTATTTCGTTTCGCGTTGTTTTCGAGAAATCAGGGTTTTATGTCAAGCTGAACATAATTTTTAAAAAATATCACAATTAAAAGAAAAAAAAAAGATCTGGTGCTTTTGATAAATTACAACTATAAATTTCAGCCCTTTCTTTTTCTAAATTTAAGAAAACATAGACAAAGTAGTATTTCGATCATTTCTTTGTACGCAGACATGATTGCTAAAACAATTCGTGTAATTGTTTTAAATAAATCAGTCTTTTCAAATAGAAAAGTTATGTTGTCTTGTCATTACAACTTTTCTGATTTTACATTTCTATTAACAGTTGTGGTCACATATGTTATTAAAGGATAAGTATTATTCTCAATATTATATATTTATTTATTTGTTTTTAACTAAAATTTAGAAAGCGTCAAACCGCGCTGTCAAAAAATAAAGTTTTTTTAATGAATATAAATTAAATTATACGCAAGAAAAGAAATGAGCAAATTTGCTATTTGATTAGCTTTTTCTTGAAGATTTTTGTTGAAAATTTCGACCAGATTTATTAAAGATTAAGTAATGCTGTTTTAACTCAATATCAAATTATTTTAATATGTCAAATATAATTTTTCAAAATCAAACTGAATATGTGGCTTTTTGTGGCAATCATGGGTAATATAACAGAAATGATAAGGATTTGATAATTATTTCCTACATTTTTTTTTTCTCTTTTTATGAACAACAAAGGTTATGATATTTTCTGATTTTTCAATGGTTATACATGTTTACTTAACATCTATAGTTTCAATAAACTTTATTGCAAAAACCCATGGAGCTGGAATGATTTTCATTGTTCTATATTTCTACAATGTAGTTTTTATCAAATTCCTGGCTTGTAAAAATCAACAGCAATTTCAGCCAAAATTTCACATGTTTCAAGTTCAAGGATTTATAAAAAATGAACATATTCATTAGTATCCAGGTCAATAAAAGAGAAATAATAGAAATAATAAACACGCATGCTTTTTTCCCTTAATGGTATTGCTACTTTGACATGGAAAACAACTCCGAATTTCGGAAATCAATAAAATAAAAAGGGGGGGGGTGGCATGGAAATCCCCCTTTCCCCCACACGCCAAAAAACAAACAAATAAAATAATTAAAATGGCATAATATATAAAGAAATAGATAATGAAATGAAAATTGCGAAACAGTACAGTACTAATCCAAGTTCTTCATAATAAATTATTTACCAGAAAATAAGAAACCGAAAAATACCTCAAAAAATCTAGAAGTACTCTGTAAAAAAAAAAAAAAAAAAGTACTGTAATTAAGGTTTTTCTAGTTGATTTGTATTCCAAGAACTTTTCATGTCCGGTAACAGAAAATCTCATGTAACCTTCCTCTGTTACATGAAGTTTTGCTGTTATCGTTACGAGGTGGAACCCGTCGAAATTCGATGAAATAAAATGTTTCAGAAGGAACTGTTTCATTCATTTATAATAAATCTACAAAATTAGTTACAGTAAAAAAATACATCTTATATTGATCAGTCTAACTTTCAAACAAATATTATTTTAAGCTAAAAGTAACACAATACTAAGTAACACAATACTATTTCTATAAAACTCAGTTGTCCAAATTATTACAATTAAATTTTATATTGCATAAGTAATCAGTAAATAATAATAAAGATAAGGTATTGTGATGAAGTTATCAATTGACGCTTTTATGTTTTATATAAATGCAAATCTGAAAAAAAAAAAAAAAAAAAAAAAAAAAAAAAAGATATATATTCCAAATTAACACGATCACAGACGATATATTTCACACAGTATACGCATTTTAATTTTTATAAATTTATTTTTTCTTTCAATTTTAGAAGAAAATGAACTTTTGCAACTGTTACAAAATTGGTACTACAAACTATAAAAAAAAATTAATATCTCAAAAATAAATTGAAATACAGCTTTGAAACAAATTGCATTTAAAAGTATATTTTTTCTCTATACGACGGTGTAAAAATTTAAAATATGTCATGTTTAGAAGTATCATATTTGCAGTAGCAAAAATTGAAAAACCGAAATTGCAAGGGAATGTGTTGCCATTCGCAAAATGACGTATGCGTTACGCACAGATACGTTTGGCCTTTATAATATAGATAGATATGAAAAAATATTGGAATACAAATTTACTATTTTAGTTACTGTACAGATTTTTCCTTACAGTTTACATTGAAAGATTTGGAGATAAATCTATTGTTTTGTCTGTAACAGGGCCATTAATAAATTTTTAACCCATTCCTATAATTGATTATTTGCAAATTAATAAATGGTAATTTAAATGTTGGATGTCTTAAGTTTATATGCATTATAACTTTAACATAGAAAAATACTTTGGTAAATTAGATATGATATTGGTAAAAGGCCAACTTTTGTGCTTTCTGTTACCCTATTTTGGTTGCAATCGTCATTTTATTTAATCTTCGATATTTTATGACATTTAAGATGTATTATTTATGACTGCTGATTTTCTGCACTAGGGATATAGGTCCAAGGACGAATACTTTCCGTGGGGTTCTTTTTAAGGTATCCTAACCTGCATTTATGCAAGGTCACTCAAGGTTCGATGAAATAATGGAAAACTCTGTACGGTTAGGCCGACGGGTGGGATTGCATGACATATAAGAGGAAAAGTTCTTTTTAAAAATAGTGGTTAGAAAAAAAGCTGGCAACTATAAAACTATCTCCTATAAGTGTTAAATCAGTATGCATAATATACTGAATAAAATTAGATACAATCAACATATGCGTCTTGTAACATATGCTATTTCACATATTTGTTAATAAACTCATTCTACTTCTCATCGCAATCCCTATTTTACTTTCAACATGTGAAGATCAATATTAAAATCTGCAGATATTTTTCTTGAAACTACTTTTAAAAACGAAGGTTATTATTCTGATTTCAAAATAATATTATGAAAGATGTTAGTATCATGTATCATATTAAGTTAATTGAAGGCAATCAACTAACGATCTTAGTTTCACACAAATAGTTAAATATAATAATAAATATCTAAAGATCTGGGTTCTGTATTACGGAAGAAACAATTTAGGATTATTTCTTTGTTAAAACAAATTTTTCATTCAAAGAGAAGTAAAATTAAAAAAAGCTTTGTAGACTTTTTGTAAACGATTGTGAAGTGTACTCAAACTGTTTATCTGGCAATATCCTGAAACCTAGTGTTTTTCAAAGAATGTAGTACTTTTCAAAGGTACAACCGCTTCAATAATAAGTAAAGAGAACCTCCCAAGAAAAATTACTTACCAATGTTCTTAAATGTCAACAAAGATGTAATAAAACTCAAATTATTTATAAATTGTGTTAATTTTTCTCCCAAAAGAAACAAAGAATTATCTTTTATTATGTTAGTAATAATTTAAGGCAAGCGTCTTATGATTGTCTATTTTTAACACTTTCCAACAAAGTTGAAAAGTGTTTATGCATTCGGTTTGTCTGTCCGTCGGTCTGTCTGTCCGTCTGTCCGCGCTCTAATTCTTTTAAATATTCTCGGATTGCAATGAAATTTTTATATGTTATTGATGTTTACCCTAGCACGAACTCTATTGAAAATGAAGTTTCTACTATGATTAGTTTATTTACAGGGATAGTCAAAATTTTTCCGATACATTACGGTCAATGGGAAAAAATCGTTTAAAATGAATTTTAAAGGTGTTACACCCTGTCAAACTTATAAAAATTTACATGCATTCTCAAAGTGCACTAAAATACACATGATTTAAAATATGCAGTCAAAATAATAGCTATTATTCATTTACAGGGCCACTCAAAAGAATTACATTACACAATAATAGAGGGAGGAATTGTTTGCAACATATTTTAATAACGTTAAACGATTTCAAGTATCATAAAATCGATATACGCCATTGAAACTTAATATTTAACGCATAATATGAAATTCATAGCATTTACAGGACCACACAAAATATTTCAAATCTCATACTTTTATCGGAAGTACTGTATATTATCGATGGATAGCTGATGAATGTTTGAAATGAATTTTCAAATATGATATGCGTTTTTAAGTTTTACTAATTTCTCTGCATATTATATGGTATATATAAATGTTATAGTTGATATACAGGGTTATACAAAAGAGATCATAAGGGTTACTGAAAATGAGAGTAATTAACTTAAAGGTGGTTTTTAAGTAAGTTATGCATTTTTATGTTGAAATGATTTCAGTTTACTAAGAAATGTTAGTAGAATATAGATTAAATGATATACAGGGTCACGCAAAGAATTAGCTAAATGGTCACCCATAGATGATAATTTTTGGAAATGTGACTTAAGTAGTTTTAAGAGCGTGTTTGTTTGAACTAAATTTTAACAAAATAATGGCGTGTAATAAAGGTACTAGGTAAATTATAGAGCTGAACAAAAGTATTGATGTGTTTTCCACCTATTAAAATAAAGTGTTGAAAGAGAAATTTCAATCAGTTAGGCATTTTCTCGCTAAACTAAATTTTCCCATCATATAGTATGTATATATCAACCGATGGATCAAATACAAGGCTATTCAAAAGTAATATTCGAGTACATATTTGGCTATTGACAGTAGCATCTTATTTCGCTAAATAACAAAATTTTGTTAAAAGTTTCAGGAAGTGTTGGAAAGTGTTTCATAATTTACGCTTAACGCATGATTTTTCTTACTTCTTTTATAATACAAAAAGGTATGAGAAAACCTTGCCACTATTCTCTTCCCTTGTAAAGGGATAATTCTAAATTCTAAAAAAAAATTTTTAGGTATTCCTCCTTGCGATATTTTAAACCAAGAATTTTTTTTACTATCATTTCTTGATTAAAATATAAAGAAAAATATAAAAGACGGTATTGCCCCGCTTACTGCTTAGGAGAAGAATTTTTAAATTTGTAGAAATTAGGTTTTTGGTATTTTTTTCCATAATAATTTAAAGCAAAAAGCTAAAGATTTATTTTTGTTGTTTGAAATTATGAAACAATGCACGAAGATAGCTTTTTCTCGTCAGCACCTTCTTTAGCGGAAATTAAATTTTAAAATTACAGAAATTGGTTTTTAGGTTAAATGAAATTTAAATGAAATATAAATTTGTATTAATTTGAAAATCACATTTTTGTCTCAAATCTTTTGGTAAGGAATTTTGGAAATTCCAGGAATTCATTTTTAGGTATTCCGCTTTGTGATAATGTAAATCAAGAATCTTATGAATACTTTTTTAAAAATTGCAAAATGAAGAAAAAATGGCAATGATAATATTGCGCCCTTTTCTCCTTGTAAGGAAGATAGGCGAATTTTTAAATTTTCAGAAATTATTGAAATAGGACAAAATAATTCCCGTTTTTGTATCCATATTACTTTAAAGCAAAAATCTTATAATACCTATTTTTCTTTGAAAGATAAAACAATGCTTGAAGATTTCGTTTTTCTCTAATTGCGTGCTCTTTAAAGGGATAACATTCATATATTCTAGAAAATGGTTTTTAGATATATGCCTTTGTAATACTTCAAGGCAAGTTTCTTACATACCTCTATTTTTCTTTAAAATATAAAAAGGTGTGGGAAAATCACGTTTCTTCTAAATGCTACGCTTAGGGGAGGGGGACGAGTTTTAAAAATTCTTGCAATTGTTTTTTAGACATTTTTTCTTGCGACATTTTAAACCAAGAAATTTATAAATATAATTTTTAAATGAAATATAAAGAAAAATGTATCTCCTGTAAATCATTTTTCATTATTTATATCTATATTACTTTAAATAGAGGATCATATGAATATATTTTTTTATGAAATAAGAAACTATATCTGAAAATAAGATATTTTGCACCTGATCACTGCCGACCCTCTCAGGTACGAAATTTTTTAATCCAGAAATTGTTTTTTAGGTATTCGAGTTTGTAATTTTCTGAAACAAGAAAGCTTTTTAGTATTTTTTTAACATCTGTTTTTTTTTTATTATTTTTTTTCCATTGAAAGAAAAAGGGAATGTTAAAAATATGTTATACCCTGTTTTTGAGCCCTGCCCACCTTGATAGTCAAAATTTAAAAGCTCCATAATTTGGTTTTAAATATTTTTTGTAATATATTAAAGCAAAAAAAAAGGTCTTTTTTTTTTTTGTTTTATTCTTAACATATGGAGAGACTTGTCCTAAATTATCCCCCTTTCCCTTGGAGGGCAAATTTGAAAAAAAAAATCACTTCTTAATTGAATTTCCGACACATAAGGGATAATTATGTAACATTTGACACTCGTATATGTATATGGATTAGTTTTGGCTGGCTGTTATGGAGTGAACAACTCAGTTAATCAGACAAGTTATTTTATACATATAGATATATACTATAAGAATTTAATGCTTTTTTTCCTTATTAGTAAAAATAAAAGTATGAAATTCGGGTAAAATCATCCAAAAAATTAAATTTAAATATTATTGAAAAGAGCAATAAAGAAATAGCAATTTTTACTCTTCCACAAGTTATATTTAAACTTCGGGGTTTTTTTTCTATCAAGGAGACTTTTGACAGTGGTATCACCGGTTTTAATGAGATTTGAGCAGCAGGTAGCAAAGTGAAAAAGTGCTCCAAAATATTGTTTCTCAACCACTCAGAATTTTAAACTATTCGTTTACCAAACTGAACTTTAATAAAAAGTAAAAAATATATGATTTTAATTTTTTCCCTATTTTTCGGATATAAATTTTATGTAAAATTTAAGAAAATTGAAGAAGTTTTGCATAATAATAATGATAACAATAATAATAATGTTAATAATAATGATGATGATGATGATAATGCATTTATGTGGACACGGCATTTCAAACAAGTTATTATTATTATTATTATTATTATTATTATTATTATTTTTAACATAAAAAGTGTTTCAATATTAAGAAACTGATCACACACAAAAATAACTTTAAAAATCAAAAGCAGAAATTTAAGGCCCCTGTCCTCGCTCGAGGAAACGCTCGCGAGCTAATGCTATTCCTATGGGGAAGCATTTTTCTAATAACTCTTTCACATTTTGACATTTTTGAATATTTTTTTTTGCATTTGATAGCTGAGGTGCATGTCCACAGCGCACCTTTTTTACTTATTTTGGTTGCAGATATTTTTTACAAAGTTAGTTTCACTATCAAAACCGGTTTCGAAACTGAAAGTGCTTTTTTAAAAAAATATCTGCAACCAAAATCGAAAAAGTAAAAAAAGTGCGCTGTCGGCATGCACCTGAGCTATCCAATGCAAAAAAATTATTCAAAAATGTCAAAATGCAAAAGAGTTATTAGAAAAATGCTTTTCCACAGGAATAGCATTAGCTCGCGAGTGTTTCCTCGAGCGAAGACAGGGGCCTTAAGTTTTTAATTTGAAAAAAAAAAAAAAAAAAAAAAAATAGAATGGTTACAATACATAATTAAATATTACTTTCCACACTCCTCCCACCACCTTAATCATGCATATATTTTAATAGTAACATACATTCAAAAAACTTAAAGATCGTATTTTCTTTAACGTAAATAATTTTAGAGAAAAATAATTTAACCAAAGTCTTATGTGAAGCAATATATTATTTCCTGCACTAAAACTGACCCACAGATTTTGACCATTACTTAACCCAAATTACTTTTTTTATCACCAAAAGCAACCGAAACAGATTTCTACAAGTGCCTGCGGTCACAGACTACCTTTCATTACCTGTTTGATGGCCTTTTGAAAGAAAAATGTGGAAACGCACTCCCTTCTTCCCACCCACTGGATAAAAATCGTGAAAGGATTTCCGAAATACACTGCAATTCATTAGTGATTACAGACAAAATTCTTTTAAACATGTGTACAGTACAGATGTAGTAGTGTTCAAAAATAGACTTTTTTGAGTTCAGAATGAGCTATATTATCTCTAAAAAGACGGCCAGAGATACATACAACAATCACAACAACAATAATAATAATACATTAATAATAATACAATAATAATAGCTTAAATGGTGATTTGTTGTAAGAAAATTTTTAATCTAATAGCGGGAAGTTTTTCTGTCTATTTGCTTTTTTGGGACTCTCTAACTGTCGTAAATATAGGTCTATCACCAGAAAATTTTAAATGTTGTTAAGCTTGGTACATTTTGTATTGTCATCAAGTCTTACATAACTTTTTTACAAGTACACCACATGTCTAAATTTCGAACATGGTATTTTTTTATTATTTCTTTAAAACATTTCAAATCGCTCAGAAATTTGGATATATTTTAAGGTTAAGGAATATTATTTTATATGTTAAAATCATTGTGTTAGACCGCTGGATATTAGAAAATTAGGATTAAATTATATTAGAAGTTTGGATATCTTAAGATACGCAAGATACTTTATAAGGTATCCTGGGGTAATAACGCCACGTTAAGGTTCTACCAATTTTTTCGGCTTAATTTTAGATTATATTTTTCAAACAAATATAGGATTTGATACAGCAACTCATTGTCTATCTATACAAAATAAATAAATAAATAAAAATTAAATAAATTAAAAAAATAATTTAACAGATATGCATTCATAAAATGTTATGGTATGATTTCTTGACCAATGCTGTTGGTGTTATTACCAACCTATGCGGGTAATAACGCCATGCAAACAAATCTATAAAATAAGGTGGAATAATCCCATGCAGATTTCCCATTTCTAAAAATACAAACTCCACAGCCCTAGAAATTGACAAATTGTTGACAAAAAGTTTTCTAGGCAATAGAAAATGTTTAATTTCTTGTGAAAGTGCAAGAAAAAGAAAGGGGGAGGGGGAGGCAAAAGAATATCAAACTCGGAGTTTCTTTTTGGCCTAAAAAGGACCGCTTAGATAAAATTATTGGAAACATTGCACAGTTTTAACTGTGTTTATATAAATCAGTATTTATGTTCCCATATATGCATTCTGTACGATAGAAAATATTCAACTTTTTGTGAAAGTGAAAGGAAAAAGAGATTGAGGGAGCATCAACAGTATATAACACCCTGAGCTTCAGTTTACTTAAAATGTTCCGCTTAAATATAATTATAGAAAAAAATTGCACGGTTTAAACCTTATTTCTAATCTATTATTAATCTTATTATCTGCACTAGGGTAGGGATATATGTCCGCGGAGGAGTGCCTTACGTGGGTGTTTTTCTAAGGAATCCTAACCCGCATTTATGCAAGTTTACCCCATGGTTCGATGAAATCCACGGAAAATTTCGAACGGTAAGGCCGACAGGTGCGATTGCGTGACAGATAAGAGGAAAAGTGCTTTTAATAAACAGTTGTAAGAAAAAAGTGTAAAAGCTGGCAACTATAAAAAGCGCTAAACCAGTATATGTAATATACTGAATAAAATTAGATAGAAGCAACATATGCGTCTTATAACGCATGTCATTTTACATATTTGTTAATGATCTCATTCTAATATAACCTGGAAGCTCTAAATCTAATACCTTGAACTGCGCAGTTCAATAATTTCAAGGAAATATTAAATGTATTGATGATGTACATGAACATATATGAAAAGTTTGTGTGTAAGGATTAGTAATTGTGATTTTTGACTTATAATAATAGTAATTATTATTATTGTCATGTAAATCCGTTGACAAAATCCTGACATCTTTTTAAATATTGCAATTTTCCTTTTTGAACCATATATTTGATAATATTAGATGAGAATTCCAAAAGTTATATGGCACATTTTAAATATGAATTGTAAAAAAGAAAGCTTTTTAAACTTATAAAATAAAATGCATCTTACAAAATGTGCGGTACATAACTGCAACGAAGGATGCTGAGGATCAGAGGTTTTGGGGGAAGAAATCGCAATAGTTCTTGAGAGGATAATATTTTTCTGTTCAAACCTTGAATCTTTAATATCTAGAAATTACATTTTGTTATTTGTTTTCCAAAGGGCCTTTCATTATATGGCTAGTATATCGTTATATTTTCATTCGCATTAAATGACTGTTCTCAAAACAAAAGGAAGTACTTTCTGTCATTTTATACATTTCATATGTCATTTCTTACATTTCATATAATTCATGTTGTTCGAAATGCATGGAACTGGCAATTGTTTTTATTACAATGTATGTATGTAAATAAAAGGCATTCGCCCCCGCCCCCCTCCCCCCCCCCCTTTTTTTTTCTTTTTTTGCTAAAGGCAAAATTTTGTCAAATTTGCACTTAGAGAAACTTGACAGAACAAAAAAGGAAGAAATCTAACGCCATGTATTAACTTAGCTATGTTTACATGTTTAACCCTGTATTAACTTGGTTATAACTCCTTAAATAAATTATTTATTGAAAAATTCAAAATGTCATTCTATTCCTAATTGCTTTAATAGTCAGGTCTGCCCATTTTTTAAAAATTAACTTTTAAATGAATCAGAAATGTGGTAGAAAAATTTTGACTGTTGAACAAGGAGTTTGAAAATCGCCTTAAAGTTGTAAATTATAGTGTTTTTCTTCAATTATAAAAGTAAATGAATCAGTATTCTCCTAAATTAAAATATGTGAAAAATAGGAAAATGAAACACTGATTAACACACTTGATTTGATAGTAATTAAATTCCGTATTTCCGAAAACTGTGCACATGAATTTCAGAATATATTCTTATGTTTCTAAATATATGTTTATCACAAATGCTTTTCACGTTATTCAGACTAACCCCCCCCCCCCTCCCTTTCATCTGCATTTTTGCCGAAGATTACTATAGTTTTTGTGCTTCTATATCCTCTTTCTCTCGTTTTTACTTTATTAAGTAAGACATTAAATATTTTTGTTGACCTCCATCGAATGTTATAGATTCAGTTTTCGTATAAAAATAGGAAATATATAGTAGTGGGCCTTTTATAATTTATGACTTCAAAATTTTTTTAAAAAAATTGCTGTACTTATCTCACATGCATTTAGTTACATTCGATAAGGAAATTTATATTTTCTGTATAAATTACCTTTCTTATATAAATAATGAGCTTAGAAGGAACAATACCTATTTGTTTAAATTTTATTAAATCTGATGCATTGCATCTATAAAGGAATAAAACGAAAAAGAAAAGAAAAAGAAAAATGAAACTTGTTGGTATGACAGAGATGGAAAAGAATGCTTAAAGCAAATTTATTTATTTATTTATTTTTATTTTATTCATTATTTTTTTTTCGTAGATGAAATATCAACAATTCACACTATTCATATTTGGTTTATACGCATTTTTTTTTTTCTTATACTGAATATATTTGGTTATTCCAGATCTTTATTGCACGATAAATTTTAGCTGAAAAGATATGCTGAGTCAAATCGTTAAGAGAAATGAATGATTTTTTTTTTCTGTAAAGAAACTGGATTTTCGAAAAAAAAAAAATTGATATTTTGGGCTGTTTTTATCTTTTTATAAATATATGCTTCCTATTTGGCAACTGGCACGATTCCATAGTCAATTTAAAGGTAAACTCGTTAAATTTGCAGGTAGTCTTATTTATACTCTAGAAATATGAATGTGTTTTTCTCTTTTCAGTAAAGCAACAAGAAATTCCAAAGGGGGGAGGGATAAGCATTTTAACCAACAAAAGTCGAATGTGGAAAAGGAATTCTGTTTAAGGGTGTATTTCGATTCAAACTGCTTATTTTCTGATTTATTTTTGAATTCATTTTTGCCTTCAAATGCACGAAACTTTCAAAATATCTTATTTGGAAAATACACAAGGTGCCGTGATTGTCGATTCTTTGATAAATGCAGAAAATATTGCAAAAAAAGTAATCAAAAACGGCATTTCGAGCCGATTTTTCCGAAGCGGGAGATATGGGAGCGAAAAAAAGGTTCATACTCATACTGATAAGGTACTTGTTTATAAATCAAATGCTAATGAATTGAGCGTAAAATGATATCACACGGCACCTCATACGTCCCTTCAAGAATCCCCTCAGCAAGTGTCATGTTTCTACTTTTAAAAATGCGTCTGAAATTGTATCGGAAAATTTCGAGCTGTTGAAGGTGGAAAAGCGTTTTTTCGAATACACCCTTAAGTGATAAGAAGCTGCGTAGACAATTAAAACACTCATTTGTGTTTATATTCTAAGTAAACGTGTTCAGAGGAATATATATAAACCAGCATTAATAACAATATCAAAATTCAGAAAGAAAAAAAAAAGGAAGAAATTTAAAATTTTTACATTTTTATAATATTTTTCATATTTTAGGACTTTTTTAGGCAAACTTCCCTGTTAATTTAAAAATTAATTTAAAATTTCATAATAAAAAGTATATTTTTATGCTGCATTTTAATGGTTTATATTAAGTTACTGCGATTTGAATCAAAGGTGAAAATAGAGTAAAACTCAACAAGACATGGTTTTTATTCATTTTTTTTTAAATTTTTCTTTTCATGTGTTAAAATATTGATGGTGCCTTTAGCAATAAACATTGTTTAATATTTAATTCTAATCAATTTTCTGTGATATTTTCCTAATTCATTTCATATTAAGAAAAATAAAGAAAATTGTACACTCAATCAAGCAATAAAAAATAGTGATAAATAAATGTATATATATTTTTTCATTCTATTGTACAGAATGGTTGTTTTAATTTTTAGACTCAGTGTAGGACAGGGGCTATCTTTAAATAAAAATGAAAATTTGTTCATTCAGTCGCAATTTGATATAGTCGCTTTAAAAGATTCGCCAGTTTTGCATATATTTTTTTTTTTAATTTAGCAAAGGATGAATAATATTCATTAGTATTTAAATGTACAACAAGCATTTTTTAATTTTATTCGTAAAAATTGATTATATTTATTTTGAGTTCATTAGTTCTTAAAAAAATTTTCATAACAATATAAAAAATTTCATAGACTAATTTTCTCATCTTATAATCTACGACTCATGGTACAATTTTAAAATAAGAACATGAAAACATGGTATGACACTTCATTGTAACCTCTTAACTCTTTGGTCACATGCCTTTTATTAAATCTTTCCCCACATTACTTGCATGAAAATGTTACATTTTAAAATATTTTGAAGCGTCTCAATGATATAACAAAAAATGTCTACATTCCATCCAAAGTTTAGTATGTGCGTGGATATACTTTTTCGTAAATATAATGAAATTTCGTTCAATCGAGAAAACGTTTAAAATTGTTACAGTCTTCCACCCCTCTGCTTAACACGTTCGCTGCCGCTTACGTGAAGACGTGATGATAGTTAATGTCGGTCGCACTGTACAAGTGGGTTTTTCTCACAAGCCGATTTATTTTTTATAACAAAGAATCAGTGGAAGATTTTCCCGCGCCAGCGCGTGACTGGCTATTGAGACATCATCCCACATAACGCGCTGGCGAGTGAGTGGCTCCTTAAGAGCCCACAATAGTCACAGGAAAAGTACAGAAAAAGACCCGGATGACCATGTAAAGTCTATGGGAGCGTTCTTTTCTAATATCTCGTTCAAATTTTAATATTTTGACATGATTTTTTTGCATAAAATAGTTCAGGACGATCCACAACCGGGCTAGTTTTTACTTTTTCGATTTTGGTTATATATTTTTTATATTATGATAGTTTCAGTTTCAGAACCGGTTTAAACCGGTTTTGAAAATTAAAGTAATTTTTTTAAAAAAATCTAAAACCAAAATCGAAAAAGTAAAAACTAGCCCGGTTGTGGATCGTCCTGAACTATTTTATGCAAAAAAATCATGTCAAAATATTAAAATTTGAACGAGATATTAGAAAAGAATGCTCCCATAGACTTTACATGGTCATCCGGGTCTTTTTGAGTAATTTTTCTGTGACTATTGTGGGCTCTTAACGTAGGCGCCATATCACATGCTGGCGCGTGTTCAGCAGCGAATGTGTTAATGATCAGATTGAGAGTTTGACTGATCATTTAGTGACTAGGATAAGGATACAGAACCTTTGAACTTGCCTTCTCTGGTCTTTCGAAGAATTTTGCAGTAGAAACTATTTTATTATCCAAACTAGAAATGAATAGTTTTATTCGAAGTTCCGCAATAAAGGGTTTGCGACTATGACCAAGATTAGTTCCGATATGCAGATGTTCTGATTTTAAATAAAGAATTTAAATACTGATCGGTTCTGTAACAAGAACCGTCTAAAACAAAATAAAATTTAGCAGCTTATAACAGTGTAACTACGGTGACCTAAGAGAGTAAGTATTGGTGACATTGTGACAGTGTAATGTAAGACATTAAAGAAACTGTTTTTCAGTAAAACAAGGCTAACGTTTATTAACGAAAAATAAGTGCAAGTTTAAATAAAAACATGTATAAATCCAGGTGAAAAATATAACAGGCATAACATGAACAGAAACAAGTTCAGTTAAAGTTATTCGATGTCATGAAATAATATTCAAGTTTAAATAAAATATGTATAAACATAGATGGAAAATATAACTGGTAAAATGTAAACAGAAAATAAGTTCAAATCTGTATTTAAATTAAAAACATTCTATGTAATGAAATAATGTTACTTATTGAATGGCATGGCATGGCATATAACAATACTAGGATAGCAATGAAAACAAAACGGACTCACGTATGGATGACTGCTCTCGACGTACTGAAAAAATTTCCATGATATGGCACACCAACTATTTCGATGAAAAGTCTTAAGAAAACTGAAGATAATAATGTCCACAAATAAATGAGTATGAAGACGTAATTAACAACACAAATGGACTATGACCGCTGGTAAAATGAAACACGGGCGAAGTTGATAAACCATTTTTCACAATCAAATGTCCAGCAATGGATTTGGCGTAATTAAACAACTAGATGTTAACTTTAAAACTTTAAAACTGGATGAATTAAAATACATTTCTGAAACTATATCATATTGACGTTAACATCAATTATCTTGAGACATAACATCACTTCAAAATCCCCAGCACAATCTATCTCCGCCGGTTTAAATAGCAGCGGCAATTCCGAAACTGGATACGCCCCTCCGAGTTGAGCAAGCGAGTTCCTGACTTGCGATGGAAGAAATGCAAGACAGCCATTTGCGAGTTGCGATCCGCGATGCTTGCGAATTGCGACCGAACGGAACGATAAAACCAGGATGAACACACCCATCAGCGACGATCGGAAAAACAGAAGATAAGCGATTGATTTGAACATGTAAACAAAAGATTGGAAGATTGGAAAAATGCCGGCAAAGAAGAAAAATGGAAGTTGGAACAAAATATAAGATAGTAAGCCATGCCATTTTACAATATTACGATATATATAATTAGAATTATGTATTTTAGAGTGTTAAGGAAGAAAAAATGGCTGACAATCGCCCCCCCCTTAACACTCGTACTTAAAAATAAAATGGATAATCAACAGATATTGTAAATTATATATATATAGAATAATGTAAAACATTAGAATATAAACTATCACACTTCGATAGTTACCAGTAAAACAGAAACTTGACATTAACAAGTATAAATGCAACAAATTCAATAACTTCAACAGGGTTAATCAAAAACATCAATTTTCAATAATGTTAATAACAATATTCAACAATAACAACAATTTTAACAATTATATAACAACTAGATTAACAACCTTTCCACTTCATGAAAGTTCAGTTACAATTGTAACTTTAACGAAAAGTTTTTTTTTCACGTCGAATACAGTTCAATAGCAACAGTGTATAAAGATAACATTTTCCTGAAAAAAACCGTGAAAGATAAGTACAATTACCTCGTCACGTGCAAGTGACTACGAGTTACCTTTACATAAACAATTTAATATGATGATTTTTTCCTTTGGTCTTGACTTGTAACAATATTCGAATGAATTTTAAACAATTATACATTTGCATATTTATTCTGAAAGAGAATGATTATCACATAAACGCAAATTCAGGATAATATGAAAAATACATATACATGAATTACAATATGAGAATACTTTGACAATATATGAAAGATACATGTTATGCAAATGAGAAAATTTCAATAATGAGAACAATAACGATCATGATCATGATAACGATTATGAATTATGATTATGATAGTGACATAGTTAAATGACTGTGAGCGCTCACGTGAAAGACAACACAAAAAAGATATGCTTAAGCTTTTGAAACGATATACATTTGCAAATGATTTGGCCAATTTAAATATGAAAAAAAAACTTGTTATATATATATTCTTAAAACGAGAAGAAAAATTTCATATTTACATATGCAATAAAACAAAATACAACTCGATTTTCAACACCTATGAAATGATATTATGAAACGTATGCATACGAAACAAATATGAAATAACAAGAGTATAATCACATATTCAAACATTTTTTTTAAAAAAAAAAAATACTGAAATATACAAAAATTTCAGTTTTTTAAAAGAAAGATGCTATACTTCAAGGTTTAACATGAAAAGTTAAACAAGCATCTTAATGCTTGACACAAGTTCAAAGGAGGAGGAGTTTCTTTTTTTTTCATAGCATTTAAATATCATGTATATATATAAATTACTTATAACTAAAAATTACATCAATAAATTTTTTAAGATCAAACTTTGTTAAAGGTTTAGTGAAAATGTCTGAGAGATTAGATTTACTGGCTACGTGTTTAACATTAAAAATCTCTTGGTTTAAAAGGTCTCTAACAAAAAATAATTTTACGTCAATGTGTTTCGTTCTGTAATTTTCAATGGGAGACTTAAGAAAATCAATGGAGGCCATGTTGTCTACTAAAAGTGTTGGTTTAACGAGTTTCAGAGAAAGAAGTGTGTGGAGGTGTGTAACTAGGACTTGAGCTAGGACTAGGAGTGGACTTTACAATGCCTTCGTACTTATTGCTTCCTTTAAAACTGAACAGTGACGGATTAAATTTGATACCATTAGATTGACAGTAATCTCTTACTTCCTTCAGTGATCTTAGACGTTGTGTTTCACCCAACTCGTAATAGTAGACGTCGGTTCTCGATTTGTCAGGCCTAGTTACAGGCTTACGGAACCAGATAGCTTCCCTGAGAGTTCTAGTAAAATCCTCGCCATCCTCGTCACTGTCACCCTCAGATGGGTGTGAGGAGGCAGAGTCGGAAGATTTAGAGGTACTCGGTCTAATACTTTGAGTGGGTGGTGCTTCTGAAGTAAATCTGTCAGGTTGAAGGTCAGTCAAAGGGTCTATTTCAGGTGGTTCGGAACTTAGGATGTAAGAGGGTCCCAGATCGCTTCCGTTGCGCTGCTCCGAAGTTGTAAATGGGTTTGTGCCTATTGAATAGCTTGGACCTTGTTCACTGTGTTTGTGGACACTTCCGGATACAGATTCGTCACCAAACCTAACATTTATTGTCTCTATTATTTTTATTGGTTTCGGGAATCCATACCCTGTAGCCTTTTGTAGACATTGCGTAACCCACTAAGACACCCTTTTTAGCCTTCGGATCGAATTTGGAATTTCTTAGTTGTTTAGGTACCCCCACATATGCCACCGTACCAAAAGGCCGTAAATGTCTTATGGATGGTTTATTACCACAATAATATTCGAAAGGAGTTTTTTTCTGGGTTTTGTGACATATTCGGTTAAGAGTGTATGCTATGTATAAGACAGCTTCTGGCCAGAATTTGAGACTGAGTTTACTTTCATTGAGTATTGATCGAGCCCCGTCCATTATTGTTTGATTTAAACGTTCTGAAACTCCATTTTGCTCCGGAGAATATACATTGGTAAATTCGTGTTTTATGCCATTGTCCTCAAAGAATTTGGTGAATGCTTCATTATCGAATTCCCGCCCATTGTCGCTACGAACTTCTTTTACTTTGGTGCCCAAAAACCTTTCTGCTCTTTTTACGTGGTTAGAAAATACCTTAAACACCTGTGTTTTACTGCATAAGGGGTATACTGACACTTTGCGAGAGAAGTCGTCTGTTATAGTTAGGAAATACTTCTCCCCGTTTCGCCCTGTTATTTGTGTCGGACCCCACAGGTCAGTGTGTAGCAGTTCTAGAGGTCGTTTAGATCTTATTTGGTTTATTGGGCGGAATGATGTTCGTCTGTGTTTATTAATTTTACATGTTTCACATTCAAAGTCTTTACATTTAATGGGTGGTAAGCCCCTAACGCCATTACATTTTAGAGTATGTTCAATTAATGTGGAACTGATGTGCCCAAGGCGTCTATGCCAGATTTTAAAATTATCCTTTTGAACGGTTGAGGCTTGGAAACGTACCTTTTTAGGATTTTGATTACGGTTAGTTTTAGGGTCTTTATTTCTATTTTTATGGTTAGGATCTGGATAGAGGCAGTAAATGCCATCTTTAAGAAAAGCACGAAAAAGTGTGCCAGAATCCCGATATGCCTTGACCCTTCCCTCACCTCCTTTGAACTTGGCACCCATTTTATCAAGTCTGGGACCTGAAATTAAATTATGTCTTAGACTAGGACAATACATGACGTCGCCGAAGCGAACCATTTCCCCATTTATTTTTAAATCCACTAAACCGGTGCCCTCGATAGGGAAAGTAGCACCGTCAACTGCAACAGCCAATTCCTCATTTTTTAAAGGTTTAAACTTAACATATAAACTTTTATCTTTACAGAAATGGTGGGAGGCACCTGTGTCAAAGACCCAGGCGTCTCCACCACATTTTATGTTACTCAGATTAGATTGTATGAGGTAATTTACCTGGCCTGTTGTCTTACGTTGACGTCGGTTGCGAGGCACATCTTTTCTGGATCTATGACCATCAGACTGAGCATGGACAGGACTGGATACGGAAGAGTCTTTCGATGAATTTCTGGAAAAGGAGGAACCTCTGGACAAAGAAGAATTTCTGGAACTGGAAGAGTCTCTGTACACCACGGAACCGGAATTGGAGGAGTCTCTAGGCATCATGGAACTTCTGGAACTAGAGCTAAGGCAGGATTCCTGGCGGGTGACATCAGGCACTCTACACTGGCTCTGTAAATGTCCTATGCGTCCACATTTGTGACACCGACCTCTGAACTTAGGCTTAAAGGAACACTTCTTTGAGGAACGGGCTTTGGAGAAATGAGACTGCACGGCATCTATTCTGTCGTCCTCTCTTAGTTTGATCCGGGACTCTTCTGCGACTAACTCTGTAAGAACACTTTTGAACGTAAACTGTTTGTCTGGCCATCGCAGAATCCCTTGCACCATGTTGTCGAACTTCTTCGGGAGCCATCTAAGCAATTGAAATGTGAGGTAAGTTTCTTTGATTGGCTCATTTATCGCAGCAAGTTGGTCAGCAAGTCTTTGGAGGCGAGCTGCAAACATATCAACGGGCTCTTCAGGTTGTATCTTACAGGAAAGAATTTCGCCAAATAATTGCATATGGCGTGCCCGGTTATCAGGCTGAAAATGCAATTTAAGTTTAGTCCAGGCTTCATGAGGGTCGTCGATATTTTCTATGATTCTCCGGAATTCATTTTCCACATTTAAATACACTATTGATAGGGCAGACCTGACTCTGGATTGGTATTCTTTTGTCGCTACAGAGTCATTTTCATCAGGAGCCTTTTCAGTGCCATTAACTATGCTCCACGCATTTTTATCTAATAGTAGATACTTTACGTCAGCTGCCCAAGTTCCATAATTGTGAGAATTCAGTTTTGTTATGCACACCTGTATGTTAGCCATGGCCATGATTTAAACAGAAGGTATTACATGAAAAAGGAGAAAAAAAATTTTTTTTTTTTTTTTTTTTTTTTTTTTTTATTTTAAATAACGTACTTAGTAATCAGATAGTACAAAAATTTCTATTATAAATGATCCAAAAAAAACCTTTTTGTATTTCATCTCAATAGGAAAGAAAAAAACATATAGCCTTCAAAAAAAATTTTATATTGCGGCCCCCCCCTCTAAAGTGACTCGGAGGTCCAATGGCCGCATACTACAAACAACTGTCAAAAAAAAATGTTTGAAATGTCACCAATTAGGTTATGGCCGCCGTAAAGGGTTTAAAAGCGTATTCGCTTCTGGCCCATAACCCGTGATCGGTTCTGTAACAAGAACCGTCTAAAACAAAATAAAATTTAGCAGCTTATAACAGTGTAACTACGGTGACCTAAGAGAGTAAGTATTGGTGACATTGTGACAGTGTAATGTAAGACATTAAAGAAACTGTTTTTCAGTAAAACAAGGCTAACGTTTATTAACGAAAAATAAGTGCAAGTTTAAATAAAAACATGTATAAATCCAGGTGAAAAATATAACAGGCATAACGTGAACAGAAACAAGTTCAGTTAAAGTTATTCGATGTCATGAAATAATATTCAAGTTTAAATAAAATATGTATAAACATAGATGGAAAATATAACTGGTAAAATGTAAACAGAAAATAAGTTCAAATCTGTATTTAAATTAAAAACATTCTATGTAATGAAATAATGTTACTTATTGAATGGCATGGCATGGCATATAACAATACTAGGATAGCAATGAAAACAAAACGGACTCACGTATGGATGACTGCTCTCGACGTACTGAAAAAATTTCCATGATATGGCACACCAACTATTTCGATGAAAAGTCTTAAGAAAACTGAAGATAATAATGTCCACAAATAAATGAGTATGAAGACGTAATTAACAACACAAATGGACTATGACCGCTGGTAAAATGAAACACGGGCGAAGTTGATAAACCATTTTTCACAATCAAATGTCCAGCAATGGATTTGGCGTAATTAAACAACTAGATGTTAACTTTAAAACTTTAAAACTGGATGAATTAAAATACATTTCTGAAACTATATCATATTGACGTTAACATCAATTATCTTGAGACATAACATCACTTCAAAATCCCCAGCACAATCTATCTCCGCCGGTTTAAATAGCAGCGGCAATTCCGAAACTGGATACGCCCCTCCGAGTTGAGCAAGCGAGTTCCTGACTTGCGATGGAAGAAATGCAAGACAGCCATTTGCGAGTTGCGATCCGCGATGCTTGCGAATTGCGACCGAACGGAACGATAAAACCAGGATGAACACACCCATCAGCGACGATCGGAAAAACAGAAGATAAGCGATTGATTTGAACATGTAAACAAAAGATCGGAAGATTGGAAAAATGCCGGCAAAGAAGAAAAATGGAAGTTGGAACAAAATATAAGATAGTAAGCCATGCCATTTTACAATATTACGATATATATAATTAGAATTATGTATTTTAGAGTGTTAAGGAAGAAAAAATGGCTGACAAATACAATTAACATCAACTTGCGATTGATAATTTTTTTTTTCAGCTGTTTTCAAACAGAATCTTTAATAGCTATAAGTTTCGATTCATTATCAATTATCTTGTCACTATTACTGTCTTCGTTTACCTTAAGGCTCCTGTCCCTGCTAGCGAAAAAAATTGCGAAATAGTGCTATTCCTATGGGGAGGTTCTTTCTAATATCTCGTTTGCTTTTTTTTTTTTTTTTTTTTTTGCATATTATGGGTGAGGTCCTTCTCCAAATCGCTCCTTTTTTATTTTTTTTCCAGTTTAGTTGCAGATATTTTTATAAAGTTTGTTCCATTTTCAAAACCAGTTTCGAAAATGAAAGTGTCATTTTGGAAAATATCTACTACCAAAATCGAAACAGTTAAAAAGGGAGCGATGTGGAAAAGAACCTCAGCTATCCATTGTATATGTATCTGTATATATATATATATAGAGAGAGAGAGAGACTCCTTGCACGTGACGTCACAAGCTTCATCTGGCACCTAAACAATGCGCAGATGTGAGATTTTCACATTTGTAAATATAGTGATTTACGCTTCATTTTTTAATTACTTAGAAAAATAATGCAAGAATAAGAAAAATAAACATTAAACACAAAGACTTTGACGTGCTTTAAATGGCAAAAGGGGAGTTATGATGTTTTGTTTGGGCTCCAGATATGCACCAGATTAGAGCATTAGCCGTTGTTGTGACGTCAATGCAAGGGGTCTATATATATATATATATATATATATATAAATTTTGAAATTCAAACCAGTTATTAGAAAACAATCTTCCAATAGGAATTAGAGATCTGCACGGGGCGGGGCCAGGCTTTATTCACTAATCTTTCCGGGTTAGGCTCGAGCCTTACATTTTTTCATGAAGGATCGGGCCTGACTTATTTTTTTCGTACGAAGCCTGAACTGATTTCATTCTTCCTAGTCTTCATGGGTCAAAATATCTAGGCCCACTTGAATCAACTTGAATGATAATCATTTTCGCGACGATGCCAAGTCATTAAATTTGGCTTGGTCCAAAATTTTTGGAAAAAAAGGCATTTAATTTTAAATCACTATTATTTGACAATTAAACATTAAGCTTTATTCTTTTTAAAAAATCGTAAATTTCTAGGTTTATTAAAATAGAGTTAAAGGCATGCAAAAAGAACCTGCCCATGACGGCATCTTCTTTTAAACTTAAAACTGTAAATTTCTTTTAAATTTTTTTAAAGCTGATCATCTATGCAAAATGATTACAATAATACCCGAGGAAAAAATATATTATACATTTACACTTGCGAAGAAGAGAAATTGTCTATAACATAATTTTTCTTTTCAATGCGATTCCATCTTAGAAGATTTAAATTTTACCATATCCCATTTTAACTATTTTTTGTATCCATTACATGGAATATGGATTAATTATATTAATGATAACTGAAACATTTACATATAACAAACAGAGATTCTATAAAAACATAAATATCGCAGCAACCTACAGCACTGCTGCATAGATGATTAAAAACGTTTGAAAAAAAAAAAAAAAAAGAGGTTTAAGATAAGTTTTTTTCGTCAGAATTCTACCATAAGAATAAAAATCATGTACTGTAGAAATTCACTCGGACCGAAATTTTAATATTTTTTCCGGTGCGAACCGGACACGGGCCGTGTTTTTAGCTATTATTGGGCCGGGTTGGGCAAATATTTTTTCCGTTTGAGCCGGGCCGAATTTTTTCTTTGTTTGGATCTGTCTGGAAATTTTGGCTCGTTTAGACTTCTAATAGGATTAGCATTCGCCCGCGAGTGTCTTAACTCGCAGGGACAGCCTTAACGCTGTGTTCTCAAGCTCAACACTCTGCTCAACAAGTGAAAAAAATTTTGACACATTTACAAATTTATTTTTTAAGGGATATAAAGACATAAAATAGCAAAGCCTGGCCAAGGAAAATATTTGGAATCGAACTAAATTTTCAATTTTTTGATCGATAAATAACCTATTGAGTTATAAAAGGTTTTGGTCATGTAACAAACGCATTTTTTACCCCTGTGTAAGAGATTACTCTTCTTTCGCGCTGAAAGTCGGTTCAAACCGCCTATTTTGACACTATTTTCTGAAAAATCTATTGTGTTTGCAAAAAAGTGGTAAAATGAGTTGGTTCGATAGTTTAACACCTGTTTCTTTGATGCATTTCGGAACAAAAATTAAATTTAAACCTATGTCATAAAGTAGCTCTTTTTTATATGAAAACAGCCTTAATCTCATTTTCAGATTGATATTTAAAATGTTAATTTTATCATTCTTAAATTTTTTATCAAACTCAAAATTTTAAAATTTTAAATCTGGTAGTCCAAATCTTTCGAATCACTTTCAATACACTCAATTAAGAACTTTTTCCTAGCTTCTTTACTTACTACCATTTTTTTAAAGTTTAATTTTTAGGCATTAAAATAAGTCATAAACCAGCAAAGACTTTTCTTCTATATTAAAGCCATTTTCCCCTTAAATTTTTTTAGTTACATTAATTTTTTTTTATAAAGAACCGTAAGAACAAAAGTAATATGATAGAGGCTTGGATAGTTGAAGTTAGTATAATCAGCTCTCATTGTATTTTGTTTAACTTATCAACCTTTCAAAAAAAATAATAATAAAATAAAATAAAAATAAAATAAATAAAATTACATGACTTATTATTAACTCAGGTGTATCACTCTATTAAATACTATTGCGTAATTTTGTATTAAATTTAAAAGATTGCAATATGATATTATTTGCAGAAGATCTTCCAAAACTGCTGTTAGAAAAAAAGGTGTCACTTCCATTTATTTATTTAGAATATGGAAATAATAATTTATAAGTTACAGAAGTCGATAAAGAAGGAAAAAACTGTAATACTAGAAAAAATAAAATAAAATAAAATAAAAATATCTTGAAAAATATTTTCTGATATTTCTGCTATTAAAAATAAGGTTTTATTTTATTTTATTTTCATTTATTTATTTTGAATATCAAACTGATAATCTGTAAGTTACAGAAGTCAATACAGAAGAAAAAGACTATAGTATTAGGGAAAAAATACAAAATTCCATGATAAAATATAAACACTTTTAAATAGCTGAGAATAACGTAAAGAACTTTATTAATTAAAAAAAAATCATTATTTAGATAGTTTGCTACAGAGTAAGATGAAATGAAATAACCTCGTTGTTCTTTTCAATAGACTCTCTTTAAAATAATTATTTTTTTCGATATCATTGAAAGACTTTTTAAATAATTACAATTAAAGTAATTTTTCAAACAATTTTACGTTCAAATACAGAAGCTGGTTTTTACTGATAATCTGTGTAAAATTTATCCAAAAGACAAACTGCAGCTTTTTTTAATAAATTAAATCACTGCCCCACCCCTGCCACGCTTTTACTTTTCTCTTGATATACCTAAAAATTATTAAAAAAAGAATCTTTACTAATTATATGAGTATACAAAATTTCAAACTAATCGGTTAATAATATCGATGAATAAATGTGTTTCAGTAAAATTAAAAAGGATAAATATCTCTCTTTATAGTATATCGAAGAATCCCAAAATTTATTTTTGAATGTAATATAATCGAATTTATGTGCCCACAAAATTAAAAACTATTCCATTAATAATTTGTTAAAATTAAATTAAGTAAAATTAAGATGGAGCTCCCCACCCCCCCCCCTCTTTCACCTAGTCTCTACATCGACAATTTAAGACGCAATACACACGAGCAAGCTAGGACATGATACGCACCATAGAACGAGGACGTAAATTATATGGGAGAACGAGGACGTAAAACATGCCGGCAAACCAAGACGTCATACACACCACAAAGTGAAGACGTAAAACTCACAGGCAAGTCAGGACGTGAGCACACCGACAACTCAGGACTTGAAACATACCAACAAGCCAGGATGTCAAACACACCGACAAACCAGGACATCAAACACACCGACAAGTCAGGACGTCAAACACACTGACAACTCAGGACGTCAAACACACTGACAACTCAGGACGTCAAACATACCGGCAAGCTAAGACCCAAAACACACCAGCAAGCCAAGACTTGAAACACACCAGCAAGACAGGACGTAAATTTCACCGGTAAGAAGGGACGTAAATTTCACTGGTAAGAAAGAACGAAATACAACATACGGCATACACACGGCTATGTAAGGAAGTAATGAAGACTCTCTACCTTAATTTCAACTTTTATGAAATATGAAGTTTTCAAAATAAAACAGTAATATGGTGAATAACTGTATTTTCTTTCAAATAAAAAACGATACAAGAAAATCACGTTGCCTTTTAAGAAAGAAAAAAAAAGGGGGGGAGTGGCATAATATGTCGTAAGGTAAAATGAGATCATTTCTTTTGTTTTTACAATACGACTCCCTTCAATATAATTATTAATTTTCTATATCACTGAATGATTCTTTTTTCATTATTACAATTAAAGCAAAGTAATTTTTCAGACAATTCTATGTTTAAATATGAAGGTTGTTTTAAATGATAATCTGTATAAAATTTGCATAAAAGATAAACTGTAGCTTATCTTTTTTTAATGTTTGAAGGTAATCGGTTAAGGCCCCTGTCCTCGCTCGAGGAAACGCTCGCGAGCTAATGCTATTCCTATGGGGAAGCATTTTTCTAATAACTCTTTCGCATTTTGACATTTTTGAATTTTTTTTTTTTTTTTTTTTTTTTTGCAGCGGATAGCTGAGGTGCATGCCGACCGCGCACCTTTTTTACTTTTTCGATTTTGAGTGCAGATATTTTTTACAAAGTTAGTTTCACTTTCGAAACCGGTTTCGAAACTGAAAGTGCTTTAAAAAACTATCTGCAATCCAAATCAAAAAAGTAAAAAAGGTGCGCTATCGGCATGCACCTCAGCTATCCACTGCAAAAAAAAATTATTCAAAAATGTCAAAATGCGAAAGAGTTATTAGAAAAATGCTTCCCCATAGAAATAGCATTAGCTCGCGAGCGTTTCCTTGAGCGAGGACAGGGGCCTTAATAGCACCGAAGAATAATCGATTTTAGAAAAATTAAAAGGGACAAAATATTGCGACCCTGGGCATGGATACTTACCACGGCCCCCTTGCTAAAATACTTCAGGTGAGTTAATTAAAAAAAATTCTATAAACATATAAATTTTAATAATTACTTTAAAAAAATCTATCAAAAATTAAATTCATAGCTATTAATTTATTTTAAAATAATTATTTCACAATTAGAAAATTTAAATGAATAGACGTTTTATAATAAATTGTGTGGCGCTGATTTTCTTTTTATATTTAAGTCTATATAACGGAAATAAATATGCTACAATTAATAATAATTTCTCGAAAACATCAAGCTGCAAATATTTAAAATATTCAGGCGGCTCTACCAAAGATCTTAGAGGATCTTTGAGAGATTTTAGAGTGATTCTTTCCCTCTAAGGTCTTTGGCTCTACTGCCTACAAGCTATTATGTTCACCAACTTCCAAATAATCTGATAAGAACAAGAACAGGAACAGAATTAAATAAGAATTAAAAATACAATGCATTTCTTAAGTGATAAAGATAAAATAAAATTAAAATAAAGTTATTATGAATGTTTCGGAAAAAAAAGTTACCGGAAAAAGTGACAGAAAAAACAAGAGGGGAAAAAGTGACAAGGAATCGATAAATATTGAAGTAGTCGATAAATAACTAATAAAAACTAAAATGGTAACATATGCCTAATTTTTGTAATTCTCGTTCTGAACCAGGGTACACGCAGACAATGGGGGGGAGGGGGGGGCCTGGAGAAAACATTATTAAGGGGGCCCCCTTCTATCTTAAACCTTTTCGTAAATTATACTGAAGTGACTAAGACTAAAATTCATACCTATAGTATGCGTTCATAAAATTCGTACCAAGTACTATTCACATCTGTATGCATAATATCAGAAAAAATATAACTTTAAGAAAGTTAAAATGAATTTTTTTTTTTTTTTTTCGGTTACAAGAATAAAAGGATAAATGTGAGGTCTTTAAGGGAGCAGGGGCTACAGAAACAGAGGAGATAAGAGAAAAAAGTCCTTTAAAACTGAAAAAAAAATTTTTTTTTTGGTCACTTTTCGCAATTTTTATCATTTGACACTTTTTTAATGAAAACCTTATATCTGTCCTTAAGGGGGGGGGTTCAAGGCAGGGGGCCCGGGGCAATTGCCCCGCATGCCCCTGCATTAGTCAATCCGTAGGCACACATACCATTGGGATAAGATGCTGGTCGGCAGAAGGTACATGACAATAATGTCTTAAATAAGTTATGGCTTAACCCTTTGCGGCGCAGAGCAGATTCATTAAGTGTTGAAATTAATGACTGACACTGGAATTTAAAATGCACTTTATTTGTAAATATGAAAAAACTATATTTCATTAATTCAATAAGCCGCATATTTTAAACCAAAATTCCGATACCAATTTGGCGTTTGGGAATTAAAATTAAGTGGTTTCATAGATGTACCACCGCGCCACAAGGGCTTAAATGGAAAAATTTTAGAAATGATTTTTATCGATTTATAATATGGCTGAGAAAAGATAATTACAAATGAAATAAAATACATAATTATTATTATTTATCATAATTTATTTATTGTTATTTTATAGTATCAGATATCTTTATTAAATTAAATTAATTATTTAATTACATTAATATATTAATTACTGCATTACACTATAAATATATATATTACAATGTATAAATATATTATGTAAATTTAAATATAATATAATAAAATATTAATACATAACTTTATAATAAAAATAATTACAATAATAATATATAAATTATTACATATAGTTAAAATCATAAATAATATTAAAATATAAATTTTAAAAATATAAATATAAAGGAATAAATATAAATCATATAAATATTAAAATTATATTGTATTAAAAAATTATTAGTAACTTTCCATTACATTAAACTAACCATTATATGGTGAGGTTAGTCTTTGCAAAGCATAAAAAATAAATATAAGAATAGAAAAGATTATCCCCAAGCTATGTGCGTTTCGAAAACTGCTTGTGAAAACACGTGCAAAAAAAGATACAAATTACTACGTCGTAGTAAATAGTATTTTTCCCCCGCCTCCTTCAAACCAGTTTAACCCCTTATCTTCATAATCCGCGAAACATGTATTTTCACTGCACAAATGGGGACGTAACATTTCAGCTATACACACTTCTCTCTGCGACACACATGTGGGCTATACACATTACTTTAAAATACCGGCAAATGAGGACCTATAAAAATATTGCTCATGTTAATGTCTTGATACTAAAAATACATCACTTAACAATATAAAACAGAAATTTTTAATTTTTCCAACCCGGGACGTCCCCGGTTGAGTGTGTGTCCTAGGTTTGAAGGTGTGTATACATATTGAAGTCCCCGATTCGCACCTCTTGCACACACACACACACACATATACACTATATTGCCATTGATTATGGACACTTGCGATTTTAGACATTTTACTAAATATCTAGAAAAATTCATGAGGAATCATCTCGAAACTCTTAGTGTATAAATATAATAGGATACGTCATACATCTCCGTGAAGATTTTTTACCGAAACGCCATAGGGGACCGTCAACAAATTAAAAAAGAATGAATATCTTTTGAATAACCCTGTCAAAACTAATGTAGCAAAAGCGCTCAAACTCTAGATTATGATTGAATGCCTTATTGTAATACACTGTGTTCATTTTTATGCAAATAGCATGCACACTCGCAGAGTAATTAAGGTTTTTATAAAAATGGTCCCAAATTTTTCCAAGTTTTTCCATTATAATTTTCAGAGTTCTTAATATAAAATAATATTATTTTCAGAAAATATGACAAACAACATTGCACACAGTACCCTGTAATCAGAATTAAAAAATAATAAAAATTGTATGAAAAATGAGTAGGTTTACTATATAATTTTTTACTGCGCATGCATCAAAGATATCAAAATTTCATTTGCATATTATGTTAGCTAAATGTATAGAGCAACTTTTGTAAAAGTCTCAAAATCATAGCTTGAAAATTCTGAAAGTAATCGTCTATAGAAAAAGGACAAAATCCGTTGTTTCCAAAATGAAGCAAAAAAATGAGGGATTTTATCCAAATGCAGTAGTACATCCCATATTGTGTATTCTATATTGACACTAATCAATGAATATATGGATACAACCCCTCTTGTTTTTGCTTCATTTTGAGAATAACGGATTTTCGACTTATTCAATCGACGATTATTGTCAGAATTTTCAAGTTATGATTTTGTGACTTTCACAAAAGTTGCTCTATACATTTAGCTAACATAATATGCAAATGAAATTTTGATATCGTTGACGCATGCGCAGTAAAAAATTATTTAGTAAACCAACTCATTTTTTATACAATTTTCATTATTTTTTAATTCTGATTACAGGATTCTGTGTGCAATGTTGTTTGTCATATTTTCTGAAAAAAATATTATTTTATATTAAGAACTCTGAAAATTATAAGGAAAAAACTTGGAAAAATTTGGGAACATTTTTATAAAAACCTTAATTACTCTGCGAGTATGCATGCTATTTGCATAAAAATGAACAAGGCTTATTACAATAAGGCATTCAATTACAATCTAGAGTTTGAGCTCTTTTGCTACATTAGTTTTGACAGGGTTATTCAAAAGATATTCATTCTTTTTTAATTTGTTGACAGCCCCCTTTGGAGTTTCGGGAAAAAATCTTCAAGGAGATGTATGACTTATACTATTATATTTATATACTAAGAGTTTCGAGATGATTCCTCATGTATTTTTCTAGATATTTAGTAAAATGTCTAAAATCGCAAGTGTCCCATAATCAGTGGCAATATAGTGTATATATATATATACAGGGTGTTTCTAAATTCATGGTCCAAACTTTAAGGGGTGATAGTACACATCAAGACAAACAATATTTAAATAGGAAACCAAGGGTCCCAAAGTCTTCCGAAGAAGATAGGCGCCATTAAAGTTTAGGGTCCAAAAATTAAATGATTATGAAAAACAGAAAAATTGGTCGATTCGTTTGCGGTTTTCACTAAAATTATTCTTTATGTCAGTATTGTCTTGAAAATAAATTATAAAGATAAATTTCAAAAAATGACGATAGAGGGCGCTTAAGACTTTAGAGTAACGAACAACTATTTTTTACCGTTATTTTTTGCATCTCATTAAAGGTTTCGTAAGCTTAGACTTAAACTTAAATTTTGAGCTCAAAATCTGAATAGTTGGAAGCAGTTAAGTAGCACAAACTTAACTGTCTTCAGAGGGTTTTAAATTCAAATGATTATAAAAAACGGAAAAATTGGTCGATTGATTTGCAGTTTTCACTAAAACTATTCTTTATGTCGGTATTTTATTGAAAATGAATTATAAAGATAAATTTCAAAAAATGCCGATAGAGGGCGCTTTAGACTTTGGAGTAACGTACAACTATATTTTATCATTATTTTTCGCATCTCATAAAATTTTCTTAGAAGTTTAGACATAAACTTAAATTTTGAGATGAAAACCTGAATCGTTAGGAGTGGTTAAGTAGAGCAAACTGAACTGTGTTCAATGGGGGTGGGGAGGTTCAAATTTCAAATTATTTTAAAAAACAGAAAAATTGGTCGATTCGTCTGCCGTTTTCGCTAAAACTATTCTTTATGTCAATATTTCCTTGAAAATAAGTTTTAAAGATTAATTTTAAAAAATACCGATAGAGGGCGTCTTAAACTTTAGAGTAACCAACAACTATTTTTAAGCGTTATTTTTTGTATCTAATTAAATGCTTGCAAATGCTTAGATTTAAATTTTAAGCTCAAATTCTAAATCGATGGAGGTGTTAAGAAGTGGAAACTGAACAGTGTTCAGGAGTTAAAATGTTACCCTCCCCACCCCTCGAACACATTTCAAATTTCCGCACTTAATTACTCAAAACGATGCAGATTTTGAGCTCAAAATTTAAGTTTGAACTTTTACAAGCATTTAATTAGATACAAAAAATAACGGTTAAAAATAGTTGTTGGTTACTCCAAAGTTTAAGGCGCCCTCTAACGGTATTTTTTAAAATTAATCTTTAAAATTTATTTTCAAGGAAATATTGACATAAAGAATAGTTTTAGTGAAAACGGCAAACGAATCGAACAATTTTTCCGTTTTTTATAATCATTTGAAATTTGAACCTCCCCACCCCCATTGAACACAGTTCAGTTTGCGCTACTTAACCACTCCCAACGATTCAGATTTTCATCTCGAAATTTAAGTTTATGTCTAAGCTTCTAAAAAAATTTTATGAGATGCGAAAAAAAATGGTAAAATATAGTTGTACATTACTCCAAAGTCTAAAGCACCCTCTATCGGCATTCTTTGAAATTTATCTTTATAATTCATTTTCAATAAAATACCGACATAAAGAATAGTTTTAGTGAAAACCGCAAATCAGTCAACCAATTTTTCCGTTTTTTATAATCATTTGAATTTAAAACCCTCTGAACACAGTTAAGTTTGTGCTACTTAACTGCTTCCAACTATTCAGATTTTGAGCTCAAAATTTAAGTTTAAGTCTAAGCTTACGAAACCTTTAATGAGATGCAAAAAATAACGGTAAAAAATAATTGTTCGTTACTCTAAAGTCTAAAGCGCCCTCTATCGTCATTTTTTGAAATTTATCTTTATAATTTATTTTCAAGATAATACTAACATAAAGAATAATTTTAGTGAAAACCGCAAACGAATCGACCAATTTTTCTGTTTTTCATAATCATTTGAATTTTTGGACCCTAAACTTTAATGGCGCCTATCTCCTTCGGAAGACTTTGGGACCCTTGGTTTCCTATTTAAATATTGTTTGTCTTGATGTGTACTATCACCCCTTAAAGTTTGGACCATGAATTTAGAAACACCCTGTATATATATATATATATATATATATATATATATATATATAAAATTTTTTCCTGTAGCTGGTGATTTATTCAATGGAATCACAAATTCATGCATTCCTATGCTTTAGGCAGCCTTTATGTTTTGCTTTTTGTCTCTTTTCTTATCTATCTGGATGTACACTTTCATCTGCCTATAATATACATTTTTTGCTAGATATTGCAAATATTTTACTAGGATGTGGTGTATTAAGAGTATACCAGAGGAATGTAAATGAAATGCTTCATTAAAATGATTTTGTTTCATGTTTTTTAAAGGTTGCCACCAACACAGAGACTAGCAAGAATGTTGGAAATGCTATATTATATGAAACAGTTTTATCCATAATGGATATTAAATCAGAAAGTGGTCTAAGAGTGAGTATACTGCAGCTCTTATCTACTTACGTATTTTTGCATTATAATTTTGAATACATTTCTTTTTCCTTTTTTTTTCAGGTGCTGGGTGTTAACATTTTAGGAAGATTTTTATTGAATACAGACAAAAATATAAGGTGAAATTTGTGTTATGTATATAAATGTCTTAACAAATGTACAGACATGGGGAAAAAAAAAGTTAACACCCCTACTAACTCTGCAAAAAATTATTGTAGAAGAAAATTACTCGTACCCAACAATTGGAAATAAAGTCTAATTTCAAATGATGTATGTATTATTTGTTTAGGGCCCATCTACATATTAAAATTAACCCTAAATTTGTTTTCTTCAATAACAGTACATAATTCTGGCAGCATAAATGAATTCCACACCCTTCAATTAGCCTAAAAACAAATTTTCATGCAATTTATATAAGTTTCAAGAAATTAATTATTTTAAAATGAGTATATTGTAAGGACTATCCAAAGTTCGGTACTCTATTGTTGACCAAGATAGCTCCCTTCTTGATCAAGGCATCTTGAATACTAATCAAGACATCTTGGATGCTTGATATCATAAGAAGTTTCAAAATATATCTAATCACTTTTATCGTAGGCAGCCCCTTAAACCACCATTTTTTCTTTTTTTAAGCATAATTTGAAAACTACTTGGAAAAAAATTTATATTTTGGATTTCCATAAAGCAGGACTTAATGAATCTAAATCCATAAAAAAAATTGTAGTTTGTAATTCATAATTTTTTCAAATATTAGTTTCATAAGTCATATTACTGAATAATAAAAATTGCTAATTCAACATATTTATGTTTGCTGATTTTAATATTATTGCAAATCTCACATTTAGTATTATTACGTATCTCAAAAGTTAACACATTAGGAATATAATTTCAGGATATATTAATAAAAATATGAAAATGTAATTTAGCATTAGAAACACTAAATTTTGAATTTTACAATTCAAATACTTATCATTCAAATGACATGAAGTTTGATGTCTAGGCATAGTTTGAATTGAATATTTCAAATAGCTTTTAAAATTAGGTATTGCCATTGAAGAGAATAAAATTTGGGTTTCTTTTAATATGTGTATGGCCCCCTGAACAAATTTCATACAAATCATTTAAAACTAGGCATTATTTCCAATTGTTTGGTACCAGTAATTTTTTCTGTGATAATTTGTTGAGGAGTTGGGGTGTTTACTTTTTTTTCCCATGGCTGTACCTTTTTGATTAAATGTATATACTTAATAAGGTTGATGATAGAATTTTTATTATTAGGATAATAATATGTGAATAATCACTTTTGATTTATTTTAAAATTCCTAAATTTGTTAGGAATTGAATACGAGCTAAAAACTGAAATTACAGTAACTCCTATTTAAATAGAATCTTAGTAGTGACTCAAAACAGAAGATTTTTTATAATCAAGGTTAAAGAATGTGATCTTTCACTGATAAACTTTTGACTCTAAATAATTGTGCCAAACAGAATTTTTTTTTATAGTATCAATTAAAGAATGTAATTTTTCATTGATAAACTTCTTGCTAAATGAGTAAAAAAAGGTAATAAATAATTCTTTAACCACTTCAACTTTTGCCCTAAGATAAATCAAAGGCACTGTTTCCTTATACCTGCTACCAGCAAAGTTGTTAAAATGATATAATTGGAATCAGAGTTCATTTTAGGCGTTTTTCGCGAGGAGGGCTGTCCTGTCAGCCCTTCATTTCAAGATTTGCTGCCCTGATGGCTCCACTGTCCAAAAGTGCCTGGCAAGCCCATCACTTGGAAAATTGACAAAAGAAAAAAAATGTTCTCTTTAAGTTAATTTCATCGCTTATTTAAAGCAAACACTAAACTATTTGTAAACATTATATAACCTCCTCCTTTTAATCCAAATATGTTCCTTTTCACAAATCCCCCTATACACACGCACACATCATACAGACACCAATTATTTTCAGAACTCCAGCAACCACACTAGCATAAATTTCTCTCTCTCTCCTATGTCTCAGTTACTGTGAAAGTTTGGTTTGGGGGGTGAGGGGAACAGAAAAGATTTCCCAAATCTTGCTATTAGTGGATAAGTAGCCCCAGGGGTCATGAGTCGAGACATGGGAGAATGACCCAAAACACAAACATGCAATTTGTTCATAGTAGTGATTTATAAAATAAAAGTCATACACATGCAATGCTGTAAAAAATTCACAAAAATGGTTAATTTATACTTTTTTTCCCCCAGTTCTTAATATTATAGTTTGATATCACTGCTGAAATCAAAGTTTTTTTTACACCCAGGGCAACCATGGATTTTGCCCCCCCCCCTTCTGCCAGATATATTTACAAAGAGAATTTTACTAATTATCTAATAGCTGACTTATTTTAAAATTAACCCTCCAAGCGTCTTGCAAATGGGTAAAATTGTAATGTTGTTTTCTCTCCATTTTGTTTTAAATGCTAATAAAATATGATTCTTTCAATATTACATAAAAAATCTTATTTAGGAATATAAATGTAATACTTGAGAGTCTTAATCATTCTTCAATACTTTGAAAATTCATTAAATTTATAGAATTATAATATCCTAAACATTGCTTATATTGCAGTGAAACCTGGAGCTTAGTGTATGGAATATTACAGGAGAAACGCTTAGAGGGTTAAAATATGTAATCATATGTAATACTAAACTTAATAATTTGCTCTGACAAATATTGATTCATTAAAATCTTAAAAACAGAATTTAAAACAATTCATCTTTATACAGGATCGCTAGAGAGTAATTTAATTTGTTTTCTATATCATACTCAGACTCTTTGATGCTTTTCCTTTTACATGTCCCAGATAGTATGATTTCAACTATACTGTACTAAATATAGGCGTGAAAAAAATCTGCAAATAAAATCTTCATTTGATGCCTTTTCATTTTGCTGCTGGCCAACATGACCTTCTGCCCTCCCCCCACCCCCCTCCTAGTTTCAGCCCTGGTCATCTATATATTTTTTTCACATTAAAAGAAATGAAAACTCTCTGTAAAAAACATAAAGAGAAATATTAAAATAAAAAGAATATTGCCCAGTTAAACTGATGGCATTGAGCTCACAGGCTATGCATACTAATTGTACATTACAGCCTTATATTTTCAAGGGTTAATTCCGTTCGAAAAAAAAATTAAGAAGGGGAAACAGCTCTCCCCTTTCCCCTTTTTTATACTTAATCATTGAACCTCCTAAACTATCAAGGACATGCTTTATCATATAAAAAATCTACATCCAAAATTCAGAGCAAATCGGATAATTCTTAATAAAAACCATTTAGCAGTTATATAATTTAAGAGGAGTTATCCCCCTCTTTTATACTTAACCATTAAACTTCCAAAACTATTCAGAGATTTGAACAAAATCTGACAATTCTGCTTGAAAAACCCATTTATAAAAATTAAGGGGAGGGGCATTAGAACCCCCGTCCCCCTGTTTATACTTATTCAATGAACACCTAATAACAGCCATGGTATCGCCTCATCAGAATGATCCTATATCTAAATTTTGAACGAAAACTGTTAATTCTGCATGAAAATCCCGTTTATATCAGTTAAGGGGAGGGGCATGAGCCCCCGTTCCCCCTCTTATACATATCGAATGAACTCCAAAAACTAATCAGGGAAGCGCCTTATGAGGATATACTTATATACAAAATTTCAAGTGGATCTGATATTTTTATCATGAGTTATGGCGTTACGCACGAACGTACGAATGTACATACAGAACAGACGGGCACATAAGCTCTTAGGCTATGATAGCCTGTGAGCTAATTATTGACTGTCATATCAGTGAAGGGTGTAAGAAAAAAACGCTATTTTGTCAGAAAACATAAGTAATTTTCTATTAAAATATCAATTTTTAAATTTAATCCCCAATTTCTGATGCCTCAATTTATTAACTCTACAGTATGAATAAACAAAGGCAGCACACAGGACCAGCCTTTTTGAACTGACCTGAATGTAAGGAATAATTTAGGATATTTTTTTTCTTCCCCTTGGTAAAAAAAAAAAATTATTTTGCTTTATTGTGGCTGCCTATATGCACAGAAGCTCGCTGCAAATCCTTCTTTGTATACTTTTATCTATTGGAAAAAACTTTTTAGTTTTATTTGAAGACCCCCTATAATCACCACATCACACATCTGATTTATTGCCACCATTGGTTTTATGCTACCCTAATTTTATTAAACCTACCATATTAATTAACAAAATTTTTTATTCAAAGTAAGTTTAGTTTTCAGCTCATTAACTTTGATCTAACTGAAATTGGGATGTGTGCTACAACATACAAATTCTACTTAAAATCAACCCTTAAAAATTATTTAAAAATTCCTGCAACCCAAACTAAATATGCATCTTCAAAATTTATGATGTTTTTACATCATAATTTTGTTATTATTATTAATTTTTTTTTTTTATCAATCAATTTGAAGTAATTAATTCCTTCGGGACTCATTCACTCAACTTCACTTTTTTATAAGAAGTTTATTTTATTTCAATAATCACAAAAATGCTGTTATTTAATAATTGAAATATTACTTATCTTTTTTACTTGTGCAAAAAAAAACAAAAAAAAAAACTATAGCTATTTTTAAGAAAACATATATGGACCCATGAATGGCTTAAAGAGATCATCAATGGTGCTATCTATTCTATGGTTTGGAGATACACAGTTTGAAATAAGCTGTTAAATTTTTGCATAGATATTTATGCAGTACGTTTTTTTAATCTTAATTCCATGTTAAGAAAAATCACAACTTCTGTAGAAATTGAATCGGTGAGATGTGGTTTAATTGATTTTTAATGTTTGAAATGGTTCAGGCGAAAACCAGGAAATTGGCAGCCATGGTTATAAAAGTGGTTTGGAATCGAATAGCGTTTTTTTATTTTTCTACAATTGAGTTAAATCTTAATTAGCAAGTGATTGTTGTCTCATAAGGACCTCGATCAAACTGTCATGAGTCAGAAATTTGATTCAAAACGCCTATTTTGATAGCTTTTTTTTTTTTTTTTGAAAAGGCCTTATTTTTATTGAAAAATTGAAAAACTATTCGATTTTACAGATTACAAGCAAGAGTACATACCAATTATTGCATTTATAAATAAAAAAGAATTCAAAAATTTATCAGAAAGTGGTTAGTTTGAATTTGAGAATAGTCTTAGGAAAAAAAGCCAGCACAACAAAATGAAAGTAAATTTTCAGATGGGCTAGACCATTAAAAAAATTGCCTTTGTTTTGCCAGACTGGATTAGATCAGAGGTCTCAGTCCAGGCTCTTGCCGTGGAGACTTCTAATTTTGTGTATGTGTGTGTTTGTAATCTGTTCTGAAGATGCTGCTGCACGTAGAGCTGCAATAAGTATTTCTATGTACGTAGTTACACATCTCAAACCCCAATTTTGAGTTTATTAAATATTTGCTATTTGATTTTTATATATTAATAAAAATAATTAGATTTCTATTGTTCAGCCCAATCAATGTAGGTATATTTTGTCATCTAAAAAGTTTCTATTAATTTCTTCAATTTCTGTTACCTTTTTTTTTGGCAGAGATTTAATGCCGTTTTTAGAGGCTTTATTTTTTTCTTCTTTCTTTCTGTGTTTTACTGTGACTTTTCCATATTATTAAAAGGATTTAGATTTCAAACATTTAGCCTATCTAACATTGTAATTTTTGTGCTTTTTAACTTTTTGTGTTTTGCAATGTTTTTTCCACATTAGCGAAGCAAATTTGGCTTCAAATTTTTATGCTAATCAGGATCAGGGCCAAAACTAGAGAGGGGGAGAGGGAGCACATGCCCCGGGCGCCACCAGATCTGAAAGTGAAGGGGGTGCCAAATTAAGATTTTACTTGGTGTGTTTGATATAAAGAATGCATATATGCCCGGTGTTTGCCCCAGGTGCAAAAAAGGCTAGTTTTGGCACTGATCCTATTATATTACACTTTATTTCCTCCATTTTTGAATTTTTTGTGACTTTTTTGCGATTTTCTGCTTTTTGAAATGATATTTTTCTTTTTTTTTTTTACATAAAGGTTTTCTCTCATAATTGCAACACTAACTATAATAAACGTTCCCCTCAACATTTTTTGAATACTTAATGAAATTTTTAGTGTTTTTACAAATTCTGGAACATTTTTCCTTGTTAATAATAATAAAAAAAAAAAAAAAAAAAAAAAAAAAAAATCCTGACTTAATTTTTTAGTTTAACATTGTAAATTTTGCTGTCTTTTCAATAAAGTTTACTCAAAATTCAAAACAATTTTTTTATTTTTTGCTTTTTTATTCGATTTTTACAGTTTTTGCTTGTTACGCAGTGATTTTTTTAATAACTGTTTTGATCTTTTAGCCCATTATAGAAAATTTTCATCTCTTTTCAATTAAATTTATTTTGAATTTCTACAGAGGTTTTTAGAGTTTCTCATATTGTGCTATTTTTATACAGGCACAGACAACGCCACACAGATCATCTTGAAGTGAAATATCTATATTACTTCTAATACAGTAGACTCCCTCAAATCTGCACATAATTTACAGATGTAAACAATGAAGATTTCAGTTCAGATATAGGGGCAAAAAGAGAAATAATGTTTAAAGTTATTAATACAGTTTATTATTGTATTAATTAAATTTAAATTTACTAAATGCATGTGTTGCTATATATATACACGGGGGATCCAAAAGTCAGGACAAACTTTAAAAATGAATAATTCAAAAACGAATCAAGATACAAAGATACGGTTTGCACCAAACAGATGTAAAAGAAACCAGGTTTTGTGTAACAATGGAAAAAAAAGTTCTGTCGGCGACCAACAGATGGCGCTATAGTGACTTAATGCACCAAAAGATGATTTGCAAGTGAAAAAAATGTTGACAACTTACAAGTCAGCTGAATTACAGATAATTAGTACTGCAGTAAATGTTCAATGTACTGACCATCATTCAGAAGTACAGCTTTGAGACGAGGCTCCTCACCGTTCACAGCATAGAGTAGCATTTCTTGCATTATGGCAGACATATTTTGGCAGATGGCATCTTTCAGTGATGCCTTTTGGTTGCGGTACATCTTTGATTTCAATAATTCCAACAGAAAAAAGTCCCAGAGTGTCAGATCGAGAGATCCTATAGGTCATGCATGATTAAAGTAGCGACTGATAATGTGAACCTCCCCCAAATATTAAGAGTAGGAGGCATTACACAGGAAGAGCAATATGAAGAGGTGCTCCATCTTGCATAAAGGTAACTATTTGGAGTGCCTGTCATACTTGCAACTCAGAAATCCGACAGTGCCATCTGTTGGTTGCCAATAGAACGATTTTTTTTTTCACAGCCACACAAAACCTGTCTTCTTTTCTATCTGTTTGGTGCAAACCATATCTTTGTATCTTGATTAGTTTTCGAATTATTCGTTTTTAAAGTTCGTCATGACTTTGGGATCACCCTGTATATGTATTAATGTTTAATTTAAATAATTTTTTCCCAGACTCTCTAAAATTTTATCATTATGTAAATGTTATATGTAAAATAACTCTATGACATTAATTTTCCATTCTTAAGATGCTACCTGAATATTGTTTTTGAAAATGGAGGATTCTTTGTTTTAAATAATCCTTGTGACTAGTTCTAAATTTCAGTAGCATGCATTCCTTTCATAAAATATTAAATGCAATAAATTTTTATTTTGAAATTTCTTTAAAAAATATTGTTTGCTGGCTTGGTAATGTATTTTATCTAGCCATAGACATTTTTAAATAATTGTTTTAACATTATCTATCAAAAATTTGTAAATTTATTAGAAACAGAAACTGTATAAATTTAGTAGAAATAAACATATTAATTTATGTCATTGCTCTTCCAGATATGTTGCTCTAAATACATTATTGTGCACTGTTCAAGCTGATTATAATGCTGTTCAGCGCCACAGAAGTACTATAGTCGAATGCTTGAAAGATCCTGATGTATCTATACGAAAGTATGACATTTTAATGTTCAAATTTAGATATTTTATCTGATTTTTTTTTATTTTAAATAAAATGTTTTTACTTGGTCTATGAATGTTATCTTTCATTTGATAGAAAGTTGATTTCCTTTTCTCATAAGTTTATCATCTATGTGCATTTCAAATTTAAGACTTTGGGTTTTCTTGTATTCTAACAACACCAAAAAATTATTACATTTGTATTCTCAGGACATATTAATCTGAAAATATTAGAATCTCTAAATTTTTAATGTTTATCAAAAGTTTATCATTCAAATGTCATGAAATTTCATTTCTAAAAATAGTTTGAACTGAAGATTTAAAATATTTTGTCAAATTTGCCATTAAAAAAAACATAGTTTGTGCTGGTTTTTTTATGCGTAGATGATTATGTCTCACTAAGCTTAAGAATCAAATTCAACTATCTCTTGTCATCCTACTCTATTCATGCTCCCTCTTGTTTGTGTCACTCTTGTTATTAACAACATCATTTATAAACCTTTAAAATTGAAAACAAATTTCTGTTTGTTAGCATAGAATTTTAACAAATTATTGTATGAGTAAATTATACATGCACACATACTCACATGTGTGTGTGTTCTTATTTACATGTTCTCCTTCAAGGCTCTACTGCATTTGCTAGCCATATTACTTCCTTAACAACTCATAAACATATATATTGTAATACTATTGTGATACAGCATGACTTACAGGTTTTTTCAATCTTTGTTTTTCCTGGTTTCCATTTTTTCCCCCAATTTCCTATTTCTTAGCATCCATTTGTTTACTTATTTATTCCATAGCCTATCGTATGTTTCAAATCTGCCGCGAATTCGTTTTTACTTCCATTTCAATTAATTTATAAACTAGCAAAAGCCATGCTTTGTTTGGATTCGCGAAACATTATTTCATTAGTTATTTATTGGAAAAAAACCTTTTTTTTTACATTATTTGGTACTACTTGATTATTCTGTCGACCAAATAGGTACGGCCAAATTAAAAGATTAAATGCTAATGATTACATATACACATTCCCATAATTACGCATTTACATAACATTAAACTCGTATAAGTTGTTCGTTATGCCATCAAGTTATTTTTATTATGAAGTTTTATTTGTATTCTTAGTAATGTTTCATTAATTTATTTGTTCTTTCGTTATTTAAAATAAAAATTATGTCAATTTGTTTAATATGGCCAATTGTTTGGCGATTTGTATAATTTGGCAAAATTGATTGACGGGATAATCAAGTAGTACCTTAATTCGACTTTTTATTTGGATTTTTATTAATGTTTTACTAATTTATTTGATTTTTCGATATTTAAAAAAAAAAGCATCAATTTGTGCAATTGTGCTAATAGTTTGGCTATTTGTATTATTTGACGAAATTGGTCGACGGGATAACCAAATAGGACCCGAATTAAAAATCACTTGATGACATAACAATCACGTGTATTATGTTTAATGTCATGCAATGTGACATTTATGATAATCCATTATTGGCATTTAATCCTGAAATTTGGCATTATATTTTTGGTCGACGGGATAATCTAGTACCCAAAAATCTATTATGTTATATTGCCTATGGAATGAGGTGATAAAGTACAAAATCCTATAATATCTTGATGAAAATTAATAATTTGCCCACTGTATTCAAGCTGACCACCTTTAATGCGATAAACAGTAATAACTGGACGAACTTGGGCAATTCATTTCTCCTCGAAGAAAGTTAAGCCCTTTAATATTTAGGGATGTGGACCAGGATCCATATTATTAGCTAAAAAAAAAATATTTAGTTCATTATTTACTGTACATTTATGGCAAGTCTTTTGAGATCCGTCAGAGTGAATGCCAAGCCAACGATCATGAAAAATTTTACGAAAAATTTATTTAAAATTTTTTTGTGCATCTTCGAAATTTAAGACATTTTTCCGAGCACATGCATTCTCTTTCAGAAGAGATTCGTCATGTCGTCCTTTTGGCACAGATATCATATTACGCACTACATTGGAGCTATTTTTTTCAGACTCCAGTGACATATATGCACCGGAGTACTTAATTGGCGACAAAGTGTAGTTATTTTGCTTGACATGGTAACCCGGATATTGTTTATTTATTAATAAATTGTTTATTTACTTTTATTTTCTTTTTTTTAATTATATAAATTGTTTTGTTCCACAGGTATTAAACTTTTTAAAATTTATTGTTATTCCCTTTTTAAAATATATATATGATAACTGGTATTCGAAAACCAGGTTTTTGCCAAATTGGCGTCGGAAAAATTGCGCCGATATGGTGTGTATATGACATCTATGCCGTCGTTTTTTACGCTGGTATCTAACCTCTTGCCTTAAAGCTATATCATATTCGCATTCTTTTCATCCAGTAAGTATATGTTTCCTTGGCATTTTTTATAATAGAACTAATACATTCTATAAATTGTTTTTAAACGGCAAACTATTTAAAAATAGTACTACATATATCAAAATAATAATATATATGTTTCATTTGGTTTAATTTTCAATCTTCGAATTCAAATAATTCTTTACATAATGAATTTAACAATTAATTTTATTTGTTTACAATTTTTTTGTTGCCACTTTACGAAAAAATAAATAAATAGATAAAACACAATATAATTTTAATATGCGTAAGTGACATCAGCGTAAATGATTTTGTCGGAATAAAGAAAATACATTTTATTTATTTAATTAATCATGATTCTATCTACAATTGTTAACTCCATGAATTATTTATTGTTCTGAAAATATGCATGCTTTATTTCTTATTTCTAAAAATGCGTCCGTAATGGAAAAACATGTAAAATAAATAAATTAAAATAATAATTTTTTTAAAAGTTATTCTGTAAAAAAAATTATATTGTGCAAATCTACAGATCATAATTTATACATGTGTTTAATTTCAAATCAAAATACTGAATAGTTTTTTGTAAAGCGTACGACAAAATGTAATTTGAGTGGGCTAGTAGAGGATTCGCTTCGCTCATCCTAATTATCAAATCCGGTCTTTCACGTTTTGACGTATGCAATCGTTCTCCTTTCTTTCATCTGATCGCAACTTGCAGTCATTGCAACTCGCAATCTGTTAATCTTTGCATCTCTTTTTTCCATAAGGCAGGATCGCGTTAGCTCAACTTGTTGAAATGCAAAGGGGGCGTTTCACGGGTTTTTCGTCAACTGTCGTTCTGCTAGCGGTGTATTTAAAAGAGCTATTGTGTTTTGACTGGGAGAAGGTGGTGGTAGATGTCGTGTATGCTTTCATTTTACTGTTTTATTGTTTTAATGAAACTATACAGTTGTATTGAACAAGTGGAATCTTCATAATGAAGGTTTGTCGATCTTCTGTTGTGTTTTATTATTTGCTACCTAGTCATTGCTTATAGGCATGCTGTTTATTTTGGTTTTATTAAAATGTTTATATTGGTTAAAAAACATTTTACATAATATAAATTACATTTTTATTTTGGTTTAAATTTATCTGTTATACTTTGTTGTCGTTATATAGATTTTTTTATTTAAATATGCATTTAATTTATTTAAATAAATGTTACTCTTTTTATACCAATTAAAAAATGTTTCTTCACTGACTTATCACATAACATTGTCACAATATTGCCCAACACATATTTTTTTTCAGTGTCACTATTTTTTTCAGCTCATCTGCTCAATTTCAGATAGTTTTAGAACGGTTCTGGCTGCTGAACCGATCATGGGTTATGGGCCAAAGCTAATACGCTTTTAACCTTTTATGGTGGCTGTAACCTTGTTGGCGATATTATAAATGTGTGACAGGTGTTGGTAGTATGTAGCCATTGGACCTCCAAGTGTTTTCTAGTGGCGGGGGGGGGGGGGGGCAATAATAATATTTTTTTTTTTTTTTAAATCTGGATAAGTTCAATGAATTTTCTTTTTGTATTAAAAAAAATAAAATAAAAAGGGGTTTTATTTTTATTAAATGGATTAACTTTGATAAGTTTTGGATAAATCTTTAAAAAAATTTTTTTAATACCTTCATACTGTTTATCCGTATTTTTTTTTTTTTTTTTTTTTAAATAAAATTTTTTTTGTGTAAATTCAAAAGCATGGCAATGACAAACATACAGGTATGCATTAACAAGTTAAATGCTCACAATTATGGAACCTGGGCGACCGATGTCAAGTATCTGTTACTTGATAAAAATGCATGGGGCATAGTTAATGGAACAGAAAAGCCCCCTAAAAGTAGTGATGCTGTGGCCACAAAAGAATATCAAGCACGTGTCAGATCGGCTCTGTCTATTGTGTATTTGAATGTCGAAGCCAATTTTCGATAAATAATCAAAAACATAGATGACCTGCACGCATGAAGCCTGGACAGATTTGAAAGTGAATTTCTACCCCTATAATCGGGCGAGTCATATGCAACTCTTCTCCGAAGTACTATCATGCCGTATAGAGCCTGAAGAACCTGTGGATATGTTTGCAGCTCGCCTCCAAAGAATAGCAGACCAGCTTGCTGCTGTGAAGGAACCCATAAAGGAAATTTACTTGACGTTCCAGTTACTCCAGTGGCTCCCCAAAAAGTTTGATAATTTAGTACAAGGAATATTGCGTTGGCCTGATGATCAATTCAAATTCAAAAATGTCTTGACAGAACTAGTAGCCGAAGAGTCCCGCATCAAGTTATGAGAGGAGGATAAAAGTGATTTAGTTCAGTCCCACTTCTCAAGAACCTGAACATTTAAAAAGCCTGTTTATAAATCCAAGTTCAAAGGACGGTGCCATAGGTGTAGATGTGTTGGTCATCTTCAAAGCCAGTGTAAGCTGCCTCAACCTGTAACCTCTAGCCACGAATCTTCTCTTAGCACTAGCTCCAGAGATTCCTCAGTGTCCAAAACTAGCCCAATTCGAAGTCAGTCCAGTCATCCAAAATCCAGAAGAGATGTTTCCCGCACCAGGACCAGAGAACGGCGTCAACGTAAGACAATGGGCCAGGTAAATTACCTCATTCAATCTAACTTGAGTAAAATAAAATGTGGTGGAGACGCCTGGGTCTTTGACACGGGTGCCTCACACCATTTCTGTAAAGATAAAAATTTATATGTTAAGTTTAAACCTTTACATAATGAGGAATTGGCTGTTGCCGTTGACGGTGCTACATTTCCTATTGAAGGGACTGGGCTAGTTGATTTGAAAAAAAACGGGGAAATAGTTCGCTTCGGCGATGTTATGTTTTGTCCAAGCTTGAGACATAATTTAATATCTAGTTCTAGACTTGATGCAAATGGTTCTAAGTTCAAAGGAGGTGAGGGCAGGGTTAAGGCATATCGTGAAAACGGTACTTTGTTTCGTGCATTTCTTAAAAATGGCATTTACTGTTTATATCCTTATCCTAACCCTAAAATTAATAAAGACATGAAAACTAAAAGTAACGAAAAACTTAAAAAGGTACGTTTTTAAGCCTCAACTATTCAAAAAGATGATTTTAAATTGTGGCATAGGAGGTTGGGACACATTAGTTCTACACTAATAGAACATACAGTTAAATGTAATGGTGTGAGAGGCTTGCCACCTATAAAAAGTAAAGATTTCAAATGCAAAACATGTAAATTAATTAAACACAGGCAAACTTCTTTCCATCCAATAAATCAGATAAGACCTAAACGACCTCTCGAATTGTTACATACCGACTTGTGGGGACCAACAAAAATAACAGGGAGAAATGGAGAGAAATATTTTTTAACTATAACTGATGATTTCTCACGTAAAGTTTTCGTCTATCCTTTATGTAACAAAACACAAGTTTTTAAAGTTTTTACTAATCATGTAAAGAGGGCAGAGAGGTTTCTTGGCACTAAACTCAAAGAAGTTCGTAGCGACAATGGACGCGAATTTGACAATGATGCATTTACTAAATATGTTGAGGATAATGGAATTCATGAATTTACCAACGTATATTCACCTGAACAAAATGGGGTCTCGGAACGTTTAAATCAGACTATAATGGATGGTGCCTGCTCAATACTAAATGAGAGTAAACTTAGCTTAAAATTCTGTCCTGAAGCCATCTTATACATTGCATACACATTAAATCAAATATGTCATAAATCTCAGAAAAAGACACCGTTTGAATACTATTGTGGAAACAAACCTTCAATAAGACATCTTCGCCCTTTTGGTACAGTGGCATATGTGGGAGGTGCCCAGACAATTAAGAAGTTTAAAGTTTGAACCTAAAGCCAAAAAAGGGGTACTAGTAGGATATGCAATGTCAACCAAGGGGTACAGGCTATGGATTCCTGACACTAATAAAATCATAGAAACCATATATGTTAGATTTGGTGATGAATCAGTACCTAAAAATATTCACAAACACAGTGAGCAAGGCCCAAGTTATTCTTTAGGAACAAATCCTTTTTCCATTTCAGAGCAGCACAACGGAAACGATCTGGATCCCACTTATATTTTAAGTCCTGATCCACCTGAAATTGACCCTTTAACTGACATTCAACCAGATAAATTACCATCAGTAAAATCACCCTCTCCATTGATTATTCCCAGCACCTCAGAATCTTCTGACTCCGCCTCTGTTCACACATCCAAGAAGGAAAGTAACGAGGACAACGAGGAGTTCATGAAAACGCTGAGAGATGCTGTATGGTTCCGTAACGCTGTAACTAGGCCTGATAAATCGAGAACAGACATTTATTACTATGAGTTGGGTGAAACACAACGTTTAAGATCACTTAAAGAAGTGAGAGAATATTGTCAGCTTAACAGTATCAAATTTGATCTAACTATGTTTAGTTTTAAAGGGGATAACAAATACCAATGTATTGTAAAATCTTCTCCTAGTGCTAGCTCAAGTCCAAGTTACACACTTCCACACGCATCTATGCCCGGAGTAAATAAAACCAATATATGACTAGAAGAATCCATTCCAAACACATATAAACGAGCCTTAAAATCACCTCAATGGGAACTCTCGAAACAGGTAATGCAGAAAGAAATGGACGTCATAAACAAAAGACAAGTATGGGTTTTAACATCCTTACCACCCAATACTGAACCTCTAGGTTATAGATGGGTACTTACCATCAAACAAGACGATAAAGGGCAGGTTGCAAGATATAAAGCGAGACTAGTAGCTCAAGGCTATAAACAAGTCAGGGGGAAACTTATGATGAAACGTTTTCACCTGTAGTTAATTTTAGTTTAATTCACTTTTTCATTGCAGCCTTAGTTTCATGTCTCGGATGGATTCACACACAATGTGATCTGAAAAGTGCTTATCTTTACGTGCCTCTTTCAGATAACGTATACATAAAACAACCCCCAGGTTTTGAAGTTAAAGGTAAAGGCCATTTAGTCTGCAAACTCCAGAGGGCTTTGGACGGTCTCCATCAGAGTGGCCATGTTTGGTTTTATGAGTTACATAAAATTTTAATTTCTCTTGGTTTTAAAAAATTTGAATGGTGCAACTGCATTTACATATTTTCTAATTACATTGTTTTATTGTTATACGTCGATGACTTCGTTATTTTAAGTAACCATCCAAAACACATAAATAAGATTTTAACATTGTTAACTAATCATTTCGACATCAACATCTTGGGCAAAACTCATAAACTTCTTGGTGTAGAGTTTGAGGAAGATGGAGAAGGTGTTGTTTCAATTCATCAAATGCAATATATTGATGATATTTGTTCACGTTTTAAGGAATACAATTTTCCCATTGCTTCACTTCCCATAAATAAAGGTGTAGTGTACGCTAAGTCACAGTGCCCTCAAACTGATGCTGAAGTCCAGGAAATGTTAAAATATCCATATAGAAGTGTTTTGGGCTGCCTATCCTTCCTTACAAGCAGGACATGTCCTGATATATCTTATGCTGTCAATATTTTTAGCCACTTCCAAAGCAATCTTTATATTGTTCACTGGAATGGTCTCTTAAAATTACTTGGGTATGTCCAAAACACTAAGCATTACAAACTGAGGTTACCATGTCATCAAATTAATTTAATTACGTATACAGACGCAGACTTTGCAGCTAATCGAGATGACAGAATGTCAATGGGGGGACAATTATTAATGCTAGACAGATCTCCTATCATGTGGAGGGCATTCAGACAAAAATCTGTCTGCTTGTCTACTATAGAATCGGAGTTTGTGGCTCTAACAGAAGCAACTAAAGAGCTTCTTTGGTTTAGTAGGATCATAATTGAATGTTATGACCAACATATTTTTACAGGCCAACAAATTAAAACCAACCCTATTAGTAGACAACATGGCTTCCATTGATTTTCTTAAATCTCCCATAGAAAGTTATAGAACAAAGTACATAGATGTTAAACTATTTTTTGTACGAGACCTTTTAAACCAAGAGATATTCAATGTAAAACATGTAACTAATAAGGCTAATCTCTCTGATATCTTTACAAAACCATTAACGAAGTTTGACCTAAGAAAATTCATTGAAGTAATTTTTAGTTACAAGTAATAAATTTAATGTTTAAAAAAAATTTTTTTAAACACATCATTAAAATAAAAATAATATAAATATATATATTTTTGAAAAAAAACCCTCCTTTGAACTTAGGTCAAGCATTAAGATGCTTGTTTAACCTTTTTATGTTAAACCTAGAAGTTTAACATTTTTCTATTTTTCAAATTTGAAACTTGCATGTTTCAGTACTTTCTTTTATAATGTTTGAATCTGTGATTATACACTTGTTTTCTTGTTATTTCATATTTTGTTTCATATGCATATGTTCTCAGTAATATCATCACTTTTTCTTTCAATACCCTCATTTCCAACATCGCGAACAATTTAACTCCCGCTGGAATGTGATCAGACCTCATGATGGTTCATCCTCCGGGGTCCGAACAGCCCTGAAAAACGTCTCATGGGGTGAAATTGTAAATAGTCAGAGTGGCCTGCAGGGGGTAGCGGCCTTCATGAGTGCTCTGATCACAGGCAGGCCTGTCGCGGGCATTGTACTTTTTAATTTTTGTAAGTCCCTCTTTTTGATAATGGAAATGTCACATAGGTCCCTCCGTAGTGTTGAAAATCGAGCTGCATTTTTTTTGCATATATAAATAGGAAAAAAATGATTTTCTTTTATTTTAAGAAATCAAATAAGTGTTTCTCACATTTAAACTTTACTTTCAAATCATTTTCAAATGTATCTTGTTTCAAAAGCTTAAGCATGTTGTTTTTTTTTTTTTGTGTGTGAGCGCTCACAATCACAAATATAATCATGATCTTTATTGTTACTGCTATCATTGCATTTTTTTCTCATTAACATATCATGTATTTTCATATACTATCAAAGTGTTTTGCATTGTAATTCTTGTTTTGTTATTTTCATATTCATACTGTTTAGAATCTGTTAATATGATAATCATTTGTTTCTATAGTAATTATGCAAATGTAAGAAAAATATGATTGCATGAATGTGTTTTTTTATACTGTCAAGTACGGTGGAGCGAAAAAAATGTTTTTTTGAAAATCAAAAACGGGTAGGTGCCAAAAGTTGCCTTTATACTAGTACATCAACTGTGTGAAATTTTACCGCTGAAAAAAAATGGCTTGTGTCTGCGCTTTTGCTCCAAAAATTGAAATTTTGGGTAAAATTTGTCATTTTTTGACATTTTTTCAAAAAAATTAAAAACTTCCTACAGAGCTGGTTAGTATTTAAAAGTGTTGCTTAGACCTTTATATTTATCTGCTTAACATATTTAAACTATAAAACAATATCTGTAGCCTGTATAATTGGAGCAAATCTGACAACATTTTGTGAAAAATCAGCGTTAATCTCTCTATTGGAGCATACAATGAAATGTTGTTTTGAATGCATTTCTTACCTAGCTGCTTTAAAAAATACTGTGTATATAACTCATAGAGGTAGTTGCATTATCCCACCCGTCTCAACCACCCAATCATCTAGGCCCAGTGTTTTATTTATGTATTGAATTGTTATTTTTTTCCCCGAAGACGAGTATAAGTTTTCTATATATCAAAGTAATTTATCTCTTCTTTGTATTCACTGACTTTGAATGATTTGGATCATGCTGGTGTGACCTGCTGCATGTATATTTTTATACCATGTACAGAGGTGCCAAGTATTACGATTTGTCCGTAATTATTACGGATATGCAACAAAAGTTACGGCGTTACGGGCATCGGATAGAAATTACAGATAAAAAAATCGCGAATTTCATCAAAGGATCACTTGAAAAAACGCAAATTTCGATATAAGATCTTGGGAAAAACAGAAAAGATTGTGTGAAAATACGCGCATTTCGTCAAAATGTCGCGAAAAAGTGCAAATTTCGTCAAGATATTAAAAAAAGGGCTCGTTTCGTCAAAAAATCGCATAACACGCGCAAATTTCGTCAAAAAATCACTTAAAACGGGCTCATTTCGTCAAACGGTCGCAGAAAACGCGCTTATTTCGTCAAAAAATCGCTTAAAACGCGATCATTTCGTCAAAAGATTGCGGAAAACGCGCTCATTTCCTCAAAAAAAAAGCGGAAAACGCGCTTATTTCGTCAAAAAAAAACTCTTTAAATGCACTTATTTCGTCAAAAGATCACGAAAAACGCGCACATTTTGTCAAAAGATCGCAGAAAACGCGCTCATTTCGTCAAAAAAACGCTTAAAATGTGCTCATTTCGTCAAAAGATTGCGGAAAACGCGCTCATTTCCTCAAAAAAAAAGCGGAAAACGCGCTTATTTCGTCAAAAAAAAACTCTTTAAATGCACTTATTTCGTCAAAAGATCACGAAAAACGCGCACATTTTGTCAAAAGATCGCAGAAAACGCGCTCATTTCGTCAAAAAAACGCTTAAAATGTGCTCATTTCGTCAAAAGATCGCGAAAAACGCTCATATTTCGTCAAAAGATCGCGAAAACGCGCACATTTCGTCAAAAAATCGCTTAAAACGCGCTTATTTCGTCATAAGATCTCGAAAAACGCGCACATTTCGTCTAAAGATAGCGAAAGACGCACACATTTTGTCAAAAGATCGCGAAAAACGCGCACATTTCGTTAAACGATTGCGGAAAACGCGTTCATTTCGTCAAAAAATCGCTTAAAACGCTCTCATTTTTCATAAGATCGCTTAAAACGAGAAAATTTCGTCAAAAGATCGCGAAAAACACGCACATTTTGTCAAAAGATCACGAAAAACGCGCACATTTCGTCCAGAAATCGCGAAAAATGTGAAAATTATGTGCAAACATTGCAAATTTCCCCAAGAGATTGTGAAAAACGTGCAAATTTCGCCAAGAGATCGTGGAAAAAAGAAAGAATGTTTGAAAATTTGCCCCCCCCCACCACCACCACCCACCCACCCACTCTTCTCTGAACTCTGGTTACTGATAACTTTTATTGAAACTTGGCACCTCTGCATGTATAACAGAAGAGAAGCTGAGTAATGTATTGGGTATGTTCTTAATTGAACCTATTCAGCAGTCTATTATCTTCATTTAAATTTCATGCAATTAGTACATTATGATTGGAAGTTCTGTTATCACAACATTCTTTCAATCAATTACATTTTATATGCAATGATTTGCCTAATAATTGATTGTATGAATTCAATTTCTAATATGTCATCATTTATTGAACCTATTACATTGAATATATGCTGAGAAGCTAGCTGTTTAATATTATGACGATCGTCACAGAGGATTGCAAACAAAATTTGCGTATAAACCATCAATATTTCTAAAGAAGTTTTAGCATGCTTTATGTCGTTTCCTGTGTTGTTCCGTAGTCTAGTAATTTCTAATAAGATTTTAGATCTATTATTCAGGTGTGTTGTACATTTGGTATAAAACATCCCGCGGTATAAACTTGGATTATACATTTTGTGAATGAACATGTAAACGCTGATTGACAATCTGTGCTTATATAAAGCGGAAAATTTTATTAATTTTATGAGCTGTCTTTTGTGTGAGATGTTTTCTAAATTCTTATTCCCCATTCTTTCTGAGAAATAGCTTTCCTTATGAATTAGCTTTGCAATCTCCGACAGAAATTTTTAGTCTGTTCTGAGTATCTTTTTCTCAATTTGAGAAAATAATTTTTCAAAATAATTTTATATTTTATAAAAAAAATTGCAATAGGAAGTGAATAGTACGCAGACAAAGATTTTCCTTATTGATCCGGTGAATGCATGTAGCTTAAAACGTTTTATATCGACTTCTCAAATAATTGATGTAGAGGAAATTCACTGAAGATGAAGTAGCGAATGATTCAATATTATATACAATTCTAAGCTTACCCCATGCAAAATGGTTCACAGTGACAAATAAAATTCTCCTAATTTTAAATGAGCACTTATTGTCGATTAGAATCCATACATTCTCTCATAAAGTACGATGCATTATAAGTTTATGCCCAGGACATTTCGCCATCAAATGTTGACCGCTCATAAAAAGGGGATCTAAAAGTTAATAGGAAATTACCTAGATACGAAAACACTTAGAAAACGGCATAAAACTAATGCAAAAAAAAGTTATTTACAACAGAGGTTGCTTTACACATGGAGAACAAATTTTCATTGCAATTCTCTCTGACGATCACCATCACATGAAACAGCTCGCTTCTCAACTTATAAAAAATGCAAAAGTAGAATAAATGATGGCATACTTATAGTTGAAATATCTGAAATCATCTTTGAAGCAAATCATTACGTAAAAAAAAATACAATTGACCGAAAAAATGTTGTGGTAACAGAACTTCCAATCACTATTCATCAACTGAATGTAAGTTTGATAAAAATAATAGATGGCCGAATAGATCCCTTTAATAATATTCCCGTACATTACTCTGCTTGTCATTTTTTTGTATAAACTGTAAAAATATACATGAAGATAGTTACAGCAGCATGTGGATGCAAAGAACAGATAAACAAGGTGGCAGCATCGAAAACATGCCAAATTTTTATAAAGAAAATCACAAATCAATGTATAAATAAAACTCTGTACTAAGATGATCGAATAGTTGGGCCGGGTGGTATAGGAAATATAGCCACCTCCACGACGCATGTCTAAGGTAGTTTTGAAAACAAGAGCTGAATTAAAAACAATTAATTCGTTGTATGACCCAATAGAGTGGTAATGCTGTTTTCTTACTAAAAGTTGTCTGTTTTGCTCCAGCTATAGTGAATAAACATATTGTTTTATAGTTTAAATATGTTAAGCAGATAAATATAAAGGTCTAAGCAACACTTTTAAATACTAACCAGCTCTGTAGGAATTTTTTAATTTTTTTGAAAAAATGTCAAAAAATGACAAATTTTACCCCAAATTTCGATTTTTGGAGCAAAAGCGCAGACTCAAGCCATTTTTTTTCAGCGGTAAAATTTCACACAGTTAATGTACTAGTATAAAGGCAACTTTTGGCACCTACCCGTTTTTGATTTTCAAAAAAAAAAAAATTTCGCTTCACCCTACTGTCAAGTCAAGAAGATCGTTATGTCTAAAGAATATCGTTATATCTAAAGGTAAATGTAGTCACTGGTATGTGACGAGGTAAAGGTAAATGTAGTCACTTGTATGTGATGAGGTAAAGGTAATTGTAGTCACTTATATGTGATGAGGTAATGTTGGTGAAAAAATTACTTATAAACTTTTTGTATAGGACTTTTGCATGAAAAAGTTTCATCTTATTAGGTAGCTTTCATTACAAAAAGTAAAAAGCTACCTATTGCAGCCGTCCGGAGGAAAGCACTTCCAGAAAATTTTGGTATATTTTCACCGATCATGACCCCCAGACCCCAAAACCATCCTCCGTTCAAATGTTGACATATATATATCTGATTTTTGTCATGCGATAACTATCGTATTTATGAATTGATTTGAATGAAACTTGGTATGTTCATAGTACATACAAATGTCTCGACCGAGTTCGTTAGACAGCATCATCTGCCATCTTGTTTCAAAATGGCGGCTATTTAAAATTTTTTAAAAAATTTAAAATTTAAAATTAAATGTGAAGAAATTAAAAGTTGAAAAATATTTTCCTTTTATGTGTTAGAACTTAAAACAACGATTCCAGAACACTTTTTATTTTGTTTACATCTTAAAAAATTATTGAGTTATAGATTTTTGAATTTTTCTTATGGCTGACATTTTGAAGCAATCTAATTTTTGTCATGCTGTAAACTAACGTATTTATGAACAGATTTGAATGAAACTTGGTATGTACATAGTACATACAAATGTCTCGACCGTGTTCGTTAGCCAGCATCATCCACCATTTTGTTTCAAAATGGCGGCAATTTAGATTTTTTTTTTTAATTTAAAATTAGGTAGAAAAATGTGAGAAATTGAAAAAGTGTTCTTTTGTGTATTTGACCTTGATACAAAGATTCCAGGGCATTTTTTTGTTTCATCTACATCTTGAAAAATGGCTGAGTTGTAGCACTTTCAGTTTCCAGTGTGGTTGACATTTTGAAACGCGATAATATGCATATTTATATATTGATTTGGATGTAACTCCGTGTGTACATAGTACATATCAATGTCTTGACTGAGTTCACTATCCCACTTCATCCGCCATCTTGTTTCAAAATGGTGGCTACTTAAGTTTGTCAAAAATCTTTTAAATGCATAATGATGTACAAATAAAAAATTAGAAATTGAAAAAAAGATTCTTTTGAATGTATTTATCTTAATAATGAATTCCGGAGTATTTTTTGCTTTGTCTTTATGTTAAAAAACGCCTGAGATATAGCAGTTTGAATTTCTAATGTGGGTGACATTTAAAAAAAAATCAATTTGCCCGCGACAGCACTCGTATATATTAATCGATTTCGATATGAGAATGCATGCCCACATGAATTAAGATTTTGACCAAGCTCATTGGTTTGTTTTATCCATCATGTTGCTTTAAAATGGCATACACTTCATGATATTGTGGAATTTGGCTACTCTAAATCGCTGAAAATAAAACCACGTTGAATAAAATATGACTAATTTCTAAAAATTCCTATTAATAATCAGTATTGACAAAAACTAGCATTCAATCTTATAAAATCAGGTTTCATTGATTTGAGCTTCATTTGTTTGAATAATATAACTTAATTTAAAATAAATAATATATAAATAAGTATATGAAAGCTATCTCTTCCTCCCAGCATTGCCGGAAGGACTTTTTTTGAAATGTTACTGTAGTAACTAAGGGTTCTTTCAAATTTTTTTTATTGTGAAAAAATTTGTTGTTCACCTTGTTATTCACCTTGTTATATTGTTGTTAACCTTGTTATTCATAGAAATTTGTTGCATTCATGCATGTTAATTTTAATTGATTAACATTGTTAAAAGTTGTTCGTTTTTGATTAACCTTGTTATTCATATGAATTTGTTGCATTTATGCATATTAATGTTAAATTATTTTCACTGATTACTATCAAAGTATGATGGTTGATGTACTGATGTTTTTATGTTACTTATATTGGTAAAAATGACTTTTGGTATTATCAGTTAATTATCTGGTTTATTGAGTATAAGTATTAAGGGGGAGGGGGGGGCGATTGTTAGCCATATTACTTCCTTAACAACTCATAAACATATATATTGTAATACTATTGTGATACAGCATGACTTACAGGTTTTTTCAATCTTTGTTTTTCCTGGTTTCCATTTTTTTCCAATTTCCTATTTCTTAGCATCCATTTGTTTACTTGTTTATTCCACAGCCTATCGTATTTTTCAAATCTGCCGCAAATCCGTTTTTACTTCCATTTTGATTAATTTATCGATTACAGAGTACGGTCTTTCATGCTTTGACGTATGCGTTCGTTCTCCTTTTTTTCATCCGATCACAGTCTGTTAATCGTTGCATCTCTTTTTACCGTAAGGCAGGATCGCGTTAGCTCAACTCGTTGCAATGCAAAGGGGGCGTTTCATGGGTCTTTCGTCAATGCTAGCTGTGTATTTAAAAGAGCTGTTGTGTTTTGACTGGGAGAAGGTGGTGGTAGATGTTGCAGATGCTTTCATTTTACTGTTTTGTTGTTTTTAAGGAACTATACAGTTTTATTGAATAAGTGGAATCTTCATAATGAAAGTTTGTCGATCTTCCGTTGTGTTTTTTTTTATCCCGGTGAATTGTTTTTCTTCAACTAGAGATTCATCCTTTTTTATGGGACTTGGCCAATAATTATTTTTAAAGGATGTCCAAATAAAGTCAAACTTTTTCAGAGGCTGATAATTCTTGATGGTTTTCAGTGAGTACTTGTTTATTATTTGCTACCTAGTCATTGCTTATAGTCATGCTGTTTATTTTGGTTTTATTAAAATGTTTATTTTGGTTACATTGGTTTAAAAACATTTTACATAATAAAAATTACGTTTTTATTTTGGGTTAAATTTATCTGTTATACTTTATTGTCATTATATAGATTTTTAAATTTAAATATGCATTTAATTTATTTAAATAAACGTTAGTCTTTTTATACGAATTTAAAAATGTTTCTTCACTGACTTATCACATAACACTGTCACAATCGCCCAACACATATTTTTTTCAGCGTCACCAATTTTTCAGCTTATCTGTTCAATTTCAGATAGTTTTAGAACTGTTCTGGTTACCGAACCAATCAGCATTGAAACTCTCTGATCACAAAATCTCATGTTAGCCTATGAGAAAACTTTGAAATGCGATTATTCATAATCTAATATAATTATTAAAGTATCATTTTTGCCATCAGAAAGTAGATATTACTGGTGATGTGCATTATTGAAAATCATCTTTGTGAATTTTCAGTACATTAAACATTCTTATAAACTTTGAAATTTCCATTTCATCAAATTTTATCATCTTAAAAATACTTAAAATTTTTGCAGGTAATTTTTAAAAACGTACATCATTGGCATCTAATGTCTACTTTCTGATGATGAAAACTGTATTTTAATAATTAAATTAGGTAATGAGCAATCTCCCTCCAAAGTTTTCTCATAGGTTAACATGGGATTTTGTGATCAGGGAGTTTCAATACAGCAAGTCCCTTAATCTTCTTTTACTTACTTGTATGGCCATTTCTTCTTTTCATCTAAAAGTAATAATAATAAAAATACTGATAATGTGACTCAGTAATCATTTGAATATCTTGATTTTTAATCTTTAATTATCTTGAATATGTAGGTGATAGCTAATATTTGTGAGATTTTATTCTTTTAGTGTGACTTTTTATCTGCTAAGTAAAATGGAATATTCTATATAGTTTTTAATTTATTTTAAATATTTGTATTTTTCTAGTTGATGCATGTTTAATGCTATTTCTTGAGTTAATATGGTATTTCATCAAATAACTTTATCAATTATTTTTAATAAGAAAAAATGTGATTTTATTTGGTAAAACATTGTCATTTAATTTCATTATGTTTAAATGTTATTATGTATCATTAGTAAAGAATTTGCACATACGTATATTTTAAAGAAGAATTTACACTGATGGAAGTATTGAATAATTTCAGGAGAGCCATGGAGTTATGTTTTGCACTAGTGAACTTAAATAATATAAGGTCAATGACAAAGGAGCTTCTTATTTTTCTTGAAAAAGCTGATCCAGAATTTAAATCTCAGTGTTCTTCCAATTTATTTATTTCTGCCGAAATGTAAGTATTCAGCCCAGTCATGTATTCATTATTTATGAAATTAAATATATAAATGAAGTTTTTTACTGACAATTGATTTCTTATGATATATATTATTTACAATGTGTTGCATAATGATAGGTATATACCAAAATGCTTAGATTTCATTGAATTATTATTTTATGCTATTAAACAATGCAAGACAGAGCTCATATTAGAGCATTTGTACAGAATCAAAACAAATCATCACCCGAGAATAATAGGGCTCTAACTGCCATTTTTTTTAAATCAAATTTTTTGCATAGGAGTGCTCTATTTGTATCTATGAATACATTTCTGCATTAAAATTTTGTTATATATAATTTACTTCTACTTGCGATAGACGTTAATGTAGTTCTATCAGAAATTGTTGAAAGCTGTCCGAATAACACAGTTCTATATGCAAAACAATTGCAAACAGCATGTCATATAATGTATTATTATTTTATTTTCTAACATATTATGAAAACTTGCAATCTTCTATTCCTTGTATGAACAAATAAATGATTTTGGTAAATCTTCTTTGTTAAAATCTTCTTGCAACAAAATATCGAAAAAACTTTTATCAATAAAATCTTTTAAAATGTTTTTTAGTACTTCGATAAGCAAAATGATTTGTGTTAAATTTTTTTGATTAATGGGCATGATCCATACAAGAAGGATGTACTAATCATAATTGATTCATATATTCTAAATCCTGTGGGGAGAATGGATGCACTTTTAAATTAAGTACCAGCTTTAGGTATTATTTGCACTAAATTAGGGGTGCACAACCTTTTTAAGAGAAGGGCCATTTACAAATATGTCTGAGTGGTCAAGGGCCACATCAATTACATGGAGATAATTCAATTTTGAGGCGGTGATCTGTGGTCTATAATTGGATAAAATGATATGGTTTCAGAGGGGAGAGAGGGGGATACCCTTTTAAGTTCACCTACCCAGATAAAATATCCAATTCAGAAGGTAAGAATATAACAGCAGCTTACATATGTATATGTAACACATATAACAAGGATTATTTTCATTATGTAATAATATTCCTTGACTTTATTCAGAAGAGTAAATTTATTTTATTATACGTGCTAAAAACAAGCATAAGTGGCTAGTGTTGTTTTCCTTGTCTGATCAATGGAATTCTCGATTTCCTGTTCTATCAACAAAATTTGCACTTTTTCAATGCCTGATCTACCAAATTTGTTCTTTTTATGAAACTGATTGACAAAATTTGCAATTTTTACGAAACCGATCAAGAAAATTTTTGATTTGCACGAAATTGATCGACGAAATCAGCGATTTTCACGGAATCGATCGACAAAATCAGCAATTTTCACGAAATCAATTGACAAAATTCGTGATTTTTACAAAATCAATTGACAAAGTTCGCAACTTTTACAAAGCAAATCAACAAATTTCATGATTTTTATTAAAATGATTCACAAAATTCGCAATTTTCTGTGGCTGATCATCAAAATTTTCAATTTTTCTGTGCCTGATTGACTAAATTATAGATTTTTTTTTTTTTTTGTTCCTAATCAATGCAATTCACAATTTTTATGAAGTCAATCGGCAAAATATGTGATTTTTATGAAGCCGATCTACAAAATTCGCAATTTTAACAAAGCCGATTGATGGAATTCGCGATTCTTATGAAGCCGATCGACAGAATTCGCAATTTTTACGAAACCAATCAACGAAATTCGCAATTATCACAAAGCTGAAAGGCGAAATTTGCGACTATTTCTCCGCATGATTGATAAAATTAACGATTTTTATGAAAACAATCTGCAAATTTTCGATTTTGCTTCACATGATCGACAAATTCTCGATTTTTTTTCAAAGTCGATCAAGAAAATTCATGATCTTTCCATGTCTGATTAGCAAAATTCGCAATTTTTACACAGCTGATCAACGAAATTCACCATTTTTCCCTTGCATGATAGATAAAATTCACGTTTCTTCCATACCAGGTATCGCGATTTTTACAAACCTTATTGACGAAATTCATAATTTTTATAAAGCTGATTCGAGAAATTCGCGATTTTTACTAACCTGATCGACAAAATTTGCGATTTCTGCAAAGCCGATTGACGAAATTCTCGATTTCATTTGAGCCTGATCGACAAAATTTGCAATTTTTTCGACTGAGATCAACAAAATTAACGATATGCCTGTGTCCGACCAAAAAAATTTGCAATTTTTCGAAACCGATTATCAAAAGTCGCAAGTTTTTTCATGTTCGATCGACGAAATGCGCTTTTTACGTGCTCAATTAACGAATTTCGTGATTCTTAACTAACTTTGACGATATCTGCATTTTTTACGAGGCAAGATAAAATTCACGATTTTTTCCTCTTGCTAAACTTGGAAAAATTTTGATTGTTTCAGAGCCAATCAACGAAATTTTAAAATTTTCTGTGCATCATTGCAAAATTCACGTGCCTTATCAACGAAATTTGCGACATTTTTCGTACCTGATCGACAAAATTCGCGTTTTTTTCACTCGACAAATCGAGAAAAAATGCAATTTTTGAGTGCATTATCAACAAAACTGACGATTTTTTCTTGCTCGGTCAACGAAATGTGCGATTTTTTGTGTCTGATCGACAATATTCATGATTTTCCTGTGGCTGATCTATAAAACTCGTGCTTTTTCCGTGTCCGATCAGCGAAATTTGCTATTTTTTCTGAATTTCCCATGGGCAAAAAATTCACGATTTTTCCATACCTGGTGAGAGAAATGTGCGACTTTTCAGCATTTGATCAATGAAATTTGTGATTTTTCCGTGCCCGATCTACGAAATTTGAGATTTTTAAGTGACTGACAAAATTTTATATTTTCCTGCAGTAAATTGACGAAATGTATTTATTTTTCTAATTGTAAATTGAAGAAGTTCGCGGGCCACACGCTAACGCATCGCAAGCCACTTTTGGCCCGCGGGCCACAGGTTGTGCATGCCTACACTAAATCAGTTAAAAAAAAGATCAATAAATAAAATTCCTACAAATCAAAATGAAAACAAAAACTATAAGTTTCTTAAGTTAAAAGTATTTTTACATAGCTACATACATCCAACAACCAATACCTCAACCCAAGTTCCGAACGAAATCAAAAGTGTATGTTAATGCTAAAAGAAAGGTTGTTTTGCTTATACAAATTAAAACATTTAAAAATTGCTTATGTCCTTGGAAATTTAATTGCTCAAAACACGTCTTGGAAGAATACAAGCAGCATGTATTCAATGAATATTGTAATCTTTCACAAAATGCAAAATATGTCATTTGAAAAACGTCTGATTGTCTGGGTAAGCAAAAGAGATTAAGCATCAACACAAATTACCATGAACAGAACTCCTTATATTATTATTTGTTTATAGGGAGTGACAAGGATAGAGTGTACAAACAATTCTACTTGGGAACATTTTCTATTAGTCAGAAACTACTTTATACAGTGCATGAAAATGAGAATTTAAAAGCTGATACTCCAACTAGTGATAAGCGGGGTAAAACTTCAAGTAGAGCAATCTCACATGATGTCAAGGATAAAATGAAATCTCGTATTGAAAGTTTTCCAAAGATTGAGTCTCATTACAACAGAGCAAACATTAAAGAAACATACTTAGAATCAGGACTTAACTACAAATAATGCATGATTTCTACTTTCAGAAATGCAGAGAAAACAATGAAAAGCCAGTGAAAAACTCCATTTAATTTCAATATAATAACTAGCATCCATCAGGCTGAAATGTCAGAGCATGGAGTCGTATAAACCTAAAACATATTATTTTAAAATAAACAAGTTGGAAATTGCACATGAAGCAAATGAGGTGTGTTCGTACAATAACAAAGTTTTAAAAATATTAAGATCTTGCTGTTATAGTAGACAGTACTTTGGATACAGTATAGTAATAAAAATCTTTTTTGTGTTTCTGTACATATACAGGAAATAACTTTTATTACACTCAGCAACGTATATAATATTCATAAAATGTGAAATTGTTTAATATAATTAAAACACCCCCAAACAATGCTTCCCCGTATAACATTATGTAGTGGAATACTTCTGTGTGGCCCTGTAAATTAGTAATAAATATTCTTTGCATCACAGATTGTACAGAATGTATATTTTAGTATATATATACTTCATAGGTTCATGTCAATTCTATTATAATAGAAAGAGTTTAACATCATTAAAATGCACTTGAAACTATTTTCCCCATATACCTTAATGTAATGGATTACTTTTGATTTAATTAAACTATACATCTGATTTTCATAAAATTTAAAATGACTTGACAAAATTACTCTGTATTTATATATTTTAAATATTTTGCGATTTGGTTGGGCAGTTTTTGCTTTGTTATATGCAGGCAGGACAGACGGACGGGCTGACAGACTGAACGATGAAGTGCTAGCTATTTATATAATTACGGACGCACCTAAAATTATTCAGATCTTGATGTAATAGTCCACAGTATTTCGGATACAGTATAGTAGCAAAAATCTTTTCTATGTCCCTGTAAATACTATCTGCTTTCCTTTATACAGGAAATAACTTGTAGTATTCCTGAGAAATGTACATCAATCTAATAAAATGCTTAATAGTTAATTACAATTAAAATGCTCACCAAAAAATGTTCTCCCTATAGCATTATATAATGGAATACTTTTGTGTGGATTTGTAAGTCAATAACAAATGTTCTTTGCACCACAGATTGTGCAAAATGTATATTATAATATATATTTCATTCGATACATATCAATTTTATTATGTTCGAATGAGTGTAACACCATTAAAATGCATTTGAAATTTCTTTTCCTCGTTGACTATAATGTAACGGAATACTTTTGATTGTCCCTGTGATTGATCTATCCATCCAATTTTCATAAAATTTGAAATGACTTGACAAAATTATGTAATAATTATCTATTTTAAATTTCAAACGATTAAAATGCATTTGAAACTTTTTCCCCCATTGACAGTAATGTAATGGAATACTTTTGATTGTCTCTGTAATTGATCTATGCATCTGAGTTTCATAAAATTTGAAATGACTTGACAAAATTATGTAATAATTATGCATTTTAAATTTCAAACAATTTGGTTGGGTAGTTTTTGTGTTGTTGTATTCGGACAGACAGACTGAACGACAGCTATAAGTGCTACATATTTACATGACTACAAACGCACCTAAAAAGTTTTATTTTCATGATGACTGTTTATTAGCATAAAAGTAATTTCAAATAACAGTCGCCGAAATTTCAGACATCATTTACCTCAAGTAATTTGTTATCAAGTGCTTCCATCCTTCTACTTTCGTCAAACCATTATCAAAAAGTGCTTCAATGAGAACTTCCTCTAAACGACAAACGATATTAAAAGGGTCATAAGTTGCTTTATGTGACAGCTCCTTTACTAATGTCCACAGCACTGACAAATTAAAACTCTAAGACTTGTGTATAGTGGCAGGGTATGTAACGATTAAAGGCAAATGAGTTTGTAAACATGAGGCTTCTACTTTTTAGCTCACAGGCTATCATAGCCTGAGAGCTTATGTGCCCGTCCGTTCTGTATGTACGTTCGTATGTTCATTCGTGCGTAACGCGATAACTCATGATAAAAATATCGGATCCACTTGAAATTTTGTATATAGGTATATCCTGATAAGGCGCTTCCCTGATTAGTTTTTGGAGTTCATTCGATATGTATAAGAGGGGGAACTGGGGCTCATGCCCCTCCCCTTAATTGATATAAATGAGATTTTCATGCAGAATGAGTTTTCGTTCAAAATTTAGATATAGGATCATTCTAATGAGGCGATTCCGTGACTGTCATTAGGTGTTCATTGAATAAGCATAAACAGGGAGAACGGGGGGCTCATGCCCCCACCCCTTAATTGATATAAACGGGATTTTCATGCAGAATTAACAGTTTTCGTTCAAAATTTAGATATAGGATCATTCTGATGAGGCGATTCCGTGACTGTCATTATGTGTTCATTGAATAAGTATAAACGGGGGGCTCATGCCCCCCCTTAATTGATATAAACGGGATTTTCATGCAGAATTAACAGTTTTCGTTCAAAATTTAGATATAGGATCATTCTGATGAGGCGATTCCGTGACTGTCATTACGTGTTCATTGAATAAGTATAAACAGGGGGAACGGGGGGCTCATGCCCCCCCTTAATTGATATAAACGGGATTTTCATGCAGAATTAACAGTTTTCGTTCAAAATTTAGATATAGGATCATTCTGATGAGGCGATTCCGTGACTGTCATTATGTGTTCATTGAATAAGTATAAACGGGGGGCTCATGCCCCCCCCCTTAATTGATATAAACGGGATTTTCATGCAGAATTAACAGTTTTCGTTCAAAATTTAGATATAGGATCATTCTGATGAGGCGATTCCGTGACTGTCATTACGTGTTCATTGAATAAGTATAAACAAGGGGAACGGGGGGCTCATGCCCCCCCTTAATTGATATAAACGGGATTTTCCTGCAGAATTAACAGTTTTCGTTCAAAATTTAGATATAGGCTCGTTCTGATGAGGCGATTCCATGGCTGTTATTAGGTGTTCATAGAATAAGTATAAACAGGGGGAATGGGGGGCTCATGCCCCTCCCCTTAATTGATATAAACGGGATTTTCATGCAGAATTAACAGTTTTCGTTCAAAATTTAGATATAGGATCGTTCTGATGAGGCGATTCCGTGACTGTTATTAGGTGCTCATTGAATAAGTATAAACAGGGGGAACAGGGGTTCTAATGCCCCTCCCCTTAACTTGTATAAATGGATTTTTCAATCAGAATTGTCAGATTTTGTTCAAATCTCTGAATAGTTTTGGAAGTTTAATGGTTAAGTATAAAAGAGGAGAATAACCCCTCTTAAATTATATAAATGCTAAATGGGTTTTTATTAAGAATTATCCGATTTGCTCTGAATTTTGGATATAGGTTTTTTAATATGACAGGGCTCCCAAATGGTCCCCTTTTTCCCACAAAAGTCCCCATTTTAGAAAAAGGACCCCTTTAGTCCCCTTTTTTGTATTTTGGTCCCCCAAGTCCCCTTTTCTGTGTCTGAAAAAAATCACAACGAAATAAAAAAATCTCTGAAAATCACTAAAAGCTTAAAAATCCAAGAAGACAAAATTTATTAAAGAGGGCGTAAAAACATTATAATGGGTATATAAAAAAGCGTGGTAACTGAAATTCTTTCATGAATCTAAATGTTAAAAAATCACCACAGAATACAGGCAAATTTTAAGAAACTCATTAAAATTCTTAAAAATTAAAAAATTGCAGAACACAAAAGTTACTATATTAAGCTACTGCTTGACCGGTCTTCAATATCGGTCTATGGCATGCTCCCCCCCTAAAAAAAAAAGGCAGTGGCTTTTGCACAAAAATACTTCGCTTTTGAAATAGCCAGCCCAAGCACCCAATCTGAATACTATAGAAAATCTTTGGAATGAACTTTAGAAACATGCTTGAAATTACTATTAACTCCAATTCAGCATGGATGGAATTTTCCCAAAAATTTCAAAATGATTGGAAAAACATACCGTCACAGACGATTTTTAACTGTTTATTGAATCGATGCCAAGTCGCTGCACCTCGGTACATTTTGCTAAAGGTATGACAACAACATACTAATTATAAATCTAGTTGATCACAGTAATTTTCTGTTATAACACAATTTTTTTTCCTAACTTTTCAAGGTGGCCAATAACTTTTGAAAGCATGCGTTTTTTTTTTTTTTTTTTCAATTAATTTTGTCAGTTGTATTTATTGATATTCATTTGTTATTCCATAAATAAATTCCTAACTATTATTTCAAATGAGTATCACTTTGAGATTCCTCTTTGTATGGATATACTTTCAAAATAACAAAAAATTTTATGCCGGCCGAAAACGTTTGACCGCCACTATAATAAATTGTTGTTGATTAGTTTTTGGTATAAATCGCTCTACATGTGGCACTTCTATGCAGCTTTTTTCATTATTTCTGCAATCAATCACCAAAACCAATGCACAGAATTTTACCAAACTTCAGATTCGGTTAGTCCTTAACATGAATTGACATTTTTTATATTTTGGTATAAATTGCTCAACAAGTGGCCCTGTTAATCTGCATTTGTTGCGATTTCCACAATAGTTCTATATCCAAAATTAATGCACTGAATTCCATCAAACTTTAGATTCAATTAATCGTTAAGATGAATTCACCTTTTTTACATTTTGATGTAAATTCATTTACAGGTAGCGCTGCTATGATGCATTTTTTTTAGGATTTCTGCAGTAAATCTATCTAATTTAATGCATAAATTTTTGTCTAACTTAGGATTCAGTTAGACGTTGACACAAGTTGTTACTGATTAAGTTTTGGTGTTAATCTTTCAATAGATGGTGCTCCTAAGCTGCATTTTGTGGAATTTGCACAAGTTTAGCTATATTCATATTTGATATTCATATTTTCTAATGCACAAAATTTCATATCTTGAGAATTCCAATGATGGGCATAGATTGCAATTTAATTTTGGGATTGTGATAATGAATTTTGAAGTATTAACATGCATGAGGTAGAAGAAAGTTTTGGGATTGCCACATCCAATTAGTTTGACAAGGATTGTTCCCAGGGGTACAGAATATTTACATGTACTGCATTTATAGATTTTAAACTTATGCATATATGCCTATTTTTTGACTCTAATTCTGAATGTGTAATTTTCTAAAAAATTGATTAAGATTTTATTTTATTCATATATCGCTTTTTAAAAAGAAATGCTTTTGTATGACATGTTATTTAAATCTAAGCTTTTCTCCGCTAATTATCATTATTTTATGTCTGATTTGTTATTATGGGCTATATAAAATGAATTTATTGGCCTCTTTTATTTATGAGTGGTAGTAGTTAGCACTAATCAAAATATTAATTTTAGCCAAAAAAAAAAAAAAAAAAAAAATGAAATCAAGAAAAGTAATCAAGTCATCGATTTTAAAATCTCAGATATTTTTTATAACACACAAAAAGTTTTAAGAAGTGTGTGTGGGGGCAGTGGGATTAAATTTCTAACTTTCTTTTTTAAATCGCCAGGGTCTAACTTAAGTATTTTAAGCAATTTTTTAACTCAACCCCTAATTAAACTACAGCGAGATTCAATCTCATTTGAAGGGTTGGCCAAAGGAGGTATCTCATCGAGCCCCACATCTTGCTAGGGTTTATTTTGACCCAGACACTTAGGGGCATTTCTTCATGTACATGTTCGTGGGGGGGGGGGGAAATCAGAAAATTTTACCACACATCCTTTTAAAACTCTTAGCCTAAGCACCCATTTCCCACCGTCTTAACTCATTTTTTCATCACTAGCAGATATTTTAATGTTTATTTGCATTCATTACCACTTCATAAATTTTCTAAAAAATTAAGAAAAAAAAAAAAATCCGCTCAACATATCTTAACAATTAGCATCTTTTCATCCCTTTCTGTCACCAGGGGATGCTATTGAAAAAAAATCTCAAAAAATTTAATCTACAATATGTCCTGTAATATCTTAAATGAAAGGCCAGGTTATGAATAATGTTATTCTTCACTCTCTCTCTCTCTACCTCCATTCTCACTGCCTTATATCATCCCCGTCTATGTAAGGATTTAATCATTATAAACAATTATTAACTTTTAACAAATTTAGTTATTAACAATTTTGGTTTATGAATTAAAGGTTAGAATGTTTTGAAAGGAATATTAAATAAAATCCCCTGAGTGATCTGTGATCATATTTACCCCCTTATTTGTTTTTGTTAACTGATCACTATTATTTTTTACCTGTAACGAGAATTATCAAGGTGAATGCTTAAATATATTAAAGTTTTTTTTTTTATTATTTAAGTATATTTTTCAGTAGGATATTTAAATGTGCTTAAATAAAATTGTGTACATTGTTTATTGAAATCTTATAAAGATAAATGTCTGACATATTTTCTGGAGTTATTTTAAAAATTTACTTTCTTATTTAGGAAAATTTGTGCTATATTTTTACACACATATGATTCTTTTTTTTGGTTTCCATTTTCAGTAAAAATGGTCTCCCAAAGTACCCTTTTTTTAAAAAAAAGGGTCCCCCAAAGTCCCCTTTTTAAATAAAAATGGTCCCCTTTCCCCCTTTTTGAGGACTAAAATGTGTTGGGAGCCCTGATATGATAAAGCATGTACTTAATAGTTTAGGAGGTTCAATGATTAAGTATAAAAAAGGAGAAAGGGGAGAGCTGTTTCCCCTTCTTAACTTTTTTTTTTCGAACAGAATTAACTAAAATACAAGGCTGTAATATACAATTAGTATGCGTAGCCTGTGAGCTCAATGCCATCAGTTTAACTGGGCAATATTCTTTTTTATTTCCATTATTTACAAATAGATTTGATGAAAAGAATTCTTTCAGTTAAAATTGGTCCATGATAATCATCAAAATGAATCATTATAGTGTTTGGGAAAGCTGGAGTTTGAAATCTTGTGCCATAGATTATATCTTTTGCCCTACTCAGCTCACCATTTACCAATCCTCACTCCATCCAGATATTAGTATGTAACATAACTCTGCATCCAATTGCTTAGAAAAATCAAGCCTGAAGTCCAGACAGGTGATCATCTTCACGCCACCTTCCTATTTAATTATTATGGTCTACTGATATTAATGTCATTTTTATTTAAGAAGATCTTCTTGATTATGTACTTTAGCTTGTTTGTTTTTGGGAAAAAGACATATGACATCTTGAAATCATTCAAATTCAACTGGATGCAATATCACTTCGTTTGTTGCTTAAGGGTTGAATAGTAGTTTCAAACTTCCCCCATACAAAGCGAAGAGTTTTTCGAAATTGTGTTTGCTGATCATCACTTTGTGACAATGAGTTTAATCCTTTCTGGCACAGGTAAATTCAATTAGCAAAATGAGAAATTGTCATCTGACACTGGAATTTAAAAACAACTTTTTGAGATATTAAGAACTCCTTAATTTAAGCTTTCTTTATACGAGCAAATTTGTATTAAAATATTATTGGTGCCCTTTGAAAGTTTGGAATTAAAATTAGGTATCCCAGGGTATAATAAACTGGGCACACTGTACCAGAAAGTGTTAAAGAGACACATTATTAAAAAAAAAAATCTAATCATTATCCCCTTTGGGATGAGCAACACATAAGTGCTACAAAAAGGCTTAAGAATCATTGTTTATACCCACCAGTAAAATTTTACTATAAAATTTATCTTATTAAATCAGAGCATTTTCTCGATTTAATAAGGCAAAAATTTCTGTTTTTAAAAACCAGTGACAAAACATTAAAAATTTTGTAAAAGGTTCCTGTCGTGAAGGGGTTAATTGTCTATGAAGATCCAAAATGTCTCTTATATAGGGGGATGGTTTTTACGGGATGTAACTGTCTAATGGGGGGGGGGGGGGCTTCAAGGATTTAAACAAATAAGCCTCTAAATTTCTGAATGCTATCTGCTTGATATTTATGGCATCTTTGTTGAAGGTAAGCCATGAGGCAGCATCCGATCATTGAAAATTTGTCAATAATGAGAAATAACACTGGATCCTTACTGAGCTGTAGATTTCTTGATGTCTGACTTTTTTTAATCAGCGGACCATTTAAAATACGTTAATATTTTCAGTGCAGAGTGAATTGCCTTACCTTGTAGAAACTGTTAGTGCCAAAAGAATGAAAGATTCTGATCCTAACTGCTCAATGGCAGTTTTTGTAATTTTTTTGATTAACATACTATTTTTCAGCTCTTGCTTTTCCAATAATAAAAGTTGGCTTAGGGAAATTTGCAACTTTTGTTAGCAAAGACAAAAGCTGTTCTGTGTGTAACTGAAATATCTTCAGTTGCTCAGTGCTCATCTGTAAATCTGATGTAAGAATTACCATAATTTTCATACAGCATAATTTGCTGTTCTTCAGAAATGTTAATGATAAGAAGAAACTGATAAATAAGAGACTCTACAGGAAACAATAACCACCAGATGTATTTGAGTGATCACAGTTTGTTCAATGTAACTCTTTTTTTTTTTTTTTTTTTTTTTTTTTTTTCTTTGAGACTATTAAAAATTGGAACTGAATTAATGGAGGTACTCGCAAAATAATTCAAAGCCCCTTCAAAGACTTGCATGTCTGCCAGAGCCTTGGTTTATTTAATATGGTATCAGGTAAAGGTTTGAAAAATGTATGTAACACACACACACGTATGTAGCCTTCTATACTCATCTATCAAATTTGCTATCTTTATTTATCAAAGTTGTTGTTATATCATTACTCTGTAAATACTCTGAAATCATCTAAGTTATTGTTATGTGACTTTTCAATATAAAATTACTCTGAAATTCTTTTTATCTCAGTTGCTTCCTTTTAACCGGCATTTTTACAACTTCTCTACATAAAATTTTGAGTATAAAAATATGTATATGTCTATAAATTCAGGCAACATATTAAAAAAAAAAAAAAAAAAAAAAAAAAAAAAAAAAGATCAGGGATTGACTTAAGTTTTAGTTAAATTATTTCTCACAAATTATCTTTCATTGTTTTGACTATTTTCCCAATCATAAGCATAAAACTAACTCATATACATTAGTGTCAAATCTCTCAACATTTGACAAAATGTCACTCAATTTGGCAACCAAAAATAAGCGGCCATAAATGAAGTCAACTTGGTTATAGCTGACTAATTTGGCGAAATTTCCATTGAAATACTGTATTGGTGATGCTTTTCAAATGCAATTCACCACAGATGTCGTATATGCTCCACATTGGCCCTTCCCCCCCAAATACAAATAATTTTATTTGTATTCAATTTCTTTTCATTTTTCTTAATTTAAAATTTAAATTAATTTTCATTGATTTGGAATTATATGCAGAACAAAAAATTTGCATTAAAAAAAAGAGGAACGGAAAAGGAAAAAAAAAAACATGTGGTCATTATGTACATAGGAAATAACTCAGCATCAGCGGAATGAAAAGTATTGAATTGTAATATATTTTTTGATTAAAATATGTATGTTTTTAAAGCATGACATCATTTTTAATGCAAAAAAAAAAAAAAAAGAAATTAATTTAATTTGAATCTTTATGAGATGGCTTTGTTAAACAAACCTTACTATTTTTCTTTTCTTTGCAACCAAGGAGGTAATTTAATTTCCACCATTTTGAAAAAAATCATGGAATTGTTTTTTAATTTAAATTTAAAAATGCAATGCAAATGTTTAAAAAAATAACTAGTGTGGCTAATCTACAAAAAAGAATCTTTCATTTAAAAATTACTTATAAAAATTGATTGGCTCTATTTGTGTGGGACACACTGTATTCTTGATTTCACTCCCCCCCCCCCTCTCCCTCCCAAAAAATAATCATTTGACAACTTTTGTAATTTTTTCCAGAGATAATTTGACAAAATTTTCTATTTTGTTTTGAATTCACAATTTTTGATTTTTAAATTCACATTTTTATGTAACCCATTAACAGAATTCTCGATTTTTTGATGCTTTATGAAATCAGTTTTTTTTTTTCAGTCATTTGGTGAAATTTGCAATGTTATTTTGATGCCCGATTGATGAAATTTGCTATTTAATTACATGATTCTTCAATAAAATTATTAATTATATGCGTGATTACTCTTCAAATTTTGTGAATTTTTGAGGAATTTTGTGATTTATCCCTCTCTTTGAGGCACATTTGACAAATTTTGCCATTTTTTTTAGACTATTTGCCAAATTTTATGATATTTAACACAAGACCATTTTGGAAATTTTATAATTTTTCCTTCAAGACCCATTTGACTAATATTGTGATTTTTTTTTCCCCAAGGCCATTTGGTGAATTTTGTGATTTTTATCCTGAGGACATTTGACGAATTTTGTGACTTTTTTTTTCCCTGAGATCATGTGCCAAATTTCATGATTTGCTTTCTGAAACAATTTGATTTGATGAACTTCACTATATTTCTTGCAAGAACATTTGATGAATTATGTGGTTTTGTCCCCATGTTCATTTGTAGAATTTCATTATTTTTCTGCAAAATCATTTGGTGAATTTTGTGATTTTTCTGTGAAATCATTTAGTGAATTTTGTGATTTTCTTCTGAGATCATTTGGTGAATTTCATGATTTTCTACTGAGATCATTTGGTGAATTTCATGATTTTCTACTGAGATCATTTGGTGAATTTCATGATTTTCTACTGAGATCATTTGGTGATTTTCATGATTTTTTCCCATGAAAAATTGTCAAGATTTGAAATTTTTTCATAAATGACTGAAATTTATTGAAAATGCATTCTGCAAATGATATTAAATCTTATAAAATTTATCTGTGTATTCAAAACATTTAAGAGGAGAGAAAAGTGTTTTTCTCATAATCTCTTTTTTTACATTTTAGTCTCTTTCAGTCCCTTTTCTTATGTTCAGTCTCTTTTCAAGAATTGATTCAGTGGACTTAAACCTTATATATATATTAAGGTAAGCTGGGGTTATTTGGACCCACAAGGTAACTGAACCATAGGTTTTTTTTTTTTTTTTTTTTTTAATAATAAATCGTTGATGACCATTGAATTTTAGCTTTTGTAAACAATGTACATCTCTAGTTCTTAAAACGTGTATCAACTTCATAATAGATCTGTCATTGCTATAAGAGGTTACCGAAAATTCATGCTCCATTTTTTAAAAGCAATATCAATTTGATTTGAACTTCCATGACTTTTTATTAAAACATGGTATTTTTTTAAAATATTGGGTATATAAATACATTAATATTACTAGGTTTCTATTCCTATTTATTTCATGTTTCAGATATAAGGTCGGTGTTCCAGTTACCCCATAAAATTTTCAAGAATAAGGTAATTGGGGCATATATCAGGGATAACTGGGACATGTGAGATCCAGTTACCCCAACAGCTATAAATATTGTCTTTGGCAACAGGAAATTTATCTCTCCATTGTCTTTTTTTTTTTTTTTTTTTTTTTGCTTGCATTAAAGGAAATTATATAATATTCTATTAAAATTATATACAGTAGAAGCCCGAAATGACATAGTCTGATATACCACGAATTCAGATTTAATGGGAGGGGGGAGTATGTCCTCCGAAAAAAATGATAAATTTTGCATTTAATGTTTCAGTGAAACACAATGAGGAACTTGCAGTCTGCAGTTAGTGCTATTCATCTCAATATCTCTGTTGACAATTTAAATGACTGGATAGGAAGTGACAGCAGCAAATGGATTTCAGAGGTCATAACAGATCAGGATATCATTGATGCTAAATGCATAAAAATTGTAGTGAGATAGATGATGAAATTGAAAATTATGTGTAATGAAAGACGACATTCCACATGTTAGTGAAGTCATTTCACACTTAACGAAGGTAATTTTGTGAATGACGATGGAGAGACAAGACGGTTCAGATTGTGTTCATCTACTTCATCTTATTATCATGAAACAATATGCCAAAAAGAAACAAAACACCTCAGTCCACCAAACAACACTTATTAGTTTTTTTAAGACAGTGCAAGATTAAGTTTGTGTTCATTGAATGATAAAGTTAATTGCATTTCACAAAGTGGACAAGTGTTTTCATCATTTTGTACCATTTCTTTGACACCATTTCAATATAACATGGATAAGTTATAACGTAGGTGTGAAACATGGCTCCCAACAGCCACGTTATATCTGGCTTCTACTGTTTTAAAATTTATAAAAAGCACAGCGGCATTTATCAAACCAAATTTTTTAAGTGAGGTAGTTCAAACTCGACATTTTTCGATCCAGATGAAGAGCGGTGCATAAGATAGTGACATTATTAAAAAATTATTGAAACCAATAAAAAAAAAATAGTTCCTTCAATTTAATAACATGGTTACATTCTGTACTGACTTATTGGACTTACAAACTTTCATTGATATATATACAGTAGACTCCCTCAAATCCGCACAGCTCGGGACCAGAGGTTGTGCGGATTTTAGAATTTTGCAGATTTCTGGTTGTTGCTTTGTTTGCATTTTTTAATCAGTAATTTGAGTGCAATTAATAGTGTAATCGGAACTATAATGAATGCTTACAATGTAATACAATATTAAAATAAGTAATAAACTAAAATAATAAAAATTTAGATAATTTTTTAAATGATTAAAATACTAATAGCAAAGGTCAAGTTAATAATCAATAATGAGTGATTAAATATAAATATTCATTATAGAGATTAAATGTATTTTTCCAAAATTATTCAACAAAATTTGCTTCATAAAAGTGCATTACTAATTCACATCAAAATCATAAAATAAGAATTTTTTTAAGTTTAGCCTGGCTTAACAGCCAAAAAATCTTGATTAATGCATAAATATATTTGGTAAGAAGATTCTTATTACCAGTGATATCAGCAATATCTTGAATTTTTTCAAAAAAAATTACCCTTCCTTCATGAAAAAAAAAAAAAAAAAAAAAAAAAAAAAAAAAAAAACATAGAGTATTATTAAGAAAATTACAAAAAAAAAAAAATATATGGAATTGATACAAAACTAAAAAAAATCAAATTTTGTCCCTATATCTGAACTGAAAGTTTCATTGTTTACATCCATAAAATATGTGCGGATTTTAGAGTTGCGGATTTGAGGGAGTCTACTGTATAAAAAAGGAGAATGAGATAGTTAAGTACTTACATACCATTTCACATCCATAAATTAATCTTGTTTTTTCCCCCCATACCCATGCAACTTTTATACTTATTATCTATACTAAAGTACATATGTACTTACTGAATTCTTGTTTTTGTATAAATAAATGTAACAATTTCACTTTGACAGCAAATGTTTCCTTTACAATGCTCTTCAGATAATGTATAATTTACATGATCTGCCTGGTTTAAGTTTTTAAAAGTTATTTACACTTTTTCAAAAAGGACCTGATACACAACATTAAAAAAACAAAGGCATATGGAATATAGGCCTACTTGGTCCAGTTGCCATTTTTTTATGGGGCTACTGGACCCATGAGATAAGAAAGTTTTAAATATGTGTGCATTTTATTTTTTACATTAAAATGTAATTTTGAAAATTACTATCTGCTAGAGTGAACATAACTGAAGTCATTTACAAAGATTCAGAGCTTAATTCAGCTGAACATTTGCTTTTGAAAGGTTAACTACCAGAATCTCTAGCATCACATTGTAAAATCATGATCCAGTTGCCCTGTGCAACCTTAGCAGGTGCAGTGACATTAATGTAATGAGTAGAAATGTCAATTTTATTAACTTAATTAAGTCTAACATACTTAAACAATTGCAATAATGCTATGTTGTATAAATCCTTTTCTTTAAATTCACTCGTTTTCATCTATTTTGTTCCTTGTCACTTATCATTTCGTGACATAACAAGTGCTTCTAATGCCTTACCATTTGAGTTTCAAGTATACATCGTGTAAGGTAATTTGTGCTTGTCTACTTTACCTACCTCTAACATTTATAAATATGAATTTTTGTTCATCTTATATTTAAATTACATTTTAACACTCATTACTGCATATTATATCATATTTAAGTTAGAATTATCATATTTTGTAAACATTTAATAGAATTCTGGCATTTTTAGGTAGATTTTGTATTGGATTTATATTTCGATGTTGGAATTTCTGAAAAAAAATTGCAGATCTACAGCAATCATGACCCCTAGACTCCAAAACTACCATCAGTAAAAAAGTTTATATATCTATCTATCTATGTATCATATTTTTTTTATGGACACAATCACTTCTATAATTCTGTTCAAATCTCCTTCAAACTGATACATAAAATCAAAGGGCATAAAATCTCAATCAAATTCGTTAATGGACAAAATCGGACCAAGGGGGTGGAAATAGGGAGGGTTTTTGTGAAAACAGAACAATTCCCATAACTTCTTAATAAAAATAGATATTACTTCAAAAAAATGTGCCAAAAGTTTATGCATGAGAGATATTTGATAAAGTTAAAAATGGACTCAAGGGGAGAAAAAAAAAAAGCAGGGTTTTGGAGAGAAAAAAAATTCAAAACTTTGTCAAATCTCAAGATATCAAATCCAATTAATTTTTTAATAAATGTTCTTAATATTAACTAAAACTTTTGTATTTACAAGTTTTTGATAGGACAACTGCAAAAGAAAAAAAAAAGAATAAATAAAATGAAAAAATAAATAAAATGAAAAAATAAATAAAAACAAAAATAAAAAGGGGGTTGGAAAAAGAATATAACTCATAACTTCATCAATTTTTAAAATATCAAATCTGATTAAATTTATTTTACATCTTCTCAATAATATCTACAACTTTTACAGTGATAAGTTCTTATAAGACCAATCCTTACAGCAAAAATAAACAAGAATAAGAGTTGAAAAAAAATCTGAAATCCAAACTGCTTATATTCTGACTCATTTTTAAATTCATTTTTGTTTTTAAATGCATCCAAATGGTATTTTCTCTTATATAGGAACTATATAATGTGACGTATTGGCCAGTTTTTTTTTATAAAAGCAGTATATATTTAAAAAATACTGTCAAAATGGGCATTTTGAACAGAATTTCCCTATCTGATCGTGATTAAAGAATTCAAGATACATTCAAATAACAAATTGCTTATTTTCTGACTCATTTTTTAAATTCATTTTGTTCTGAAATATGTTTAATTGACAGTTTCTCTTATTTAAGAACTATATAATGTGCCGTATTGGTCAGTTTTTTCAAGAAGCCGAAATATATTTCAAAAAATGTTGTCAAAGTGGGTGTTTTAAGCTGAATTTCGCTTAATAGGACTCCAATAAAACCAGCTTTTACAGAAAAATAAAATTAAAAATTCTTCAAAAGCAGCCAAATAAAATTGATAAACTGGGGTTATCTCTAACGCTTTTTTTTTTTTTTTGTTATTGAAATGTAACTTGTCTTAACGAAATCTACCTCCACCTATAGGCCAACTCGGCAGGGATTTTTAAATTAACAGATTTGTGATAATTTAGTTTATTTTGTGGGGAAATGTTAGTTTTTGAGAATATTTTATTTATACCATATAAATTGTTTTTGGTTTTTCTGATTATGCAGAAAGATATCTGTATTTCATAGTATTGTGCAAATTATTGTCAAATTGTTCTTTATACGGTATTTTTACAAGTAACAATGCTAATAATGTTAACAAATATAAGAAGAAATTACAAAAATTTCTTCATTTTAGCTTGCTCTAATTATTATATGCTTTCTATAAGGTAGATTTGATGTATACTTCACTATATTGCCATAGAGAAAGTGCCTTTAGGGAACTTAAACATTTGTGTAAAAGAAAATAAGTTGAAACTTATGTGAATTAATATGAACAGATAAAAACTTCTTAAACAACAACATATGATATTTAAATTCGCTAGATTTTTTTGAAAGAACTGTGTCTTTCTTTATCAAGTGCAAAGAAAACGTGCATTTACTATGAAAGCAGTGGCATGACTGAAAAGTTCACGGCTATTTTCAGTCATGCTGCTGCTTTCATAGTAGACACACATCTTCTTTGTGCCTGACAAGGAAAGATTCAATTCTTTCAAAAGACCTAGCAAATTTTTTATGATGTGTTTAAGATGTTTTTATCTCTTCATAAACATGCATACTCTTGTCTTCATATAAATGCCCCCAAAGAATGACTACACTATATTAACTTGTATGCAAATTTCTTATAGTTAGTACCAAATATTTTTTTCTTTTGTTATGTGTTATTATTTTATGCATATTTTATGAATATGTGCATCATTTTCCTTTTAATTTTAGGTATGCACCATCCAAACGCTGGCATATTGATACTATGATTAAAGTTCTTACTTTAGTAAGTATTAGTACCTGAATCCTATAAGTTACGTATGAAAGAATTTCCACCACACTCTGGCCAGAGCTTCCATTCTTCTATGACCAAAACTCTACAAGTTATTATATGCTGAATTTTATGAAATTTTAGAACATTCTGGTACCAAAGATTGACAGATTATTTTTCTGTTTTAGAAAATGCTGAACTTTAATGGAAGTCAAAATATCATAACCCAATGAATTTTAATCATAGTAGAATGCAAATTTTGCTGTTATACTTATCAGAACATGTAGAAAATATTTCTAAATATAATTGTTACTGTATAAGTACTGTTTTTAAAAGTGTATTTTTTCTTTAAAATTTATAGCAAGACGGTTTCATTAATATAATCTTAAATTCTAATATTGGTTATTTGATTATTATTGATTTATATTCTAATATTGAAATTATAATTTTAATATTGTTGCAATTTGTGTTGCCTACATATCTCTAACAAGTAAAAACTCAGTTCTGCAATGGATAAAATTACCTGCATTAATACAGTTTAATTAGTAAAGAGGGGTGCTTTTCCACCAAATGGCAGATTTCCACTTTTTTTAATTTTTAAGAATCCGCGATATTTTGTTAAGCGATAACAAAACAAAATAACGATTTTCGCCAAACAATCGCAAAATAAAACAACGATTTTTTTTCCTCAAACGATCGCAAAATAAGACTGCGATTTTCGTAAAAGGATCGCGATATAAAACAGCGATTTTCTTCTAATGATCACAAAGGAAAACGGCGACATAAAACGGAGATTTTTGCCGAACGATTGCGACATGAAACGGCGATTTTCGTCAAAAGGTCGCGAAATAAAACGGCGATTTCCGTCAAACGGTCGCAATATAAAGCGGCGATTTCCGCCAAACGGTCGCAATATAAAACGACGATTTCCGTCAAACGATTGCTATTTAAAACGACGATTTTCGTCTAAAGATCGCGATGTAAAGCGGCGATTTTCGTCTAACGATCGCGATGTAAAGCGGCTATTTTTGTGAAACGATCGCGATTTAAAACGGCGATTTTTGTCTAACGATCGCCATGAAAAGCGGCGATTTTCGTCTAACGATCGCAATGAAAAGCGGCGATTTTCGTCAAACGATCGCGATGTAAAACGGCCATTTTCGTCAAACTATCGCGATGTAAAACGGCCATTTTCGTCAAACTATCGCGATGTAAAACGATGATTTTCGCTAAACAATCGCGATGTAAAACGGCAATTTTGGTCAAACAATCGCGATGTAAAACGGCAATTTTGGTCAAACAATCGCGATGTAAAACGGCGATTTTTGTCAAATAATCGCGATGTAAAACCACGATTCTTCTCAAACAATCGCGAAAAAACCTGCAAATTCACTCATGGAATAATCATCCATTCTATTGCCTGGTTACCTAAATTGATTTAAAATGATGCAATACATAAAATTCTTCATTGGATCTATTGGTGGGTTACTTTAATTGATATAAAACACTGTGAACTAAAGAAAAATCATTTTTATTTAATCTTATAAGTTTTTATGCATAATGAATTAACAATATATTGCAATTTTTTTGACAAATGCACATTTAGAAAGACTTTTGTTAAAGGTTTACAAGAAAAAAAGGGTTTTTTTCTTTTTAAAAAAATAGTTTGTTATAAATTTAATTCTTTTTTTAGTTTATTATAAACAATATAGTTTACAAAATTCATGCAGAAATGTTGTGAATTTTACTTTACATGCAATTTCATCTTTTTGTTATTTTCTGAGTGGCATCCCTGAGTATAGCAAAATACAAATGGCTTGTTGCATGATATCTTTGTGGGTCGTGCAATTCAGCCAAATTCAGTGGTAGACTGTTAAGTGTACTTTTAACGACTAGATCAAAGGATAAAATTGATATGAAGTTAAACCTAAAAACCTGTATTTTTCTAAAAGCCTTTGTCTGCCAGCTTACAATTGGCAATTCTTTCAGACAGACCAAATTTTCTATATATCCATTTCCGCAGAAAATCTGTGCAAGTATTAATATAAATAGATTTATCAGTATAGACAATGTTATCATTAGTAATTTTCCCTATATTAGAAATATATAAACAAAAAAGTATAGCTTTTATGCCAATCATTTAAACATGAGGAGTTAAACTAGTAACCAGGCAATCAGACCTACAAACAAGACAATAGAAAAAAATAACACCAAAAATTTATCTATATACAGTGAAACTTGGATAATTCAAACTTGTTTAATTCGAAATTCTGGCTAATTCAAATTTTTTCTTGATCCCTGGAATTCTGTATTAAAATAATGTAAAAAAAAAAAAAAATCGAATTTTAATTTAGATAATTCAAATTTTTTGTAAAATTGCCTTTGAAATTTTGCAGTAAATATTAATCCCGAAAATTATGCAGCCATTGAAAACATCCTAGCCCTCCACCTTTTCCCTCTATTTTCCACAGCAGTTATTTAAAACCTTTTTACCTTTAAATATCAGATATTTTTTAAAACCCTTTTTTCACACAGCCAGCTGGCATATATTTCAGACAATATTGAATTCAGACTCTGGTACCTTTTACACAAATTTTATTCAATTAGCACCACTTTTTTAAAAGAACTTTCCTTAAAGTAGGCAATTTCAAAAATTCTCTGTTTAAATAATGAAAATTTTATTTTCTTCTATTACTGGTGCCAGAAACAAATTTTGGAAGGACAGATGTCTCCTCAGCAGAGACAACGGAGTGCCAAGGGTTAAAGATGTAAAATCTCACAAATTTAAGGTTCATTTAAGAATATTATAACAGGCCTAGGTAACACTGGGTGAGCCAGTTTGTTATGTTTATATAATACATATGTTTTTACATGATTGTCTGTAATTCACAAATAACAATAATAGGGAATAATAAATTCACAGGGTGAATAAAAATAACTTTTAAATCTTATAAATTTATTCTGCATTTTTTTTTTTTTTTTTTTTTTTTTTTTTTTTTTTAGTAGATACATGCAGAATTTTGATGAAGTTTGTTTTATTAATTGGATCTGGTTGCTATAATTAATAAAAATTGTATTATATTATATTTTTTATTGATATCATTTTACTCTGTGTTCATATTATTTTATTACACTAACTTTGTATCAGGATTTGTATAATTCTACTTTTCCAATGATTTTAATTTTTCATGTCTGTTAATGTTAAATTTTTTAAATAATTATAATTTTTCTTGTCTTAATTTAAAATATGAAATGACTAAATATAAAATATAAATGTGGTTCTTTAAGATTATGCCTAGAGCAGTGGAGGATACTTGTCTCCTAGTATCAGTTTAAACCTTATTAGAAATTGTATTGCTTTCAAAACTAGGAAATAACTTAATAAAAAGGGCATTGTGTTTTAACTGCTTAACCCCAGAGACAGCAAAAAAATTACTACCTTTAAATCCTGAGGAAAAAGGGGGAGTTTTTTTCAAAGTGGACCCGTCCATTTCTCGTAATCCAATTTTCTACAGGCGTTAAAGCGAGAGGCATGGTTCAAATGTCATTTTGATGTATGTTTACTCTAATCTTCCCTTCACATACTGTAATTTCCTGCTTATAATCTGTGGATGAAACAATCCTTTCTGGACCCAAAAATTTTATTTAGTTATAGACACCAAATATTTACGGCAATTTAAAAAGTTGCATTTTATTTTAAAAAAATTCCGGGTCGAAAAATAATTGTTTGATTTGCAGTTTATACGCTGGAAATTACAGTACTTTTGTTCATTGCTATCCGAAATTTTAATGGAAGATAGTGAAGAGTTTATTTATGCTATATTTTTTCTCTATATATATTATCAAAAATGTCTGTTTATAATTTATTAAATTTGGAAGAAAGGCCTCTAACATTGTTTCTAACAAAGTCCTTTATTCAAAAAGATTTTCTATTGACCCACATATGCAGCGAATAATGTATACATACAAAGAACATGCTCTTCTATCGAAAAATGGAAAAAAGCTTATCGTTTCCATAATTTATAATTAAGAACATCTGTACAAGTAATGTGAATAAGTTAACCCTTTGCGGCACAGGGCATTGCTTAAGTGTTGAAATTAATGACTGACACTGGAATTTGAAAACAACTTTATTTGTAAATATGAAAAGGCTATATTTCATGCATTCAATAAAGTGTAATTTTTTTAACCAAAATTCCACTGCTAATGTGGCATTTGGGTATTAAATTTAAGTTATTTCACATGTATACCACTGTGCTGCAAGGGGTTAAAAAATGACTTCATGAGGTATAACAGCTATTTGGAATTTAAAAATAGCACTAATAAACGTTACTTAAAAAATATTAAAACTGTTCAGAAATCTAAACTGCTTAAAAAAAAGTGATATTTGAAACATAATTTACGGCTTTCTAAGTTACAAAAAGAAAGATTTACTTAGCATTGTACGTTTGCTTGAAAGATTCTTTTCCATGAATACGGTGACAGAAATTGTGTTTTGATTCGATTTTTTAAAGTGCTGCAGTAAAATAAAAATAAAAATAAGTGTTGCATAGTAAATTATGTTGCAAGAAACTACTGATTCACAGGAATATGAAATAATTATTAGCTTTCTATCTATTTTAATACTATTGTTTGTACATTTTATGAATTTTCATAAAAAATTAGTTTGAAATTTTTGACTGTTGGACAGGGAGTATAAAGTATTTCAAAAACCCTTTAAAAGAGATTTATACTGACAATTTAAAGGTATTAATTATTAGATTCCATTTTTTTGGTAACCTTCACTTTATTTCATGTCATACCATTTTTATTTATTTATTTATTTGCAAATTCTTTTAAAAATAAAGAAATAAGATACTAAAGGAACAAAATAATGTTACTTTCATTATTCTAATTTTATTAAAATTTAGCATTACAGCTATAACAGTTTAAATTATTAATGTATAAATTATAAAAAATAAGCTAACCATACACCTTTTTAAAGTCTTCACTAATAAAGTCTTTTCTTCGTTGCAAAATGTAAAAAAAAAATAATAAGAAGAAAGAGCAGAAACAAATGTACATATTTTGCTGTGAAAAAGCTGTCTTTTATGAAGTCTTAAAACCATTTTATGATAAAAATTTCTTTCAGCTGTTTATTCTTTTGATTACATTGACCACATATCAAGTTTTCTGAACAAATAAACTATCAAAATTCTTACAAAAATAAACTATTTGAATTTAAAAATTTTATATGGTTTCCAATTTCATTGTAACACAGGGGTATTTGACATTACATTGATCTGCTTTTCAAGAGGAGGTTTTAATCTTTTAATATATTCCCTTGTTGTATCAATGAATTATCTAAGAAAATGGGAGGGGGGGTGAACTGAGCAATTAATTTGTTCAGGTATCTTATTGTCTCACAACTGTATATATCTAAAGCAAAATTGAAATATGACACACTTCATGAAGACACAACTACGTGGTTGTAGAATGTAATACATTAAAAAAAGAAAAGAAAAAAGTAGCTGTTTTAATGGAAAACGAAAAAAAAAAAATTGAATTGAGCCTTCTGTCAAATTGATAAAATATTAAGAAACAAGTTTACAAATAAGTTTAGATTGTTCCTCAATTTATTTTGTTTGTTCTTTTTCTTTCCTTGTCAAGTAATCACAAAACTAACTTAAGTACGTAAAATATCCATACATATATAGTATTTTCTTTTCTTTTTGAACATATCTGCCAAAACCAATTGATCAAGCAGTTTACAAATGCCTATTGATACTTTGCACTATTATTACAATGCTGTTTACGGTTAGGATGACTAAACTTCTTTTATAGCTTAGTATGTTTCTGATTCCGCTTTTTCTCCTAAGATAATGACAAAAGTTGGGATTATCCATTTTTGACTTTTTTCAAAGACAGCTGTACGAAACTCTTTATTCACGTCACTCTCAAACCAGTATTTTACTTAACATTAGAGTTCGTGTTACATTTTATGCCATTTTTGAGGTTATTTCGGTATTTGCAGCATAAGTTACTTGCGCTATAGTTATAAACAAATTTGAACTTTTCTGGAAAATTTAAAAAGACAATATATTTGTTTCTTGAAATTGTTTCTTCTTTATAACCGGTGCTGAAATGCCTTTGAATGACACTCAACATGTACAGTGTATCTGTGTAGCTGAATGGCCGGGTCATGGAATCTTTTCACTGTATTTAAAACTTATTTTAAATCTACTCTTTAAAAAAATCTCCCACTCATAGAATCATAAAATAATTTCCTTGTGTGAAATAATTAAATTTAAAAGAATAACTGTTGATAAGATTTAGGACAGAGTAGTGTTTTTTGAGTCTTTAATAAAAGTTATGCAAAAAAAAAAAAAAAAAAATTATTAAGCAAGGTCTGCAGTAAAAAGATCAATGATAAAAGAAAAAAAAAAACAATGCTAAAAATAACAATAGTAATTATAATGATTACAACAGAAACTATTTAAAAAAATATTTTACTTCATTAATCATAACATGTAAGAGCATGTGGAAATTTGATAAGGATACAATATACAGTCGACTCTCGTTAATTCGAAATCGAATAATTCGAATCTTTGCTTAATTCGAACTAAACATGAAGTCCAGGGGTGATTCTCGTCCGAAATTTCTGAAAATTTAAGGCATCCTCTTTCGAAAATTTGAAATTGGGTTATCAGTTACGCATAGTTGCCAACTTGTACGGTTTTGCATGTGGAAAAAACAATTGCATAGAAATGCAAATTTTGTGATAGGATCGCCGAAATTGCATACATTTCGTCAATATTTCGCGGAAAAACGACGATTTCGTCAATGTTTTTGTAAACGAACTTTGTCAAAAGATCGATGAAAAACGCGAATTTCCTGTGCGGATCGCGGAAAAAACGGCAATTTCACCAAATATCGCAGATAAAACGCAGATTACTTCTGAAGACGGCGGGAAAACGCCGATTTCGTCTAAAGATTGCGGATATAACGCCGATTTCGTCAAAAGATCGCGGGAAAAAACACCATTTTCGATAAAAGATCGCTTAAAAATATTTTGTCAAAAGAATATTTGAAAAAATACGCCGATTTCATCAAAAGATCACGGAAAAAACGCCGATTTCGTCAAAAGATCGCGGGAATAAAACGCCGTTTTCGAAAAAAATCGCGTAAAAAAGCAAATTTTGTCTAAAGATCGTCGGAAAAACGCCGATTTCACTTTTAAAAAAAACATGGGAAAACGCCGATTTCGTCAAAAGATCGTGGAAAAACCGCCAATTTTGGCAAAAGATCGCAATAAATCGCCTATTTTGCTAAAATATTGCTGATTTCGTCTGAAGATAGCGGGAAAACGCCGATTTTGCTCGAAGATGGGGGGGACTCACGACCCCCCCCCCCTTCCGCGCCGATTTCCGAAAAAAAAAATCTCTTCCAGAATCACCCCTGATGAAGTCCCAAAGTTTTCAATGGCAGAATAACGTTAAAAATTTTCATTAATTTGAACTCATTTCCTCTTGACTTCATTTAATTCAAACTTTCAAGAATTCTGAATTTTCAGTTTTCTTTTCTTTCTCATGGATTTCAGATCATTTGAATACCTTTCTTTGATTTTTGCAAAAATTGTTCCAAAAATGAGTATACATATAAACCAATGCATTTGATATCCACTTTCTTAGTGTCCCGTCTGTTCATCAGTGACCCTTTAAAATTTTCTTCCATTATGCTTGTTTCTAATCTTTTAATCAGTTTATGTATTTATGCATTCTAATTTAATATTAAGTCATATCCTAATGATAACAGATGAAATAAATTAAAAAAAATACCATAACATTAATTTCTTTGTAATAGTATCATATTAAGCATGGTTTCATTTCATATTTCCTATAATTTATTTTTTTCCTATAATTTTCTTAACATTTTTTGTGGTTCCGACGAGTTTGAATTAACGAGAGTCGATGTATATACAAAAGAAGGTAAAAACTGAATTGACAACTTTCACTACTATAACTTTTAAAAACTGGAAATAATATTTTTGTACAGAAAATAAAATAAAAAATTACATTTATTCAAATACTATAAGAACATGGAGGAATTTTTTTCTGATTTTAGTCTATGAAAAAATGTGGTTTGTCATAAAATTTAGGATAACAATTTATTCAGTGATAAAGGTTTTAAAAAAAAGTTTATCCACCAATTAGAAACACATTTTAGTACACATACATTTTTCTTACATTTATTTATGTATATGCATGTTTTTTTATGTACATTTTGACACATGAATTAAACTTTCAGTTATAAACAATCATTTTCCGATAACAAAATTTAGCAGGCTTTCCAAACTGAAATTTGCAAAAGCTCAACTTTGGCAGTATTTTTTAAAAAGAATTAAAAAACAGAGAGAAAAAAAGATTTTACAGCTTTTTAATAGAAACTTTTGTCATTTTTAAGTGTTTGCAATCAACAATTATTTCAGCAATGTGAAATGTGCTCTTTCATTTTTTTTTCTCTAAAATTTTCGAAAAGATGATTGTATACACTGGCAAATGAGGCATCGATTTGCAGCCCGCATAGTTTGGATGTCCTAAATTTAGAAATAATTGCCTTTTTAATGGTAGTTTACTTTAAAAAAAAATTATTTGAAAAACAAATTCTATGATTGCACCATCAAAATGTAGATTTTACTGTAGCAAAAATAGATTTTGCGAGCATGAGAGTAGAAAAAATATATCTATATTTATTTTAGAATATGTTTGCTTGTCGTTAGAATCTCTGTGGTATTTTTTTTTTTTTTTTTTTTTTTTTTATTGGCAAACTTTTAATTATTTAAGTAATATATAGCTGAAAGTATTGCACAGAATAAATTTTCAGTCCTTGTAAATCATATATACATAAGGGGTATCACAAAGTTTCAATTATAGGTGAATATTTTTATATTTTATTCAGACCACTCTTTTTAAAAAATACATTTTGTAGTATATTTCTCTTGCAAATTTTTTCAAAGTGTGCATTAACTATTTTAATTTTGAAAAAGTGATGCAAGGTAGCATTAAAAATATTTACTTGTAATAAAAATTTTGTGAAACCTCTACACATGTGACAAATTGGACAAAGATAAACATTCTGATTCTAATGCATTTAAATCATGGAAGAATGCACAGAACTGCAGTGAATACAGTGTGAAAGGCATTATTACATTTATACACAGTTTATATCATTTTATCTGAAATGTTGTAGATTATCTAATAAAATGTGATTTTTTTCGAAGTTTTCGTGTATTGGTTAAGTAGTTACTCAATCTAATTTTGTAAAAGAAAGGAGCCAAATCTACAATGAAATAAATGTCAGTTCTCGAATTTGTTGAAATAGAAGTAATTGCTTTATGAATTAGCAGGAAAAAAAGTGATAATATAGATAAGACAACTTTTAATAATGCTTTTTATAAAATTTAGTCAAACCTATTATTAAAGGTTGTCATATGGACGTGTTCTTATATTTTTTCTGCAAATTGATTATCAAATTTCACAATATTTTCCATGTATAATGGGTGATTTTGAATCTGATCCTGCAGCAGATTAAAGAAAATCTCGATCTTCTCCACTTTCTGACCAAAAAGTTTTGTGATTTTTTTTTTTTTTTTTTTTAAATCTATTATGACTGGTGAATGTTGAGGTTTTTTGCAACTAATAGGTCAGTTTTGCAATTTTTTATTTATTTATTTGCCCCAATAGAATGATGGATTTTCCAATATTTTCTCATGACTTCTATGAATGAATTTTGCAAAAAAAAAAAAAAAATAAAATAAAATTCATGACCAATTGACAATTTTTTTTTTCTTTTGTTTCCTCTATTAATTGACAAAATTTGTGCTTTTTGCCCTAAGACAAATTGACATATTTCACTTGTTTTATTTTTTCACAAAAAATTGACATTGTTGGAGCAACCACATCATCTCCTGCCATTGTGTTGTTGGGTTAACTACTCTGTATGTAAATATTTTTTAAATAAATTGTAGTTGTCTAAAGTTCATCTTTAATATCCAACTTAAAACAAAACTTTATTTAAAAAAAAAAAAAAAAAAAAAAAACTTAATTAGCATTTTAGGTTAACCATTCTTAGGAACAAAAAGTTAAAACTATTAGTGAAAAAAAAAGCCCACTAAATACATCAACTGCCGACCAAGCAAAGTATATACGTTGCAACTGCATTTTCTTCGTCTCTCATTTAAACTAACAAATAAGCTATAGTCACAGTTAATTTGAATAACATTAGTACATTATAAGAAAGATTATGGTTACAAGTTAGCAATGGTTCAACGGCTTGATAACAAATTTAACATGCAGTCATTAACACAACCTATAACTTCCTACAAGCAAATACCTAATTGGATGCTCAGAACTAATCATACATAAAAAAAAACTGTGTGTTGTAGTTTGTTATTTTATATGTTATTCTATATTTTGATGTTAAATTGTAATATTGTTTAATGGTTCTATGTATATATATATGTAACGACTTCGGATGTTTTATAGTCGTGGCATAATAAGTTGGACTTGGGAACCTCTTGTTGGTTCGAACTCTTTTTATTTGGTCGCTCAGCTTACAGGTGGAACCGCGAGTCCGGTCGGAGTTCGCCCGAGCCGTTTACGTGTATTATGGAGATTTACATTGCCGTAGGTTCTGCAGGCATCCTCAAATCTGCAAAATCTCTCGTTTTTCGCACGTGTTCTTGCTAATATGTTAAGGATTGCCATATTTTCCAGCAGAGGGCACAGTTGTGAATTAGGGAGGAACATTTAATTGGTTCGTTAGCTTTTGATTGATATGTGGTCAGAGCCCGCACAATTCCCGGGTCGATGACGTATGAAGCCCTAACCACAAATGGATGCAAAAAGTGCTTAAATCATCAATTTTAATCATAAGGAACGTTCAAAATTGATCTCTGAAAGTAATAAATGTTAGGCTGGAAAAGAAAGTTACCAGGGGCAAAATAGCTTTAAGCTTAAGAATTAAAGTTAAAAATATTAATTGGACTTTAAATTTTTGAATTCAATTTTAATTTTAAAAAGAGGTTAATTTTTATCCTTTCATATCCCCCCTCCAAGTTGAGGTCCACCAGATTTGCCTGCAAATCTGGGGGGACTCCCTAGGAAAATGGAGAAGACAAAATTGGATAAGAATTTACTTATACAATGCTAAATTTTTAAGGTTAATATTAAAGTTAAGTTTGCTAAGATGTGAGGATTGAATTTTGCTGCTGGAAAACATATTTAAATTTGAAGATTTTAAGTTTTTATGCTAAAAATTTGGGTTATGGCTCTCGAGACGACCTGACTGAACCTTACATAGGAATTAGAAGCATATTATATGACATAAAATATAAACATGATGGAAAGCTGTAAAAACTGCTTTCACAGAAAATAGATGATCTTAGGCAAGTGCTAATATAAGAATGATATGATCGTTGATGTTATAGTAGCTGTTTGATTGAGTATGAAAAGGATTTAAATTAACTTTCTTTTCTTGAATGACCAATGTTTTTTATAGTACTGCTGTAGTACTTTATATTGGCCAGTTTATTTTATAATTTTACAAATGGTTATAGTCAGTCATAAATTTATGTCACAACTTCTACTGTAAATTTTTAATATAAGAACTACATTGCTGATTGACAGAGTTGCTTCATTTTCATTTAGGCTGGTAATTATGTAATTGATGATGTTGTTGGCAATCTCATTCAGTTGATCTCAGAATCAGCTACTCTACATACCTACACAGCTCAACAGTTGTGGAAACAATTAATACCGGATCTGGCTGCTAAACAACCTCTAGTTCAGGTAGCTTCCTGGTGTATTGGAGAATTTGGTGATCTTCTTAATTCTAGTGAAGGTCAAGATGCCTCACCAGTAAATGTAAGAATGTCTTTCTGTTTTATAACACACATTTTAATTTCATTATTTAGGATTCATACAGTCTTTAAAAGTATTTATTTTTGTAACAATCTTGATCAGTATAAAGCGAGTTACTACCTGCGAGTAACTGGCTTGGCCTTTTGCTCAACGGTTAACGCACTCGCTTCCTGATCACGAGGTCCTCAGATCAAAACCAACCCACACCAAATCCCTTCATTGGTGACCTTGGACACGCACACAACTCTAGCATCATCAACTTCCAGCACACAACAATCAACTCACCTCATTATCAACAGATGGCAGCACCAAACAAAATCTCTCAACACAAAAGCCTGTCCTCGCATCACACTATGCGTACGACAGCATTCATTCACAAGTGCATATCGCTCGTCAGATGTCAGTAATACGTCTTTCTCACTGGGGGCATACTCTGTAACGATCTCGATCAGTATAAAGCGAGTTACTACCTGCGAGTAACTGGCTTGGCCTTTTGCTCAACGGTTAACGCACTCGCTTCCTGATCACGAGGTCCTCAGATCAAAACCAACTGGCACCAAATCTCTTTATTTTTATGTAAAATCCGTAAAACATCTTTCATTTTACTCTTATGTCATTTCTTAATCAGTGGTTAAACACTTCTGCATTTCTTTGAATTTCTAATTTAAAAAAAAATCCCCTTCTTGTCTCCCCTTCTTCTGAAATTTTTCTTCCCTCTCTTCCCTACAAACCAAAGATTAAAATCTTTAAAACTCTTTTAACGTTTGAAAAACTTTTTCTTCTCTATTTTTTATTTTAATTGACAGTAAATAGTTGATCATAAATTTAATTAACAATTTTCATTTTATTAAAATTTCATCTAAATGCCCCCTCCCAAAATTTCTTTCTGTTTTCTTCCCTTTCCCAACATTGCTGAATGTTTAAAAATTCTTTAAAGTTCTTTATTTATTTATTTTTTTTCTGATCTGTTTGTCATTTATTGTAACAATAAATAATCAATCACAAAAATTTCTCCTCCCCGCACTATCCTCTAACTGAAATTGCTGTTTTCCGCCTTCGCCCCCTCCCCCTACTGTCTTACAAATCACATAAAATAGTTTTTAAAACTTCTTACTTTATTACTTTTTCTTACCTATTTGTAAATCTTTTGTAAGGTAAATTAATGTCACTTGATAAACTTCACCTTTTCCTCCAAAAGTAAAATTACTTTTTCTTACCTGTAAATCTTTTGTAAAGTAAACTAATAAATCACCTGTTAAACTTCGCCTCTCCCTCCAAAAGTAAAATAATAATTTTTTAAAAATCTGCTTTTCTGTTTTGTCCTTTCAAGTAACAAAATTTGCAACTTTAAAATTCATTACCCCTTTTAAAAATATTTTCTAATCTGTTACTTTATTGAAACAATAGATAACACAGGCATGAGAAATTGAAGTTTTTAAAAAATACAAGAGAAGTTTTCATTGATTTTTAATCGACTTCAATGAGGATGTTATGAATTTGACCTGTATGTATTTCTTGTTCACTCATAACTTCCCTAAATATGAAACGATTTTGATAATTCTTTTTTTGTTTGAAAGTGTAAGATTCCCGTATGGTCCCATTTCAATTTCATCAAATTTTAGTGGTCAGAACTTTTTAAAAAATAAATTTTTTTTATTCCAAATTCTTTTTTAAGCAGTCGTCCAATTAGAATCATTCATTTTTCAGGCTATTACTCTTATACCGATACACGATCTATTTTACTTCAAAGTGCAAAATTTTGACTAGACAACGATCGGTATCCTTATAGATTTTGTGCTCTTAGCGAAAGGAGATTGATCAATGTGAAAATTTACACTGTTAGAAATCTGCAGCTGTAGCTATATATTCACTCCACCATTTGTATCGATCTCTATTTTGACCAATGACAGTGCTCTATCCATCTGTTGATTAGAACTTTTTAAAAATAAAAACTTTAAAATTCACATTTTTTTTCCAAGCAGTCGTTCAATTAAAAGCATTGCAAAAAAGCACTGCATTTTTCATGCAGTTGTTCTTACGCAGATACATGATCTTGCGAAATTTTGCTGGACAAGATTCACATAGATTTTGCGATATGAGATTGACCAATAAGAAAATTTACTTACTTTAAGTAATGGCAATTTCACAAACAATGCAGGCTTCTATTTGATCAATCTTTTTTCGTTAATGGCACAAAATCTACTGGATCCCACCCAAGTTCTCTTTCACTGTTAGCGAAATGATATTGGCAAATTAGAAGCCTGGATTTTCGTAACTTTTTTGTTGTGTACTTGAAACAGTGAAAAGTTTGCAAAAATGCAGGCTTCTGATTGGTCAATCTTGTTTTGCTAAATAGTGAAAAAATAATATGGATCATAGCCAGTGTTGCAGAGATGCAAGTTCTTTCCAAAGTGAGAAATCTTAACTGAATCAATTCTTGTATACACCAAAATGGAAAATCTGCATTCATGCATATTGACATCAGAAATAGATGTCAAAAAACTGAAAATCCACAGTTAAAGTACCCTTATATGTCAGAGCACAAGTGCCTGTGGATCAGAGTTCTTTCTATGCTGGATGCACAAAGAAATTAAATAGCATTGCTATGTGTATCAACACTGTCTTGAGATTCAGACTCAGTTATCAAATTAAGTATTGGAGCGCTTTCAGATTTTTTTTTTTCTGGGGAATTCCTTTATTTATATCAAAGTGGTAATATATGGGGATATTTGATAGGCTAAGACAAGTCTAGAGAAAAGAAAATGGCGAAATATTTTGATGAGCTTGTCATTAAAGTGAAGCTAGTTAACTTCTTGCACTCGTATAATAGTACTCATTCAGGCGACTACCATCAAGTTTTGGAATAGAAAATTCCTACATTTTGTGTAGCAAACTACACAAAATGTGGGAATTTGTCTTAAATATAATAAGAATTGTGAATATATTGTGCCTAGTACGATAATGAAAATGGTGATGATCATTATCAATTGCGACTCTTTGGCTCTGACTTAAAAAAGTAATTCATTACTTTTTATATTAATATATTCATAAATTAAATCATAAATATGTAAATTCATCTCTTCTAAAAAATATTCTCGCTAAAACCTGTGTTTGGTGGATATTAAATTATATATATTTATTTAACCATTTTATGCCGGTACCTGATATCCGATGTGTGCTTATTGGATAACGTTTTGTCATTAGAGAATTTTAAAGAACTATTTAATTCTTTTTAACACCTTTTTGAAGTCGGTTGATATTTTTTTTTTAAAGCTTATTATAATATTTTGTGTGCTTATTTTGAAAATGACCTCTAATTTTTTTTCTATCATGTCAGAATTTTTTGTAAAATTGTTATCTATATTCTTGCTAAAATTATATTCAGAAAGGAATTCTCTTAAACACTTTTGCATGCATTTAATGGCAACAGAGGTTTTTATCCATTAAAATCTATGTAAAATAATCGATTCTGTGTGAAGCAAATTGATTTTTCGAAATTATTTTTTTATAGGTTTAAATGGATGAAAACCACTGTTCCCAGATCACACAAGCCACCTCTGATCGAGAGAAAAAAAAAAGATTTCCATGAATTTAAACTTTTTGCATCAAATTATGGTGTATTTTCTAGAAAAAAATCATTTACATACTATTTAAATTAATTTTTATTAAGGCAACATACATAAAATAAACGTCTGAACAAGAGGAGCAAATATTATATATATGTACATGAAAATTTCAAGCAAATTTTAAACTGAGCAAAAACAAAACAAAGTTTCTGTTTAAGTATGTTCTCTTTTTTTTTCCCCTTTGAAACTTCTTTCTGACATTCCTATTTTATATTCAATACTAGGCCTATCTTCTGTTAACATCCAACAGAAGTTGACGAACATGTTCTTGTCCACTCTTCCATTATATTTGCACTCCATTTCTTCGATGTCTTGATGAAGCCTTTCATCCTGTTCTTCACTGACTGTTCCTAAATTTTACAGTGAAAAAATCTACATATGAGTGAAAAAAAATGTATCAACTTAACACTTGAATTTTATCCAATTTATTTATTCCAATTAGTTAATATTTAAGATTCTCGTAATTACACAGGAATTTACTGACATCTTTGAAGGCAACCAAAGCTTTTTTTTTCCTTTGTTGTCATGCTAGTCTCAAATTTTTTTATCCTTCATAAGCTTGCGGATATTTGGACCAACAAAGATTTCCTCTTTCAATTTGGCTTCTCATAAACCTGAAATCTTTTTGTGCAGGCATTTGAAGCAATCTCAATTGTTTGAAAAAAATATAATTTTTGACTCAACTAAGCATTTCCAAATCACATTCTTTGTACCTGGTTTAATATTTTGTCTTTTTGGCCATTCTTTTTTGACCAAATAATGTTGAGTCTTATCATGGCTGCCCCACTCACAAATGAAACGTGGATTCTTTGTGTATCTACCTTGTCAACCAAGAAGGATGGCAATAACTTTCAAATCACCACAAATGCTTCAGCTGAAATTAGCATATTTCATTTTGTTCGATACGAAAGCCAGGTTTTCATCACATTCTTTTAAATGCATCAAGTTTCCAACTGGCTCATATAATATACTATTACCGTTACTTGGTACGACAGTTCTCTTAGAAAAGATCGTAATAGGGTTAATGCTTTGTACAAACGATGTATGAAAAACATCGATAATTTATAGTATAAAGAAATGTATATAGCTGCCAGAAGAATGTTAAAACAAAATCTGAGAAAAGCTAAGCGCTCTGCCTGGGTAGGTTTTTGTGAGAAGACAATGCTTCCGGAAGTTTATACAAATTCATCTCAAAGAAATCGTTATCTCAGAATGAGCTAATTTTTACAACCCTTGAAAATTCTCAAGTTTGTGCTTCATACGATGATATAGCAGAGAATCTCATGTCAGAACATTTTGGGGTAAATAATCCTCCCCTGAATACCTTTGAATATACCAGTGATTTTAATTTTCAAGATTCTGATTTTATTCCAGTTACAAAAAAAGAATTATTTTTTGCTATTAGTCAGCAGGGAAATAATAAGGCTCCTGGTTACAATGAGATAGATGCGCTGATTATCAAGAACCTTTGTAAAAATTTTACAAATTTTATGATATCTTTATTTAATACCTGCTTGAAATTTGGTCACTTCCCGAAATGCTGGAAGAAAGGTATTGTAATATTTTTTCGCAAACGTAATTGTGATCCCGAGTTACCTAAGTCTTACAGACCAATAAGCCTTCTTCCTATCATTGCAAAGGTGTTTGAAAGAATCGTTAAGATCCATACTGTTTCTATGTTGGAATCAATGTCATATTTGGATGAGGGACAACATGGTTTTAGAGAATCACACAGTACAATTTCAGCTCTTGCAGCTCTAAAAAATTTAATTAACGATACACTTACAGAATTTAAATATTGCTTGCTTATATCTTTGTCATAGTTGGTGCCTTTGATGTGATGGATTGGTTTATCTTGGTTGAATTAATTGATGACCTTCCAATTAATGAGTATTTAAAAACCACTTTAAAGAATTATATCAGTCACCATCTCATTGGATTCAAGTTCGTTAGAGGCATTAGATGGTTCAGAGTCTTTCGGGGCTACCCACAGGGTTCATGTTTAGGACCCTTTCTTTGGACAATAATTGCTGACAAAATTATTAAAAGTTAGGGGCAACACAGTCAAAAAATTATTTCTTATTCTGAGGCTTCTCAGGCTGTTATTGTTGAAGGCGGTGATTCAAGACCTGCACTTGAGAATACCGTCAATGCTAGTATTTCCCACTTTGGTTCAGTCTGTAGTGATTTACATCTGTCTATTAGTGTTGAAAAGTCTACTTCAATGCTTTTCGGAAAATATACATCAAGTAAGCACCGACTTATTTTTAAACTTCAAGGTAGAAGTATCTCTGTTAAGGATAATTTATTGTACTTAAGATTTTACTTTGACAGTAGATTCCATTGGTTGGATCATCTCAATATGATCCGTGATAAAATACAGGGATGAAAGAGTTCCGCCTAAAGGCAGAAATCCGCCTTTTTGAACATGATTTTGGCCATTCTCTGGATCGATGCAAAAATGCAAAGAAAATATTGCTGGTAATTTGGGGGGGGGGGGGGTCCAAGAAGCTCCGGGACTAATTCTCGGACTTATCTTTCACCCGCTAGACTTCACCCACAAATCGCCGCAGAGCTATCTGTCAAGGTCAGCGGTCAATTTACGTTCAGGAGCATCACATGCGGTACATTTCGCGGGGCGAAAATCTATTTTTAAGGACCGGGCAAACTAACTATTCTGAAGTTAAACTTTATTCCCGGAACTGCCTTTTCTTTTCTCTCACTTACTGTTTACTGACAGTGGGAAACGAGGGAGATACAATGGTCACGGAATATCACTATCAACCCTACTGAAGGGAAAGATTCCCGTGCTACTCTTGGATTGAAGTTGAACTGAAAAACTCATTTACATAAAACGCGCCGCCTGCAAACCGCAAAAAAACTTTGTGTGTGCCCGCAGCCTTAGACTGGCAGCTGTTTTTTGACACCTGGGTCCATAGGTCATTGTGACGCTGAAGAGAAAGAAAATCTTGGGAGGGAATAATTTAATCTGGATTAATGAGCTTTAAAACAGTGATAATAATTTTTCAGTTGTTTTGTTTTCCAGAATAACTATTGTTTTTGCAGCGCGACGGATACGAGCTAATATAAATTCTGTTTTATTATTATTGCACTTCAGTTCTGGTTAAAATATGTCAATTTCAGGTCAACCTTTTTTAAACATTTTTTTAGTTGCGTTTGAATTTATTTCGAGTGGAATTTTCAGTTAGAACTAAAATGCCCGAACGCGAGTACGTGCAAGACTTGACTACTAATCATAATTAAGAGTTTTAAGACTGATATCTTCATCATTATTATTATAAATACTGTTGATCGATGAATTATATAATTTCTGAAATAAATGAGAATATGGCATTGATAAATTATATACATTCTGCCACAAAGAACACTAGTATAATTATTTATGGTGCATTTACACTCCATTTACAAGCATGGCTTTTACGATATTTGCGTTCAGAGGTAAAGGCCTGCACGGGCCGGTCCGAAGCCTGAGCACGGCCCGGCCCGCGGGCCGGGTTTGGGCCGATTTGCATTAACGTCATTCGGGCCGGGCTCGGGCCGTAATTTTTTTTTTCCTGGAGTATCGGGCCGGGCCGAGCCTAACTTACTTCTTCCGTAGAAACCGAGACTGATTTCATTCTTTTTAGTCTTCACGGACCAAAATAATCAGCTCCTGTTGAATCTCCCCATATGAAAATTCTTTTCTCGACGTGGAAATAAGTCTGTTCACAAATCAGTAAAGTTTGGCTTGGTCCAAAAATTTTTGCAAAATAGGAATATACTTTTAAGTCGTCATTATTCTACAATTAAACATTAGAATTTATTCTTTTTAAAGAATCGTAGATCACTAGGCGTCTCAAAATAGAATTAATCACATTAAAAAAAAAAAAAAAAAAAAAAGATTTTGACGAAATTTTCGTTTAAACCGAAAACTGCAATTTTTTTTAAACTGTTCATTCATGCAAAATGAATGCAACAATACGCGAGAAAAAAAATATATTAAACATTTACATCTGCTAAGAAGGAAAAGTATTTTTTTCTTTCCAATGTCTTAGAAGATTTTACTTTTACCGTATACCATTTTTTAGATTTTTTTTTTTAATGCATTAATAATATTAATGATAACTGAAACATTTACATACAACAAACAAAGATTCATTAAAAGCGTAAATATCGCAGCCTATGGCACTGCTGCATAAATAAAGATTTTAAACATGAAAGAAGAAAAAAAGAGACTAAGTTTTTTTTTTTTTTTTTTTTTGGGGGGGGGGGGGGTCTGAACTCTTTCGGTAGATTAAAGATCAATGTTCTGTAGAAATTCACCCGAGCCGGGTTCGGGCCGAATTTAAAAAAAATTTCCGGTCCGGGCCGGGTCAGGCCAATATTTTTTGCGTTCGAGCTGGGCCCGGGCCAAAATTTTAATTTTCGGGCTCGGGCCTGGAAATTTCGGCCCGTGCAGACCTTTATTCAGAGGCTGCTTCACCCCTCAAGAACGCGCGCTCGCTAATGTTAATCCTATGGGAGAAATCTTTTTAAGCATACAGTTTGCGTTTTGATTATTTAAATTTTATTTATTTTGTATTGAATACTTGAGGTTATTATATACAAAGACTGTTTTTTAATTTTTCAATTTTGTTTGCAGATTTTTTTTTAAATCTTTAGGGATATTTTTACCTTTAGAATCTGTTTTGAAAATAAAAATATCCCCAAATATTTTTTGAATAAATCTGTCGTTTTATAGCGAATTTTTGACAATTTGTTGCTCTTACTCAATTTTTTTAGGAACTTTGCCGGGTTTTTTTCGAATTTTATGACAAGGTAGGCATTTTTTCGCGAATTTTTCGACGAAATTTGTCATTTTTTGCGTATTTTTCGATGAAATTTGCCATTTTTTCACGATTTACGACAGAACTAGCCATTTTTTCGTGAAACATTTGACGTAATTTGCCATTTTTTCGCGAATTTTGACAAAATTTGTCATTTTATCGAAATTTTTAAACAAAATTTGCCGCTTTTCCCGAGTTTTTTTGACGAAATTTGCCGTTTTATCGCGAATTTTTTGACAAAATTTCTCGTTCTTTCAAGATCTTTTGAGGAAATCTGTCGTTTTTCTGTTAGGTCTACAGAAGGTTGATGGCTGTGGTCCCCTGTTTTATCAAGAGATACACATTTATACTGTGAATTTTGAATTTTTTTTAATAAAATGTTTTGTAATTTTTATATTTTTGTAAAATTTAAAACTGCACTCCAGTCTATAAAATGTCGTCATTAGAATTTTTCTATTTTTTCTCTTTATATTTGGCATCTGAAGTTGAAAAAAATTTTCCTCCTTTTTTTCTTTGGTCCACTTTCATGCCTGAAAATAAAAGATTTTAGTTGTAATTTCCACAAGACAAGAATTCAAGATAAAGGATTCCCAATTGAATTTCTAAAAATTTGGTACAATTCAGTGCTAAAGAAACAGATTACTTATGGTTATGAAGTTTGGTTTAATGATTTACGGAGCCCTGGAATTAGGCATTTGTCTTCATGCCAAAGGCTATGTCTTTTAACTATCATTTGTGCTTATTGAACTATATCAACACAGGCACTTTGTGTTCTTTCGGGAGTTCCTCCAATCGAAATTGAATTAAAAGAAACTGGCTTTATGTTATAATGTTTTGAAAAATGATGGTTCAGATTGGATAGAAGATATTTATGTTTTAACAGATCTATTAATGAAAAAAGTCTATGCTTTTAACTATTCCTACTTTTATTATGATCATTGTATCAATTTCATACATACTATTACAGAGAGAGTCCCCTTTTACAACCACCCAGTTTTATATACAGATGGTTCTAAAATGTCAACGGGTGTTGGAGCAGCATTTGTGGTATTTTTAAAAGAAAATATTATTTTCGAAAAGAGAATTAGACTAAAAATTTTTAATTCGGTTTATCAGGCTGAACTTACTGCTTTAGATTTTGCAATTGAATGGTGTAAAAACTCCACTTACAGTGTATTCCACATTTACACAGACAGTTTGTCTTCTGTGCAAGTGCTTCAAAATCTCTTTCCTACGGATGAAATTCTTTTTAATATTTACACAAACTTATGACTATTGAGAAATAAACATTGGTTGGATTAAATCCCATGTTGGTTTCGTTGGAAATGAGCTCACATATTTCCTTGCCAAATCAGTCATTCAAACTGGTTTATTTGATGCTGAAATGGATATCCCAATTCCAAATTCATTGATAAAGCAGTTCTATAAAAGTAATATTATTAAGAATTGGCAGAACATTTGGTCCTATAGTGATAAAGGAAGAGACATGCATAGTATTATTAAAACAGTGGATACATCTTTTCTGTGTTTCTCGCAAGTCAGTGCCTATTTTATCTCTGCACATGGAGCATTTCCTAGTTATCTTCATAAAATTGGAAAATGCCAAAGTGATAAATGCCTTTGTGGAAACATTGGTGATGTCAAACATTATCTGTTTGGAAAGTGTACACTGATGCCTACTTCATTTAATTTTATTCATAACCAGACACTTAGCTGGAACATCTGTAACATATTGTTTTCTAAATCAAACTACAACAAACTCTGACTTATTTACAATGAGCTTAATAAACATTTTTCATTTATAAAATATAAATTTTGATTTTTGAGGTAGGCATATTTGAAAATTTACAGTAATTTTATATTTGATAAGACATTCCACTGTGGTATGTGATTTTGTTACTTTATCTTTATTGTTTTATGCTAAGTAGGGTTTTTTTTTTTTTTTTTTTTTTTTTTTTTCTGTTACACTTGTTGACTGGTGTGGATGGCTTGACTTACCTTTGACTTTTCAACATTCATAGTCATTTCTTTTTTTTTAATTAATTGTAAATGATTTTAAATTTTATTTCCAGTTGGGTTAATGTTAATATAGTCATATGTCAGAACTGTAAATGACTTTAAAATTTGTAATATTTCCTTGTTTCTATTGCCATTTTCAGTCATCTATTATTAGCGTAATTGGCTTCTATTACATTGCTTTATAATAATTAAAATCAACGTTTAACACACAATAAATAAAAACATGCTACAGACGTATCCGTTTCACGAGCACCAGGGCTCGCTTCCTCAGTGTACAAAAGGTAAAAATGTTTAAAAACAGAAAACCCCCCAACTGACAGTAAGTCAGAAACCCAAATGACTGCAAACATAGTACCAAAATACCAAGAAGCCTCAGCAACTAATAAGATTAAACCGGAAATGAGGTGTTATGACATAATAAATCTAACCAGAAAGTTGAGATGTACGGTATACTTGAAAGATCATTAACCAAGGAGTTTTTTACTTTATGTATATGGAGTGCTTCAAAAAAGTAAGTCTAGCGGAGTAGTGCATTTTTGGATAATAGTAGCTGAGGTAAAATTAAAATTATGGCCCTCCTCGCAACAATGAGAAGCAATAGAGGAATTCTTTAACACTTTTCTTTTAACATAACCTATATGTTCGGCGACTCTTTTTCTGAGTTTACATTTTGTTTGTCCAATATAGGACAAACCACACTGACATTGTATATTGTAAATACCCCAATGATCCAGAGGATAAATTTGATCTTTTAATTGAGAAAAGGTTAATTTATTGACTGGTTTAAATACTACTTTAAAATCATAATGTTTCAAAATATCTGCAACTTTAAAACTAATGCTTTGATGAAACAGTAAAATAATTAGACTAGAATAAGAAACTGGTGTAGCAGAAGAATCAGGATCATCGAGATGTTTATTGAAACTATGAGAAATTAATTTATTGATATATGATAAACTGAAGCCACGATCTATAGCAACTGATCTAATGTAATTTAACTCATCACTAAGAGAACTGTTATCTGAACAAATTAAGTGAGCTCTATTAATTAAATAAAGAAAAGCAGAAGCTTTTTGAGAAGGGGGGTGACATGAATTAAAATGGGGGGGAGTGTGACAGCAAAGGGTTTATGGTAAACACGAGTATCAAATGAGGTTAATTGACGAGTGACTAAAATGTCAAGAAATGGCAATTTATTATCGTTTTCGACTTAATAAGTGAATTGAATGTGACTGGATCTATTTGATTTAAAATAGTCAAAATTTTATCAACAGGAGAAACAGAAGGGTCGATGAGTGCAAAAGAATCATCAACGTACCTGCAATAAAATGGGAAACTGATGAAATTAAACATTTTAACCTTAAGTAATGCATATATAGATCAGCTAGGAAAGGACTAAGGGGGTTACCCATAGCTAAACCATCAGACATGGAATAGAATTGGTTAGAAAATTTAAAAGTATTTTGTTTTAAACAAATGTTGAATAAATCAACAATATGATTAATTTCGGGATCAGTGTAATGGAATTCTTTTAATCTGAGAGTGAGGCATTGAATTGCACCAAGAACAGGAACATGTGTAAACAGAGAAGTGACATCAAATGAAAGCATTCTCAAAGAGGGGGAGGGGGTATAGTTCTTAATGAGATTTACAAAAGAGCTTGAATTCTTAACAGTGTAAACATTGGATATTGAGAGAAAAGAAAAACACTTAAGGGAAACCTGTAAGAAAAAAGCCAAAATTTTTATTAATTTTAAAGTAATGAATTTTGGTATACTATTTAAGAATCTTTTTGTAAGGAATAATTAGCAAAAAAATTCACTTTTTATTAAAAATATATTTTTTATGGGGATTTTTATGATTTTTTTTTTTTTTTTTTTTTTTTTTTTTTTTTGTCAAAAAATACACTTTTTAAAATTACTACTCCTCATTCAATTTTCAATATTTTGGTATTACTAAAATTTCTTAAATAGTGTTATAGTATATAGAAAAGAACTAAGGGGAGATATTTTTAATTTTCTAGTTTAATCAGCTAAAAAAAAAAAAAAATACGCCTGGTAAATTTCCTTAAATTTATTATAATTTTCATGTTTACCAATTTATGTAAAATTTTCAGAAATAGTTAAAAAATATATCGCTTCTTACTTTTGTTGCAAATTTTTTTAAGATTCTAAAAACATAAACACTTTGTTTCTAAATCATTTTACCATTGAGCCTTAGTACTTTGAACTTAGGCAAAATATGAAAAAAGTCATTTTCAGGAAAACACATTTTAAATGGCCGCTAGTCCTTTAAACTCTATAGTGACTACAATTAAAAAAGCTTATTTGCTACATGTTCCAAGTGTCCCTGAGTTCTGAAATTTTGCATGGATATTCACAAATATGTGTTTTATCGTTTTCTGAGATAAAAATTTTTTTGAACTTTGGATAATTTTTGGCCGAAAATGGGGTTCGAGTCTCCCTTAACCAGATATTTGGCAAGCGGGTTGGAGGCCAAACCGATATTGGAAACAATCGGACGGAGAGGGACACCAATTTTTGTGTACTTTTGGTAAAGCATAAAAACGACTGTAGTTAGTAATGGAAGGAGTTAATGACATTTTTGTACTGTCATCAATGCAAGGAGAGGATTTGATAAGTTTTCTAGTATTTATTAAATCATTTTCAGACAGATCACAATTTAATTTAACATAAGGACCAGACTGTAAGAGATTGTGTTCTTTTTCTAAATAAACAGCTTTGTCTTGCATTACTATTTGGCCCCCCTTATCAGCTTTTGAGATAATAATGTCATAGTTAGATTTCATAGAACATAAAACTTCCTTTTGATCCTTAATGATATTTGGTTTAAATTTCATTGTATTATGTTCTACTGTGTTTTTAATGAGAACTCTGATAGAATCTTTTTCGGAGCTTGAAAGTTTACTAAACTTAAAACATCTTTCAACAAGAGCAATTAAATTAGGCAAGTTTGGTTGCTTACTAAAAGAAAAGTTATGGTCAAGTTTAAGTATATTCTCCTGTGTAGGCGACAGCTGTACATTAGAAAGGTTTACAATAGCATTACTATTGACCTTTGTGAGTTGTGGAGGGGGGGGGGGTAGTAGTAGGTGGGATTAAATTTGAAAGTTTCTTTACTAACGAAAGTTTATGAAAAGCAGAGAACTTGTCGGACCAGCACCATGATGTATGATCGAATGTATCAAAGTCTGACAAACTGTTTGCAACAGAGATATGTAAATGAAACAACTCCTTTTCAATGAAAGCAAGTTTACTACGAGTGTTGTGAATTATAGCGCGGAGTAACAATAATTTGCAGTTATGTATACTCTTTGAAAGACATTTTGTTAGATGGAGGTGAAAACCCAAGCGAATAAAACTAGGAATGACGCCACGTTGTTTACAAGTATATAAAAAATGTAGATGATTTAAAAATTTCTCACACTTTAATCTAAGTTTGTGAAAACGATTGAAATGCGACATTATAAAATAAGTTAGAACAAACAAATAGGTCCATTGAAACCAAAGATAATAGCTAAAACCTTGTGTGGAAGATTGCAATAATTAGTATTACAATAATCTTTATTTAATTAATAGAGCTCACTTAATTTGTTCAGATAAAGTTCTCTTAGTGATGAGTTAAATTACATTAGATCAGTTGCTATAGATCATGGCTTCAGTTTATCATATATCAATAAATTTATTTCTCATAGTTTCAATAAACACAGGGATGAGATTCTTCCGCGGTTTTCAGCTTTTTTGTTATTTTCAAATTTTCTGATTTACCAAAAAAATGCAGAATGCGTAATTTTGTCAAAAAATTGCAAAAAAAGGCAAATTTCCTTGAAAGATCGCCAAAAAACGACTAATTTCCGGCCAATTTTGTCAAAAGAATCGTGAAATGATGGTTAATTTCGTCTCAAAATACCGAGAAAATGGCAGATTTTGTCAAAAATCGCGATAAAACGACGAATTTCGCCAAATGTTTTGCGAAAAATGACAACTTTTGTCAAAAAATCAGAATAAATCGGTAGATATCGTCAAACGATCCCAATAAACCAGTTAATTTCGTCAAACGATCGCGAAAAAACGGCAGATTTCGTCAAACGATCGCGAAAAAACGGCAGATTTCGTCAAAATATTCGCGAAAAATGGCAAATTTTTGAAAAAAAAATAAAAAACTTTCAATTTTGCCAAAAGATCCCAACAAATGACAGATTTCATGAAGAGATAGTGAAAAAACTAAAAATTTCATCAAAGGTACTCTGAAAAAAACTAACCCAAAAAGTAATTTTCAAAATTATTTTTTTACCACTCCAAATACAGACTTTTCTGATCCAAAATCCATTTTTGACACCTCTAAATCTTTCTGAATGAACGTGACTTCTGAAAGCACCCAGTCATTGAACAAAAAATACCCTTATATTCAACAAAAGTATCCTTTTTTTCAACAAAAATGTTTTTTTTTTTCAATAAATCCATCTTGCCTTTTTTAAAAAGAAATGCAAACAATAGTGATACATGTTATCTTCTACACTCAAATAAGCATTAATTTATAATTAAATTTTTTTCTTGCACATTTTTTTTTTTTTTTTTTTTTTTTTTAATAAATAAAATGTTTCTCAATAGTTTTAAAAAATATTGATTTTAATTATTCATTAATTATTGTTAAAACAAAAATTATTGCATTTCAGTCTTCTTTTCCTAATGAACAAGTTCAATTTTTGCATCTAAAAATGACTTATTATCAGTGAGGACCCACTTTTATAAAAAAGAGACCCAGAATTTAAGTTCCGGGTCCTGGAGACCCAGGATTTTTAAAGTCCAGCGATATCACTAGATATCTTTAATGTGTAATATCCAAGAAAAAATCATAAAAAAGCAGTGATGCCACTGGACTTGAAAAATCCTGGGTCCCGGGGACCCAGGACTTCTAAAATTCTGGGTCCCTTTTTTACAAAAGCGGGTCCCCACTAATAATAAGTCAATTTTTAGATGCAAAAATTGAACTTGTTCATTTGCAAAAGAAAAATTAAATGCAATAATTATTGTTTTAATAATAATGTATAAATAATTAAAGCCAATATTAATTGTTTTAAAAACTATTTGGAGAAATTTTCTTTACTTTTCTTAAAAAATCAATGTACAAGATACAAATTGAATTATAGAATAAGGCTTATTTGATTGTAGAAGATAACAAGCATCACTATTGTTTGCATTTCTTTTAAAAAGGAGCAAAACTGATTTATTAAAAAAGACATTCTTCCTGAAAAAAGAATACTTTTGTTGTGTAAAGGGGTACTTTTTCTTTAATGAGTGGATGATTTCAGAAGTTACATTCACTCAGAAAGATTTGGAACAATCAAAAACAGATTGTGAAGCAGGAAAACCTGTTTCTGAAGCAGCAAAAAGAAAAAAAAAAAAAAAAAAATGGAATTAGGAAAGTTAGCTTTTGGAACAGAAAAATTCTATCCTGGCATTAACTTTTTTTTTTTTTTTTTGCCCTTTTGACGGAAATTGCGTTTTAAAGCGATCTTTTGACGAAATTTTTCTTTTTTTTTCGCATTTTTTTTTTTTCAAAATTTGCCGTTTTTTTTCGCGATTTTGTGACGAAATTTGCCATTTTTTAGCGATTTTTTGGCGAAAGTTACCATTTTATCACGATTTGTTGATGAAAATTGCCGTTTTTCGTGATTTTTTGAGGAAATCTGCAGTTTTTTCGGGACTTTATAACAAAATTAGCCATTTTTTTTTTGCAAATCTTATGACGAAACTTGCCGGAAATTATTCGTTATTTCGCGATCTTTTGGCGAAATGTACCGTTTTTTGGGCGAAATTTGTCGTTTTTTCACGATATTTTGTGGAAATCAGCCTTTTTTTCGCGAATCTTTTGGCTCAAATTATTCGTTATTTCGCGATTTTTTAACAAAATTGGCCTTTTTTTATGATTTTTTGACGAAATGTGCCAGTTTTTTGCGATTTTTTGACAAAAGTTACCGTTTTATCACAAGTTTTTGTTAAAAATTGCCGTTTTCCGCAAATCGTTTGACAAATTTTACCGTTTTATCGCGATTTTTGGACGAAATTTGTCGTTTTTTTTTTGCAATTATTTGAGAAAAATCGGCCTTTTTTCGGTATTTTGTAATAAATTTAGCCATTTTTTTCGCGAATTTGCCAAAAATTATTCGTTATTTCGCGATTTTTTAACAAAATTTGCCTTTTTTGCGATCTTATGACGAAAATCTGACACATAAGCTCCATTTTTTTTGTGTCCCGTCGCCGATCTTTTGCGTATTTTATGCGCAATAGTGCATCCGCGGCATCCCTGAGAAAGGAATATACCTTGTGCAATAGCAAAGCTAAAAAACAAAGAAAATTTCTATTTTCTTTTCCCTAATACTTAACCAAAAGTGTCTTACTGTTAGAAAATTAAAAAAAAAAAATATTCATGCCAATAACAGGGTTATTAATGTGCTCTATCTTGGTATTTTCTCTAGAGTAAGTATAAATAATTTCTGCAATTCACGTTAATAATTTCCTTTCAATTTAATTTACCAAAAGCTAAATTGAATGTTATATATTAATACCATTATATTTGTTGCGATTGACATTCCTGTCATTGCTCAAAAGTTGTTCGCACAGTTTTCAGCTTTTTTGCTTTTTGGTCAATCTCATCCCTGTAAACATCTCGATGATCCTGATTCTTCTGCTACACCAGTTTCTTATTCTAGTCTAATTATTTTACCGTTTTATCAAAGCATTAGCTTTAAAGTTGCAAATATTTTGAAACATTATGATTTCAAAGTAGTATTTAAACCAGTCAATAAGTTAACCTTTTCTCAATTAAAAGATCAAATTTATCCTCTGGATCATTGGGGTATTTACAATATACACTGTCAGTGTGGTTTGTCCTATATTGGGCAAACAAAACGTAAACTCAAAAAAAAAAAGAGTCGCCGAACATATAGGTTATGTTAAAAGAAAAGAGTTAAAGAATTCTTCTATTGCTTCTTATTGTTGGGAGGAGGGCCATAATTTTAATTTTACCTCAGCTACTGTTATCCAAAAATGCACTACTCCGCTAGACTTAAAAGGGGACCACCAAACATGGTGCTCACAGATTTTGATGATTTCAAAGTATGTTGTAGGGGTCATACCACTAATTATTCAGCTAAAAGGGTTTCTTCAAATGGGCCTTAGTTTTTAAGAAATTGGGGGTCAAAGTTCAGCACTCATTTCAAATAGCTGTTAGTGTTGCAATCTGATTGTGGCTCGGTGGCGCTGCGGTAACATACGAGTCTCCAGACTCGGAGTTGGTGGGCTGAACTCCAAGTTAGAGCTTTTTTTTTTCCTTCCTTTATATACTTTTTACATGTTGTATATTTTAAGCAGAATTGGGAATTCTACAAGCTTTGAACTTTTTGATATTTTTTTTATGGGGATATTTTATTTTTACAATTTTTACTTTTTCGATTTTTTTGGAATGAAATATAACGTATAAATACATCTATATATATATATATATATATATATATATATATATATATATATATATATATATATATATATATATCCACAAAATCCACAATATATATATCCCATAATCCACAAAATAGCTGCAAGAATTAATGTTATCTTATGATAACATAAATAACATAAAAGATTAAACTATCCCTTAAGGATTGCGCTTATGCATCTTATCATTATGGAAGTTGAATATATAAATACTTTTATAAATACATCCAAAGTTATTCAGACAATACCATTAAATAAACCAATGAAACCAGTAATTTTACAATCATATTATTAAAATCAGTTGAGGTTTGAAGTGAAATAGAAGGCAGATTAACAAATTACTAAAAATATATGAATAAATGGACATTATAAAATTAATACATTTGTAAATTCCTTTAATTCATATTCTTCATTCAATATCAGTTCATCTGCCTCAATAATTTGTCGATCATCTAATATTTTTAGTATTGAATTATGAAATTCTTCAGCCATAGCAACAGAAGCACAGGAAATATCATCTGGTGAAGAATTTGTAAGCAGATTATTATTTTGTAACAACATCTCGCAATATTTTAATGCATTCGTAATTTCACCTAGTTGTTCCTTTTCCAAACGAAAATTTTGTATACTAGAGCTGGTTCCTTTCATTACAGTATTTTTAGGATTTAATCTGACATATACATACCAATATTGCAAATCTTTTATTTGTCTGAAAAAGAAGCTAAATGACATTAGTAAAAAGAATTTCTATTTTTGTGTGATTTCACCGAGAAAATAAAAGCAGACAAATAAAATAAATACATATATATTTTTTTATGTATCGTAAATTTTATCTCATTGAAATCATTAGCAGACGACTTTTCCGATCTAGTTTATTTTTTTATGAATAGTGTTTTAATTTGTTAAAATAAAAATGTATATATAATTTTTTAATGTAATCTGTCATTTCTTATTTGTGCAAATGGTAAATATTGTTTAGGTTGAACTTTACAGATGAATGTATTTAAAGATCAGTAAAAATTTGGGTAATATTTTAGCACTACTGCATTATATTTTATTACACTTTCGAAGATATGCATTATTCGAATTAACTAATCCTATAAATGTTTGAGAAATTGCACCTGAAAATTATTTTATATAATTTATACAAAAAAGGATAAATTTTCATTCAAAAAATTCCACAAAAAAAGGTGATAGAAAAAAGAAAAATTATTATTTCAGAATTGTGTTTAATAAAAAAAAAAAAAAAGAAATTACAAATAATTAATAAAAAAGAGTTCTAGGCATAAATTATTTTTGTAGTTTTGTCAATAAAAATATAGTTTAAAAATTGCACAAAAAATAAATTTTCATGAAATAATTTCGAAAATATAAATTTAATTTATTAAGAAAATATGAAAAAGTTCAAAGATTGTAGAGTTCCCAATTCTGCTTAAAATATGCAACATGTAAAAAGTATGTAAAGGAAGGAAAAAAAAGCTCTAACTTGGAGTTAAAGCCGCCAAGTCCGAGTCTGGAGTCTCGTACATTACCGCAGCGCCACCGAGCCACAATCTGATTGCAACACTAATGGCTATTTGAAATGAGCGCTGAACTTTGACCCCCAATTTCTTAAAAACTAAGGCCCATTTGAAGAAACCCTTTTAGCTGAATAATTAGCGGTATGACTCCTACAACATACTTTGAAATCATCAAAATCTGTGAGCACCATGTTTGGTGGTCCCCTTGTTAGACTTTTTTGAAGCACTCCATATACATAAAGTAAAAAACTCCTTGGTTAATGATCTTTCAAGTATACCATTACATCTCAACTTTCTGGTTAGATTTATTATGTCATAACACCTCATTTCCGGTTTAATCTTATTGGTTGCTGAGGCTTGTTGGTATTTTGGTACTATGTTTGTGGTCATTTGGGTTTCTGACTTACTGTCAGTTGGGGGATTTTCTGTTTTTAAACATTTTTACCTTTTGTACACTGAGGAAGCGTGCCCTAGTGCTCGTGAAACGTGTACGTCTGTAGCATGTTTTTATTTATTGTGTGTTAAACGTTGATTTTAATTATTGTAATCTTCCACACAATATTTTAGCTATTACATTGCTTTATTTTAACTTTTTTTTACTGGCACCAGGTGCTTTTTCAGTGTTTCATTTTAATATTTGACTTTGTACTTTCGTGGTGTTTTCCCTGTCTATGGCTTTGCACGTCGCAGAGGATACTTTTCTGTCAGGGGTTTTTGCTTATGCCATGTTTGGTTGGTTCCCTGGCAGGGTGATCCTGATCCTGGTACAGAAGCATCCTGGCTTCTGTGATGAATGAGGACAGTTTTAAGGCTCTTTTTCAATGAATATATAAACAGCCTCCATTCATTTTTATCATACATGACATTAAAATTCCTCATCAGTCCAGGAACATCAAAACAATAGATCTGATTTTCCTCTTCCCCAAAGTACTTAATAAAGTCCTTTTCTTGATTTCTGTACTAATAAAGAGGTGTTTCTCATCCAAATAAGGTTTTTCTTTCAATCTGAAGCCCCAACAATTCAGCTGCCTCTTTCGAAAGGCTAAGATCTCTAATCATATCATTAAGTTCAACTTCAGAGATGCACTGAGGTGAATTGCTTCCAGAAGATTATACTCATCAACAGTCTTGAACTTTGGGATGTTCCAAGTCTCTAGACTCTGAACAGATGACTTTGTAATTCAGTTAGAGGCAAAAGCACTGGCAAATCATGTCCATGAAGAACTGGGCGTATGGACGATGGAATGTTCATAAAATTCAAATAAAGTTGAATATTTAATGAAAATGTGATGTAATAGAATTTTTTCATTACATTTTTTTTTAAATTAGCACCAAAAAACACAAAAGTTCAGCTATCAATTACCTTGTAATTTTTTCATTACAGCCCTGTGTAATTGATGCATAATTATACTTCTCTCCCCCCCCATCTTAATTGACACTTTCCCTTCCTCTTCTTACCAAGAACACAAAATTTATTTTTTAAATTTGTTTATTTTTATTTCTTTGTACTATTTGTTAATCATTATTAAGTAAATAAGTCATTTAATAAACTCCCTCACTCCTATTAAAAAAAAAGTTGCATATCCTCTTTTGTCCACCTCATCCTTGCATCTCCCCAAGATTAAATTCTTTGAAAGTCTTTTAACATTTTCTGCTATATCTGTTACTTTATTGCAGCAATAAATAATCATAATTCCCCCTACTTCAAAATTCACATCCCTCTGTTTAAGCACATACATAATATTTAAAATCTTTTAAAAGTTTAATTTAAATTTTTTGTCCTATTTGTAAATTTTTAGTAAGGTAAATAAAAAAAGATATACTAAAGATATGTTTGTATGTTGTGTGCTGCAGTTGAACAAAGGGGGGGGGGGGAAATCAGTTTTTAACATTTAGGTTTGATTAAAAATAAATTTTCGAATAACAGTACATAAAAGAATAAAGTCTTAAAATTTATTGTAATTAAAATATCAGATATTTACAATATTTATTTGAAGACTGTTTTCTCAATTCCAAACTTACATTTTGACACATAAACTCATGAAATTAAAAGATGTTCTCCTCCAGAAATTTTGTAGTTAAACTGTTTTCCATTTTTAGCTCACAGGCTATCATAGCCTGGAGCTTATGTGCCCGCCCATTCTGTATGTATGTATGTTCCTTCGTTCGTACATGCCTAACGCGATAACTCATGATAAAAATATCCAATCCACTTAAAATTTTGTATATAGGTATATCCTGATAAGGTGCTTCCTTGATTAGTTTTTGGAGTTCATTCGATATGTATAAGAGGGGGAACGGGGGGCTCATGCCCCTCCCCTTAATTGATATAAACGGGTTTTTCATGAAGAATTGGCAGTTTTTGTTCAAAATTTAGATATAGGATCATTCTGATGAGATGATTCCTTGACTGTTATTAGGTGTTCATTGAATAAGTATAAACAGGGGGAACGGGGGTTCTAATGCCCCTCCCCTTAATTTATATAAATGGGTTTTTCAAGCAGAATTGTCAGATTTCGTTCATACCTCTGAATAGTTTTGGAAGTTTAATGGTTAAGTTTAAAAGAGGGGGATAACTCCTCTTAATTTATATAAATGCTAAACGGGAAATTCTAAATTTTATTAAGAATTATCTGATTTGCTGTGAATTTTGGATATAGATTTTTTATATGTTAAAACATGTCTTTGATGGTTTAGGATAGCAATGCACAACCTTTTTGCCAGAAAATCGTTTGACACCAGAATATTTCAAGAGTGACGTTTGTTCTCTTTCATAGCAAAGTTTCTGTCATTATTATAAGGAAAATTATTCTGCATAAAATTACTGGTATCAGTTTGGCCCTTGGGCCACAGGTTGTGCACCCCTAGTTTAGGAGGTTCAATGATTAAGTATAAAAAGGGGGAAAGGGGAGAGCTGTTTCCCCTTCTTAATATTTTTCGAACGGAATGCGTAGCCTGTGAGCTCAATGCCATCAGTGTAACTGGGCAATATTCTTTTTATTTACTAATTTAACCCATTCACACATTTAATAATTCATTACTGTTCTTTTTCATGGTGTTAAAAAATCTAAAGAAGACCTTAAAGGGACTCCCATACATTTTTATTACTTTCTTCTCTCTACAATAGAAGAAAGTATTGTAATTGAAAATTTTTTTTACTTCCAGTTTTCAATGGATTTACAGGTTTTAGGGGCCAAAGATTCCAAAAAACATGTTTTTACAAAATGTCTGTCTGTCTGTGTGTGTGCCCATATGTCGCCATTCTACCATCAAAAAGTGTATGAAGATATGCATAGAATTGAACCAAATTTTAGGTGAATGTTTTTGACTGTGGCAAGCATGTTCTCCTTCAATTTTGAAATATTCTGCCGGGAGGTGGCGCTTCAATAACAATTTTTGTGCCATTTTCAAAATTGTACCGATTAAAAGTGTATGAAATTATGCATCGAATTGAATCAAATTTTTTGTGTAAGTGTTTGGCTATGGCTTGTTGGTCCTCCCTGAATTTGAAAAAAATCCATCTAGAGGGGTGCTGCAATAGCGATTTTTGTGCCGTTTTCAATATTGTGTATGAAGTTATGCATCAAATTGAATGAAATTTTTTGTGTCAGTGTTTATGTAGTGTTTATGGTCAGTGGCTATGGTGAGTTCGTCCTCCCTGAATTTGAAAAAAATCCGTCAGAAGGGGGCGCTACAACAGTGATTTTTGTGATATTTGCAAAATTTTACACACAGAAAAGTGTATGAAGCTGTGCATAGAATCAAATGAAATTTTTTGTATAAATGTTTGGCTATAACCAGCAGACCTTCCCTGAATTTAAAAAAAAATCTGCCAGAAGGAGGTGCTGTAATTGCAATGTCTGTGCCATTTTTATTATTTTACCATTAAATGTTTGAAGTTATGCATAGAACTGAACTAAATTTTTTGTGTATGATTTTTTGGGGTTATGGTGAGTAGATCCTTCCTGAATTTGAAAAGAATCTGCATTAACATGTGTAACTAAATTTAGAAATATTAAAATGTACGTATGAGATAGAAGAAAGTTTTCGGATTGGCACATCCAACTAGTTTGGTAAAGGTAAAAAGATATTTTAGAAAATGCTGTCACAATTGACATTAAACCAAATTTTTTGACAGGACAGCACAAGAAAAGGAAAAAACTGATGTTGTAAGACACTAATCACTTATAACTCAATGTGCAATTTATTTAATGAAAAATTAAAAAAAAAAAACTTTTTGATTATGAATTATTTTAATAATCATGCTTGCACATATGATGCTTTTGCATTTAAAAATAAGCCAGGTCATTTGTGCTTTGAGCAATGAAAGATATTTTTTTTTAACCTTCATAAATTTAAAATTCAATGTTTATAAAGGTTCAAGTTTTATTATTTAGTCATATAAAAGAAATCTGTATTGAACTTTAATAATTAAAAACAATTTTATTTACCTAAATATATCTTTTTAAGTCTCTTAAGTTATGTTAAATTTCAGTATTATAAATAGTCAAATGCCAATATATCAGAATCAGTATATTTAGTAAATTGAAGCAAGAAAACCTCCTGCTTGAATGTTCTGTCTTTTGGGAATTTAGCTAAATTGCAAGAGAAGCCTTTGCATGGATATATGCATTGCTTGTGAAAAAAGATAGATAAAGATTCAACTATCAGATTTTCTTATAAAAAGGAGATTTTTTTTTTTTTTTTTTTTTCAAATTTAAATAGATGCTTGGAGTGCTCATTCATTTATTGTTTTTTAACTGTACAAGGTGACCACATTTAAATTAGAACTGTTAGAGTTTGATTATAAAAAATCAACTGAGTGAAACACACCATAATTTGGTGTAGATAATAGAACACTGAGAGTATCTTAAAAGAAGAAAAAAATAGGCCAGATTTTTCTACCAGGATGAAAGCGGTGCTTCAAGGAAAAGGAATTAAAGATTCAATAAACTGTTAGGCAGTCATATGATTTTTTTTTTGCTGTTGTTTGTAAATAAAATAGGCATGGAGACTGAAGATTTCATAAAATGTTAGACAATTAAAATTCTCCCCCTTTTTTTATTATGTTCTTGTAATTATTTTACTGTGTAGAATCATACACATGGTCATTAATTTATAATTGTTTTCTCACACAGCTCATAAACTGTTGTTTGTAACAAACAATACTGACATCAAATAAATTTGTGTAATTCTGAAAAAGGCAAGCAGATAAGTGGATTAAGACTCTCTAGAAACCCTGATGTGTTTATATGAACTTTTCTTCTTGTGTTTGGCTTAGTAGATTTGTTACAATCGACCTCTAACACCACATTGCTTTAATTATTGTTGTTCAGTATAATGGCATTAAATTTTAGTCAATGTAATTATAGTAAATTTTGTTGTTTTGTGTGTTTTATAATGCATATATGTAAATTTGAATCATGCTTATTTGTAGGTTACTCCAGATGATATAATTGACATGTTTGAAAAGATAACTATGAATATTCACATGAATCTAACAACTAAAGAGTATTCTACTACAGCACTGATGAAACTCAGTGTTAGATTTCCAAATACCGCTCCGTAAGTATTCTCTACCATATTCAAAATTTTTCTAGTTTCACAATTTGTTGCAGATGCCTTATTATTAACTTCTATTCAAAGTGAATATACTTGTATTCACAGTAAATAGACATACATTTACATTAATTTAAGCTTTTAAAAATATGTTTCTAAGTTTTATATTCTTTTATTTATTTTATTATTTTGCAAATACATTGCTGGAAAAAAAAAAAAAAAAAAAAAAATGCAAATTATTGCAATACTGAAATAGGTATATCCTGAATGAATATAACACAATAGTCTATCTAGTTTTTTTTTTTCTCCTTGGGGTCATATTTTGGAGATTTTAAGCTTTAAAATTATATCACAGCATTTGGCAACTGATAATCTTATTTTTAGTTACCTAGGGGAAAGTTGTGTACCTCGGACCTATTTTGACTTTTTAATTTTTAAAAAAATTGCCAAAACTCAAAGAAGAAAAGATTTTATAAAACTTTATGATGTTATACACTACATATATTTGTTTTAAATTTTTATATAAATAATTTCCATGAAAAATTTTGAATTATAAATAAAATGAAAATAGGACCAAGGTACACCACTAGTGGTGTACTTTGGTCCCAATACTAAGAATGAGAAAAAATCTTGATTTTAGTGAATAAAATCAACATTTATTAATCAAGAAGCTACATATGTAAATTTGTGATGCATTTCATTGTTTATTAGGTTTTAAAAATAAGAAAGTCTAAATAGACATAAAACTTCAGAACAATTACACTTACTATAATCACAAAAGACATTTAAACTTATTTATATTGCTAATTATATTTATGTTTAGCCAAGATTGTAATTAGATAGGTCAATTCCAAATGTTAACTTCTTGAGCTGCCTTTCAGATCCATTAGACAATACCTAGTGTACCTTGGACACAGCCCAATGTACACCACTTTTATTTGGTTCAAGGTACACCACTTGACACTTAAAAACAAAACTACCAATCATGATGTTAAGGTTAAGCCTAACTTTACTTAAAGCACGTGGTGTAGTAGCTAGAGGATTGCTTTATTATGCATGATTCTCATTTAAAAAAAAAAAAAAAAAAAAAAAAAAAAAAAAAGATATGTTTTAGTATAAAAATAACATAGAAATATCTAAGAAAAATTTACTTTTTGAAAGGTGAATTTCCTTTTTTTTAAAAAATTATACAATTAGTTTAGCTACTAAACAAATGCCAAGAACTGAAATGAGACCTCTAGTGGCAAATATTTAATATACAAATGTTCTTATTTCATGATTTAAACAAATAAAGCTAAAATTAGCATAGGTCCGTGGTACACATATGTCCAAGGTACACCACTCTCCCCTAATATCAGAATTTCCTTTTATAAAATATGTCCATGTTTTATACATTATAAAAAGTGGACATGAAATGAATTAACAGCTTTAAATCTTGTACTTTTTAGTAAAATTCGATATAAATAACTTTAAAATACATTCCATTTTTGTTGTTTTAGACGTGTCAAAAGATTTTTGGATGTTTTTGGTACCAATGTGAATGTTGAACTCCAGCAAAGAGCTATTGAATTTTCATCATTATTCCAGAAATATAATCATTTACGGTAGGTTAATATACTTAATTTTATTTAATAAACATCACTTTCACTGTTGTTTCTTATATATTTTATCGATTTCTGCATACTTTAAATATATCCTTTGCAAGATGACTTTAAAAAGAACTTTTGGCACTTTCAGATATTGTTTAGCGGTATTCATTATGAATAAATTTAATTTGAATGTTAGAGGCTGCCTTAAAAAAATCTGGAGCTGATTTTTGAATTTTTTTAATACATTATTTTTTTGGAAATCAAATGCTGTAGGTTTTTTGCAATAACAAGGAAAATCTGTCAATGCTAACATAGAAAAAATGTTGGGGAAAATTTAGTGTATACAGTGTGTATATGGTGTATTTATAATAAGCTTCCCATGTAAATAATTAGTTGCTAAAATATCAATACAAAAACCAAAAATAAGGAATATTCAAATTTTTATTGCTAGATGTAATCCTTTGGACATGTAAATAAATGAATGCTACTGTAGTCAAGTGCAATTTCAATAGGAAATCACAATAAAAGACATGTATTAATTAGAATTAATCCTGACAGTGTACACTGGCTTCCAAAGATTAAGGAACAGTAACTGGATGCTTTTGATTGTATACAGTTTATCAAATATCTACCAAAATTTTTTATGGATTGTCCTTTAACTTCAAGGATATAATGAAAATGTTTGGCTTCATATTTTTCTGTGAAAATTTAGTCATTAGGACAATTAGGTGGGCAACAATATATTTAATAATAAAATAATAATTGTGATCACCCCTTTAAAAGAAAATGATCTGTCAGTCTAGCAAATGACTATGTAAGTCCTGTTTAACAGTTCTGTGTATACGTGTATGCATAGCATGCATATTCATGAAGGTGTTAGTCTGTCTGTGAAAAATTCAATTTCTGGTTTATAAAATAGTTTTATTCAAATTTTACTCTGCTTTCCATAAACCTGAAAAAGAGAGAGAAAGTAGAAACAGTGGACTGCAACTAAAACATTAATATATTGAATATTTGATGAGATGTGGTTATTTGTATGAAAAGATTTTTAACTGTCCATGCCAAAGTTTTCATTTTTATAATTTGGTAGTCAGCTATTTAGGACTGTTTATATATAAAAAAAATTATGTAAAATGTCAACTCAGATATCAAGGAAACTTAGAAAGAGTGAGTTGTTTTCAAATATTAACTGTATTATAATAGAGATCACCGAAAATATGTTTTTGTTTTCAGACGAAAATTGTGTCAAAAATTTGGTTGGACTGAAACTAAGATGAAACCATCTGTTGTCCAAAAATCTCCTTTCTTCTTTTAGAAATTTTCAATAATATGACTCATTGATATCTGCTGTATTGGCTCGAATGAGACATTATTTATTGCTATGAACTTAACTTTATAATTATAGTCATGATTGACTCAACACCTGAGTACAAATTATGAAGCTAGTAACGCATATTTGACTGAACTTTTAAGGCACTTTCATGTGCTTATTAAGCTGACGGCTTAAAAAAAAAATTTTATTTGAAACTGCAGAAGTGTTTCAAATAATTTTTGAGAAAATTGCATATAACAGATGATCATTTACAAAAATCATAATAAAAGATAAATTAAGGTATGTATACCTAAAACATTTTGTAATTAGAGGAAATTTGTATAATTAGAAAATTGTTCTGTACCTTTGATGAATTACATTTTATTTTATACTGGCATATATGCAGAGTTCATTCTAGGATCAAGGGCAGGCAGGGTGCGCTTTGCCATAAAAGGGCACATTGAAAAAAAAGGGGCACATTAATGTAATTATAAATAATCAACTAATCGAACTTCCCCCATTATTAAAAAAGTATTTTCATCTCCCCCTTTACCCCCCAGGGGTGATTAAGGGTGAAAAAAAATTTCAGAAATTCACATCGCATTTTCGGAAATCGGGGGAGGGGGAATTCTGCGAGTTACCCCCCTAACAGCGATCTTCGAAATCACCGTTTCCCGCAATCTTCAGGCGAAATCAGCGATTTATCTGCGATATTTTAACAAAATTGGCGATTTATTGCGATCGTTTGTCGGAATCGGCAATTTTCCCGCGATCTTTTGGCGATATCGGCGTTTTCTCGTGGTTTTTTTTAATGAAATCGGCGTTTTTTTACGATTTTTAGACAAAATTTGCATTTTTACCTGATCTTTTCTCGAAAACGGCGTTTTATCCCCACGATCTTTTGACGAAATCGGCGTTTTTTCCGTCATCTTTTGATGAAATCGGCTTTTTTTTTTTCAATGATCTTTTGATAAAATATTTTTAAGCGATCTTATATCGGAAACGACGTTTTTTTCCTCGATCTTTTAACGAAATTGTTTATAAGTCCGCAACCTTTAGACGAAATTGACGTTTTTCTGTGGTCTTCAGACGAAATTAGCGTTTTATCTGTGATATTTGGTGAAATTGCCGTTTTTTTTTTTTTCGCCATCCGCACAGGAAATTCGCGTTTTTCAGCGATCTTTTGATAAAGTTCGTTAACAAAAACATGGACGAAATCGTCATTTTGCCATGAAATATTGACGAAATGTGTGCTTTTTCGGTGATCCTTTCATGAAATTTGCATTTTTCTGCGCGCAAAACCATACAAGTTGGCAACTATGCGGAACTGATAACCCAATTTCAAACTTTCGGAAGAGAATGCCTTAAATTTTCGGAATTTTCGAACGAGAATCACCCCTGTCCTCCCCCCCCCTCTCACACTTTGCAGTGAGAATATAAAATAATCGTATATTTCCCTTTCTAGAATTTTATATTTCCCCCAGTCCCACCTTCTTTCCCCTTTCCTTCTACAAGCCAAGCTTACATTTTTTCTACTGTATTGTAATTTATTTATTGAAAAAATAAATAAATAAAAAAAAACTAATAGTTGTTTATTTTGTAAATAACATGACTTTTTACACATTAGTAGAAACTGAGAGGAAAAATAGTATATTTTCTTGAGAAGGGTTGGGGGGGGGGAGTTTATTAGATGACTGATAAATTACTATACTAAAGATTTAAAAATAAGACAATAATAATAATAAGAGTTTTAAAATTTTCAAATTTTGTATGTTAGGTAGAGGAGGAGAGGAATATTCAATCTTGGATGGAGGTGGGGGGGGGGGAGAATTACATGATCGATTTTTCATTGTTATAGCAAAAAGGAAGCAACAGTTAAAGAAGAAGAAAAAAGACTTTGAAAGATTTTTGAGTTAATGAGGTAGGAATCAAAAGAAAGTTTTTTTCCCCTTTAAGGAACTATTGAATCACTTGTTATTTATATATCTTATTAAAGATAATAAAAGAAAATAAGGAGTTTTAAATGGTTTATATTTTGTGTACTTAATAAGGAGGTGGGAAAGGGGAAACGTTAATTTCGGGTTAGTGTGGCAGAAAATTTTTTATGATTTTTTATTGATATAGTAGAGTAACAAATTGGATACAACAGAATTTAAAAAAAAAAAAAAAAAAAAAAAATTACCTATAAAAGTTTTAAACTTTATGAGCTGACAAACGGAAAGCAGATGATTTTTCCTTCCTTTTCTATGAGGGGGGAGGGGATGTGATTTTTGGAATTTTGCGTCCTTTTTTTTTAATGCGAAATATAATGTTTTTATTATGTTTTGCGACGATTTTTTAGCATTAAGTAACAACAGAAGGCCATTTTAGTGTTCTAGCCTAGCCCAGTATAATTTTTCTCCTATATACAATATATAAAAAATTTTATGAAACTTTTGACGATTTTTTTAGATTTAAAATGGGTACATATATAATATTATTACATTGATTTCGATAATGCTGCAAATTAAAAAAAATAATAAATACTTACCTATATTTTCCTGGGCGATGGGAATACATTAGAACTATGACTTTATTTTTTCTTTCCAAACATTATAATATTAATGTCCACCATTTTTCTCTGAAGACATTAACGCTAAATAAGAACTTAAAAATCTTATACAATTTAACACACTCAACTAACTTGGCACGACGCACGAACTGTACGATTCTGATACTGGAATTGTGGTCTTTACGGAAACTGGTGGAAATTTTCACCAATCGCCTTTGCTCCAATGAAAAGTGAACGTCTCCTCCCCTAAAAACAAGGGGAAGCAATTCCTTAGCCCTTTAAATATTCCAAAAAAGACCGAAAACAAGCACATTTCTACCTTTTCTGTTGCCTCAAATTGGTCGTAAATTTCGCAGATAAACGGACGATAATGCATCATTGCAGAAAATTTTTAACATCTTTCTCTCTTCTTTTTCTTCAATTTAGTAGTCTTTTCTCTGTTATTCAGAAAAACCCTCGCAGTGGGGAAGAACAAGGGAGTGTCCTGCTATTTTGCAGTACCTTTCCTATGATTTCTCTTCGACTAGCAATAAAATCAGGACAGCGTAGTTTACACTTATTTTGCTTACTTTGCATCCGTAAAATCTTTCAGACACTTAATTTTGGTCCTTGTTTTCAAAAAATTACATAAAAACAGCTGATACACGGAAAAATCTCAATTTTATTATTTTTAAACGAAGTTATTAAATAAAATTACTAATGTGGATTTTTTTTCTTTACCATCTGGCCCCAGATCCTTTTTTTTTTTAATGGTTCCGTTTGAAAATCTGTTTTCACTTTGCCGTACTGGCATTTTTCTTAAAACTGTTCTTAAATTCAAACTAACTACTTTCAAATAATTTTTTTAATTGTTTTTTACTTATAAGTGCAGTGATACTCTAACTATAAAACTGTAAAATCAAATAATGTTTTCCATTTTTCGATAAAGACCATTAAAAAAAAGTTTAGTAGAATTTTAGGTTTTAACAGAACTCAACTGACTTGCTAATAAGTACAAAGTCCAAAATCTGGAACCCTCCGGACCTCACCGATTCCGAATTTCAAATCCTTTTCTGTTTATTTAAAAAAAAAAAATCTACTGCCCCCTTTTTGCAAGGAGAAAAAAAAAGGGAGGGCATGATTTATGTCAAAAATGCATTTTCAATACTACCAAAAAAAAAAAAAAAAAAAACTCTAGTATTAAAACAGATATTTTAATCGAAAATTTAAAAAAAAAAAAAAAAAAAAGTAAAAAAGGAAGCTATTTGAAATAAAAGGAAGTAAATTTGAGATGATTTTTTCTATAAAAGCTAAATATAAGTTTTATAAAAGTATCTTTGGTTAAGGAGTGATTCTGTTCCAATTTTTTGAAAAAATAAGGCGATAATTATCCGAAAATTAGAAAAAAATTGGTTTTAATTCTGAAAATTTGAATATAAAATCCATCGCGATATTCGATAAATAGTCAATCGTTCAAAAGGAAAAAAAATGCTAATATCGTCAAAGAATCGCGGAAAAAATGGGATCAAACTATCGTGAAAAATCGCAAATTTCATCCATAGTTCACAAAGCAAATACTAATTACTTCAGATTACGTCGAAAAAAAGGCAAATTTTATCAAAAATCGCTTTAAAAACTCTAGATTTTGTCAAAGGATCACGAGAAGAAAAGAAAATAACCATTGTGCCGAGAGTGGATGCCCCCCCCCCCCACCCCCAGACTCTCTTGAAACCTTTCAGAAAAATTGATGTAAATTTCAGAAAATATTTTTTTTTTACTCAAAATTGTCCCTTAAAATCACCTCTTAATGAAAAAGAGAAAAAAATAAATAAATAATCTAATCATGGTTCTTTTCTGCACAGCAAAACATGATCCATCCAAAGTTTTGATGATCTGATTGAGTAACCAACAGTAGATTTCCGATTTCATTTAGCGAGGTTAATAAACAACTCTTTCTTCGCAGTTACTGTATAGTGGAAATTTTTGGCAGGCATTGTAATTTTCTAAAAACTGGTTATATTTTAACAAACATTTATTACACTGCCTAATTTACTATCATTTCAACTTGCTGAAAATTTGAAAGAAATTGGTCAACTTACGTAGGAGATATGGATTTTTATTTTCTTTCTAACAGTGATGGAAAAAAAAATTTGGTTTTTCTTTTTTGACAACTCAGTAGTTTTTTTCTGCGCTTGGCAACGCAAATTGGGTGATACATTCGTAGGATCATTTTTATATTTAAAAGAAGGACTTCCAATAGCAAAATTGCTCTTGCAAAAAAAAGAAATAAATAAAAATAAATAAATAAAGGAAAAAAATTAATAATATAGTATAGTATAGAATCATTATGGCAAGCCGCAAGAGCAGATCGTACGATCATTTTGCTGCTTGACTTATGGAATAAAAAGAATATGAATTTTAAATTGAAACAAAATTAATAAGCTGAAAACGAAACTTATTTTGAATAAAATATTTAGTCCAGCTAATTTGATTCCGGACACAGACTTTTTTACTAAGGAAGAAGATAAAGGATGAAAATAGAAAACATTTATCTTTCAATGTACTTGATATTTTGAGTTTCTTTCGCGATGTGTTTACATTATGTAACCATCAACTAAGACTCTTAAAGAATATCCGGTATTGTGAGTCATTATCTGAAATGAAATGAGGGGCAATTATTTCTTGTAGTAAAAATAAACCTTTCATAGTGAAGCAAGAAAAAATTAATGAATTTTCGATGAATTAAAGTTGGAAATGTAAGAAATTAGAGTAGATTCATAAAGTTAGTGTAGCATACGATCGGTAGGGGCAATAAAGCGGAAGTGTGACGCGTCAAATACAATGCTAAAACCAATGGCGTAGCTAAGGGGGGTGTCGAGGCCTAGGGGCGCCAAATTGAGAGAAATTGTTATATATCTATTGGGGTGGGGATGCAAAATTTCTTGCTGGCCCCGGGCGCCAAAAAACATAGCTACGCTACTGGCTAAAACCAAATTGATTAAAGAATATCTTCAAACGAAACTAAAAGCTTTTTCCCAATAAAGGAAAGAAAAAAAATATTAGTATGAAGAGAAAGGTTAGCACCTAGTTTTCGCAGTATAGAAAGACTCCAATGTAGCAGAATAAATTTTTTTTTATTTAACCCCTCCGGCCCCTCCCCCTCAAAAAAAAAAAGGTGAAATACTAAATTATTTCTTTCATTCAGATCAATTCAAGAAGGCCGGGTTTGCGTACTGCCCTTGTTTATTCATAATGCATGGTTGACTGTTTGAGGCATCAGAGATTGAGAAATAACTTTTAAAATTAATAGAAAATCATTTACGTTTATGACAAAATGGCCAGTTTTTACTTCTTTCATTGATATGACAGATAATATTTTAATATTTCTCTTTGCCTTTTTCTTTGAAGTTTTCTTTTGCTTCAGTGCGAAAAAATATATAGATGACTAATCTTTTGGGAGTTTTGGGCTTTGATTCTAACAGTCGATACCAGGCTGTAATATTAAAAACTGAGGAAAGAAATTATTCATTCCTGTGAATTTCTCACGGTACTTAGTGTGCATCTCTTTCACTCGATAAATCAAAGTGTATGTGTCATTTTCTGAAGTCTCAACTCACGAACCCCGGGTCATCCACTTCTGGGGATCCTCCACAAGATGCTGGGGATCTTTCCTTTTTCTTTTTTTCTTATTTCGGCGAATTTTCACGGTAGTCGAGTCGAGACACTGTACAGGACAGACAAAGAAAAATTTATGACAGTATGGGTGCTAGAGTTTTACTGAAAGTAATTCGGGTTTGTATATAAAGAGGTTGGGGTTTGGTTAGTGGGGGAGGGGGCAGGTGTGAAAAGGGACAGATTAGGAATGGAGCTATCGGGTTACATAATGTTTACAAATAGTTTAGAGTTGGTTTGAAATAAGCAATGAAATTAACTTAAAAGGGCACTTTTTTTTTTCTCCTGGTCGATTTTTCGAGTGAAAGGGCTGGCGGGGTGGAGTTTTTGGACGATGGGGCCACCAGGGCGGTAAATTTTATAGAGAAGGGCCGGCGGGGCAGCACGCCCTGTGAAAAATGCCTAGAATGAACTCTGATATATGTATTTATATACTAAAATTTTATTTTATGCATTTTATTTTATGCATTTTATTTTATACTTTCACCTGCTACACTGGTCGGTTTCTGTAAAATCATCTTGAATAAAATAAAATACATCTAGTAAAGATTTAACAAAAAATATCTAATCAAACATCTGTAATTGTTGTCTTATTTAATTAATCTTACAATATCCAATTCAAAGTCAATGTTGACAACATGATAGACAAAATAGCTCTAAAATGACAGAAGTACTTATTTTTAACTACTTTTAGTTGGTGTGTTATGTTGAATTTTCCACTTCTACCTAAATGTGTTGCAGAGGTATGACGGAATGTTCTACAAGTGCGACCACTCCATTAAATCCTCTTAGGTGGGAATTTCTAAGATAGATAAAATACATGTTTAAGTTTTTTTTAGTAGATTACATAACTTCAAATTCATGCCTTTGTCTGAAATTGCTGTGGCGGAATGACCTAAATTTTCTTATCTCCCGTTAATCTTTTTAGAAGGGGGGGGGGATTTTTAAAATAACTGAAATAAATGTTTAGTAATTTTTTTAATTGACTTGTTATCTGGAATTGCACATTTTTACCTGAAGCTACTGCTAAGATATGGCTAGTGATGGACACTTCTCGAAAATCTACCAATTAAAAAAAATCATCAGCATTAAAAACACGATCTATATACTAATCTTTTACTTTTGCAATCAAGGTGTCCTACAGTCGATCAATAAGATAATTGTTTTTACTTGATTATAAAGAATTTTAGTAAATACATGGTAGCTAAAAATAGATGGAATTTAAAAACTCACACACAAAGAAAGGCTAAAAGGGAGCCACAATAGTGAAAAAGTCATTTGACAGCATCCCCTGGTTGCAAAAATTTGAAAAGGTGTGAGTATGTATTTAAAAAAAGGAAGTTTAAGTATCAAAAATTAGAATTTTTCAGCTATTAGCAGCAAAATGGCCAAAGAAATAAGAATTAAAGGCACACCTCATAGCAAAAACAGGAACTAAATGGATGGTAAATGGGATCAATATTTTTTTTTATTTTTTTGTCATTGAGATCATTTCTGTATTTTTCTCGTTAGAAGACCTAATGGAATATAATAACCGTATCTCCGGGAGGGACAGTGGCGGGGGGAAAGACATGGAAAATGCATAATATGAATTAAGGGGTCAGAGACTTTATAATCATATATTATATGAGGGGTGTCAGCCAAATTTATAAAAGTTAACCCCCAGGTCTAAACTATTATGCCCCTCAGAATAGAACCTACCCCTCTCTTTGAAATCTTAAAATCTTTAATTGAAATCTAATATTTATCAGAAAGCCCACATAAAAAAAATCTGATCTAAATTGATAAGATGCTACGACTTCAAAAACTGCCCCCTAGTGGGACAAATTCAAGGATGGTTGAGGAAGAAAGATTCTTAATATGAAAGACTGGTCCGAGGACATTTGATGATATGCCACATGAGGAATTCAAATAAAGTTTCGAATTTTTCCATCTCCCACTTGAACCCCCTCAGGGGTGGAAGTTTTTAAATTGCTGAGGCACATGTTTAATTATTTTTAAATAGATCTATTTTCTGTTGATTCACACTCCTATTTAAAAGGTTCTAAATTTTTCGACCTTCTTTTAACTCTCTTAGGAGAGGGAATTTCTAAAATTGCTGAAATACAAGTTTATTTTTTTAGAAGATTTATTTTCTGGAATTTCACACTCTACCTTACATGGCTTCTGAGATATAACTATCAAGAATGAGGTTAACTGTAAACCACATTCACTTTAAAAACTTAACACATTAGCAGAGTCATTTAAACGTGCGCTTGTGGAAATGCAAACTTGTGCTTATGAGTAGCCATTAACTGAATCAGCAGTATGAAAGATGTAAATATGCAAAAGTGGTTTAAACTGAATTAAAACAGTGAAGATACAGTTCTTAAAAATAACAATCCATAATTTATTTCTTCATTAAAAACAAATATAATGTAGATAGTAACATTTCAGATAGCCAGGAAATTAATCTTTCACAAATTCAAAATACATCTTTAAAAATGTCCAGCACTGTGGGAAATTACTTTAAAATATGCCTTTTAAAAGTTTGAAAAGCAAACTATCATAATTTAATTTAAGACAAAAATCCATATTTACCAACGCTGTATTTCAAGAAATGGATTAATTGAAAGGATCTATTTAAAACAAGGAAAGCAGAAAAGCTTCCCAATTTCATGAGAGGTTTAAAAACCTTTTTAAAAACAAGCGAAGTTGAAAGAGATTTCCCCAGTATTTATACTCTGAAAGAACAGGCACATGCCGAGAAAACGCCCTCTCACTAGAACAATCTAGGATCAGTCCATTACAAGGAAAGGGATGATGGGAGTGACGCGATCGACCGACGTGACGAGATCGCGACGCCATCTATGGACGTATCGGCATACTACGCCATAAGGAAAAGTTTATTTACAATGGTACTGTCGTTTATCAGAAGTCTATTATAGCCGGCAGTTGATAATTAAATTTAAACAGATGAAAACTTTAAATGGATTAGAAGAATGGGACCTGGCTAAGAAAAGGTAAGTTTTATTTTAAAATATTGATAAAAACCGAATGATTAATAAAAATAAAAATGAAATAAAAGATGTTATTGATATACTGAAAAGACTTTAATAAGGCAATGAGACCAAAAGGGTTGCTTGTTTAACACTAGACAACAAAGCCCCCCCTCTCATTGTCTCATGTCAAAGACCACAGAATAAACGTCAAAGAACGTTTAGGTCTGACAAATAAGGGTCCGAGAGTCTACAGAAGTCTAACATATCTAAACACACACAAAAAAAAAAAAAAATTAAATTTTATATTTTAACTAAAAAAATTAAACTCAAAGTATTTCAAACTGGATTGCTATAAAAACATGGTTTTCAAACCTCAAAACAAATTGCCTAACGCAACTAAATTAATAGTTATCCCTTCAACAGTCAAAAACATTTTTAAACTCGCATATCATCACCCCCTCGATGACAAACAAGTCTAATTTCGCAACCTTAAATCTCACAGAGAATGTAAAATCTCCACTAACTTTAACAATTGCTAATAAATTTAAACCTTAAAAATTCAAAAAAAATTTGAATAAATCTGAACCTCAAGAAAAGTTCAAAAAAAATTTTTGAATAAATCCATACATCAAAAAGTTTCAAAAAAAATTTTTTTTGAATAAATTTAAACATCAAAAAGTTAGTCAAAAGTTAAATGCCTGATAAAGTAAGAAAATTTAAAACTTTACCTATCAGACAAAAAAAAATGGGACATAGTTAAACCCCCCTAAAAAAAATCTCTCACTAAATAGAAATCCATAGTAACTGGACTTAACATAAGTTCGTTACATTTTAAACATATTTAAATTCAATGAATATAACAATAAATACATACCATTACAAGAAAAATTAGAACCTTCCATTTGAAGGACTAATCCAGCTTACACTTTCACCAGCTTAACCTCTAACTCCATTCATTTTAATATTACAATAATTAACAAAAATTGAAACTTTAATTACAATATTTGCACACAAAAAAACTTTCTTCATCTCCTTTCCTTCAAACATAAAATCAGTCCAATTAAACAAAGGTATGATTCAGCATCTGATCAAGAATGGGACAATGCAAGCTGCTCAGACTTACAACTCTTGCATCAATACATTCAAATTTCTTCCATTCCTCCCAGCGCTAGAATTCTTTTCTCATTTACACACATTTAAGAACCTCAGATGCCTGTTAAAGAAACAGATATTAATATCACAGAAAATAAAAAAAACTTAATAAAAGATCGTAACTTTAAAGGTGGATAACTAATCTTCAAAAAAAAACTAAATTGATCATAAACTGGTTAAACCAGAAATTCTGTTCTAATAAACATAATTTTATAATTTCACTCACGCTAATTCCATCACAAAAATTTGCTCAAGGCCTTGAGACTTCACTCTCATTCATAATGAGAGGTCAAGTGGCATGATGCTGGTAAGAATAACATGCTAGAATTTATTTCAAAAACATCTTATTAACATGTTAAATCTTTAAAAACAGTAGAATTGGTACGTTAATTTATGTATAAACACTGTGCAAACAATTAAGAATCTATATTGAAAACACTTTTAACAAATTTCAATAGATCAAACTTGGTCTATGGTTTAGTAAAAACATCTGCAAGATTACACCTGCTACGCACAAAACTTAACTGAAAAGCTTCCTGATATATTAAATCCCTGATAAAAAAAAGTTTAACGTCTATATGCTTACTACGATAGTTCTCGATTGGAGATTTAACAAAGTGGATATCTGCCTGGTTATCCACTTTAAGTATCGAACTACTACCAATATCACGAGTGATCTGCTTACTCCGGCATTCCTGCATGATCTGGTCAAACCAAACCAGGTTTTTGGCAGCCTCAGTCAAAGTGACGCACTTTTCCTTGAAAGTACGCCAGTCAACGGAGGAGTCGTCTAACATGACTATCTGGCCGCCAACCAATGTTCGGTCATCGCGGTTCGCAGCAAAATCTGCATCAGAGTAAGCGACCAAAGTCCCCTGATTACATTGTAACTGGAGATGGTAATGAAACCGTCATAACCAAGCAACCTCAGTAAACCGTTCCAATGAGCAGGTCCAGGATTAACCTGAAACTGACTAAAAATGTTAACAGTGTAGCAGATGTCTGGACGAGACCTATTAGCAAGAAAGGATAAACAGCCGAGAACATTACGATATGGAAATTTAGACATACTCCTAATATCTTCATCTGAAGTTTGGCAATCCACCTTAGAAAACACTACACCCTTACTAATTGGGAGAGATGACAGAGGAATATAAAACTTTTTAAAACGTTCACAAATCTCATCTATATAACTAGATTGATGGATCTCCAGTGAATCCTCCCCCTCTACAAACTCAACCCCTAAGAGTTTCTTAGTTTTTCCCAGGATTTTTAAATCAAAATGATTTCTTAACAAATTTAAAACCCTATCAATATTAATTTTACGTTTACCAAAAGTGATAATGTCATCGGCATACAAAAGCCATACAACTTCAGAATTAAAAACATAAACGCAATTACAAGCCTCTAATTTTACAAAACCAATTTCTAGCAAAATTTTATTTATTTCGAAAAACCAGACCCTCCCACTTTGATGCAATCCATATAACGTGCGATCTAGTTTGCAAAAAAGATGATTTTTACCAGGGACTTCGAACCCGGGAGGTTGGGACATATAAACGTCTTCTCTCAATGGAGCGTACAGGTAGGCGCTTGTGACATCGCATTGAATATGGTGCCACTTGCAATACAAAACCAAGAGAGAGAAAAATAGTCGGATAACCCCAAAGTTAACCACAGGGCTAAAGGTTTTGTCATAAGACTCCGCTTTCACCTGTTTAAAGCCCTGGGCAACAAGCTGAGCTTTGTAATGGGCGATCCTCCCAAATTCATCTCTCTTGATAGTATAAACCCACCGACACCCCACTGGAGTTACGTTAGCAGGCAATTTCGCTAAATGCCAAACCCCCCGTTCGAACATCACCTGTATTTCTTTATTCATCGCATCAAACCACATCGCACGTTGTCGTGACTTGCAAGCCTGTTTGTATGTTTTAGGAATCTCATCGCCGTCTAGTCATGCACAAGGTTGCAAATGACTTGACTCTGGATCATTGGAATCATTTTCTGAAACTGTATCCACTGGAACTATACCTGAATAACAATTAAACGATTTAAAATCAAAAAGATCAGGATTAAAACATATATTTTTCCTGTCACAATACCTTTCAATATCTTGTAATGATCTCAAACGCGTAGATTGATCCTCTTCATAATAATAGATATCTACTTTATTCCTGGTTTTTCATGGAACAGCACGACGCTCCCGCCTAACATCTCGTAATGAGGGAATAGATTGAGAACTGTCATTGCTATCGCACTCGGAATCAACCTCTTCATCCTCACTGACCTGGGAATCTTGTGGAATATTGGAGGGACTTGGATTCATTCCCGAGTCTACCTCAACAATTTCATCATCTCGATTAGCACCAGGATCAGTGGGAAAAAGAATGTAATTATCCAGGCCCATCACGACTCCTCTGCGCCCAAAATCATTACTAGAGTTTTCATCAAATGAAACATTTATAGATTCCACAATTTTATCAGATTCCTCCAACCAAACGCGATATCCTTTAGTCTTAAAAGCATAGCCCACGAGGACCCCTTTCTTAGCTTTAGCATCCAATTTGGATCTATGCTGTTTAGGTACTCCAACGTAAACCACTGCTCCAAAGGGCTTTAAGTGTCGAACTGACGGTTTTTTACCACCGTAAAGTTCAAAGGGCGTTTTATCCAGAGCTCGAGGACAGACATGATTCCATGTATACACATAGTATTTCATGGCTTCTGGCCAAAATTTAAGGTCTAATTTACTCTCATATAAGATAGTTCTCACACCGTTTACCACAGTCTGCATAAAACGTTCAATGACACCATTTTGTTCAGGTGTAAATGGGTTGGACAATTCATGTTTAATCCCCTTTTTCTCAAAATATTCTTTAAAGTCATCATTAATGAACTCTCCCCCATTATCTGTACGAATACTTTTTACTCTTTTTCCCAAAAAATTTTCAGCTCTCGCTATGTGAGCTTTAACAATTTCAAAAGCATTCGATTTAAACCTCATTGGATATATTGAAACACGGCGAGAGTAATCATCAATAATTGACAAAAAGTATCGTTCACCTTGCCTACCTTCAGTCCTACAAGGACCCCATAGGTCAGCGTACAGTAATTCTAAAGGTTGAGAGGATCTTATGTTATCAAGAGGACGAAAAGATACACATTTAAACTTATTTAATTTGCAGACTTCACATTTAAAATTTAAGTCATTTAAATCAGGCAATCCCCGAACCCCCCCTTTTACGACATGTATGCAATAAAATAGCTGGGCTCACATGGCCAAAACGGCGATGCCACAGCTTCATATTCTCAACATTACTTATAGAAAAAGTTACATGCTTTTTATTAATATTGGGAATTCGAGGAAAAACCTGATAAACGCCATTCTCAAGAAAGGCACTAAACAGATACTCGCCCTCTCGGGATAGTTCCACTGCACCTTGACCACCACGAAAAATACAACCATTTTTGTCCAACTGTGGACCTGAAATTAAATTACGCCTTAAACGGCTCGAATACATTACATTAGTAAGAGTAATAATTCTATTACCAAAACGAAGCTTTACTTCACCCTTCCCTTCAATTAAGAATGAAATTCCCCTGACAGCCACAGTCATCTTTTCTTCATTTAAAGGTTTAAATGCAGTAAACAAATTTTTATCACGACAAAAATGATGGGACGCACCTGAATCAAATATCCAGGTGGCCCCTTTACCAAAATTACTCAAATTTGCCTGAGAAACAAAATACAAGGATGACTTACGTGTGCTGCCACTGGGACTTCGCTTAGAAACAGGTCCTTTTCGACGATGGCTGTTCCAGTCAGCATTCCTCCTTCGGTCACAGGGTAATCTGTCAGCAGCAGGTGACGAGTCATCATCATCAGGGTGATCTCCATGCCTTCTACCTTCGGGTGCAAAACTGAAGGAGCCTCGGTCATCAGATGAGGGGCGACGATTTGAAGAAAATTCATTTGAAGAATTTGATGAATAATGATTTCTGCATTTTCCAGTCCTTTGATGTTGTTGCTTTATTGGTAAATTACAGTGGGATCTGACATGGCCTAATTTGTTACAGTTCCAACATTTAATTCGTTTACGAAATGGAAATTTTTTCACTTTAGTCATCTGAATTTCAGGAACAATTTTGCCACTATCCAAGTCTCTGACTTTTAACCTTGTTTCTTCGGCGACCAACTCCGTTACAATTCCATCAAAAACAAATTTACTTTCTTCCCATCTTAAAATGTTTTGAACAATACTATCAAAATTCCTGGGCAAGTAGTGAAGTAGCTGAAAGCTTGTATATTTTTCATTAAATGTTGGATTTATTGACTTAATTTCATTTGAAATACGAAGTAGGCGTGATGCATATAGATTTATTCCTTCATTTTCAGATATCCTGCATTCCATCAAGTCACTAAAAATTTGCATGTGGTATGATCTGGAGTCGGGACAAAAATTATTTCTCAATTTCTTCCATGCATTTACGGGATCATTACAACCTTCTATTCTTCGGTAATCAGGTTCTATATTTAAATAGAGAATTGAAAGAACTTGATTCGCTTTTTGATTAAACGCTTCTATATCAGCTTCAGTTACAGTTGTACTTTTTATAGGCCTGACCTTCGATTTCTCAATGATTTCCCATAGATTTTTCTCTAATAAAACATATTTTATGTCAGTACACCAATTAGCATAGTTACGTGAATTTAATTTCTCAATATTAATGATAGTAGCCATCATTTTTTTTTCTCTCTCTCTCTTCTTCTCTACTATCCGATAATCAAAAAAATTTCCATTCAAAAACATCTATCTTCAAAATCAATCGCCATCATCAAGAAAAATTTCATTTCAAAAACTATTTCTTTCTATTAGCCCCCCTCCCCCCCCCCCCCACTTTTGCACTCAAACGATCTATAAAATATGAAATTTACTACACTGCATCTTTAAACTCTTTTGGGCTTGCTCAATAGCTAAAACTACCCATAACCTATCAAGAATGAGGTTAACTCTAGACCACATTCACTTTAAACAACTTAACACATTAGCAGAGTCATTTAAACGTGCGCTTGTGGAAATGCAAACTTGTGCTTATGAGTAGCCATTAACTGAATCAGCAGTATGAAAGATGTAAATGTGCAAAAGTGGTTTAAACTGAATTAAAACAGTGAAGATACAGTTCTTAAAAATAACAATCCATAATTTATTTCTTCATTAAAAACAAATATAATGTAGATAGTAACATTTCAGATAGCCAGGAAATTAATCTTTCACAAATTCAAAATACATCTTTAAAAATGTCCAGCACTGTGGGAAATTACTTTAAAATATGCCTTTTAAGAGTTTGAAAAGCAAACTATCATAATTTAATTTAAGACAAAAATCCATATTTACCAACGCTGTATTTCAAGAAATGGATTAATTGAAAGGATCTATTTAAAACAAGGAAAGCAGAAAAGCTTCCCATTTTCATGAGAGGTTTAAAAACCTTTTTAAAAACAAGCGAAGTTGAAAGAGATTTCCCCAGTATTTATACTCTGGAAGAACAGGCACGTGCCGAGAAAACGCCCTCTCACTAGAACAATCTAGGATCAGTCCATTACAAGGAAAGGGATGATGAGAGTGATGCGATCGACCGATGTGACAAGATCACGATGCCATCTATGGACGTATTGGCATACTATGCCATAAGGAAAATTTTATTTACAATGGTAGTGTCGTTTATCAGAAGTCTATTATAGCCGGCAGTTGATAATTAAATTCAAACAGATGAAAACTTTAAATGGATTAGAGGAATAGGACCTGGCTAAGAAAAGGTAAGTTTTATTTTAAAATATTGATAAAAACCGAATGATTAATAAAAATAAAAATGAAATAAAAGATGTTATTGATATACTGAAAAGACTTTAATGAGGCAATGAGACCAAAAGGGTTAAAGCTTGTTTAACACTAGACAACAATAACAAGATGTTCTAGAATTTTTGACCTCCAATTTGGCCTCTCCTTTGGAGGGGGGGGGGGGGCAGGGGGGATTTTCAGAAATCCCATTTTAGTGCATGCTTTCCTCATAAGTATTTTCTTCTCAATTTTAATGCTTCTAGGTTCAGTAGTTTAGGCTCTGCATTGATTATCAATCAGTCAGGACAAACTGCTTTATTTTTATCTGTAGATCATGAAGATAGAAATAATAGAAGGAGAACAAAGACGGTGCTTCCACTTTTGCACCTAGAATCTTTCCGAGTCTGGCTGGCATTTCCGGCGGTTTGGGAGAAGATGAAATCTGGCGCCACCTATGTCCCGCTAGCAGATTAGTCGAGAGACTAGTCAAACAGGTCATGTGATCGAAAGTCAGTGCAGCAGCACTAGTGCCATGTCATGTACCAGGCAATACTTTGAGGCTAAGTTCTGTTGGGAAAAGCCTATCTTCTCTGTTCTCCTTCTACTATTCTATCTCCATAGTATAGATGGATGAAAATAAAAAGATTTGGTCAGAGGCACAGAGAGCCAGTTTTGGGCCACATGTATAATTCACTAATAATTATGCATTTAACGAATACATATAATTAATCAATCAGTTAAAAGAAATTTTTTGCAATTTTTTTTAAAATAAAAATCTTGGAATTTTTTATGTATGCACAGTTAAAAATTATTTCATACAAATACCCATATGTCATCAAATATTCAATATATTCATGTTTTAATTGTAATGTAATGTTTCTACTGTTCTTTAAGTTTTCAGAAAGTAGTGTTAGTATAACAGGGTTGCCACGCCACCTGGAGAACCTGGAAAACCGGGAAAACACAGGGAATTTTAAATCTCCTCCCAAAACAGGGAAAATCCAGGGAATTTCTTAAAAAAACCTAAAAAATCTGGAAAACACAGGGAATTTGGTAATGGCAAATTATAACATTACTAATTACCCTTCATACGCGCATATATTTTTTCGCACTCAACATGGAATAAATGCATTGCAGTACAGGGAAAATACAGGGAATTTTTTTTCAAGATTAGAGTGGCAACCCTGTATAAACTCTATATTCCATAAACAAAAAAAATGTTTGAATTTTTCATAGAAATGTCAATGAATGCACATGTTAGACTTACACAATTGCACACAATTGTTAAACATAACCAACCTAGTCATTTGTTAGTGACAGACTATTTTGAGCATTTTCTGTTATATAGGTGATACAAACTTTATTTTACTATTAAATTTATTATTGGATGACAGTTGAAAAAAATTACAGTGCAGGTAAGACACAAACTGTGTATGGGCTTCTGTTTCTTACTGAAAATCACTTTATCACTACTTGATAATTATTAAGCCATTTAAAAATGTAACTAAATTCATACAAAATAACATAGTTATTTCCTTATATAAATCTCAACAAAAATCAAACATTGTTTGACATGATGTTTGTTTTAGTATAATAAGTTTTAGTAAATGTTTAAAACGCTATAATTTAATTCTCAATCAAATTTTAAACAATAAGGATTTTAAATATGATAAAACTGAATGGCAACTAAAGGAAAAGCATCTGAACAACTAAAAAACAGATGTCTCTTCTGTAAATTTTTAAAAATTTCTAATAATATATTAGTTTGATATAGTATTATAATATTGCTGTAGTATATGTACTGTAAAATACCGTAATCTGCCCCCCCCCCCCCCTCAAAAAAAGAGAGATAAAAAATCATGATATAATCAGGCACTTACACAGGATATTTCTGTGATCTTTTCACAAAATTTTCTGGGGATTTTCACAATATTTCACGAAATTTGTGGAATTTTTCCATAATACTTGACAAAATTTGCAATTTTTTTTCTTCCAATTCTTTAGTGCAAATGGAAATTTATCCCATGATATTTTGATAAAATTTGTGTTTTTTACACAATTTCTTGTTGAGATGCACGTTTCTTTCATGATCCTTTGAAAAAATGCGTAGGTTGTTTTTTTTTTTTTAGATATTTAAATGGAATTTGCACTTTTTTGTCAGTTTTTTTTTATGAAATTTGCATTTTTTCCACAATTTTTTGATGAAATTTGAGTTTTTTTTCGCGATTTTTTGGCTGTGGTTTTTTTTTTTTAGAAGTTTGACATATTTGTGTTTTATCCTACAACCTTTTGACAAAATGTATGTTTTCTGCAAATCCTTCGAGCAATTCACGAGTTTTCCATGATCTTTTGACGTAATTTATCTTTTTCTTTTATTATTATTCAAAGACATTTTTTGAAGTCATTTGCATTTTTTAAGTGATCCTTTGATTGCATTTTTTTTATCTTGCATTATTTGCTTTTTTTCTTCAATATTTTGACAAAATGTTCATCTCTTGGTGATCCTTCAACAAAATTCACTATTTTTTCATGATCCTTTGACTAAATTTTTGGTTATTTTTTGTGATTCTTTGGCAAAATTCACATTTTTAGCAATTTTTACATAATTTACTGTTTTTCAGTGATTTTTTTTTTGGGGGGGGGGAGCCTTTTCTCAGGATTTTTTAGAAAATTTCAATTTTGTTATAAAGGGAAGTAGTGTAGGGGGGGAGACGTTTGATCAGGATGGGCAAATTAACAAGATTTTACAGTAATAATTTGGTATAAATCAGGCATGCCACTTTTTCCTCCAAATGGCAGGTTTCTAAATTTTAATTTTTAAGAATGCGCAATTTTTATTGAACAATCCTGAAATAATGATTTTCATTAAACGATCATGAAGTAAAACAGGGATTTTCGTCAAATGAATGTGAAATAGAACAGGGATTTTCGTCAAATGATTGCAAAATAAAACAAAGATTTTCACCAAAAAGATTGTGAAATAAAACAGCAATTTTCTTCAAACAATTGTGAAACACAGCGGCAATTTTCATCAGACAATCGCAAATTATAATGGCAATTTTCTTTAAAAGATCAAAAAATAAAATGGTAATTTTTGTCAAAATATCACAAAATAAATATTGATTTTCGTAAAACAATTGCAAAATGTAACAGCGATTTTCGTTTAATGGTTGCGAAATTTAACATTGATTTCTGTCAAAAAATATAATGGTGATTTTTGTCAAAAGATCGTAAAATATAATGGCAATTTTTGGCAAACAGTCATGATATAAAACAGTTATTTTTGTCAAACAATTGAAAAATAAAACTGCGATTTTTGTCAAACAATCGCGAAACAAAACAGAGATTTTTCAAACAATCACAATGTAAAACGGCTATTTTTGTCAAGCGACCGCGAAATAAACAGTGTTTTTTGTTAAATAATCATTAAAAAAAATTTCAAATTTTTACTATTTAGTCAAGAAATAACCATCAAATCTATTCCTGGGTTACTGAAATTGATTTAAAATGATGAGATGTATAAAATTCCTCACTGAACTTGTTTCTGGGTTACCTTAATTCATGAAAAATATTGTGAACTAAAGAAAAATCATTTTTATGTACTTTTATAAGTTGCTAAATTTTACAAAAAAAAAAAATATATATATATGTACATATTTCATAGTTTTAATTCTTTATTTAGTTTATTATAAACAATATAGTTTTCAAAACTCATGCATAAATGTTGTGAGAAATGTCATAAATGTTTTGTATAATTTTCTCTGTTATTTTCTGAGTGGCATCCCTGATAAATATATTTCCAGGAATATTACCATATTTCTGGAAATAAAGCGTAATGCTCCTGTTTCAGTTGTTTGGAAACCTTTCAAATCCATTATTTAAAATGTTGAATATCAAAAATGTAGAAAGAAAATAAGTTAAAATGCATGTCATAATTGAAAATACAGAATATAAAATGCAGTCACAATGTAAAAAGAAAGAAATAAGGGTTACTATAATTATTATATAATTGAAACCTTTATTCTTATATCTGACGGACATGGATAATAGATAATAACGTGATATAAAACAGCTATTTTTGTCAAACAATTGCAAAATAAAACTGCGATTTTTGTCAAACAATCGGGAAACAAAACAGATTTTTTCAAACAATCACAATGTAAAACGGCAACTTTTGTCAAGCGACCGTGAAATAAACAGTGTTTTTTGTTAAATAATCGTTTTAAAAAAAATTGCAAATTTTTACTATTTAGTCAAGAAATAACCATCAAATCTATTCCTGGGTTACTGAAATTGATTTAAAATGATGAGATGTATAAAATTCCTCACTGAACTTGTTGCTGGGTTACCTTAATTCATGTAAAATATTGTGAACGAAAGAAAAATCATTTTTATTTACTTTTATAAGTTGCTAAATTTTACAATATATATATATCTGATGATTCTGCTTTTGGAGCTACAAATTCTATTTGCATTCATTTTATTTATTTTTTTTTTCAGATTTACTCGTTACACTATTTTTTTATTTTATTATAATTCAATTCAATTCTAATTCTCGTTTTGGTTTATTGTTTTATTGATAAAATCCATTGGTGAATCTTGTCTACTTTTAATGGTATTATATATATATATATATATATATATAAATATATATATATATATATATATATATATACATATTTCATAGTTTTAATTCTTTATTTAGTTTATTATAAACAGTATAGTTTTCAAAATTCATGCATAAATGTTGTGAGAAATGTCGTAAATTTTATGTATAATTTTCTCTGTTATTTTCTGAGTGGCATCCCTGATAAATATATTTCCAGGAATATTACCATATTTCTGGAAATAAAGCGTAATGCTCCTGTTTCAGTTGTTTGGAAACCTTTCAAATCCATTATTCAAAATGTTGAATATAAAAAATGTAGAAAGAAAATAAGTTAAAATGCATGTCATAATTGAAAATACAGAATATAAAATGCAGTCACAATGTAAAAAGAAAGAAATAAGGGTTACTATAATTATTATATAATTGAAACCATTATTCTTGTATCTGACGGACATGGGTAATAGATAAGAACTTTTTTTCTCCTGTCATGAAATAATATTAGTGTTTCACAACAAAACCTATTTTGAAACCTTCTATTTTACTTTTTATTTTTTGTTTTTTTAGTCCTAGTTTATTGGAACGCATGCCAGCTATGGAAAGCAAAAGTTCAAATTCTAATGCAGTACAAAATGGGGAAGTTGCTGAGGATGAATTGTTAAATAATGTCATAAAAGAAGAAAAAGAAAATCATAAAAATGTGGAAGACTCAGTAAGTGTTTTAATTTTTTTTAATACTATGTCTTTTAATGATTTCTTTTTGGAAAAAAAAAGAAATCATTAGTATCAACAAGCCCAATTTTTGCCTGAATTCGTCATTATGCTAGAAAACTTTTTCAGTTATATTTATAAGTTTTAATAGTTATCATTTATTTAATGACATGTATTTCACAAGAAAAATTCTTAATAATACATATAGAATTGCTGAAATTAATGCTACAGATACTTTACGTAATTTTTTATGAGTCATTAAGGGGACTCGGTTCCTCATTAGGTGAAAAATGACAAAAATATCAATTATTTAATTTTTTGCTTAAATTATACTTTGTACATTCTGATGAAGTTTTGAAAAGATCCAAGTATTTACAGTTTAAAGTGATTTTATTTCATCACGGTCAATTTAAATGCCACAATCCACTTCACTTAAAAGTGCTTTTTCTGAGTTTGTTTTTTCAAAAAATAGGCATGTTCAAAGTGATTAAACTTCTATGTATATTGTTTAGTTGACTTGTTTTTTTGTTCCTTATGGGTTTTTTTTTTTTTTTTTCAGTGTTTCCCAACCTCTATTGGTACATGACCCACCTTTAAGTAAAAATAAAAGAAATTGGGACCCACTGAATATAAGAGCTAATATATCAGAATGGAAATCATTCTATAACCTCTATAAGCTTTCTGCTACCCTATCCTATGAAAAAGGCAAATTTTTTTACGAAAACTGTACACTATCAACAAAAACAAAAATTGGTAATCCCAATGTATTTAAGTGGAATAATAATTAAAACAACTGGCAAACTATTAATATAAATAAAGATAAATTTAATTATTGTCTAAATATAGCATTATAATCAGTGAGCTATCCAGCACTGATGTCTCGGTTTACCAATGAAAGCCTCTATACCAGTGTTAAAACTGATTTATTTTAACCGTAAGTTATTTTCTACATGCAGTTTGTTTCTGTACTTGGTTTTCAAAAACAACAAAGTACAGGGATATCACTTTTCTGCCAAATGACAGATTTCTGCTTTTTTCACATTTTAAGAATCTGTGATTTTTGTCAAATGATCACAGAAAAAAAAATTCATAGATTGATCACAGGAAAAAACTGCAATATTTGTCAAACAGCTGCAAAATCAAACTGTGATTTTCGCTAAACCATCGCAAAATAAAGCAGCAATTTTAGTCAAACAATTACCATATCAAGCATAGATTTCCGTCAAATGATCATGAAATCAACCCACAATTTTCATCAAACAATCGTGAAATAAAACAGCAATTTTCTTCAAACAATTACAAAGTAAGACAGAAATTTTTGTCAAACAATCACAATGTAAGATAGCAATTTTTGATAACAATTACAAAAAGGACAGCAATTTTTGTCAAACATTTGTGAAATAAACATAATTTTCATCAAACGATCATGTAAAAAAAAGGCAAAATTTCACTATTCCCTCGTACAATAAAGCTATGAAATTCATCAATTGATTGCAGAAAAAAATTTTAAATTTCGTAAATCAGTTTCATTTAGAGATTTACTTCTAAAGATTTAAAAAAAAAGGTTAGATTTTCTATCATTTTTAAAAATAGTTATAAATTTTACTCTTTATAATTTTTTTTAGTTTATTATAAATAGCAAAATTTTCAGAATTCATGCATAAATAATCTGAAAAATGTCATAAATTTTACTTTACGTCTAGTTTTCTCTCTTTTGTTATTTTCTTAATTGCATGCCTAGAAGTAGAAAAGCATGTTCACTGAAGTATGTTGCATCGATTCCAATCAAGCAATTCAAAAATGATTTAGATATTTCTAAATATTTGGCTCATGTATTCATCTAGAAGGAAATTAAGGATTTTCCTTTGAAATAACATTTGCTGTTGAACTTGTTATATTTTTTAAACAGATGAAATAAAAGATATATTTTTATGACAAATTTTGATTGTTCCAAGACCCACCAAAATACCCACCACAACCCTTAGGTTTGTAACCACTGGTCTGTTTGATAAAACTAAGTATGGATCTACAATAAAGTAAAAAGGTTTTTTTAATACATAAAAATGTAAAATAAATTCAGTTTTTACTGTAATTTTTTGCATATTTGCATGTTTTTTTTTCTGCTCAAACTGATTATCATAAATCCTACACTTAAAATTATACAGCACACATCTACAAGTAGTTTTAAAAGAAAATTATCTCAAAATGTTCAAAATTGTATGAGAAAATACATTTTAAAAATTACTTAAATTTTACAAAAAAAAAATTTAAATTTTCCCTGGAAAATTGAACAATTTTTTGATAGAATCATTTTCCTTCATTGAGTCCTTTATTGTTATGCCAAAAATGTTTTAACCCCCTAACCGCCAAGCAAAAGGGCAAAATTGTAATGTTTTTTTCTTTGCAATTTATTTTAAGTGTTAATAAAAGAGGGATTTTCTATCATGGTATAATTTTTTTGTTATGTATATGCTTATAAGCCTTAAAAGTATCAATCATAATTTAATTTCTTAAAACTGGATTATATTTGTCAATTTATATTAATTTAATTAATGCTTCAACTGCAGTGAAACGTGCAGACTAAAGAACGGATATATCCGGTCGCGGCAGTGGGAAGATTAATTTTTAAAAAAGTTCAAATGGTACCAAGTCTCCTTAAGATAGTTATTTATTTATTTTTGTGCATGAGCTATAAATTTTTCCCTGTAAGAGAATGGAAGTTTTTTTTTTATTCTAATAATCCCTTAACCTTCTTGATTCAGGAGACAATGTATACACCTCCAACTAAACTATAGCCAAAGAACATTTTGGGTACAACCGCTGTACCTACAGTTTGCGTCTATGATCCTATCTATAATCCTATTTGCTTCAAAGTTTGCCAATTGGAACAGGGGAGGCTAAATCTCCCTTAATTTAGATAAATAGGTTTTTATTTAAAATTATCCAATTTGCATCAATTTTTTAATAGGTTCATTTTAATTGGGCACTTCCCAAATTAGTTTTTTTTTGGGGGGAGGAGGAATGTTCAATCGTTAAGTACAAAGGTGGCGAACAGGGGACTAACATCCCTTTTAATTTACATAAAAGGGTTTTTATGCTGCATTATCATCTGGTTTGCTTTAATTTTTGTAAATAGGTCATTATAAGGCTCTTTCAGGTTAGTTTTAGGGGTTCATTGATTAAGTATAAATGGGGGAGAAAGGTATCTAATAATTTCTTAATTTTAGATAAAAATGTTTTCCATGTAGAATTATCCAGTGTGCTTCAAATTTTGCAAGTAAGTTCATCTTGATTAGGCCCTTCCCTGATTAGTAGGGGTTCATTGGTTATGTGTAATTAGAAGGAGGGGTTAAAAACCCCTTATTTTAGATAAATTGGCTTTTCATGTAGAATTATTCGATTTGCTTCAAATTAATACTGGTTGTTATATTCTCACTCTTCCCAGTTGACCCTAGGGTGGGATTCTCTAATGTTTTCCTTCAATCTATAAGTTATGCATTTTCGGAAACTTGTTTCTTTTCATGAAGGATAATGTGATATTTTTGATTTGGTAAAGATCAATCATGCTCCAACTTTTGCATCGATATATTTTTTGCAGTAATTTCAAAGCAAATATGTTTGCTCTTTTGGTTCTATTATTATAAAGGAAGTATTGCTTTCAAATTTCACATGAGAGTATTTTTTTTAGGTTAAAATGTTATATTTTTAGTTTAGGAATCAAGCTCCTAGTTTACAAGTTTATTAAGCTATACTTTTCCAGTTCGACACCAATCACATCCCCACTTCATCCCACCTCTACCCAATCCAAATTTTCTTATTTATGGCTCAATTTTAATTGAACCTATTTTGACATTCTTTAGTATTCTTCTGTATTTTATTGTTAAACCAATGACATGAGTCATTCAAATGAGCAAAAATGGGCAATGACATGAGTCATTCAAATGAGCAAAAATGGGCAATGACATGAGTCACTTGTTTACCAACCAAATATTGATATTTGGTGAGCTCTCTCTCCAGCTCTCCAACTCTTGATGAGCTCTATTTATGAGCAGTGACAAATTTCAGCTCTTTTCCAATTTAAATTTATCATTCTTGGTTTAAAGCCACATTACTCAAGGGTCTTGTTAGTTAAGTTGTGTTTCATAAGTTTGTCAAAGTGTCAAAATTTCCAGTCATTTGCAATCAAACTTACTGTTTTATTGTACTTTGAATTTTATGAAAGCCTTACGACACTAAACTATCCCCTGTGTGTTATTAATGTTTTCAATGGAATAGGTATGAAAAAACATGCTAAAATGCTTTAAAACTTATTTCTTCAAACAATATATTTAACATTTTAAACAAATTGATCCCCTTAGAATTTTGCACTGTTATTTTATTCGTACATATATGTATGCAAGATAAATAATACACTTAATGTTGCAATCAAGTATCAAATTTGTATATAGGAATATTACAAAACTAAATAAAAATAAAAGCCTTTACAGAATCAGTAATTTCAGTTGAATTAGAAGCAAATATTTTACGGAAAAATCCAGTAGATGTTGGCTAAATATATATTCTGAAAAGGTTAACAAATTTATTCTCTTTATGTATTCTTAAAACACAGCGAAATAAGAAAAACTGGTAAAAATAAAACAGGATGAATATAAGTGAATATGCCGCAAACCCAATATACACAAGCTAATTCTTATAGGAGCTTCCCACAACATTAAATAAATATTTATATACATATCTTAGAATTAAAAAAAAATTAGGCCTATAATTTTTAATCTTGAGATCAACCTTACCTCCCTCCCCCCCAAGCTTATAGGAGGCCATAAAAATAGACTTAAAAACTATTTAAATTTGTAAATAAAATTTAGAGCCTTCAAAATTTAGTCTGTCTGGGCATTTTTAAAAAGAATGATTTGTAGTTTGTATAAATTACAGTTATAAATATAAATTTCATCTTGAGTGAAATTGGGTAGCTTTGTTGTCGCTGCAATTAATGGTTACATTATATTTAATTTCTAATTATAATTACTTTTTACTCTTAGAGTGTACTTCTTGATCTTCTATCTGGCTCTTCTGAAACAACATTTGAAATAGAAACATCTACAACAGATGCTAAATCTCAAGAAGATGGTTCTAATTTGCTGGATTTATTAGGAGGTTTAGAGCTTGATTCTCAAGTTCAAAGTAATTTTTTATTATTCATATTCCTTTATAATTCAATTTGTTGGAGACCTACCTCACAATTCAATAAAATTTTTTAATCCAAGACCAAAGTGGTGGATAAATTTTCTATTTATTTTATTCATCTTGAGATTTTTAATTATTACCAAAATTGAGGAATTTTCTTGATTGTATATATTTCATTAATAAGGTTCAATTTAACGATTACATTTGGGATTTATTATACTGAGATGCAATTTATTACAAAATGTAAATCAAAATTAATGATTTAATATTTATTGTAAAATACCTGTGTATGTAACTAGATTAAAATTAATATGATAAAATTTAAGGTTTTATCATATAACAACTGAAATAAGTTAATATGTCTGATTTTATGCATTATTTATAGATTCCTATTCTCCTCCCACACCCAACATTTTGATGGACCAGTATGCTTCATCTCAACCCAGTACAAAAAGTATGTTTCTGTTTTTGTTTACAGTGAGATTATTAAATTATGAAAATATACAATTTCTTTGTTTTTTCTATTTTTAGGCATTCCTCCAATCACAGCATTTGAAAAGAATGGTTTGAAAATAGTATTTGAATTTGACAAACCACCAGATAACCCACACATGATAATCATCAATCTAATTGCAACAAATCATTCATTAGCACCTATTCAAGATTTCTTGTTTCAAGCTGCTGTCCCTAAAGTAATTTTTAAAGTAATAAAAAATGTTAGCTTATATTGGATTGCTGCTTTACTCTTCCTAATTTTTTTTTCCCCCTCAATTTTAGGTATTTCAGTTGCAGTTGTTACCTCCTTCAAATAATGTTATACCAGCCAATAACCTGGGTCATATCCAACAAACGCTCAAAATCTTAAATCCTACAAAAGTATGTCAGCAAAAAGTTCTTCCTGTATAAGTAAAAGTTTAATTAATAAATTGCTGTACTTGTTTTTTAACTAAATGATTTATTAATGCAATTTAGGTGGTATTAATGTTGTTCATAGATAGAAAAAACTTCTGCTACATCATTTACAATCTTATTAATGAAATTAATAAGCTAATTAATAGCTTATTAATAATAATAATGAATATTGTAGTGTGAATTTCTAAGTGAGACAATGTTACTTCCAAGTCACTTCTCATTCACCTATGAAAATGATAACATAATGAATTTAAGCAATAAATGACCTTTTGTCGAGGTGATAGACATTGTGCTCTTAAAATGATGTATTCCCAATTAAAATATATTCTTTTATGCATTGTTTCTTTGATATTGATTTTCACCAACAATTTTGTTATTGAAGATAACAGATTAATTGACTTGATAATTTATTTGCATTTTTTGTGCAGTCTTAGTGTTCTTCATTTGACAATATAATTCATACTGACTTAATTTTTTGTTAATTTTGTTCATACGTGCAAGAAATTTCCAGTTGTATCATCCAGATGTTATAAAATTAAACAGTGTCTTTCTGTCGTAAATGTTATCCATCTTGAGGACTGCTATTTGCGACTCAAAGTGGCTGTTTTCAGCATAAGGTGACTATGGTGATTATTTTACGCTGAAAATCACTAAAAAGTGATTATTTCAAAGAAAAAAAGGCATCTTTATTCAGATTCATGTGACTAATTTTTATCAAAATAATCAATATTTTTCCTTAAAGCTCCTGTAAAGTCATCTTCTCAAATGCATCCATTCAGTCGCTTCTTCTTTCATATTCATAATCAAGTATTTTTATATAATGTTGAAAAATTCATGTTTTTTTGTAATGGAAACAAAATGCATAGAAAACAACAGTACAAGTTTGTTCTTTTGCAAGACTCTCAGAGAATTAAGTAACATAATTAGGGTAGTAAAGTTGTTCTTGATTTCTGTCTTTTTTGCTTATGACTGATTATTAATTACACTGTCCTTTTATACTAAGTTTCTGATTCTGATTAGTTTATATGATTTTCATGCAGTTACCATTGCTATTTTATATTTGGAGTTTAATAAACCTTAAAGTCTTATTTTTAAAAATATATTTTCAGAGTCAACTCAGAATGAAACTGAGGATATCCTATGTATCAAATGGCAATTCAGTTTTAGAACAAGTAGAAGTAAATAATGTACCCCAAGCAGTATATATGTAAAAAAAAGGTATAACAGTTTTATTTAATGTAAATTTTAAAATCAAAAGTTAACCATGTTATTAAATGGACTTTTTTTTCCCCCCCCCCTCAGTTCTGACTGAAACTACCTTATTCTTGATTAAATATTTTGCTCCTTATAAAAAATAAAGAAAAAGTTTGATGAAAATCTGTGTATTAGTTTCTGAGATAGAGCTATTGTGGAAATCTTTAAAAAATTCTACATAACAAGAGCATCTGTTATGCACCAAAAACTAATTAGGATCAGTTTTTATCAGAGACTAAATGAATCTGAAGTTTAAAAAAAAACCTGTTCCTTAGTTCTTGAGATAGATATTGCAATAATCATGAATAATGCAGCATAGCAGCGCCACCTCGTAAGTGATTTGCGCCAATATATAATCAGCACCAAATTATATCAAGGACTAACTGAATCTAAAGTATTATAAAGATCCATGCATTAGTAATATATACCAAAAATTAATCTGCCCCAGTTTATATCAAGGTCTAATTGAATCTAAAGTTCTGTGAAATTCTATGCATTAGTTCTTCACACTCACAAAATGTTTGTCACAAACAGACTGACAAAATGATAGACAGATTCACAGACAGACATTTTCGAAAAAACACCAAATCATGTTCAATTCTAAAATGTATAAATCCATCGAAAACCAAAAGTCAAAATCACGAATCCAGTACATTTTTCTTGTAAAGATGTAAGAAAGTAATAATGTATGACATGTGCTGATTACTTTATGAAAATCTCTGAATCGTGTAATAAAAAGGAAAAAACAAATAACTATTTAAAAATAAAACCAAAACACAATCGCTTCATAGGTTACCTCCTGTCACACAAAAATAATAATGAACATCCATCTCTGTATTTTGTGTATGAAAAAGACATTGTGCATTTGCTAATTAAAGGTACAAAACACAAAATACATATCTGTATCCACTTAGCTATATTTCTTTGGTTCTTCTCCAGTTCTAATTATTTAAGGTATTTAATTAGGTAATAGCATAATTTTCAGCATATAATCAGCCATATATTGCATACACTTTTTTTTTCAGTGTAGCTGTATTTTAATATATCATTTCTACCATCCATTTCTCATCAAATATGGTTTATCAATAAATTTTGGTTTATACTATCTCTTGTTCAATAAAAATTTATATATATATTTCCCAAATAAAATTTAAAAAATTATTATTTGGGAAAATATTGATATAATTTTGATTTATTCATTATCTGTTGCTTTTGAAGCTGCTTTTCTGTCAAATAATGCAAAATATAAAATATTCTTTCCCTTTTCTTTTCTTTTTTTTTTCCAAATTTAAAGTGGGAAAATTGTATGGGAAAAAATCTCAAATGTTCTAAAACAGTTTCAAGAAGGTGTGTGTAAATTTTTATAAATAACTATTCATAAAGAATGCTTTGATACCTTTCTTCTGTACCTTTTTTTAATTTGATTTCTAGATATATATGTAGTCTAATGTAGTTTAACACTAAAGTTATGTAATTATAATGTTAAGGTATCTGAACACCTTTAAAATGTAATTTTCAATCAAGACTTTGATTTTTCGTTTTGCAATAATATTAAAATTGAATCTTTTATTTGTCAAAATCTGCTTAAATTTTGTTTGTATCCAAAGTTACAGCCATTTAAAATTACAGCTGTTACAGCTTATTAATAGTGTTTTGAAGTTATTTTTAGTTTTTTCTCAAAATGCAGTTTTTTAGATTTTTAATGTAAAAGATCCTAAAATAAAAATTATGTTGAAATGCCACGGAATTTTCTGCACTTCTTTTACAAATGTCTTTTGAGGGAATAAAGTACACTTATAATAATATATTAAATGATTTTATATTTATATAAATGACAAACTTGAGACAAATTTTGTGAATTTTTCATTACATTAGTACTTTAACTGCCATAACATCTGCGGTAGAGATGCATTTATGATGTGTGTAGTCTAAGGCTACAAACACACACAAAGGTTTTTTGCAGTTAGCAGGCAGCGCGTTTGATGTTAATGAGTTTCTCAGTTCAACTTCAATTCAAGTATAGGACAGGAATCTTTCCCTTAAGTAGGAATAAGATAGTTACCTCCCCTTACTATTGTATCTCACCCGTGTTCTATTGTCAGTAAACTGCAAATTGAAAGAGAAGAAGAGAGTTCCAAGAATTCAGTTGAACTTCAGCAAAATGTAGGTCTGAACTGAGCTTAAGTCCTAGAGAAAGTTATTCTGTTTATAATGCAATTTACAAAATGTCAATACATTGTTTTATTTTTACATTTTGCAGGAATGTCAATTTTTGGCATAATTTTGCTTATTTTTCTCTTGAAAAAATTATTTTTGGGTGATTGCTAAATTTTTTATAATTTTTTCAAAGTTTAAAAGTAAATGTCATTATAACAAGAGAAAATTACAAAAAAATCACTTCCAAAGGTGTGCAGATACCTTAAAATCTATCTGTTATTACTTTTTTTCTTAAACATAATTTTTTTCAATAACTTAATTTCAGATTTTTACTGGAAATGTAAAATACTGATTTTTGACAAGTGATGTTGCATCCTTTAGTAAAAGCAGTTGAAGTAGACCTCCAACTGTAGTTTACTACAACATGAGCATGCATCTAGCCAGCAGTGGAATGACTATAAGAGGAATTGATGAGAGTCTTACTTGTGTACTGAATTGTAATTAGTTAAAGAAAAAAACTAAATTTAAGAGTTTTTACTTATATTTATTTCTTTTGATCATTCCATATAGTTTAATGTATGTAAAAAAAAGGTATATTGAATGTTATTTTTTTTTTAAATCATAGTTGATTATAAATGACTTTACAATTTCTGTATTGTCAGATATGTGATAATATTTATCCAGCTATGAATTGGAACATTTTTCTTGCAAATGTAATCTAAATTGAACAAATTATTCTTTAAAATATTCCCATTCATTTAATGGCTAAAACATTACTATCGTCTATAGTTGGTTGTGGTATGGGCAGCAGTCTTTCATTTTTAACTTCTTTAATCATTTTATTAGTAGTACCTAGTCTTTTGATGTAATGTTTTTCCTGAATTCATGTTATTTAAAATTTACTTTTGATTCTCACTGTACATATGTAAATGTGAGATTGTATGACGAACAGTATAAAGTGTTCATTTATTATGTTATTGTTCATAAATGTTTGCTTATATAAGTTCCCTTTCAATGTTTGAGTGAAAGTGAAAGCATGTAACTTCTTTAGTGTATATAATTATCAAAGGATTTAAACTATATTGCAATCCAAGAATAGAAAGAATTTTAGTGATTTTCATCCATTTTTTATTTCCTTTTAGAGATATTTTCTTCATTTTAGAAGAAATATATTATAATTTTACTTTGAAATTATCACTGTACTTATAATTATTTATTTTTCAAATAATGTAATTGATTTTAAGTTATTTATATGTATAATTTGTTTTAACAGATATATGTTAAATAATGATAATATGAAAGCTGTTTTAGCCTTTACATTTTCATTATTTTTTATTTATTTATATCTATACTTGAAATAAATGTTTAAATTATTGCATATTAAATTAAATTAGCCTAAAGAAGAAATTCTCTCATTTTTCATAACTTCAGTTCTATTAGATGGCTATGATCGTTAATAAAAAATAAGTAAAGAAAATCTTTATGGGAGGGGGGGGGGGGGTGTAGAGGCCTACACAGGCCCGGGCCCATGGGTTGGGGAAATGGAGGTGAACATTCTAAGAGACTGGGCAGGAATAGCAGAATTGGCACAACTTTTAAACCAGGCCAAGCCAATAAACAAAATAAATGGGTTGGGCTGACAAAAAATTGAATAAGCCTGCCTGGCTGGACCAGGCCAAAAATAAAAATTAAGCTAAACCAATATTAAAATTTAAACACAGACAATAAAATATGAGTTATTTTCAATGAATATGACTTTCATGAGAATAAGTATAAATGTATATCATGAGCCAATACTAGTTTGACAACATCAAACATAAATGTTATGTGTCCATTAGATATTGACTTTGAACAATTTCATAGTGTCTGATCTCATGCTTACTTTTTTCAGTAGACTTGTGCCAGGTCAAGATCAGGCTTGCATGGTCAGGCCAGACCAGAACTGGATTTAATTGTTTCCAATATTGGTAGGGCAGGCAATATGTTTTATAAAAGTATTAATAAAAGTATTAATAATGATAACAAACTTCTATTTTCAGAATCTTTGAAAATACATCTTAAAGTGGTTTTCAAATTCACTACTCAAACTTTCCAACACATTTTCTGAAATTTTTAACTGTAAAGTCATAAAATTTTCAACCTTGACTATTAAAGGGATTTGGAATCGAATAGTATTTTTAATTTTTGATAAATGAAATACTTATCAAGATATAAGAGATTATTGACACATGACTGCAGGTTTTACTACTTCCTCATATTATCACGTCTAGATCTTTGATTCAAACTGCTAACTTTGACAGCATTTTCCAAAAGACATTTTGCCTTTATCAAAAAATTGATAATGCCATTCAGTTACATATTTTCAGAATTCATAGTTTTTGTAGAAATTGATTTGGGCTGAATTTAATTGATTTTTGCATGGGCCAGAATGGGCCTGCATTCACTGCCTTTGATATACTGAGCCCTGAACTGTGAAAATATAAACACGCCGGGCTGAGCTCAGACTGAACTTTTAATCATTACACCGGGCTGGACTGAGCCAAGATAGCTTTATTTCGGGCTGGCCCAGGCCTGGAAATTCTGGTTCATGCCGACCTTTAGGGAGATGCCTAAATGTTTTCTTATGTATGAATGTTGTGTATTGTTCACCCAGTCTTGTGCCTTTAGATTGAAATATATGAGCCAGTCTTTGGTTATTGTTAAGATTTCCCAGTGTCAGCATTTGATTGCATTTGCATTTTTAACTTTCTTAATCTAACTAATCCAAATGATGATATAATCATATGCAATGAAAAGAAATTTTTGTAGTGATATGCCCAATGATTTAGTCCTGAAAAATTTCCTTTTCTAAAATATATTTTTTTAAATCCAAAGCTTTTTAAAAATGTTGCATTTGCTCATATAAGTCTTTGCATATTTTCACACTGCTTTCAGTATGTACACTATGGATGCAAACACACACATACATAATTGTATTTTTATAATTTCTTTTTTCATTTTTATATAAATTTGTATATGTGATGATGTAGTAATAACATTGATATGTTTTTCAATCAGTTGATCTTAGAATACTTGTTGACCCAGTGCTCTGTAGAATTTATATGCAGATTTTTTTTCTTTCTTTATGGTGGTGTGGGCACTTAAACTTCTCTAAGTATGGCTCTTTGATACTAGAGTGCATAATTTAAAGTCTTCATTCTTTCTATATCTCGATACTGTGTACTGTTTATTAGATAACTTTTGGTTTCACTAACCTTGTGTTTCTTAACTGTGTATAATGAGTTAAAATAAAAATACTAGAAATTTTAATGATGGTTTCTGACTATTTGTTTATCTAAATAAATTTAAGAAATGAGCAAAGTTTGCATTTCCCCTAAAATTCCTACCTTTCTTAAAATTTCTTGATGCCCTTAAAATTCTGAAAATTTTCTGTCTTCCCTCAAAAATAGAAAAAAATAATTGCATAAATGTTTTTAAAAAAAATACAAAGTACGATCTTTATTGAGGGAATTTTCAACAATTCTTCAATTTCCACATAAATTCCAGTCCTTTTTCTTCTTTCTGAGATTTCTGCTTCCCATTGTTTCCTTTCTCTAGCATACAAAGTTTAAAACCATTTAAATTCTTTTATTTAAAAAAAATACATCTTATTCTTGTCAAAAGAATAGTTTAATTAATCATCTAAATTCCCTCTGAAATGTCTCATTTCTTTATCCCATTTCTAGCATACAAATTTTATTATTTATTTATTTATTTGCATCTTTAAAAATAGTTTTGATTTCTAGTCTATTTGTTACTTTTCATTCATAATGCAAAGTAAAGGAATAATGTTGTGCATAATCTAGTATCGTGCTCTCTGTCCTGCCTAAATTATAGCTTTCTCCTCTGTTTCTACCAATATATAAAGTTAAAAAATATTAAAGTTCTTTAATTTTTACATTTTTCTACACTGTTTCTTACTTCATGCTAGCAATAAATTAATAATAATTTAAGTCTTCCTCCCAAATTTCTGCTTTCTTTGTTTGTGTGACCATGGCCAAACTCAATTCCCCTTACACGGCCGTAACAAAAAGTGAAAATCCCTTTGTTTTCAGGGAATCAGAGTTTGGCTCCAGAGAACCGTAGGGGCGCTTTTAACACCTGTGTCTATAATCAAGAATATACCTTGCAGACTTGTATTTTCTTGAGTATAACCTAACTGAAAATGCAATTTTTAATTTTTTTAGAAAATAACAGCTCTTTACTGTGTTCCATACTGCACTTATAATTTGCAAAAAAAAAAAAAAAAAAATTCAGAAATTTGTTTTTGCGAATAATCTTCAGACTTGGAATACAAACTGTTGAAAAGAAAAAAAAAAATGACTTGTCGATTTTTTTAAAACAATGAAACCTGAAAAAAAAATTATTTATTTAATATTATTATTGGTTTTTTTATTTCCTCTTTTCATGATCAGCGCCTACAATACTGAAATTTACTGGAAATATAATTAAAAATCATGTAGATAACCATTTTATTATTATTAATATTACTACTATTAAACAGAAAAATTATGTGATTTCATTACCAGATATTGGTGAAAAGACTTGCTTAGATTTTGAAACACATAAACATATTTTTATTTTTATCATGTGCTTTCATACCCTGACTGTCCAGAATTAGAATATTTAATTTTATATTTTATTTTGTAGTTTTTCTACATGCATGCATGGTTAAGATTAGCATTTTAACATATTGAAAATTGTTTGCAGTGTACATTATATTCTAAGTAATTAAGAATCATGTAAAATATTCATGTTTAAAAAGAAAAAATCGATATGAGTTGATTTTTGTACATTGGCAAAAGGTTTGCTCTAATAAGGAAAAAAAAAACTAAATGTATTTGTTTTTATTTAATTGCATAATTTTATACCATGATTGTCTGGAATTCAATATGTAATTTTACATATAATTTTATAATTTTTCGGTATGCTTGAATATTTCAGATCAACACATATAAAGGCCAAATTTATTAAAAATTGTTTGCGATCTAAAGACATATATTTTCTAAATATTTAGAAATCATATAAATATCCATGTTTTGAAGAAAGAAAAAATCGATAGAAGTTGATTGAAGATTATTGGCTAAAAGGCTTGCTTATTTTGTTGATATTACGCAATATGCAAATATCCTTTTAATTTTATTATCATACCATTTTACCCTATGAATGTCCAGAGTTATTCAGAATCATGCGAAAATAATATGTGTTTTGAAATATCTATTTCGTCATGATTTGATTACCGGATACTGGCGAACTTAATATTGTGTAAACATTTTTTTATTACATTTCTTATACTATAACTGCCTAAAAATTAAATATTTCATTTAATAATTTTTCTTGTTTTTCTATAAGCCTGATAAAAATCTAAGGCTATTACTAATATTTTATTTCCCTGTATATTACATTTTAAGTTGTTCCAAAGTTGTCCGCTGTTAACTTTATGTACCTATTTTTTCCATCTGAAGTCTTGTGCAAAAATAATTCAATTATTTAAAAAGTTATCCTGATTTGAGAAGAGTTTGTTTTTTGGAAAAAAAATAATAATTTTCTTAATATTTTGAATCTAGTAAATATTATTTTTAAAAAAATTATTGTATATTTTATAGTCAGAATTCTCAATGTTTCAAGCAATCAAGAATTTAAATGTAATTAAATGTAGAAATTTACTTATAATCTTTATTTTCCGAATTATATTAGCATGTTATTTTATATATTTTTAATTGCTTATGCTTAAAGTATTTTATTTATTTATTTTATCTTCAAATCTTCCAATTTTTCTGTTTATTATTATATAAAACACTGAGACAAAATATACATATATTATCTATACCTTTTATAACACATATACAGCAACGTTTTTCATATTTTTGTGTGTAAAAGTGACATTTAATAATCATTATTTACAGTCTGTATTCACTCCTCCTACTGTCATTTTAAGATTCCAAAACTAAGGGGTGATTGTGAAGGCCGTATAAGGAAGGGGAAGAGTTGAGTTTGGCCATTGTGTGACACCCAGTGGTTTTAAGGTTTGTTTCTCCAAACTTTAAAATACAATTTTTTAAATATTTTCTTGTTTTTTAGATATGAATTAAAAATAATCTAAATTACCTTAAATTTTTATACTCCTAATCTTTAAATAAATAAAAATAGTTTTTTTTTTCTCTATTCCTTTCTTTGTAATAACAATAAATAGCTTGTTATAAAAGCAAAGTTAAAATGATTTGAAACTTCTAAATACCTTCTCCCTTATTTGCTTCTTCCTAGTGCACAAATTTTAAAATTTTTAGCATTTTTTAAACTCCTGTTTGCAATGAAAATAAATATTCATTCATCTAATTAAACCCCTTCCTCAGCAATTGCACAGTTTAAAGTATTTAAAATACTTTAATATTTTTACATTTTTTTGCCTTTTTTGTTATTTTTCAGAAAATAATCAACTCATACCATGCTGCAAAAGCAAAGATCAATAATAATCTATTAAGTTTTTTCTTCTTTAAATAACTATATTTTAGTGTCATGTACAATAAATAGTATTTTGGAACTATATTTTCTTTGAACATGTAACTTATACCAACATACCAAAAATATGCTTTGTGGTTCATAAGAATTGTCCTGAAAAAAAAAAAATTCCTCCCTAAAATATTGCAAAATCTTAATATTTACCTCAATAAAACTTTTCAAATTTTAAAGGGCTGTTACTTTTCTATTAGCATCTCATTCCTCACAAATAGATATGTATATATTCTTTTTTGGATTAACCTATGTGTTGAAGTTAGATTTGCAGAAGGTAAATATAATTATAAAATACTGTGTTTGTTACTTTGAAATTTTTCAAACCAGACATGATCATTGTTTGAATATAAATTTCTTTTGTAGAAAGATGTTCTTAACCTACCAAGCAGTCGGATGTATATACATATATATATATATATATATTATTTTTTGGAAACCATTAGTATTTTAGCACTGTTTTAGTATATTACTACAATTTAAATTAAACTGTGATTTATTAGAATTTTTATAAAAATGCAGGAAAGTTCTCTGATGCTCAGACAATTAAATGTCAACCAATTTTGCAAGTTGTTGCATAAGTTTGCTGGGCTGTCAAAATGGTATGGGCTACATAAAAGTCAAAGTTTAGCCCTGATATTTTTTGATGAAAAACACTTAATTCCGGTTATCAGCATACACCTTTAAAACATCTTCCAGCAGAATTTTTGCATCTATTTTTGACCATTTGACTGGACAAATAAAATTACTATTTTAATTCAAACAATTTAATTTGGATTTATCGAATGTAAATCATTGTTTCAAAAATGTTATTTTCAATTTTGTAGCAAGTTTAAAATTAAAGTTCCTTTTTAAATTAGATATAATTTTAGCTTGGTAATGATGAAATTTAATCTGTGTGCTTTTAAAGTTGGATGATGCAATTGATTTTACAAATATTCAATTTATAACCTATGCAACAAATATTACCTATAAAAAATATTTAAAAAAAATTATCCACAAAAAAATAAAAATCAAAACAAGTTTTTAAAATACTATTTCCAATTACTTATGCTGCCGTGTTTTTTTTTTTTTTTTTTTTTTTTTTTTTTTTTTTTTTTTTCCATCATCTTTTTATTCTTTGTGGATGCCACTTTAAAAAATAGTTTGAAATTAGATTTGATACATTTTGTCTTTTCTCTTTTAAAAAGTTAAAGTTTTCATCATTTAAATCTTTATACATTTATATAGAATTTTTAATTGTTGATATGTAAATATGGTATGTTTCAATATAAATAAATATGTGTGTGTGTGTGCATTTAGAAAAAAATTTCTATAATTTGTTTTCAATGTCTTTTATTATTGTGCTATAAATTTTAGTTAATATCAAAAATCTCTTTTTTAAGTTAATTACTTTCTTTTTTCTCCTTGGAACTTATTATTTTTAATAGTATTAAAAGAAAGAATGCCACTAACATAAAACATTTATTTTGGAAGAAATTTATTAAAAAAAAACAAAAAAAAACTGTGCAATTTAGTAAATTTTGCTATGACAAAACTTCATATCATCTTAGTATTTACTAAAAAAATAAACATCAAAACAGATACTTTAGGTAGAAGCAGATGATTCAATTAAAAATATGTGGTATTTTCAAAACTTTTTTAACATTTTCATGGGACATTCTTAAATACCATTGAAAACATATGTCTTTGTGTTAAGGTCTTTGACTTTTCATACTTGTGGGCCATATCAGCTGTTTTTTTTATAGTTTTGTGGTACACCTGTAGGCTAGAAATGCTTATGTGCCAAAGCTAGGGAACAATTTCAAGAACAGGGGAGAGTTGTATGTAGAACCTATGGATTTATTATTATTATTCCTATTTTTTAGTCTCAAAAAACATTTTGTGTTTTTATATTTGCAATTAATATTGCATTTTATCATCAGCAGTTTTATATAATTACTTTATTCAATAGCCCTAGCTGCCGAAACGTCAGTGAAGGCTTACTTTGGAGACATGAAATTTTTTTGTGTCTGTCTGTCAGTCAGTCAGTCAGTCAGTCAGTCTGTCTGTAACGCGATAACTACCGCAAAAAACATCCGATTGGCTTGAAATTAAGTAAGTATGTTAGTGAGGCACTGGGATTAAGCTGTATAGTTTTTTGTAAGATTTGATTCATTCGTTCCGAAAATATAGAATATTATATTTTGTGCAATAATGCTTTTATATGGAAAATCCAATGATTTTTAATTTTTTTTTTTTTTTTTTTCTTGAGAGAAAATGTCACATTTCATTAATGGAATTCAATGATAAATGGATACTGAAATTTACCAGTTAAATTATTCATATTGTTTTGAAATTTTGTCTACACATTTGTCAGATTTTTTAAATTATTACTGTAAATTTTGGAGATTTTTTATAAATGTGTTCCAATAATATAAACTAATTTGTTTTAGAGATTTACTTATTTCAAATGTATTTATTTCATTTTCTTTATTTTTTGTTAATGGTTGCTAAGCAACCATTCATCATAATCCTTATTTTTATAATGTTATAAATTTGAATGAGTGTACGAAAATTTAAGTCAAAACTGCTGAATTAATTAATGTCTTTGTATCTTTGCATATAAATATAACATAACACAGAAAAGAACATAGGCTATGTTTTATTAATTTTATTCACATATTTTCCTGAATAATTCAAAATTTCCTTCTTTTCCATGCAGAATCAATAGCGATTTTTTAGATAAAATTTAACAAATTTCCTTTATTGTTGCCAAAAAAAAAAAAAAAAAAAAATCAAAATATGGAATAATTTTTCAACGCCAATAAGTTTCAATTGAGCAATTTCCATTCGAAAAATTAAACTAAGAAAAAATAAATATGACGTCAGAATTAAAATAAAAATATAGTACTTTGTTAAATATTAAACACGGAAATTTGTTTCGTTAATAAAATTTTTTCTGACAAAAATGGGGGCATAATTAGAAGTAAAAGAAATAAAAAATAATTATATTTTTAACAATTATTTCACCTGATGAAATTTGACGTCATAATTAAAATAAAACAGGTATTTTATAGTAGTCGTAAACAATATTAGAAACATGGATAGCAATAACTCATGAATAATGACGTCATTGCCGAAACTTCAGTGAAGGCTTATTTTGACGACACAAAATTTAATGTTTTCCATCTGTCTGTCTGTCTGCGATAACTGCCACAAAATGCAATCAAAATATTTTTTTTTCGGAAATAAAATTGTAAAACCCTAGATTACTGAGTTTACACTTTCAAAAGTTCCCGATACATCAGATTAAGTGTTTGTGGTGGGCAGGTATGTAGAAGTATGAGTATAATGAAAAATGCTTATTAAAACTGTTACTTATCCTTATGAATCAAAATGTATAAAGAAATACAAGATATATGATAACTATTAGCAAATTGATAGAAAGTTACAAATTTAAGTTTAATGAGATTACGGGGGGTTCAGGGGGGCGGAGCCCCCCTGAAGAAATCTACTATGTTATAATAAAAAAACAAAAATAATAGATCATGAAAATTTCAGAATATCCTAACATAACTAAATCTTTAATTTAACGCTTTTGATGGCTTAAAACTTCTTATTCTTATTTTATTCTTATAAATAATTACGTAATTTGAAAATTTTAAATTACAGTTTCCAGGAAGTTGAATATTACCCAAAGTGTTTTTTAAAAAAAATGATGTGCAAAGCTGACGTTGAGGCCTGATCTGCAGATTTACTAGTTATGATAATAACATACTGCTAATAAATATATTTATTTAGAGTATTAATAATCCAATAGGTAACCACCTTTTAAGAGAGCTAAAAATACTAGCAACACTATATCTACCTAGAATATCATATTAATACATGGTATCTAAAGCATAATGGTACATGAAAACATGCATTTTTCATTAGGAACTATTAGCAGAAAGTGATACTGCCTGAATTGAAAAATTCTGGTTTTCACCAGAGAGGATAAAGTCATTTCAGCAATCTATAAAATTACTGCATTTATATGGAGAAAAATTTTCTACTACTTAACATTCAGTTACTAGTTCATTTAATTTAATGAAAAAATATTCAAGCCTGTAGTCAAATTTTGATTCCTGCCCTGGCTTTTTTCACTCTGTTGGAATTAAATGTTGTTTTTGTAAAATTTGATCAATGTATAGTAGTTGAGATAAAGTTCAATTAATTTTAAGGTATGATATTCTGATAAATGTGGCAGTTTAAAAAAATAAATTTTCAGTGAAATAAAATCGATATAATACATATTTTTTTTGAAGAATTAAAAAAAAAAAGAATTAGAAGATAGCACATGCAACAGATATTGCTAATTAAGTGCATTTTTAAAATTTACAACAAGAAATTGTGTTCTTGACTAAATTAACAATAATAAAAAATATCATTATATTTATATATTACATTATTCATTGTGATTTGGGTAGACTTTAATACAAAAGAGAAAACATGTTTGGCTCTCACCTAGACAAGGATGAACTCCTTTGACTATTACAGTTCCCTTGGTAATAATTTAGTGCCAGTTAAAGATGAACATATGGATTATAATTTGGTATTGCTTCAAGATAATGCTTTTGCTCACAAATCTGTGTCACCTTCAGATTGGTTATCTGCAAACATCAAAATTTGAGACATTCCATTTAAAAGCCCTGACATAAATACTATAGAAAACATTTCTATAGAAACTATAGAAAAGAATTTTAGTTCATCAAGTTTATGCCAACAAAATACAATTTGATTCTTTCTTGAACTGAAAGCTGCCATTTTGTAAATATGGAAACAAATACCCATTTCCACAAGTGAAAATCTGGCCAAATCCTTTTCAAAGCATCTTTTGGAAGTCACCAGTGTTAAAGGGAAATAAACAAAGTGCTACAAATAATGTACAAATTATTTACATGTGTAATTAATGTTTGAAATATATTTATGTCCTAAACATTTATCACTAAATTGTGTTATCTGGAAATGAATTGTTTGTTATTTTTTTAATATAATTTTCTAATTTATAACAAATATCAAAGTTTGTATAACTTTATAATTTTGAAATGATATTGTTTTTTCATTAAAGTAAAGGCTTTGCTGTTTTTGTTAATGGTCCTAAGCGTTTTCCAGCACTGTATATCATATATTTTTCAAAAATGTTAAATAGAGGAAAACCATTTCCAAAGAAGGCTATAAATAGGATAGATTTCAGGTCATTTTAGAGGTGAAAAAATTTTTCTGCAGCCACAAAAATTTGTTTGAAACAGAAAAAGAATAAAACTTAAATTACAATGACTCGCTCCAGGAACTACATTAATTTTCAATGGTGGTTCTGATTTTTAAATTGTACAATCTGTTATTTTTAACAGGCATGAAAGAGTTCCTCCTAAAGGAGGAATTCCACCTTTTTTAAAACAATTTTGGTCACTCTCTGGATTGATGCAAAAATGCAAAGAAAACTTTGGTAGAATAATTAAGAGGGGGGGGGGGCTTGTAAAATTTTAGTAATCTGACATTCTGTCCATTCAAATCCTCGTAGTTTGTTCTTGAACTGTTGCACAAAAGAGACATAAAATGTGCAAAAGAGACATGTAAGCATCTTTAAGGCATGTAAATGAAGTTGTTCAAAGTGTCTTTAAAGAACAAAAAGTTTTTTTATTCAAAATGAAAGCAACTTTTTTTTTAGAATAGAATGTTTGCAGTATTTATGCACCACCTTCGTGTAATTACTGCGATTTTTTTTAGATGTGTTTCTGAAGCAAGGATAAATTTAGCACAGAGATTTTTGTGAAAGAAGGGGGGGGGGGATTTAACAGTTAAACCATTCAGTATAATATTTGTTTTGGAAAATTAATGACTGTGTATTTCACAAAGTTGATTAGATATATTTATATTTACACTTTTAGCATTGTTAATACTTTCTAAGAAAATAGCAATCATACATGCAGTCATATTTAATTTTATTGCACAAGTAGCTGTTAAAATGACACTTAAATTATAAGAGTTTGGTGCCACCGTATAGATGGAAAAAATTTTCCACCTTTTTTCTCATTTCCCACTTTCATGCCTGTTTTAAACTGTTTGAATGCATTAAAATAGAGTTGAACTGATATATTATTTTATATTCTATTCTGCAAAATAAAATAATTGCAGCCTTAAATTTTGTATGAAACTACATTTTTTCCCCTTAAATTGAAAATATAATACTCACATTGGCAAAAAGAATCAAATTATTTTTTAAAGAGATATTTAACATTACTTTTTCCTTGACTAAATTTCCAGTAGCTGGATTACTTCTGTAGTGTTCATCGTAGATGTACCAAAGAAGGAAAATGTACCTTCCAAATGGTTATTTGTTACACATGTTTTTGATTATGATTTTACATTATTCATTGCACTGAACAGATGTTCACAAAGAAAAGTACTTCCAAATATAGAAGGTATATAACTAATGCATGTTTTTGTACCACTGAATATTTATTTTCTGACACATACTTGGAATAAAAATCAAAGTTTCAAAAAATGTGCTTTTCACAGAAGTATCACGCTACAAATCTTGGAATTCCTACTGTAAGTTAAATGGAATACTTTTGATATCAACTGAGAATGGTAAAAAGAACATTTTCATAGAAACTTCATTCTGGCAAAAGTCAGAAAATCTGTTTTTGAATTCTACCCTAAGATTTGAGATATATGGCACATCCGGACTCGGTAGTTTTTTTTTTTTCCTCAATAATTCTTTTAAGGTAAAAAAGTGAATAGTGTTTTTCCTTTTCAGCTGCTTTTTTGTAGAATTAATTTTGTCTCAAATGATTTCATATAGTCAAAAAGATTATGAACAAGTTTACTTTTTCCCAGTAAATGGTAATTATGATCATTTAGGTAGCTAGTAATGTTAACTAAAAATGCTGAATTTGTTGCAATTCACAAATTCATTTTTCATTGGATTCCATGAATTGTTGAACTTCTTTCATCAGGAAAAGCAGTAATGGAGTACTTTTTCATGACTCAATCAATGGAACATTAGGAATTTTTCTTCAATTATAATAAATAATGTCATCATCTTCAGCTTTCATATCATTCAGAAACTGCAAAAACTGCCTTTGCTTAAGACATTTGATTAAATAAAATTAATGATTTTTGCAACAAGTAAACAATTGATTAAAATTGGACAAAAGATTTCTTACACAAATTTTCTTAATGAATGATACATTGGAAAGACGTCATTTTAAGATTTCTATCATCTTTCGTGTCAGGTGTATTTAATGCTGTTAATTCCACTTTTTGTACCTAAGCCCTGTGTTGCACCTTTATGTGCAATAATACTAACTTATTCTTCTGCAATTGTAAAATTTCTGTCAACACCACTGATAAAAACAGCCACTTGCACAGTATCTGTAGCATCTATTGATTTTTTCATTGCTGCAGAATAAAATACAAATTTCTTACATTTAGATTTTAATGTGTCAAAAACATATTGTGCCAGATCTTTTACACTGCTAGCTACCTGATAAGCCAATATTCTAAATATTTTGAAATGGATGGGCAAACCACATCAATTGCACATTGAATGCATTTTTTAATTAACATGAACACTGTTTTCATACACTATTATATTTTACTGAAAAATATAGATTGTGGATAGTTCAACTCTGATTTCAATTCATTATATTTATTGGTATAAAAATGTCAAACCATTAAAAAAAAATTCTCAAAATGCTTAGTTTCATAATGCCTCCTAATGTCATATTCCTTCATTATCATTATTACTTTCTTTGTAGGTAAGGTAAAACATCTTATTCTTATGTTCAGTGGAAAAAAAATAATAAATAAATAAAGAGACATCTTTTCTTGGAAAACTCACACCCACACCCTTTTCTACTTTTTTCTTTTCCTCTCAACATCAGAGCTTACCATTTTGCATACCCTCAAAGATTATATGTTTCTAAAACTAAAAACTTAAATAATTTTAATATTAATTTCACAATAGGCTGCAACTATAACTGAAACTGATATTTTTTGCAGACATGTAAAATATTTATAAGAGGATTTAATTCCAGCCAAATTAAAAAATGTCCAGGCTTGTTCCCAAGCCTATCAGTTGCATTATTTCACATGAAAATATATTTAAATGTGAATCAGTATATCAACTAACTTCATAAAAAAATTAAAAATATGAGTGGGCTATTGCTGTTTTTTTAAATAGAGATAATATATATGTAGAATATAGGCCCGTCGCTGGGTTCTATTCTGTCACATATGGTGTTGTATGAGCAATTTTAGAAAAAATAACTCTAAGTCTGACACCTTAGCATTGAAACTTCATTTATTTTTCATTGTTTGGGTACAAGTAGTCGTGAATCCACCAGAGGCCCCGAGAAACCACATTATTTTCATATTTTGGATGTCTTAAAGGAGGCTCAAATTGCTATAAAAACGGACCTCTTCAAAGGAATACATGAATTTTCTTAAGACTTTAAGGTAATCTTCAGTAGGGGGTGAGGGTATCAATTTGAGAAGAACATCTAATTTGACTCAGTATCCTTTTAAAAAGTTTGGTCTTGTCTGACAACAGGCTTTACTCTAACCTGATTGCATCAACAACAGTCAGTTCCAAATTTGATGGGTAATTGTTATTTATGATAAATGTCAGCCAGAGAAAAGCTAGTTAAGATTTTAAGCCTATCACACACTTATTTTGACATTAATTTGAATTTATTTTTTAACATAAGGATTTAATTTGATTTATATTAGCTAAATCTAATAAAAATCAGTTGTTGGGCAATTATGGGATAATTTGGTTAAAATTTATACCTTAAATGTAATCTGTTAACTTGAATTAATCAGCTTAATCAAATAACTGTTATACATAGAAAAATAAATTACCATTTGTGATTTTTAAAGATCATTTGATGTTTATTTTAACTCTTACTACATTCATGAATCCGATAATTGTGACATTTAAAGTAATTTAATTTTATTACTTCGAGTAATTCGACATGTCAACCAGCTTCTATTTTGGTAAATTGATTTCACAATCTTTATTAATCATTAAGATGTTTGTTAAGGGTAATTTCTTTTCTTATCATTTCACATACATATTTCTATATCAGAAAAATTAAATATTTTAATATTTATGTACACAAGAAAGAAAAAATAAGTCAAACTTTTACTGAACAGACTAAAAAGAACTTCAACTATGTTTATTTGTTTTTATTACCTAACAATTGTATGAATGAGATGTTAAATGTTTAACCAATGATGAAAGTGCTTTTTTAATAACAATAAATTCAATTTGTTTCTTATACCTGGAAATATTTTTACAAAAATTAAAATTTTAATTGCTCTGAATTCCTGAATAAAACAAAAAAAAAAAAAAATGTGTATACATACATATTTATAGCTTTGATTAGCATTGTTAGTAAAAAATTCTTATTTCCTGTATTTTTCTGTATCGATTTGAGTGTAAGTGCCTATGTGTGTAACACTTTTGGAATAATGGTATCATTATCCATGCATCCATGTAAGTGATATATCACTTGTATCTGTCTTTTTCTATTTTGAGGAAAATTTGTTTTGCAATATTCAAAGTGACATGGCCACTAAAATATCATCAGTTGAGCAATGACCCACTGGCCATTTGTGGCCTGTGGGCCTTGGTTTGAAGCCTTTTATCTTATACATAGATAGAGGCATTTATTTAAAATATGAAAACTGAGGTCTGTTTAAAAAAAAAAAAAATACATTTCTAAAAGCTTTTTAGTAGAAATGTTTGATCTGTAATATTTAAAATAAATATACACATATGTAGACAAAGGGTTAAGAAAATTAATTTTCTATAAGAAAATTAACTTTGGTGTTCAAATAAGATTTTTTCCACATTCTCTTGTGCAAGATCAAAATGTACAGTCAGTCATGGCACAACAAAATAATTGTGAAAAATTTAAAGCTAATCCCTTTATGCTTCATGATGCATAATATTTTAACCCTTTCGTGGTTATAAGCACGTATACGCGCCAGAATACCACTTAATTTGAATTGCGAACTGCCATACTGACACCGGAATTTTTAAATGAAAATTTTAATTTTACAAAGAACGTTAAAAAAAATATATATATATGTTATGAAATAATTTTTTTTTAACTCCTGTGTCAATCAATCATTTTAGTATTTTATGAATAGAAGTGCTTTAACCGTCAAAGGGTTAATAAAGAAATTCATTTTCAAAACTCACAGACTGTTAAATTAAATGTTTTAAAAATTGATTCTGCAAAATTATAAATATCTTAAAATTTTAAAAAGAATTTTAAAAATTTGTATTGCAAATAAAATTTTTCTCTGGTGTTTTGCTAGTCTATTATAATTCTTAGATGAGCCATCCTTATGAAGAGTTTTAATTTCTATGATTTTGGTATGTATGTGTGAATGCTTGTATAACAGGTATATGTATATTTTATACACACATTGATTTGAATTTTTGTTGTATATCTTAAACTAGATATAAGAAAATAGATATAAAAAAAAATCTGAATAACATTTAAAAGAAAAATACTGAGATGGTAGAAGAAAAAACATGAAAGATGCTTCTCAAATGGCAATTATTTTCTAAACTCGAGCTTGATTACTGAAATATTAAACTCAATATATATAGCATTTACAAAATATTTTGCAATAAATCTGAATGTTACTTCTTTCTTTCTGAAAATTCAAATGAAAGATAAATTTTCTTTATCATTTTCTGGGGGGGGGGGGAGATTTGTACCATACATGTACAATCGTGGAGGAAAAAAATAAACACCCCCTATTAACTCTTCAACAAATTATCATAGAAGAAAGTTACTGGTAACAAACGATTGAAAATAAAGTCTATTTTTAAATGATACATATAAAATTTGTTTAGAGCCATCTACATATTAAAACTAACCCAAACTTCTTTTTTTTTCCAATAGCAATACCCAATTTTAACAAGATATTTCAAATTTTTGGTTCAAATTATGTCCAGATACTAAATTTCAAGTCATTTAAATGATAAGTTTTTGAATTATAAACATTCAAAAATTAGTGCTTCTAATGTTAAATTACATTATCTTCTGAAATTATACTCCTGATGTGCTAATTTTTTATGTAACAATAATATACCCAAACATAAATACATTGAATTTGCAATTTTTATAATTTTATTATATGAATTATGAAACTAATATTCATAAAAATTATGAATTGCAACTACAATTTTTTTTAATGGATTTAGATTTATTAAGTCCCGTTTAATAGAAATCCAAAATTTCAAATTTTTCTTCCAAGTAGTTTTTAAATTATGCTTAAAAAGCAGCAAAATGATGGCTTAAGTGGCCTATCTGTGATGGAAGTGACTAGATATTTTAAAACTTCTTTTACTTTTTAAAACTTCTTTTACTTTTTAAAACTTCTTTTACTTTTTAAAACTTCTTTTACTTTTTAAAACTTCTTTATTATCCTGTAATCTATCAGTCTTCAATGACTGCTTGAGTGGCGCCTAAGATGCCTTGATCAGGAACGGGCTCTCTCGGTCAACAATCAAGTACCGAACTTCAATTTGGATACAGCCCCTAAAATATGCTTGTTTTAAAATAATTAATTTCTTAGAAACTTATCATACAAATTGCATGAAAATTTGTTTCAGGGCTAACTAAAGGGTGTAAAGTTCATTTATGCGGTCAGAATTGGGTACTGCTACTGAAATAACTAAACAAAGTCAGGGTTCATTTAGCCCTCCAAGCGTCTTGCAAATGGGTAAAATTGTAATGTTGTTTTCTCTGCATTTTGTTTTAAATGCTAATAAAATATGATTATTTCAATATTCATAAAAAATCTTATTTAGGAATATAAGTGTAATCCTTGAGAGTCTTAATCATTCTTCAATGCTTTGAAAATTCATTAAATTTATAGAATTATAATATTTTAAACATTGCTTATATTGCAGTGAAACCTGGAGCTTAGGGTACGGAATATTACAAGACAAACACTTAGAGGGTTAAATATGTAGATGGCCTCATAAGCAAATTTTATATACATCATTTAAAAGTAGACTTTATTTTCTCCATTTAGTATCAGTAACTTTCTTTTATGATACTCTTTTGCAGAGTTAGTAGAAGGTGTTTACTTTTTTCCCTCAGAACTGTACTACAAAATTTATGCCAAATGAACATTTTCTCTGTATAGTATGACACTACCGAAAATACTCAGTAAATCTGGTAAGTCTTAAAACTAAAAAGTAACATATTCATTCATAACTACATTTATAATTGACATTTCATGTAGTTACTGTATCGCAAACAATACTGGCTACAAATATGTATCAAAGCACAAAAACAACTACCATTAGTGAATAGCTTAAGTTAGTTGATTTTAGTTTTTATTTTTCATCACAATTATGCAGCGGTGAATTCATTTTGAATTGGATTTCATGTTTAATCCAGAGTTGAACCCTTAACTTGGAGTTGCTGTTAACAGATAATTGTCTGGTTTGAAGCAAAGAATGCAGATGATTATTTTTGTACAATGACTTTAGTTAGACAAAAGGTAATTGTTGTATGTTTTGTAAAGGGCTCTGAAAAGTTTATAAAGTAAATCTTCCTTTCTTTTACTTTTTTCTTTGTTCATTCGTTTTATTGTGCAAAATATTAGAAAGGTAAAATTAAATAATGCATTATAATTAACAATCTAATTTATTATACAGTAGACTCCCTCAAATCCACACAGCTTGGGACCAGAGGTTGTGCGGATTTTAGAATTTTGCGGATTTCTGGTCATTGCTTTGTTTTTATTTTTTAAAGTAATTTGAATGTAATTAATAATTAAATCAAATGCATAATGAATGCTTACAATGTATTAAAATAAGCAATAAACTAAAATAATAAAAATTTAGATAATTTAAAAAAAATAAAATACAAAAGCAAAGGTCAAATTAATAATCAATAATGCACAATTAAATATTCATTATAAAAATGAAATGTGTTTTTCCTAAATTATTCATTGAAACTTCCCTCATAAAAGTACATTACTAATTCACACAGGATCATAGAATAAAGAAGCTTTATTTCAGGTTTAGCCAGTCTTAATAATTAAAAAAGTTTGATTAATACATAAATATATTTGATAAGATTGTGATTACCAATGATATCAGCAATATCTTGATTTTTTTCAGAAATAAATTATTCTTTCTTCATGAAAAAACATGAATTCAATAACCTTAACAAAAATTATAAATTAAAAAACATATGGAATTGATTTAAAATTAAAAAAGAGTCAAATTTTGCACCTAAATCTGAACTAAATATTTCATTGTTTACATCTGTAAATTATGTGCGGGTTTTAGAGAGTTGCGGATTTTAGGAGTGTGGATTTGAAGGAGTCTACTGTACTTTCAATTAAATAATGTAGAAATACCACTACAATTGTGATAATTCTGCTTTTTCTACTGATATACTTAAGAATATATAATTATACTTTTGTAGAAAATAAATGAACAAGGCTCGAACTCTATTGCAAGAACTTATTTATAACAAGCAAAAGCACTGGTCACTTAATCCATGTTATAAGAGAGTTCCACTGTACTTAAATTCTTCTTAGGGGGATCATCTACATATAGAAAATGATGACTTATATAGAAATTAAGTACATAATTTTATGCTCTAGAAAGATTCATTTCTTCTATTTATATAGTTTGTATGTTTTTTTAATTAACACATCTTTCTTTTATGTGTTGCCTTCAGTTATATGCTGCTTTAAATATCTTTTCAGTCATGTATAAATGAAAGGTTATTGTATTAAAAATCCTACAAACATTTGTAACAAATATTTTCAGCATACATAGTATAAAAATATTTTTAAACTTATACATACATTTTTTACTGTAGTAATAATAATCTCAATTTGATTAATAGTTAGTCTAAAAATGGATGTGCTATACTTTTTAAAATAATAAAATTTTAAATATTTTTTATTTGATAAAGTTAAAAACTAAATACCAAGCATTTTGAAACTGTAACTTCTTACTGTATGAATAACTTTAAAGAGATTAATACCTTAGATTTTTTACTTATAAAGCATTAAAAAAACAATGAATGACTAATTTATTTTCTTTTATTCTAATCACTCATTTGCATCTACATAAATGTCTCTCTAAAAATGTGTTTGTGAATAATTGTTTTTGTATTATTAATACAAGCATACACAAAAGTACATTAATACAGTCGAGGTTCTATAATCCGCACACGTTCCGGCCGTATTATGATTTTTTTCAATGTTTTATTGCTTGTTTTAAATACGTCATTTTTTGGATCATGAATTATTAAATTTTCTCAACTGTTTATTTCATTGTTTACATTCATAAAGTAACGCGAATTATAGAAAAATGCAGATTATGGGTGTGCGGATTATAGATCTTTGACTGTAGTAATGTTTTTGTATTGCATTAATAGCTTAAAATTTTAATATGAGATAGCTTCATTTTCGTTTTTGGCTGAAACTCAAAATCCTTTTTTGTTATTTTTTTTTCATTTATTTATTTTACAGAAATTAAATTATAAAAACTACCCACATTGCAATGTGGTGTGCAATGATTAAAAATGAATTTTATGTGTGTTCTCTAGGCTTTTTGGCTAAATGACTTCCCTTTTAGTTTATCAGGATTCTATATGATGTCGAAATTTAGTGTTACCCCTAAAAATTTTATAAAGTATGTTACAATATCTATATGTAGATGACTCTCTAAACAAAATTTAAGTATAGTGTTAATTATTAGAGGTTATTAAAAATCAGTTGGTAGCAGTAACATTTTTATATAATAATTTATGACAGGGTTAGTAAGTTTTTACTGTACTGAAAATTGTGTTTTAATTGTTAAAAAAGATTTTAACTTGAAAATACACATCTTTTTTTATCAATTAAAAAAAATTGCATTTTTTCATCAAAACTGACTCATTGGGTAAAACTTTGTAAAATTTGTTTTAATCAGGTATAATATTAACTCCTTGCATATATTTTTGTCCATTTCCTCATTTCTTTCTTTTATATATAAAATTAATTTTAGTTAAATCATTTATCTTTAAAGTTTTCCAGTAATCCTGAACACATAATTGAGTATTGTTTAAAAAATTGTAAAAAAAAAGTCAAATGTATAATGTTAAATAACTACTAAGAAATAATACTCATGCCTCTAAAAATGTATCCAATTTCTTCATAATTTTTGCTGTGAATATTATTTAGCAAAAATTACTAGCTGATTAGTTAATCAAAGTAAAGCATTTTATCCGACCTTAGTTAATTTATTTATATTTTGCTGTTTTTCTGAAATATTTAGATATATATATCTTACATTTATTTTAAAGAGCTTTTAAAACACAGTAGATTCCACAAATCCACACAGCTTGCGACCAGAGGTTTTGCAGATTTCTGGTCATTGCTTTGTTTACATTTTCTAAACAGTAATTTGAATGGAATTAACAATGGAATTGAAAGTATTATGAAGGCTTACAACATTAAAATAAACATTAAAATAAATAATAACACATTATAATAAAACATTAAAATAAATAATAACAAAACAACATTAAAATAAATAATAAACTAAAATAATAAAAATTTAAATAATTCTTAACTAGATTAAAATATTAAAAGCTAAGGTCAAGTTAATAATCAATAATGTACGATTAAATATTTATTATACAGATAAAATGCATTTTTCATTTGAAATTCATTTTATAAAGATATATTACTAATGCACATCAAAATCATAAAATAAGGAAGTTTTATTTCAAATTTAGCTAGACTTAATAACCAAAAAATTTTGATTAATACATTAATATATTTGTTAAAAAGATTGCGATTACCAGTGATATCAGCAATTTCTTATTTTTTCCAAAATAAATCTATTCTTCCTTCATGAAAACACATGAATTCAGTAATATTAATAAAAATTACAAATCAAAATATATATGGAATTGATATAAAAATAAAAAAGTAAAATTTTGTTACTACATCAAAACTGAATGTTTCATTGTTTACATCTGTAAATTATGTGCAGATTTTAGAGAATTGTGGATTTTAAGGTTGTGGATTTGTGGCAGTCTACTGTACTCTAACATATTCAAGATTGATATCTTGAAACGCATCTGTTTCCATTAGCCAGAGACATTTGTGTTGTTCCCAACAGTGACTCATAGTAAATGGCTGGTTATTCATGTAAGATTTTGCATAATTCAAATAATTTTTATTATAAATTTATTATTATAGATGTTGAGCTGGTTTAGATATTTGTGTCATAATTTGTTAGTGTTTAAATCATCCATTGCTTCTAATCCAAATGTTGTTACAGGAAGTGCCTTATGTTTTGAATTAATGTATTTTGTCTTAGCATCTATAAATTGTGATATGTGTTCAACAAGTTTTTTTCAATGTAATTTTGATGAAATTTTCTTAGATTAAATCTATTTTTTAAAAAAAGTGCCATTTCTTGATTTTCTTCCTATGTATTTGTGTAAATTACTTTTTTTTCTTTTTTTTTTTTCTTTTAATGTAAAACACAATTTATTTTTAAATTATAATTTAAAGCAACATTGCTCAACCTGGTATCGTTGTAAACAGTTTAACTTATCAGAGAATCCCTAAATAACATTTATTTATAATTATTATTTTGTTTCTTTGTTACTTATATATTGTAAAATTATAGAAAATAAAAAATCCCCATATGATCTGGTGGAATCCTTGCCTTGTGCAGAACTTCATTTAGGATATGTTAATACAAAGTAAAAGTTAATTTTTAAAGTTATTCCAGAGTTTATTGATGTTTTTGTAATTTTTTTTCAAATATGAAATAAATGTATTTAATTTTTTAAACTGTTCTTGCCTATTATTTAAAAAAAAGAAAAGTATATATACTCTTATTTCTATAAATGCTTATGCCTAGGATATTATTTACACGCAAGTTAAATATAGAGCTGTAAATACTTGTTATTTGTATAACTTAAATATTTCATTGTGTTGGCTTCTTTGAAGTACTTCCATTCTTGTCCCAGTTGACACTGTTTTGTGTTATATATATCTTGTAAAAAATATATGTTTTATTGAGTCTAGTCCCCCCCCCCTTTTTTTTTTTCAAATTTTCTAAAGGTTAAAAGACATTAGAAAAAGAAAAAAAAAATTCTTTGCCATAATAAAAAATGATTCTTTAGTAACTGTAATCAAATTATTAGATTTTCTTTTTAACCATTTAAAAATGAAAAAAAAAGTTTTAATATGTCAAAAATGAAATCTTTTAGATATCCAAATGCATACATTATTCTAAAATCTTGATTTCATCATGCTTTGTTGCTAATATGCCATAATATGGGTAAAAATCTTTTCACCAAAAATAACTTTTTAATTACATGAAACCTGACACTAAGAACAAAAGACACATTTACAACTGACTCTGTGAAATCTGCACACTTAGGGACTGAGGATTTTGCAAATTATAGATTTTTGTGAATTATTATAGATAACCATGTTATTTACAATTTATATTTTAAAGTCACAATTTTTAATTTTGTCAAATTGTACAAAATTACAATGGAAAATAAAAATATAATGCAAAATTGCTTTAATATATATAATAACTAAGTCAATTTAAAGAAAAATAATCAAACAATGATGTCTATTTAAAATAATTTCTATTTTATTTTATTGTTTCTTGTATTGTGTACAAATTTTCATTTTTGAATGCAGAGTTCAAAATATATAAATTGTCTTAAATCACAGTTTATTTTGCTGGAAAACTGATAATTCAGGAAAAATACTGCATTTAACTTTATGAGCTTAACTGCTAATGATAATTTTCACTTTTTACATTTCAGCATGTAGTGCAAATAATAGATGATTGTGAATTATACATCGGCAAATTTCACAGAGTTTACTGTAGTTATAAAATATTATAGCATTGCTTTTATAAATATTCATTGGTAATCAGTGAATAGATTTCTTATTGAAAAAGGAAGATAGGAATAAACTGCTTTTATGTATTTAATTATTAAAAAAAAAAAAAAAAAAAAAAAAAAAAAATTGTTAACATATCCTTTCCTTCATCTGATTTTTATTAAAATAATGAAAAGCTATTTGTTATTCTTTTTGTACAAAAATTCATTAAAATGTTTCTAAGTATTTCAAATTTTTTAAAGAATGATCAAATTATCACATGAATGTATAGAATTAAAAAAAGAATGGCAAATAGAAAATCATCCTTATTTCTGGGCAAAGCTTATTTGTTTATCGGTGTTATACTAGAGAAAACTTTGTCTGCATGAAGAAATAATTCTTTGCTGAATTTTAAAGAAAAGCTCCTTTAAATCTGTTTTTAGATTTTTTTTGTTAAAAAGTGATCAACTGATTTAACAAAATTGATTTACTTTAACATATTTTCATATTTTTGACAAATACCATTAATATTCAATGAAAGTATATTTCTTTGTGCATAAGAATTCTGCTGTGATTTTTGGAAGTAGAAACAAATGAGTAATTAACCCTAGCACCCCATAACCTTCTTTTTGGTTAATATGCTTTAAATAATGTCATTTACAGAGAGTTTTATGTCCAGTATCATTTTTTAAACAAAGTAAAATTTCAATGGACTTGAATTTTTCACAAAATGTCACCTTAAGTGCATATCAAACACAGGACAAAATATGTAAAATTTCCCATAATGCATATTTTGATTTTGTAGATAAATATAAGTTAATTTGAGTTAAATTAAAATGTCATGAATCCCTAATCTGAAACAAAATTGCAAAATCTCTAGGTTATATGAATGAGTTAAAATGATGTCTTCAATGTGTTCCAAAATATAAATTTGTAACTGTTTTAGAACGTAGCGAGAAATAAATTGTTTTTCCTTCTATTTTGATGGACATTTTTAAAAACAAATTTATATTTCTTGGGAAGAAATTTGTACTAAATCTAAAATTGGAATGGAATTTGTAACAAGGCAATTAAGGCAAAAGCAAAATTTGAAAATAATCTAAACATAAAAATATAAGATTGCTAAATAATAATTTTATCTTTATCAAAAATGTTAAAAATTTTCATTGAAGCTTTTTATTTGGCTTCACAGTAAAATACTGCACATGTTTTGAATTTTTATTGCACTGGTTAGAATTTATTATTATGAGTGTTAGAATGTTATAAAGAATTTTTAAATTACAAAGAGAAGGGTGGCATGGGCTTCAGTAGAAAAAAACTATAGACAGATATTCCGGAGTTTGGTATGGGCCTCAGTAGAAGAAAATCTAGTAGGGTATTCCAGTTTTTGGAACCGATATGTTTGTGCTTTACAACCTAATCAATTTTATGAAAATGCAGAATAAAAAGTATGAACTAAGAAATTTTTGATAGAATTTTCTGTATAAGACAATTTTTAATTGTACTCAAAAGCAATACAAAAATTTAACAATTAATAAATATTAAGTATTCAAAAATAGGAATCTACCAACATTTAACAATTGAAAGGTTTTTTTTTTTTTCTGTTACGGGATTTTGAGTTTCTTGTGAAATTCCCATTTAAGATAAATTGGAAACTTATGAATGTAAAGAAAAAAAAAAAAACTTAAAGTATCTTACATAGTAGGTGTACTAGATTACTGTGAAATAAATAAGATAATTTTTTTTTTACAGTTGGAAATGTACAAAGTTTGCTATTTTATTTGTAAATTCTAGGATGGTAGGCGATGGTCCTTTCCTCTCCCCCCCCCCCTTTTTTTTCTCCAATTTATAAAGACAATTTTTTCTTTCTCAAAATAACTTAATTCTAGATTGTCATCTTGTGATATTCATTATGTAAGTTTTTAAAACTAACTTATTTACTAAATACTACTTTAAGAATATATATATTTTAAAAGAAATAGAAACTGTAAATTTTGTGAGTTATAAAGCTTCAAATTCTCTCCTTTTTTAAAACTAACCTGCATAGTGTATCTGTCAAAATTTACTCAGGAATAATTTAAAAATCACTGAATCATCTGAACACGAATTCTAAATAAAATATGCTATATTAAGCTAGAAGATAAAAATTGGATTATTTTTATTAATGTGGAAAAATTACAGCAAATTGGGAAAAAAAAAAAAAAAAAAAAAAAAAAAAGCTAAAAATCTGATTGTTGTATGGATTCTAAATAAATTTTATTGAAACAAGAATAAAATCTACTGTGTTGGATTAAAAGTTTAAAACCAGTTTTAATTTTAATAATTTGGAAAAATTGCTGCAAAACACACACACACACACACAAAAAGAAAGAAAGAAAAAAAAAAGCATGAAAATCATTGAAAATTTAAAAAAAAAATCACTCATGACAAAAAATGTACAGTGAGCAAAAACCTTGTAACCAATACTTTTTCTCAAATATGTATATATATAATCAAAATGAAATGCAAAAAAATTAAAAATTAAAGAAATTGTAATAACAACTCATGCAAATTTATTTTCCCCAACTATGAAACATGGCAAATATGATGATTGAAGAATTTGTTCAGGATCAAATAAATGACATAATTTAAATCCAAAAAAGTATTTTCTGCATGCCAAAATCATTGCCATATCGTCCAGTATAGGGATTCTATTAGTGACAAAGTTAATAAACAGGCTAGACTGATTTTGTATGATGCCCATTTACAAGTAAGGTTTGCTCAGAGATGGACATTTTTCATATATGGGACACTTTTCATATATTCTTATCTCAGGCAATAAATAGCCCTGAGTAAATAGTAATTAGATATCCTAATGATTAAATTTCAGACTTTAATCAGCTTTAAGAAGTTGAAATTTAATGTATGGAGATATATTAAAGAAATCTGCTATTAAGCCTTTTTTTTTTTTAAATTCACTACTGAAAGACAGATATTTGTGATACAGTAGACTCCCTCAAATCTGCACTGTTTGGGACCAGAGGTTGTGCAGACTTTAGAATTTTGCCGATTTCTGGTCATTGCTTTGTTTACATTATTTAAACGTTAATTTCAATGCAGTTGAAACTATAATGAATGCTTACAATATAATAAAATATTAAAATAGGTAATTAACTAAAATAATAAAAATTTAGATAATTTTTAAAATGATTAAAACATTAAAAACAAAGGTCAAATTAATCAATAATGTATGACTAAATATTCATTGTAAAGATGCAATGTATTTTTCTAAATTATTCAATGAAACTTGCCTCATAAAATAAGGAAGTTTTATTTTAAGTTTAGCCAAACTTAATAATAATAATAATAAAAACTTGATTAATACATAAATATATTTGGCAAGAAGTTTATAATTACCAATGATATCAGCAATATCTTGAAATTTTTCAGAAATAAATTTATTCTTCCTTCATAAAAAAAAAAAAAAAAAAAAAAAAACATGAATTCAGTAATATTAACAAAAATTACAAATTAAAAAAAATATGGAATTGATATAAAAATAAAAAAGTCAAATTTTGTCCCTGTATCTGAACTCAATGTTTCATTTTTACATCCATAAATTATGTGCGGACTTTTGAGAGTTGTGGATTTTAGGTTTGCAGATTTGAGGAAGTCTACTGTATTTTATAAGAGTGAATAAGAAATAATGAAACATGTGCAGGGAAATATGAATTAAATGCATTGTAACAAGTCCATGAGGTAAACCTCTTTAATTTATTTGAAAAAAAAAAAAAAAATCAATCGGTATATTCTATTTTACAAGACTAATGCAATGGCAATGAAATCAAAACATTTGAGGACTCATTTGAAAAGTAAAAAAAAAAAAAAATACATTGTGTTTCTCATTGTTATTTAGATGTTTTGTACAGTCAATCAGGATAATTTTGCTCCGCCTTTATGAGACTTTGATCTTTCTGACATGTTGAGATCTGGATGAATTATTTCTAATGAGCTGCCAAACTCACAGTGCTGCTATCTATATTTTGAGACCAAAACTTTGCCATTAAATCAAGTGATGTTGCAGATTTAATCGTTTTTCTCTCTTGGCCCAAAATTATCCTGATAGGTCAAAGTTATCCCCATTGACTGTATATCACACAAGAAAAAATAATTTTCTCGTTATATTTAAATATTGTATTTATTTTAAAATGGGTAATTTTCTTTTTTTTATTATGTTAAAACTACTTGGTTGTTATGAGTGCTGTCTATGAGAGGGTGGGAGAGACTTTTGTCAATACTTAAAGAAAAAAAAATTAAACAATTTCTCTGTTCTTCCATTCTTCTTCATCTACCCTACCTTTTTTGCTTTATTGAATCAAATTATTTTCTAATATACAAAAGTAGTATACAATCAGTTTAAAAGTTTGTATTTCATGTTTATATAGAATAACTATTTTGTAGTGTTTCCAATTCATTATCCATACCATATTACTACAGATGGTAAATCATAATCATTATACATACTATAAGAAATAACAAATTAGGGAAGGATAAGAAACTTGAGTCCACATGACTGCATAGAAAAACGGTTTAATAATTGTTATTGGTATTTTTCTTTCTGAAAGCAAAGGATATGGTGTTCTCAGGAGACTCCAATAGATTATAAATAATCATCTAATTTTAATTTTGAACAAAAGTTTTAATGTTATTGTGATTTCATTTCTTGTAGCAGGCAATTTGACAATTTTCAAGTACTGCAGTAAAGAACTTAGCATAAATAAAATGAAGATTTTTCTTATAAATTTATTATATTGTCAAAGAAATCTCTACCATATCATATTAAATTATGGTATATCCTGGTATATAATGTGCTCTGGTGCATGTGTGGCATGAAAACACAATAAATGGTATCAAAAATTTTAATAAGTAGAATGATCATAAAAAAAACATGAGCAAATGGGTGAAGCAAGAACACATGATGCAATCTACCTGAATTTACCATAAAGTGTATTTTCTGGTTCATTCAATTAATCATGTCTTCTTTTCTTTTCCATTTATGTAAAATTCTTTATCCTTATGTTCATCCTTTCTCAATACTTAATTTTTCATTTTTATGATCAGTGTATAACATACACCTGTAAAATTTGATAAATTTTCTTATTTGAAAAGGGCCCGTTATATGCTGGAATATATGGTATGTTTCTTTTTAGGGTGAAATGTTTTAAAAATACTTTGATAAAAATTGTTCTTTATTTTATATTTTTTAGTTATTTGATCAGTATTACAGTGTGAGCTTATTCTTTTTCCTCATTCTTCATATGTTACTTTGTTTAAAAAACTGTTCTTAATTTTATTTGCTATACTTTTGCTTTAAAAAATTAAATTTCATGAATTAAGCACAATTAATTATGTCTAGTTGATGTTGAAAATGTTTATGAAAAAAAAAAAAAATAATATATGAAAGTTCATGCATCACTGAAAAGCATATTTTATGAAATTTCATAACACATTGTTGGTTAAGATAAAAAATTTCTTGTATTATTTCTTCAGCATCTCTTTTATTCCATTTATTTTTCTTTCTCTAACATCTGTTCATATTCAAATTTTAAAGAGTTTTTTAATTACAATGTTTTTTGATAAAATCTTATATATACAGATTAATATCAAAAGAAATTTTGCAGAATCTCCAAAATATTCTGAATATATTTTAAAACTATCAAAATTAGCTCATCTATTTAAAAAATTTGATTCATTTCTGGTAATAAATGGCATATAAATGTAAATACAGTAAAATCTTGTTAATGTATTTTCTCTTGGATCTGGAGAGAAGGGTGTGTGACTTTGGTAAAAAGTAGAAAGAATGTGAAAAATGTGTATATGGCGGGAGAGGAATTTCAGAGAGAGATAAGGTTTACTAAGCATTTATATTTTAATTCTTATAACATTCAAATTTTTATTTTTTGATAAATTTGAATTTAATTGCAGAATATATATATATATTATCAATCTTGATTTTTTCTAATTTTAATGGGAAAAAAATGCTAAAATCTGTAGCTAATATGGGAAATTATTTACATCTTTAATAATTTTTCTATTGTATGACTTAACAACTTAAGGATAACCGTCAGTAATATCTTCTCCAATGCTTATGATACACTCTAAAACACAACAGCGCATTTGCTATTTCAGTGATATATTTAAATTATTTTTGGTCAAAAATAAGACCCATGTCTTTAAAAGTAGTATAATTTTGTGGGTGAAATGTATTGCCTATTTTTTAAATTTAATTAAAAAAATTTCCAAGTTTCAATAGACATAAACAGATAGCATTACTGATTTTTCGTATGGATTAAAAAAGGACTAATTTTACTATTTTTATGTGTTTCTTGTTAATATGTTATCATTACTTCTCTCATAAATTCAATAAGGGATATATTTTAGACAATATTATATAAAATATACTTCAACAAGTCTTTTTGTTTTAACAAAATGTTATTTTCTTCGGGCAGGCCATGCAAGAAATCAGGAAAAGCATTCTAAATTCCAACTACCCTATGATTTCCCTCGCTAGGAGACAGGCCTGAGATGTCCCCTTTCCTCTACTTTTGTTGGGAAATCGAAACATACTTTGCATATTGTTTGTAGACTTAGTATCATTCTGTATGTTTTGTTACAAGTAAGGCAGGCAGAATACGAAGTTGTACTTAATTACTCTGTGGAAGTTAGGGAAGGACCTTAATTGATGTTAACTTTTGAAAGAGGTGATATATTATGGATTACCCTTTATGGGCATTTTCTTTTATTTCTATAAAAAGAAATTCCTTCTCAAGCAAATTTTTCAGTAAATGATCCTTTTTCCAAAATAGAGGTTTATGATTTGTGTGTAACTGTTTGTCTAAAAAAAAAAATTCTCAGTATTTTTAGTATCAGTTAGAAGTCTGCACTGACTGGAATTTCCAGGCCCAAGCCCCGGCCCATTTTTATTTTTACAATTTACAGTCCAACTTGATCTGGCCCATTTTTATTATTAAAGTCCACAATCCAGTGCAGCCTGGCCCACAGGAAAATCAATTAAATCACATCTTATCTGGTCTGACTTAATCTCTACAAAAATTCAGATTTTTCTTAGCATACTATTAAAATCCTTTTAAAGAATACTGCATACATGTATATGGCATAATTTTACTGTATATTTTAAAATTACAATGTGTTTGGAAGACAGTAAATACACAATAGCAGCATTAATTATTACTTAAATTATTTGACGTTTCAACATTGAAATAGGGATTCATTTAGGAATTAATGTAGTTTAGAATAAGAGAAAAAATGGAGGCTTAAAAGCATGATACCTTTTGAAACTGTATGGAAAAAGTAGATGTGTGAAAATATTTTAAAGGCTTTTCTCAAATCCAAAGGAGTTATTTCTGACGCATTTCTGAATTAATTTCCTTTCGGAAATGCATAAGATTAACAGATGTTCTAATTCATAAACTATGTAGTCGAATGGCCTTATCCATTTTTTGATAAAGGCAATATATCTTTGAGAAAATACTGATAAAGTTAGCATTTTAAATCAAATTTTCCAGAAGCAATAAAGCATGGGAAAAGAGAAAAACCTGAAGTCACATGACAAGAACATCTTATATCTTTATATGTAATTTATCTATCAAAAATGAAAAACATTATTTGATTCCAAATCCATTCTATAATCAGACCATTCAATTTTATGCCTTAACAGTTAAAAATGTGTGAGAAATTTTTGGGTTGTTGAGCAATGAATTTGCTAGCCACTTAAAGAATATTTTCAAAAATTTTGTTTCAAAGTTCAGTATCACTATTAATATTTTTTTAAATCATACTGACTGCCCAACACATCCCACGAACAATTAAATTCAGTTTCAACCTGGCTCGACTATGTAAAAAGCAATGCAAGTCTAATTTTGGTCCAGCACGACTCTGCTGAAAAAAATTAAACCTGGGCTCAGACATCATGTAACTGTCCAATGCCAATTTCTAGACTGTACATGTTATATTCCTCTATTGATGTTGTCAAACTAGCATTGGCTTGTGATGCATATTCATATATATTCTTATGAAAGTCATATTTATTGAAAATGGCCCATATGTTATCAAATTTGGTGAAATGTTTATATTGGGAGGTCAGGCATGCTTATTTTTTTAATTTTAATTGGCCCAACCTGTCAGATAACTCTAATTTTTTCTCTGGCCGTGCCCATTGAAAAAATTGTCCTTATTCTGCTAGCCTGGCCTGTTTGAAAGTTCACCTTCATTTTGTTAGCCCGAACTCGTTCAGGCCACTAGTATATACTCATTGTTCAGATAAAAGGCAGAAATATTTTATCTTAATGTAACAAAATGGTTCATTGACTGCAAATAATAACTTAAGGCAATAATAACTTAATGCTGAAAATTTCTAAATAATTTTCATCCTAATGATACATTAGAAATTTGGGATCAGAATTTTATAGATCCATTTCTGTTTTAAAAAAAATCTGAAATGGAATTAAAATTGAAAAACTTATTTAAAATGATATTTTAATACCCTTACTTGTGCATGAAATTATTACTACTTATTGTTACAGTACCGGACCTCAAATCCGGAATCCCGAAATCCGGACGACCCAAAATCCGGAACGAATAACGAAATCTGAAATTCCGCGACGATCTCTGATTAAAAAATCCTAAAAACTGTCCATAGATGGCGCAACGTGCGTGCATAATACAGTTCCAAGTCATTCTAAACTAAGCAATTGGACTCAATTCATTAATTTTATTGCAATGTTTTGTTTTTACATTACTTTTAATCCAAATTTACTAATTACTCTTCATTAAAACAGAAATTGCACCCCCTTCCACCCCCCCAAAAATAAATAACCACAAGGGAGAATTATTTTTAAAAGGGGATTACAATACACTTATAATATTTATATGTAAACATATTTTACTACACCTTCTCCTCCACTTTAAATTTTTTTAACATTTTTTCTCTTTCGGAAAAATTTTGTATGTAAATACCGTACCAAAAATATTTGTTCCTTATTTCAAAAGGGGGGGGGGAATCTATACAAGGTTTATTTCTGCATAACAAAACAAACTAATCCATTGAAAGTTAATGATCTCATTCTAATAACATTGATTTTCTACTTCGTACAGTTAAATAAACAAGTGAATAAGCAAAACATATGGCAGATGGATATCTTGTTTTTCTTCGCTTCCTTTTTTTCTCTATAGTGGCCGTTTTTAAGGGGTATCCTAATTTTCGAATAACTAATTATATTTTAATAAAAATTTGTACCACGGTCTAATTTGCTATTATTGTAACATGCTGAAAATTTGAAAGAAATTCGTCAATTAGCAACGGAGATAAGTATTTTTTTTTTTTTTTTTTAATAAAGGAAAGAACGTGGGAAAGAAGCCCTATCACTGGAAACTCGTTGCTACAGTTTCAGAACAAACTTGGGGGCAAATGGTAGTTTTTTATCTGGCAACACTACAGAGTTCATATAATACTGTACTGTGCATATTCTCAATTCTAGCGATACGCACGTGCTATTCTTTTCTAAAAGTTGTCAGCAAATATTTATTTTTAGAAGCGATTTTGATATTTTAATAATATTTTTTATTTGTTTGTGTGGTGAATTATGTCATCAAAAAGAAAACATTGTTCACTTACTATAAGTGACAAAGTTAAAGTTCTAAAAAAACTGGACCAAGGAACCCCCGTAAAAAATGTATGCGATGAGTACGGGATAGGAAAATCTACTATATACGATTTAAAAAAGCAGCGATCAGAGATTTTGAAAGTCTTTTCCGAAAGTGATGTGCCAGAAAATATGGCAAAAAGAAAAACTTTGCATTCATCGAAATGTCCCGATGTTGACAAGGTGTTAATGGAATGGATACGACAAAGGAGGATGGAAAATGTGCCTTTGGACCGAAACATGATTGTACACCAAGCAAAAATTTTCCACGAAGAATTGGAAATCGCCACTCCGTGTGAATATTCATCGGGGTGGTATAACAAGTTTAGAATTCGCCATGGTTTGCGTTTGGTGAAAGCTTCAGGCGAAAAAAGTTCTGCAGATGTCGAAGCTGCCGAATCGTACGTTGATGATTTTCAAGAATTTATCGACAAAGAAAATTTGACACCCGAGCAAGTGTACAATGCTGATGAAAGCTCGTTATTCTGGCGATACATTCCCAGAAAAACTTATATACTGAATGACGAGAAATCTGCATCGGGCTATAAAGACTCCAAAGAACGTCTAACAATTATGACGTGTGCAAATGCTGCTGGTGCAAACTGTTATAGGTGCAAACTGTTATAAATGCAAACTGTTAGTTATTGGAAAGAGCCGACATCCAAGAGCATTAAATGGCGTAAAAGTTTTACCTGTTCATTATATGGCAAATCAGCGAGCATGGATGACTGCCGAAATTTTCGAAGAGTGGTTTAAAAAACATTTCGTGCCAGAAGCTCGGAATCACTGCCGAAGTGTAGGTTTGCCCGAACAATGCAAGATTGCTCTGATTTTAGACAATTGCTCTGCACATACAACTGCAGATATTCATTCTAAAGAAAATGTGCTTATAGAGTTTTTGCCACCGAACTGCACATCGGTGATACAACCAATGGATCAAGCCGTTATATGGTCATTGAAGTGCAGTTACAAAACTGAATTTATGCGAAAAATGTTAGATGCATGTAACAGTGGTCTTGGCGTTACTGCCTTTCAAAAGGACTTTAATGTGAAAGACGCTTTGTGGAGAGCAGCAAGTGCTTGGCACAGTGTATCAAAAGAAACATTAAGTCACACATGGCATAAATTATGGCCCTCCCTTATTTTCTTGGAAAATGATGATACTGCCGATAAAAACAACGATTTTCGTGGATTTTCTGTGTCTGCAGAAAAGTTGATGATCGATGAGCTGTTAGAATACGCTAAAGAAGCTACTAATGGGAAGATGCAGCTGTTAGATGAAGAAGCTATAACAGATTGCTTAAATATTGATAAAAATGGACCAATAGTCAATGAACTGACAAATAGAGAGATTTGTGATATGGTGTTGCACCCAGAAATGGCTGAAAATGCCAGTGATGATGAGGAGGAGGAGATCGAAGAAAATATTGATGAAATTCCTATCGATAAATGCATCGATCTCACAAAAGAGTTGATTCGTGGTTTGGAAACAAAAAGTTTCATTAATGAGGCCCAAATCATGCAACTTTATAAATTGCAAGAAATGTTGCAGCGCGAAAAACCAAAAAAAATGAAACAATTGAAAATATCTGATATATTTATGAAAGCAGATCATTGAAATACGTTTTATTATTTTTTCATAAATGTTTATTTTTATTTTATTTATAATAATGCTACCTCAACCTTAGATTTCTTATAAATTATTTTTTTTTAAATTTATGTTTCTCTGTTTATTTTCATTGAGTCTAATTCGTTATAAAACTCCTAGACCTAATGCGGCTCTAGTGATTTTCATTTTCTAAAAAATGTTTTTTATGTTGCTAATAAATGTGATGTGCCGTATTAAAAAAATTGTTTATCCTTATTTTAGATTGTTTTTGTAATCTGTTTTTCTCTGTTTACTTATACCTAACACGGCGATTCGAGATATCGATTCCTAGGCCTAACTCGGCTCTCGCGAGCAATAACGCATTTTCGTTTTCCAAAAGACGTTTTAATATTTTTAAGAATATGCAGTAGTATTTAAAAATATTTCTTATCCTTATTTTTATTTATTATTCTTATTTTGTAATTCGTCTATTTGGCTTTATTTACGCTAAGCCTAACTAGGCGATACGCAAAATAGTTTGCTTAACGGCATGCAAAATTTTGTCAGGGGCATGTACCATATCTGTTTAACTATTGTTTTGGTTGAGGACCTAAAATCCGGAAAATTCCGAAATCCGGAACGATCGCTGTCCCGACCAGTCCGGATTTGAGGTCCGGTACTGTATTATTATTTTGAACTCTCTTATCTTGCTTACAAAAACCACATAGGCATGAAAGATTTTTCAAGAAAGATTTGAGAAAACAGGTGCTCAAAACATCTTTATATTAGATTTTTTAAAATTTTAACCAATTCTCAAAAGAAAAAGAAATCTTACCTGAAAATTTCTTATTAATTTTTAAACATAAAATCATGATACTTGCAGGAATGATTACTGAAGTGATGTGTAATCAGACATTTTTTTCCATTTTCTAATATATAAATTATATCTAGCAATTAAATTATAATAATGAATTATATTATTATAAGTTATTGTTGTCTCAGGGTGGCAATTTTTTCCACTCCTGCTCTGCTGCATCTGTAAATTCAGTTCAAAACACCGATTTTGACTGACTTTTCTAAAAATTTTGCCGTTAACAAAAATAAAAAAAACAACTTTAATAGAGCACCTGCCAATTTGTTAGTTTTGTGAAAAAAATTAAATTTGTGTCAAAAAGTGGTCAATTTGATTTTGAGTTTTAATTCTTTTTTTATTGTGTGTGTGTGTGTGTTACACAGCAGTTTTTTCATATTACTAAAAATATTCAAATTTCATTCTTTAGAATCAATGTAGTAAATTTTATTTTATTTTGAATAAAGTTCATTCGGAATTCATAGAGTAATTTTCACATTTTAATAAGATTAAAAGGTTTTTTTTTTTTTTTTTTTTTTTTTCGCACTATTCCATGGTGATTTTTTCAGATTCATAAAAGGAATCAGATTTCAATCTAATTTGTCAATACAGTAAATTTTTCTTCTGCAATTTTTTATTTTGTGTTTTACAGCTGTTTTTTATTTATTTACCTATTATTATTTAAAAATATGCCTTTGTGAGCAAAAATGAATTTAAAAATGTGTCAGAAATTAGTCAGTTTTGATTTGAGGACAGCATTAAGTAAATTATATATATATGCTAAAGTTTAAGCCAGTAAAAAGAACGGTAAACAGGGGTGAAAGTTTTCCATCTTTTTTTATACTTAAAAAGATGGAACGAGACGGAAAGAAAATATTCATTTCTCTAGAATTCTAGTTCCAAAATTTAAAAAAAAAAAGAGAAAAATCTTTCTTGGTCATAAATATTTTAATTGGGAAAAATTAGCCTGAGAAGATGATTGACATCGTAGTTTATATACTTTATTTACGTGTCAGCCATTAACATTTACTCACGAGTTCTCTGTGTGCGAGTGCTCCACGTGAGGAAGAGAGAATCACAAAACCTGGGAGTAACCAGTGTTGCGCCGTCCTGCTAGATAAGTCGGCTAGGAGCCAGAACAGAATTTTCTCCAAGCTGCGTGAAACAGAATGCGCAGTAGTCGGGTCTTGTACAGAGGGAATCTTGCGGAGTTGTTTGTGGTCAGTGATTTTACTCTTTCGTTGTTTATGTTATTTTACATTACGAAAGATGTAATGAATTGGGGTTTAGAATAGCAGAGTGCTAGAGTACAGTGGAAAGCGTTATTCTTGCTGATTTTATTAAACCCCCCAAAATTAAGTTATGTTAACTATTGTAAATAAAGACATTGTTAATTTAAATTAATGTTTAAATTAAATGTAAGTACTATAAACAAAAATAAAGATAACATATTTAAAATACACATCCATTTATTAAAGTTCAATATATATATTCAACAGAAACATACTTAATCTATTTCATAATAAAACAACAATTAAATCCATTAAAATCTCTAAATAATGTAACATTTACCCATAGAATTTATTTGTTTATAGAGGAGAATATCAGAACTTTAGAAGACTAGACTCATGACATGATTGCTTTTATGCATATTATCAGTTACACTCCAGGACACTGATGCAAAGGCTTTATCTATTCTCAGGAAGACCTTACTACATCATTAAAAGAAGTGCTTTACCTTGAGAACGATCTGACACAAGAAAATACACTTGCCTCTTTCATCGGCATATTAACCAAAACACAGTCACTAAAGCTTCTACGGAAATTGCACAGCAGTAAGCCTCTACTTGAGCATCTGACGATTACCAGTTCAAACAGGAAAAGAGGTTTACACAAACACCGATCTCACTCTTCCCAATAAATACTTTAAATCGCCTTCAAGGCATTCAAAAATCAAAAACAAGGCTCATCATTTCACTCCAGGAGACAACGGCCAAAGTTCTTTATATCACTAAGATGACTCACATTAAAAAGTCCTCTAATAAGGAAGATGAACTTTAAAAGCAGAAACTCAGCTGAACCAAAATCATCTAAAACATTTACCATACTGACCAAACATCTGATAAAATTTTACTCAAAACATTATAACAATCGAACGAACAGCGGCGGACAAAAAGCGTGAATGAACTGATAAGAACCTGCCTGCTATTCTATTTATATCTTACCGGCAGTCTAAAACGAAACTCTACGCATGACAGCTCATCCTTCGACCGGTTTCCAGAACGTCATATGCAAAACTGAGGATGACGTGGATTGCGATACGATCTATGATCGTGACGCCATCTGGTATTACTTCTATGAATTACTCAATTAATCAGATGAAATTAGACCGGGAAGTACGTTTGAGAGTTCTATATGTTGCCGGTGTTTATAAAGTACAGACAGGCGGTTTTAGAAAACAAGTTTCTTTAAATTTATTAAACATAGAATTATACTTTATAGGAAATGACTATGTTTTGAAAAGGTAAGTTAAATTTATTCAATTACTTTAATAAAGTTATTTTAAACTATTGAAATGACTTTTGTTTTTAAAAAGGTAATATGACAACTATAGTAAGTTAAATAGAAGTAATTAACATATGGAGATAATTAATATAGGTACTTAAGAAATGAATTAATGAAGATATTTAATTTGAGAAATATTATAAATTAGTGCAAGGGTGATAAGAAAAAGGTCCTACTATTTCTAACAGTTTATACGTGTATGTTTTTGCGACTTAATATTTTTATTTATTAAATTCTTTGTCATTTAAAGATGCAAGAAATCGAGTTTAGTAAAGAATGGGATTCGTTAAAAGTAGACGATACGGGACTGAAAAACAAGTGGAGATTTTAATGGCTAAAAGAGCTTGATGAGCAGGTCTAAAACATTAGCATGTGGTGTTGAAAGCTAAAAGATAAAGACTGTTGCTACTGTATTTTATGCCATTCAACTCTTAAGTACGGAAATAATGGCAAGAAAACACTTCTTAAGCATAGCGGACAAAAAAATCACCAAGAATTGATGTGTGCTCAAAATTTAACAGAAAATGTTGCCGGTGCTAAGCCACTCATTGCCAGTGCTTCTATAGCTGATCGGGTGGCAGATCAGAAAGCTGTAGTAACAGCATTTTTAAAGGGATCCATCACCAAATCACGAAGTCACCCTTTTCCAATAGATGGTGCTGAAAATTGCCGGAAATAGTGTTCCTACATCCTTCGGTAAGAGTTACGACATGATGGCAATAAATTCTGATTGGAAAAAATCTGTTTTCAACCACCGCAGGCGATCGACTGCAGCGCTACCATAGACTTTACATGGGATGAAATTAGAAGGTTTTAAAATCCTCATCATTCATAATATTTTCATTCTTTTTCCGATTTGTAACACCAATTTGCATGTTCAAAAATGTTTATATTATGGATATAAATATAATTTTGCCTACGAATTTCGCAATTTTCATGCAAAAATATTTTTTTTCTTCCGTAAGTTTCGTTTTCATTCTGCCAGCACGAGCAAATATCCCATCATTTTCTCGTTATATTTTATGTATATACATATAATTTGAATTATTTTTATTGGTATGACTAAATTGTATATATATCCTTGCGTTGTTTTGGTGGAATCTCATCACAAGTATTATTTTTTCCTTTTTTCCGTCATAAATATTCAAAATGGCTTTGGCGAGGAATACAAGAACGCCAAATGCCAAATTCTTTTATGAACTTGTTTTGAGTCGTTTCGTTGATATTTTCGCAGATGGTTTGGTGTAATGGTTAGCATACAGGTCTCGTAACCCCAACCTTGTGGGTTCAATCCCTGATCTGGTTTTCTTTTCTTTTTTTTTTTTTCTTCATTGATTTATTATAAGTTACGCTTATTTTTTTGAATAATTTATTACCAGTTAATAAAATATATTTTTTTTAGATTGATTTTTTTCATGAAACTAACTTTTAATATTAAATATCATCCAAAGCTATATTTTGATAATTAAAAAGAAACATTTTACTTTTTTTTCCCTTATTGATTTATTAAAAGTTACTCTATTTTTTAATTAATTCTTTCAAAAAAATTAAGTTTTAATATTTAATTTATTTATTTTTAATAATTTATATTTATTATCAGTTAATAAAATATTGTATTTCTTTAGATTTTTTTTTTAATGAAATTAAGTTTTAATATTAAATATCATCCAAGAGTTATATTTTGATAATTAAAAAGAAACATAAATTTTAATGTAATAACATAGAATAAAATTACATTTTAAATATTTTTAAATCGTAATTTATTAATATAAAAATATCTAATAACTAGAGATAACTTATTTCAACATTCATTTTTATGAAATTAACCTTTCACTGTACGATTTTTTCTATTTTTATGATTTTTTTAAAAATTTATTTTATTATTATTTTATTTAATCTATATATCGGTCTCATAATGAGAAAAATAGGAAAAATAATTAAATTCAAAATTTTCAGCAAAAATTTTATATTTTATGGTGCGTTCTATATGTACACATTTAAGGTTTTAAAATATTGGATCACTATATTTTGCTACAAAATAAACTTATTTCAGATTTTTTTTTTAAATTAGTTATTTTTTTTTTACCTATTCTTTCCTAATAACTACGGTTTAATATTTAATTGATTAATTAATTTATAATATATTATATTAGTTAATAAAATATTATGTATTTTTACATAAATTTTTCTCAAATAAATTAAGTTTTAATATTTAACATAATCCAAGGGTATTAACATAATAATTAAAAAGAAACCTAGATTTTAATTTAGTAATAACATCGAATAAAATTACGTTTAAAATATTTTCCTGTCGTAATTTAATAGCATAAAAATATCTAACTACAGTACCGGACCTCAAATCCGGAACGAATAACGAAATCTGAAATTCCGCGACGATCTCTGATTAAAAAATTCTAAAAACTGTCCATAGATGGTGCAACGTGCGTGCATAATACAGTTCCAAGTCATTCTAAACTAAGCAATTGGAATCAATTCATTAATTTTATTGCAATGTTTTGTTTTTACATTACTTTTAATCCAAATTTACTAATTACTCTTCATTAAAACAGAAATTGCACCCCCTTCCACCCCCCAAAAATAAATAACCACAAGGGAGAATTATTTTTAAAAGGGGATTACAATACACTTATAATATTTATATGTAAACATATTTTACTACACCTTCTCCTCCACTTTAAATTTTTTTAACATTTTTTCTCTTTCGGGAAAATTTTGTATGTAAATACCGTACCAAAAATATTTGTTCCTTATTTCAAAAGGGGGGGGGGGAATCTATACAAGGTTTATTTCTGCATAACAAAACAAATTAATCCATTGAAAGTTAATGATCTCATTCTGATAACATTGATTTTCTACTTCGTACAGTTAAATAAACAAGTGAATAAGCAAAACATATGGCAGATGGATATCTTGTTTTTCTTCGCTTCTTTTTTTTCCCTATAGTGGCCGTTTTTAAGGGGTATCCTAATTTTCGAATAACTAATTATATTTTAATAAAAATTTGTACCACGGTCTAATTTGCTATTATTGTAACATGCTGAAAATTTGAAAGAAATTCGTCAATTAGTAGCGGAGATAAGTATTTTTTTTTTTAATAAAGGAAAGAACGTGGGAAAGAAACCCTATCACTGGAAACTCGTTGCTACAGTTTCAGAACAAACTTGGGGGCAAATGGTAGTTAAAAATGGTAGTTTTTTATCTGGCAACACTACAGAGTTCATATAATACTGTACTGTGCATATTCTCAATTCTAGCGATACACACGTGCTATTCTTTTCTAAAAGTTGTCAGCAAATATTTATTTTTAGAAGCGATTTTGATATTTTAATATTATTTTTTATTTGTTTGTGTGGTGAATTATGTCATCAAAAAGAAAACATTGTTCACTTACTGCAAGTGACAAAGTTAAAGTTCTAAAAAAACTGGACCAAGGAACCCCCGTAAAAAATGTATGCGATGAGTACGGGATAGGAAAATCTACTATATACGATTTAAAAAAGCAGCGATCAGAGATTTTGAAAGTCTTTTCCGAAAGTGATGTGCCAGAAAATATGGCAAAAAGAAAAACTTTGCATTCATCGAAATGCCCCGATGTTGACAAGGTGTTAATGGAATGGATACGACAAAGGAGGATGGAAAATGTGCCTTTGGACCGAAACATGATTGTACACCAAGTGAAAATTTTCCATGAAGAATTGGAAATCGCCACTCCGTGTGAATATTCATCGGGGTGGTATAACAAGTTTAGAATTCGCCATGGTTTGCGTTTGGTGAAAGCTTCAGGCGAAAAAAGTTCTGCAGATGTCGAAGCTGCCGAATCGTACGTTGAATGATTTTCAAGAATTTATCGACAAAGAAAATTTGACACCCGAGCAAGTGTACAATGCTGATGAAAGCTCGTTATTCTGGCGATACATTCCCAGAAAAACTTATATACTGAATGACGAGAAATCTGCATAGGGCTATAAAGACTCCAAAGAACGTCTAACAATTATGACGTGTGCAAATGCTGCTGGCACGCATAAGTGCAAACTGTTAGTTATCGGAAAGAGCCGACATCCAAGAGCATTAAATGGCGTAAAAGTTTTACCTGTTCATTATATGGCAAATCAGCGAGCATGGATGACTGCCGAAATTTTCGAAGAGTGGTTTAAAAAACATTTCGTGCCAGAAGCTCGGAATCACTGCCGAAGTGTAGGTTTGCCCGAACAATGCAAGATTGCTCTGATTTTAGACAATTGCTCTGCACATACAACTGCAGATATTCATTCTAAAGAAAATGTGCTTATAGAGTTTTTGCCACCGAACTGCACATTGGTGATACAACCAATGGATCAAGGCATTATACCGTCATTGAAGTGCAGTTACAAAACTGAATTTATGCGAAAAATGTTAGATGCATGTAACAGTGGTCTTGGCGTTACTGCCTTTCAAAAGGACTTTAATGTGAAAGACGCTTTGTGGAGAGCAGCAAGTGCTTGGCACAGTGTATCAAAAGAAACATTAAGTCACGCATGGCATAAATTATGGCCCTCCCTTATTTTCTTGGAAAATGATGATACTGCCGATAAAAACAACGATTTTCGTGGATTTTCTGTGTCTGCAGAAAAGTTGATGATCGATGAGCTGTTAGAATACGCTAAAGAAGCTACTAATGGGAAGATGCAGCTGTTAGATGAAGAAGCTATAACAGATTGCTTAAATATTGATAAAGATGGACCAATAGTCAATGAACTGACAAATAGAGAGATTTGTGATATGGTGTTGCACCCAGAAATGGCCGAAAATGCCAGTGATGATGATGAGGAGGAGGAGATCGAAGAAAATATTGATGAAATTCCTATCGATAAATGCATCGATCTCACAAAAGAGTTGATTCGTGGTTTGGAAACAAAAAGTTTCATTAATGAGGCCCAAATCATGCAACTTTATAAATTGCAAGAAATGTTGCAGCGCGAAAAACCAAAAAAAATGAAACAATTGAAAATATCTGATATATTTATGAAAGCAGATCATTGAAATACGTTTTATTATTTTTTCATAAATGTTTATTTTTATTTTATTTATATTAATGCTACCTCAACCTTAGATTTCTTATAAATTATTTTTTTTTAAATTTATGTTTCTCTGTTTATTTTCATTGAGTCTAATTCGTTATAAAACTCCTAGACCTAATGCGGCTCTAGTGATTTTCATTTTCTAAAAAATGTTTTTTATGTTGCTAATAAATGTGATGTGCCGTATTAAAAAAATTGTTTATCCTTATTTTAGATTGTTTTTGTAATCTGTTTTTCTCTGTTTACTTATACCTAACACGGCGATTCGAGATATCGATTCCTAGGCCTAACTCGGCTCTCGCGAGAAATAACGCATTTTCGTTTTCCAAAAGACGTTTTAATATTTTTAAGAATATGCAGTAGTATTTAAAAATATTTCTTATCCTTATTTTTATTTATTATTCTTATTTTGTAATTCGTCTATTTGGCTTTATTTACGCTAAGCCTAACTAGGCGATACGCGAAATAGTTTGCTTAACGGCATGCAAAATTTTGTCAGGGGCATGTACCATATCTGTTTAACTATTGTTTTGGTTGAGGACCTAAAATTCCGAAATCCGGAACTATCGCTGTCCCGACCAGTCCGGATTTGAGGTCCGGTACTGTACTAGAAATAACTTACTACAGGTTCATTTTTATAAAATGAACCCTCTACTGTACGATAGTTTCTATTTTTATGTTTTAATAACAATAATAACATTGAACTATATCAAACTATGAAGCGTTTTAATTCAAAAAATTTGTGTATCCATATATTTTTTAGTAATTTGGTTATCTGCCTTCAATTTCACTTCAAACTTCAACTGTTTTCAATAATATGATTGTAAAAATACTGATTTCATTGGTTTATTTAATGGTATTGTCAGGGTTGGAAAAAAACCAAATAAACCGGGTTTTTTTAAAACATACTTTTTTATTACATATGCATGCATATTTATTGATAAAAATAAGACATTGTTGGATTATAAGTAGTATAACTTCAAATTTGAAAATAATTCCAGTGAATTATAAAGAAAATTGAAAAAATTCATATTTTAATTTAAACAGTTATTGATAGACAGTTTTATGTTCAAAGAATAAACTACTCTCGGCAATGAAATATTGATACTTGGAAAATTTTTATAAACAATCTTTCGATTACTAATAATAAACATTTGATGTAGTTTGAATAATATAATATTCTTTTCCACAATTATTTTTTTTTTTTTTTTTTTTTTTTTTTTTTGAAATACTTCTTGGGGGTTTTGTTTTTTGAGTGACAATTTGAAATCAACATTTTTAGTCATTAGATTCAGCTAATAACAGGGAAAAAATTAGATTGGTATTAATAAAATGCTATAACTAACAACTAATCTTTGAATGCTCTCTTATTCAACTTCACATTTTTATTTTTATTCTTAAAGATATTCTCCCCAATCAAAAAAATGTTTCTTTTGTTTGACCAAAATCTTAAAAATCATCAAGTTATGTAGTTTTATATTCAAAATCATTGTACATACTATGATAGATTGCTTTAAATAATTTGTATTTTTTTAATGAAAATATTTTACACTAAATATTGAATATTTTAAATCTATTTTATATTTGATCAATTCACATGCTCTAAGCTTTTTCCTTAAAACAATAGAATATGTTCACCAATGCATACTGATTTTCATCTTATGCATAAAAAAATGATCTATCACTATATCTAATGCTTATTGCTGAAATAAAGTTTTAAGAGTAGAAAATATTTATATCCAATAATTTGTAAATCATAAAATATGCAGAAAAATGAGAAAATGTCATTAGTTTTTTTTTTTTTTTTTTTTTTTTTTGAGAAAAAAACCAGTTGGTTTAAACCATGGTTAAAACCAATTGGTTTAAACCGTGCCAACCCTGGGTATTGTCTGAATAACTTTGGATGTATTTATAAAAGTATTTATATATAATATACACATATATTTTAATCCATTAAAAGTTTTCTTAAAAGCTGATGTAACAATAAATTATAAATTATTCCTGATTGGATAAATCAAATAACAAACAAACAAAATAATAATAATAACAAAATAAACAGACAAGGTCAAATGAGCTGTCATTTGATTTCTGTCCTTAATATATTTCCTGTATATTCTTACAACTTTCATTGAGATTATTAGCAGATAATTTTTTTGAAAACTCAAAAAGAGTTCATTGATCATTATGGAATATTTGTTTTGGAAACATTAATACTTTTGAGAATCTTTTTTTTTACTCTAATAATAATAATAATAAATTAATTAATAAAATTATAAAGGCAAAAAAGTGGAATTGTAACAAACTAAAATGTTTTGAGAAATAAGTTATAAAGTCATGCTTTCCTATTTCAAAATATATAAAAATTTAATTTTTAAGATTAAAGTGAAACCGATTGTCCTAAATAATGCAATATAATATATATAAACATTATAATAATATATAAATAACCAAAGGGCGAGGAAGCGCCAAGCATAAAATTCAGGGTTGCACGCGTTTTCTTCCACACTCCACTTTTCTTCCACTGAGCATGCGTACTTGATCTCATGACGCTACTCTTACAAACAAGGTCCAGGTGCTCTACCCTGAAAGAGTGATCAAGAATTATTTCTGGCAAGCCCTTTTCTTGATGACTTTTCACGTCATTTCCTGTTTGAAATCGAATTCAAACCAAATAAACAGGGAGTGTAGGCACTGAGCTCCATATATAATTGTTATTGTCGGAGCTCAGTGAGTGTAGGAGTAGGGATATAAATTTATCTTGCTGAGATATTTCTTTTGTGCTCTTTTTGAGCATTCGAGGTTTTGAAATTAACTATTTTCAGTGGGGAAGTTTTTTATTATTAACTTCAAAATTAGGATTTTATTTTTTACTTTTTTTTAAAAATTATATTATTTTTTTTCTTTACTTTGTCGCTGACATACAGTTTTAAATATGCTATATATTTTTCTTATATATGTGTGTTTATTCTGTAGAATCGATCAAGAATTCTGTGTAGAATTTTAATCTGATACGGCTTATTTCATAGATTTTTGTCACAGATGATGTCCGAACTGTGAACTACGAAAATGTAAATTGCTGGAGTTGAGCCCGAATTATTTAAATTGTGCATTTCTGAAATATTGACATGTTTCCTCAAATTTGTAGTTACTTTTCTAATTTATTTAAGTACATAAATTAATAGGTGTATCAGTAATCATCAATATTTTTGCTCTCCTTTATTAGTATAACACCATTTCATCAGTAGATTTCCGATTTTTTAAATAAAATTTTTAAAAAAAAGTATTAAGGGGAATTCGGGAAAGATTAATTAATTAAAAAGTACATAAATATATTTAAATTATATGCTAATTTTCAGTATATATATTTTATTATGTTAACGCATTTGTTTTATTTACAGACTTAAATTTTAAGTAGATACATTTTATATACTTTAAGGCTGATGTCAAATTCAAACTGGTTAATTTCTGACACATTTTTAAATTCTTTTTTATTCAAAAACGTAACTATGTAATAAACTATGTCTCTCTCTCTCTCTCGTTTTCCTTGCAAAGGCTCGAAATGAGAAAATTTATGAAATGAAACAGCATAGCTAGACGAATTTTTATCTAATAATATAAAAGCAGTTTAAAAATACATTCGAGATTCTAAATAATAAATTGCAGATAGCTCAAAAAATGTACATATAAAGCTATAATAATACATTATATGGCCAAAGGTGACCGGTCACTTGCGAGTTTTGACGTTTGGTTAAATAAAGTAGAAAAATACTTGAGGAATCATCCTGAAACTCCAGATATGTAAACAAAATAAACCAGGTCATACATTGCTGCGAAGATTTGCCCAATCATTCCAATTGTAAATAAAGAAACTTGGATTGCCGCACTAATTATAAACATTATTATAATTTATTATAGATTTTTTTTTTATGAAAATGAATTGTTCATTTACTTGCAGGAATACATTAAACTATTCGGTTATATTATGCCATTCGGAAAAATATTTATATTGTATTTTAGTGATGTTACACTACTTCAAACATAATGAAATTGATGTTATATATTACTGCAGTGTAATGCGCTTTATTTTTTAACGTAGTGCAATTTTTAAAAAAGTTATATACGGCTCTCTGAACTTAGACAAAAGTATTTTATAAAAGATATATGTGTCTTGTTTAATCTTAGGCAATTAAAACGGAAAAAAACTTAAAAAAATTATTGGTATTAAAATTCGAAGGACCATACACATGCGGGGAAAAAAGTCAGTCATCAATATAACCTCTATTTTTTTTATTTATTATTATTATTATTATTATTATTATTAGCCGGTGGAAAACATAGGGCATGTATCATAAGAATGCAGGATGTGCGTTTTCAATTTTAACTAATTTATATTATATTATGTGACATGAATGAATTCTATCTATCATACAATGTAACAATTTTTATTACTTGATATGTGTGGGTCAGATTTTAGGAAAATGCGTTTTCAAGAGGGTTTTTTTTAACCACAACTAAATTTTACTGTGTGAATATAATACAAATAAATTCATATACAGAACTGCACAAAAGATTAAATCCACAAATAATGTCAATGAATGATAATTGTCAGAAAACCCTTTTCTTAGGCGTTTTATGCGTTCTCGCTCTTTTAATTACACTGTTACACACAAAATTATTATAGATAATGAAATTTGTTAAAGTATGAAAATAATCAGTATCTATGTTTGCTGTTATATTCAAATCAAGTTGACACTTTTTAAACTGCGCATTTATTATATTATGTAGATCTAATAAATCTATATTATGAAAACGATCTTTGAAATCATATGTAGTTATATTATTTATATATTCATAATATTGACCAATTCATAGCTATTCTTTATACAATGTGTATTATTACTGGTTTTTGTTATTGTATATATTTGATTAAGAATTTTTAATAGAAGTTTATTAACTGTATTATTATATGTATTGCAACCAATTGTAAATATATATATATACATAAAGCAGTACAGAAAAACATACTAAGAATCACGTTAAAAAATAATTTTAAAAATCCATATTTTTTTTTTTTTAATTCGCTGAACAAAACTTACAATATTAGTGAAAAGTTTGAAATCGAATCTACGAATACAAATGTCAAAAAACCGCTGCGAAATGAATAAAAAAAATTGCAGAGGGCAAAATTACTCTAGTGGGCTAAAATATTTGTAATCCAAATTACCGAAAATTCAAAAAATGAAGAGGACAAAATTTGTTGTATTAGGCTGAAAAGTTAGAACTGGAATTATTTACGAATCTAAGAAAGAAAAAAAAATCGTCACGGAACAGTAGAAAATCCAAAATGTTTTTTGTTTATTATAGTACTTTGTTTATCATAAATTTGTTGAGAATTTTACGTACTTTCAAAATATCGTAGAAAATAATGGACGCGAGGTAATTTGAAGTTTAAAATATACCTCGCAATAATTACTATTAATATAAGTATACTGAGTTAATAACGTTATCTACTGGCATTATTACTCTGGTTGATTCTTTTCAGTGCTACGAAGAGGATTTTTTATATTTTGTGCATGAGAGAGCATTATTGTCCTTGTTGAAAACCAAAAAGGGTAAAGAGAAATTTGCATGTCACTAAGTGCTGCTAATATTTTCATATCAAATGAATGAAATATCAAATGATTATTACTGCACCCTAATATCGCAATTAATGTTAAGTAAGAGAAATTTATCAATTTCTAGGGAAATTTGTATCTTTCAAGTTGAACAATTTACATGTCATTATTTTATCATATTTTATAGTTGGTTTGCATGTAATAGCATCAAATAGCATTGGTCAAGAAATCACAGCAATACATTTTATGAATACATATCTGCTAAAATATTCTTTCTTGTATACATAGTCAGTAAGATGCTGTATCAGATCTCATATTTGTTTGGAAAAAAAATCTTAAATTAAGCCGTGAAAATTGGTACAACCTTAACGTGGAGTTACGACCCCAGGACACTTTAATATAATATTAGACTAAACATTGGAAAAATAATCCTTTTATGAAAATCAAAATATCACGAACTGTAAAAATATATTACTCATTGAAAACAGCTATCAGTTCAAAAATTGCTGTGGACAAAATTTCCTATATTTAGGCTAAACTTTTGAAAAAGAAGTTAGTGTAATGAATGTCAAAAACTCGCAGCAGGAACGCATTTGAAAAAAAATATATATAATAAATTTAAAAAATAAATAATAATCGCTAACAATCATATTGAAAATGACATTTAAAATAACTAAATACTCAAAAATTGCGGAGGAGAAATTTTAATACATTTAGCCAAATTTTGTACATAGAATTCCTAACAAGAAAGTAAATATATTGCCGTAAAACTCGGAAAACCCATAAAAATAATTTAAAAATAGTTTTAAAAAATACAGAACAGAATTGAAGATATTTTCCTTGAAGGCAATAACCGGAACAATTTCTCAAATGTCAAAAAATCGCTCCGATAAGAACGCAAAAAAATGCTACAAATATATATATATTTTTTTTTTTTTTTTTTATAATAGCAGCTGATAAAATTCACTATATTAGTCTAAAAGTTTTAAATCAAACTAATCTTACAAACGAAATTAAAAAAATAAAAAGCTGCGAAATGACAGAAAAATTAAAAAATCATACATGTAATTAATATTTATTGAAAAGGAATTGTTTTATATTAATCTAAAATATTCGAATACATTTCTTTTTACTAATGTCGAAAAATTGAGAAAGGAAATAAAAAACCTTTAAAAAAGCACAGTGGACAAAATTTATTACAATGAGAGCTATAGCATTCTAACAAGAATTCACTTCCTAATAATAATAATAATGGCACAAAAAGTGAAATTATGCAAAAAATCACTTTGAAAACCATAGGAGGCAAAATTTAATATGTTAGTCTGAAAGAGAGTCCCTTTTTGAATGTGAAAATATCACCAAAAAATGCAAAAAGGCTAAAAGCTGCCAAAAATTCTAAAATCGTGATGTACAAAATGTACTACATTAGAGTAAAAGTTTAAAACATTTTTTACAAGTATAAAAAAACTGCAGCAAAATAGAAAAAAAATTCCACTAAAAATACTATTGAAAATCTTAATAAAAATCGGTAAAAATTAAAAAAACCTGGAGAACAACTTTTATTAAACCAGTTTAAAAATTTAAAACCTAATCTGTAATGGATTATATGTTCAGTATATATTATAGGTGAAATGTTTTTTTTTTTCCTTTCTTTTAAGCAATTGATGGCCAATCACCAAAATTTAGAAAGAACTCTATTTTGGCAATAGAAATGAAAATACGAGGAATCTCCCTCACCCGCCCCTGAAAAAAAATAAAGTTTACCATATTCTAACCATTACCAAGTCTTCTATCTTTACAAGAAGAAAGTATTGGATTAATGAAAATTTTCAACTTCCGGTTTTCGACGGATTTATACGTTTTAGAAGGCCTTGAACACGTTTTGACTATTTTTAGAAAATGTCTGTCTGTGAGTCTGTCTGTCTGTATGTGACAAAAAATTTGTGGGCGCTCTATCTCAAGAACTAATGCTCAAAATTTAATAAAATTTTATATTCAGTTAGACCTTGATATAAATTAGTGCCTATTGGTTTTTGGTGAAAATTTGCCTGCAGGTGGTGCTGCTATACTACGTTTTTCATGATTTTCAAGATTGCTATATATCAAGAACTAATGCACAGAATTTCACCAAACTTCAGATTCTGTGACCCCTTGATATACATAGACGCTGATTAAGTTTTGGTGTAAATTGGCCAGCAGGTGGTGCTGCTATGCCACGTTTTTCATGATTTTCATGATAGCTATATCTCGAGAACTAATGCACAGAATTTCACCAAACTTCAGATTCCGCGATACCTTGAGATACATAGCCGCTGATAAGGTTTTGGTGCGAACTGCCCTATAGGTGGCGCTGCTATGCTACATTTTGCACGATTTTTGCGATAGCTATATCTCAAGAACTAATGCAGAGAACTTCATCAAATTTTAGATTCTGTTGCTCTAGAACAGAGGTTCCCAAAGTGTGCTCCGCGGAGCCCTTGGGGCTCCGCCTGAATTTTCCAGGGGCTCCGCGGCGTTCCAGGAAAATAAACAAAACGTGAAATAAATTAGCATAATGCAAGTGAAATGTTTTCAAAAGTATGTGCGAATTTTTATCTCTGTGTGTCTAACTGAGTTGAAAAATACAATACACTTCAAAATCATTTAAGCATTTGCATTACATATTTATTTATTTTCTGCATAATACTTTTGGTTAGAATTACTTTATTTTATGTTTCTGCATTTAATGTACTTTAAAAATTCGATGTAAAATAAGCTAAAGAAATAGCATTCTGAATCGAATGCAAAAAGTTCATCGAAACAGAAAAGGCCCACCAGTTCTTGCCAAACAAAAGGGAGAACAGTTTTGTTCTTTGGAGATTCGCTTATTCATATGTTTATACTTAAGTCTCTTTTTGCTTAGTAAGAAGGTTCAAGCGTCCTAATACGTTCTTTGGTTTCTCTACAAAAGCACAAAATTTTAATTCCGATATGCAACATCGACACTGGAATTTTAATTTAAAAAAGTCCATTTTATTTTGTATATGAAAAAAATGGCCTTTTTCTTATTTATAAATATATTTGTTCGCAATTACCGATGTCTCCCATTTATTTCAATCTCTTAGCAATGAAAATGCTTTGTCCGTTAAAGGGTTAAAATATTCATTTACTTGGTCTCTGCAACATTTTCCAACCAGAAATAAGTCTGTAGCAATTTCAAAAACACATATTGGTTCTTTACATTTACCATAGTACTAAGAATTTAAAAAATTGCTCAGTTCAAACTCTTGCTTAGACTGTTTGTCAAAGAGTATAACCCTAATTTAAATTTAACCCATCCATGTATTGCATTTTGTTAGTAAAGTATTTCTACTAGTTGCAATTCGTTTAATATGTGTAGAATTTAACTGCTTATCTGTTTTGAGGCAAAAACAATGACGAAAGAATGTTTCTTTCAAAACTATATTAATAGCCAAACACTTGAAATAAAATATCCAAAAAAGCTAACAATGTTGCACCAAACAATACAGCTAATAGACTTTACCCTCACTTAAACACTAAAACGATGACCTGCTTCTAAATGTATTTTTTAAATTTGTTCAAAAACAGAAGCTAAAAGGCAAAGTATTTTCGCTGCATATTTAGAAGAACTAGAAACTTAAAGAAGAACGAAAAAATTATCAATAATCACATCATTCTATTATGGGTAGGCGGAACTAGCGAAAATGTATTACATAATCCGGCAATGCCGGGAGGAAGAGGTAGCTTTCAAATACTTATTTAGTTATTTATTTATTTTAAATTATATTATATTATTCAAACATATGAAGCTCAAATTAGTGGAACACGATTATATAAGATTGAATGCTAGTTTTTGTCAATATTGAATATTAATAGGAATTTTTAGAAATTAGTCATTTTAATCAACCTGATTTATTTTATTTTAACCCTTTCCGGCACGGGCAAAATCTGTAATAAAATGAGAAATTATCGACTGGCACCGGAATTCGTACACGAATTTCTTAGATACTTTGAAATCCCTAATTTAAGCTTTTACTGTAAAGGCAAAATTTTAGTAAATTATTACTGGTGCCGTATTCAAGTTTGGAATGAAAATTAGGTATCCCAGACCGGGCACAGTGTGCCGGAAAGGGTTAAGCGATTTATAGGGTCGCCAAATTCCACGATATCCATTTTAAAGCAGCATGATGGATAAAAAAAACCCAATGAGCTTGATCGAAATCTTAATTCATGTGAACATGCACACTCACATCGAAATCGATTATACGAGATAATCGATATATACGAGAGCTGTCGCGGGCAAATTGACTTTTAAAAAAAAATCTCTTAGAAATTCAAACTGCTATATCCCAAGCTTTTTTTAAAGGCAAAACAAAAAGTACTCCGGAATTCATTATTAAAATAAGTAGTTTAGAAAGAACCTTTTTTCAATTTCTAATTTTTTGTTTATACATCATTATACATTGAAAAGATTTTTGGCAAATTTAAATTGCTGCCATTTTGAAACATGCAGATAAAGTTCACCCGTGAACTCGGTCAAGACATTGGTATGCACCATGAACACACGGAGTTATATCGAAATCAGTTTATAAAAATGCGTATTAACGCGTGACAAATTTTAGACCGTTTCAAAATGTCAATCACATTGGAAATTGAAAGTGCTAAAACTCAGCCATTTTTCAAGATATAGATGAAACAAATGCTATGGAATCTTTGTATCAAGGTCAAATCACAAAAGAAAAATCTTTTTCAATTTCTTAATTTTTTGCACCTAATTTTAAAATTTTAATTAAAAAAATTAATATTCCGCCATTTTGAAACAAGACGTCGGTTGGAACTGGCCAACGAAATCGGTCCAGGCATCAGTATGTCCTATCTACGCACCAAGTTTCATCCAAATCGGTGTATAAATACGCGTGTTATCACGGGACGAAAACCAGATCATTTCAAAATGTGAGCAACACTAGAAATTTAAAGTACTATAACTCAGAAATTTTTTAAGATACAGATGAAACAAAAAATGCTTTGGAATCTTTGTATTAAGGTCAAATTAATAAAAGAAAAATCTTTTTCAATTTCTCATTTTTTTGTATCTAATTTCAAATTTTAAACTTTTTAAAAAAAATTTAAATGGCCGCCATTTTGAAAAAAGATGGCGGATGGAACTGGTTAACGATCTCGGTCCACGCTTTATTATGTACTATGTACACACCAAGTTACATCCTAATTGATTTATAAATACGAGTGTTATCACATGACAAAAATCAGATCGTTTCAAAATGTCAGCCATAAGAAAAATTCAAAGTGCTATAACTCAATCATTTTTTAAGATATAGACAAAGTAAAAAGTGTTCTAGAATCGGTATTTTAGGATCTAATACATAAAATAAAAATATTTTTCAACTTTTAATTCTTTTGAATTTAATTTTAAATTTTAAATTTTTTTGAAAAATTTTAAATGGACCATTTTGAAACACGTTGGCGGATGATGCTGGCCAACGAACTCGGTCGAGATATTTGTATGTACTATGTACATACCAAGTTTCATTCAAATCGGTTCGTAAAAAAGTTAGTTATAGCATGACAAAAATCAGATCGTTTCAAAATGACATCCATAAGAAAAATTCAAAGTGCTATAACTCAATCATTTTTTAAGATATAGACAAAGTAAAAAGTGTTCTGGATATGGTGTTTTAAGATCTAACACATAAAATAAAAATATTTTTCAATTTTTAATTTTTTCGCATTTAATTTTAAATTTTTAAAATTTTTTTAAATGGCCGCCATTTTGAAACAAGATGGCACATGATGCTGGCCAATGAACTCAGTCGAGATATTTGTATGTCCTATGTACATACCAAGTTTCATTCAAATCGGTTCATAAATACGTTAGTTATCGCATGACAAAAATCAGATATGTATATATATATATATATCAACATTTGAACGGATTGTGGTTTTGGGGTCTGGGGGTCATGATCGGTGAAAATATACCAAAATTTTCTGCAAGTGCTTACCTCCGGACGGCTGCAATAGGTAGCTTTTTATTTTTTGTAATGAAAGCTACCTAAAGAGGATTTTAATACTTATTTTTATTTTATTGTATCCGATAACAGTAATATTATATAAAATTGTTAAAGGGTTGTATACTAGAAATTAAAAAAAAAAATTATAGTATGAATTAAGAATTTTTGTATTATGAAAGGGTCAAACTGAGAACCTTGGTCCAATGTTGGAAATTACTGGCTCGGATTTTTATCCAACAGATTTTTATCTATTCCATAGACATAAAAAACATTAATTTGTAAACCACAGGGTATCGTTGGGGGTAGGGGCTCCGCGATCCCAAAAGTTTGGGAACCCCTGCTCTAGAATATATAATATAATTAGACGCTGATTACATTTTGGTATTAACCTTGCAACAGGTGATGCAGCTATGCTGCATTTTGCATGATTTTTCCGATAGCTATATCTCAACAACCAACACACAGAATTTCATCAAACTTCAGATTTTGTTACAAAATGACATATAACATAATTACACGATGATTACGTTTTGTTATAAATCCTTCAACTGATGGTGCTGCTGTGCTATATTTTATACTTTTTTTTTTTTTTTTTTAAATAGCAATATCTCAAGAACTAATGCACAGAATTTCATCTAACTTCAGATTCTTTTACACCATAACATAATTAGACGCTTTTTTACGTTTTGGCATAAATTGTCCAAGATATGGTGGTGTTGTGTTACGTTTTGCAAATTTTTTGTTATATCTCAAGAACTAATGGACGAAATTCCATCAAATTTCAGATTCTGTTAGGTCTTGACATAAATAGATGCTTATTAGGTTTTAGTATAAATTACCCAACATGAGGCACTACTAAGCTCATTTTCTCAGAATATTAATTAAATTTTGCGTTTTAGGCTTTTCGGTTACCAGAATCTCATTAGGCTAGGTCAAATGTTCGAGGAAATTCTATAGTGGGTAACTTTGGGATCACCACGTTTTTTTTTTAAATATTAAAATGTACTTATGAGATAGAAGGAAATTTTGGGATTGACACATCCAACTAGTTTATTTAGGTCAAATGGTACATAGTTTCGTATGGAATTTTTTATCTTCTAAATCGAATGACACCATCTGCAAGTCGATACAATATATTTTTTTTTCAAATTTACAGTATGTTTGACGATTGAAATGGCAAAAATTTACTTTATTCAGGTAAAATAGGTTTTTATAGTAACAACTGATGGCTATTCGCAAAAATTTAGAGAGGAACTTTTTTTTGTCACTAGACATGAGAATCCGATGAATACCCCAAAAATAAAGCTTTACCTTGATTTTTAGCTTTACCTTGATTTACCTTGAAAATCGCACATGGCAATTCTATGTGTTTTTTGTAAGCAAAATGAGTTAAATAAAAATAAAAACTAATAATTTTTCCATAAGCATTTGAGGCTGTTGGGGAAGTTCTTTTTAAATAAGGCAATATTTTAGCAGTAACCGAACCCGAAAATTAGCATATTTTAACTTATATTTTAGACAAATCAGTGCACTGTAAATTTCTATTGCAGCTTATTAAAAAAATGTTTTGCAAGCGGAAATCGCTAAATATTTTCCTTGTATATAGAAAAAAAACGATCATTCAGAGGCTACTTCAGTCAAACAAAAAGATTCATTTGCTAATTCTAATCTTATCGGAGAAATTTATAAAAATAACTCAACTTCAATATTTTTTAAATGATTTTTTTTCCCGTCGGATAGCTAAAACCGATCTGTACAAAGGCAATTTCTTACATTATCGATTTTATTTGTGGGTATTTTTAATGAGGACATTTTAATTTTCGGAACCGCTTTCAAAACAAAAAACATCCTCTAAAAAATCTACAATTAAATCGTTAAAGTAAAAAACAGCCTTTGTACAGATCGGTTTCGTTTATCCAATGCAATATGTATATACAGTACCGGACCTCAAATCCGGACTGGTCGGGACAGCGATCGTTCTGGATTTCGGAATTTTCCGGATTTTAGGTCCTCAACCAAAACAATAGTTAAACAGATATGGTACATGCCCCTGACAAAATTTTGCATGCCGTTAAGCAAACTATTTTGCGTATCGCCTAGTTAGGCTTAGCGTAAATAAAGCCAAATAGACGAATTACAAAATAAGAATAATAAATAAAAATAAGGATAAGAAATATCTTTAAATACTACTGCATATTCTTAAAAATATTAAAACGTCTTTTAGAAAACGAAAATGCGTTATTGCTCGCGAGAGCCGAGTTAGGCCTAGGAATCGATATCTCGAATCGCCGTGTTAGGTATAAGTAAACAGAGAAAAACAGATTACAAAAACAATCTAAAATAAGGATAAACAATTTTTTTAATACGGCACATCACATTTATTAGCAACATAAAAAACATTTTTTAGAAAATGAAAATCACTAGAGCCGCATTAGGTCTAGGAGTTTTATAACGAATTAGACTCAATGAAAATAAACAGAGAAACATAAATTAAAAAAAAATAATTTATAAGAAATCTAAGGTTGAGGTAGCATTATTATAAATAAAATAAAAATAAACATTTATGAAAAAATAATAAAACATATTTCAATGATCTGCTTTCATAAATATATCAGATATTTTCAATTGTTTCATTTTTTTGGGGTTTTCGCGCTGCAACATTTCTTGCAATTTATAAAGTTGCATATTTTGGGACTCATTAATGAAACTTTTTGTTTCCAAACCACGAATCAACTCTTTTGTGAGATCGATGCATTTATCGATAGGAATTTCATCAATATTTTCTTCGATCTTCTCCTCCTCATCATCACTGGCATTTTCGGCCATTTCTGGGTGCAACACCATATCACAAATCTCTCTATTTGTCAGTTCATTGACTATTGGTCCATCTTTAACTACCATTTGCCCCCAAGTTTGTTCTGAAACTGTAGCAACGAGTTTCCAGTGATAGGGCTTCTTTCCCACGTTCTTTCCTTTATTAAAAAAAAAAAAATACTTATCTCCGTTGATAATTGATGAATTTCTTTCAAATTTTCAGCATGTTACAATAATAGCAAATTAGACCGTGGTACAAATTTTTATTAAAATATAATTAGTTATTCGAAAATTAGGATACCCCTTAAAAACGGCCACTATAGAGAAAAAAAAAAGAAGCGAAGAAAAACAAGATATCCATCTGCCATATGTTTTGCTTATTCACTTGTTTATTTAACTGTACGAAGTAGAAAATCAATGTTATCAGAATGAGGAGTGGATACAAATGAAACGTTTCCCGTAACAACTTGTGACACAGTCACAAATCCTACAAAACGGGATACAAATGAAACGCCAACCGGCTTCAGCCGTCACAAAGTTGTGATTGTTGTCATAAAAATTTGTTACAGCGTGAGACGCGTAGCAAGCTGTCTCAAGCCGGTAACAACTCCGGAAAACGTAAACAAAATATGTCGGCATATCACGTAATGAGGCGATTTTTGATCAAATATCAGCAAATATTGGAAAAATAATCTTATTTAAATAGCGAAAATTATAAATGTTGTAAATATTAAGTTTTCTATTTTTTTTTTTTTTAAGAGGGCTAAAATTGGATCGATTTTATTTCTTAAAAATTTAATCCAAACACTTAGTTTTTTTTTAAATTTTGAAAGCAAATTTCGCCATATATTTTTAATTTTTTGATTAAATTTAAATAACATTTAACAACTTGTGTTTTTTTTTTATTATAATTTATTTACTAATGAAAGTTTGTTTGCTAAACTACAAACAGACAGACAGGGTAAAAAATATATAAATTTGTATTGCTTATAACTGAATGATAATTATTATTGATTTGAAATCTTAATAGCTATGAATAATGGCTTGAATTTTAAACCGAAGGTAAGATACGAGATTAGTTTAATAATTTGTTATGTTAAAAATAAGATAGAATTGAATACAAATATCTATAAATTTTAAATGGTGATTAATAATAATAAATACTGTAAAAAGGAAAATATTTTTTTTAATAAAATTACTTCTGTTTTGTAATAATTAGAACAAATCATAATCACACATAACCTTGATATTTAAAAAGTATAAATCTCATATTTATTTATAATTGTAATTCTACTTTTTTTTATGACAACAAAGGGTAAAGTGTATTTGGACAGATGTATTTGAGAAGCCATAAAATATATTTTGAAGTACCTAACATATAACCATACAATACAACATATCCAATATAGTCTGCAATTTTTTTTTTTTTTTCCTTGAAGAATATAAATAGGATATTAACTTAGATTTTGTTTTACTTTAATCAGAACCTTACGTGTTAGATTATTTTTAAACGTATTAACATAAAATAATACCAAAATGTAACAAAATAAAACATATTAAAGCTCTCAAAACAATTTGGAATAGTTTATTATTTTTGTCATCAAGAGGTGATCATGGTTTTTCACTGTACTATAATATAGTATTTTTTTCAATAGTTTAGCATATGATTTTATTAATCTGAAAAAGTAATGAATTTCTAATTAAATTGTTTTTTATATATAAATTATTTCAGGGATATATTTAATCAAACTTTTTAAATTGTTTTGAATGATAAAAAATATACTTTAAAGATTTAATTTATCAAAATAATAATTAAAATGTTATCATTAAATTCTTACTTATATCTAGTTTTTATTTATAGACTGAAGAAAAATATATAAATAAAATTATATGGTGGATAAATGAAAAATTTTCACATTCAAATCATTCAGAATGTATTAAAATAATAGATCATGTCTTAAAAAAAAAAAAAAATAAAAATAAAAAAATCAAGCAATGGACAAGGTTTTGGAACAGATGTACTGTCTGTTATCAAAATGTCCAAAAAATACCATTCAATGCATCCAGTGCATATTATTGTTATTATTATTATTATTATTTTGGGGGGAGGGGGGGTTCAAATATAAATAACCTAATCTAGGATATTTTTTTCTTTTAATCACGATTTCATGTACAAGACAATTTTTTAATATATCAATAAAAATAAATAAAATCAATTTCTTCAAAATTTATCAAAAATATCATATTAAGATCCAAAAAATGAGCTTCTATCATATATGTTTACTGAAAAATTGAAACAGTTTATTGTTCTTTTCTCCGGGTTTCTTTTTCCTTCTGTTTAAGATAATTTTTAACACATAAATATAAAAAATAAAATATAACTAAAAATTATCTTCAACGAGTGCTTCAATTCTATTTTTTGTTATGTTTAATTTAAACAAATTGTAAAAAATTAATTTTAAGTTTTTTTTTTTTTTTTCCAAACTTATTCAAGAACAATTAATTGAATTTTAAAATCTCTCAACAATAGACTTTCTCTCTTGTGGGAAATCAAAATGAAATGATTAAAAGTAAATTCATATAAATTAGAAATGAATAAAGGGTGTTCCACTGCACTAGAATAATAATATAGCCTATGATTTTTTTTTTTTTTTTTTTTTTTTTTTTTTTTTTTTAATTACAAATCTAGAATGGAAAAGTATGTTTCGAATTAAGTTTTTATCTAAAATTTCTTCCATTTTTTTAATTTTATGAAATTTAAGATTTGTTTGCTTTTATATATATAAAAAACATTTCTTTCAATTATTAAAATCTTTAAAATGTCTTATACAAATTTCATAATATTTGAATTTTTTTTTTTTTTTTTTTTTCACTTAAGAAAATTTCATAAAAGGCAAAGATAAAAAAAATTGTGATAATAAATTATCCTGCATGAAATACTACCATTATATTCAAAGGTGGATTACAACCCCCCACCCCCACCCCTCTATACACACATAAACTAAATCAATAAAAATAGCTAGAAAAGTATTCTTTTTGTATGCACAATCCCTTCCACCTTCACCCAATTATTTTACTAATAATTATATTGATTTTTTAAAACAAAAATTCACTATCATAGTCAGATTTTATTATTTTAGCTTTGATATTTATTAACAAAATAGCAAAAAAAAATATTGTTTTTTCAAGTAACTGTAACGAATTTATTTTGTACCTTGTAGAATTCACTAGAACACAACCTCCATTTATTTAAACTCATTGCAAACCAGGGTTGTTTGGTTTAAACAATTTTTTTTTTAATTATTCCATAATGTTTTGATTTATTTTACACATTGTTGATAAATGCAAAATCCAAGGTACACAGAAGCTACAAGCACAGTTTTAGAAAAATGATAAATTAATAAATTTCTAAAATGACAAACATTTTTAATCAATCTAACTTTTTGTACAAGCATCTACAGTGCAGAATAATTAATTTTTAGCAGACTTATCTCATCAGTCATCATAAGACATAGTGAGTCTAGTCTGGGTTCTGTTAGTATGCATGTAGAATGCAAATTTCATGCGTTGATGAACATAACTAAAGTTCTAAATAAAACACATTAATTATGTAAATTTAGCAAAGATAAAGATTAAAAATATTCAATGTTTACAAAAAAAAAAAACTGTTTTCCTTTGAAAAACACAGATTTACAGTTAATAACATAAAGTTACATTTAATATTTCAGTCAAGCTTTGAAAAACAATTTTCTTGATTGGAGTATAAAATGGTTAAATGTAAAAATAGTTAAAAAAAAAAAAAAAAAAAAAAAAAAAAAACTTATGATATTGAAGTCGAATAAGAAGATATTGAAAAAATTGGTGCTATTGAAGCACCTTTTACATTTAACGATTTAACTTAAATGTTCTATTGCATAACTGAACTCACTACTTATGCAAAAAAAAATAGGGAGGGGGGGGGGTAGGAAAAAACAGTTAGGCATGCTATATGGGTATACTGTGCTTTATTATATAGAGATGTAAACTATGCCTAGAAGCAGCATTTTTGTTTATACAAGAAGTTAGGGGGGGGAGGCCTAAACTATATGAGCCATTTTTATAAATATATAAGCTTTCAAAAGCTTTTTTCAGGGAGGGGGGGGTATTTACAAATTTAAATACATTCAAAAAGATACCTTTGGAAAAAAAAAAGGTAAAAAGTTCATTTTTAGTTTCTCTTAATGAAATACTTACTACTCAGAATGTAACACATTCTACTCATTATGTAAATATTTTGATTCTTTAAATATATTACTCATCTTGATAAATTCATAATTAAATAATATTTCTTTCTACTCTTTAAGCAAGATTTTTGTGATTTTTTAAAATTCAAAAAAGTTTAAAAGTACAATTTTAAATCAAAATATCCTTCATTAAATCATTAAAGTTAATAATTAGAAAAACTTATTTAAATTTATCTGAAAAAAAAAAAAAAAATTGGTTAATCTGAACTGTTTTAAGCATATAAAAATATTGTTATATAGTAAAACAAAATAAACAATATAAACAGAAATCTAATTTTAAAATGTGAATTTACTTTTACTTTTGAAAATATTAAATAAATAAATGTCTAGTATTGTATGAGCATTCTCTTTACTAATAATAGCTACAATTTTACAAGTATCCTATTTATTACCTTAACTTACACATTCTCTACTTATGATTTCATTTTTAAATGTTATGTTCAGGAGTAGGGAAATACATAATTTTATTCGCCACTGGCGAGTGAATTCTCTGATAGATCAAGTACATTTTTAGGTAATCTTCGAAAATTCCAAACTACACAGATATGCCAAAAAGTTATTTTTTTTCTCTTCTAGTTAGCTTATCTTTCTCAACTTTCTAAATTACACAATACAAAATTTTATTCTACATTAAACTTTTCTTTCTTATACATATTTCTTAATTTTATGTATTAAAAAAACAAAAATGCATTGTAGTAATAGAAATTTGCTATTTTTACAGTGACATAACTTTTTTCATAACATTTTTCAACTATATGTTGCATTTTGTTAGGTGGTAAGATTTTCTGAAAATTCTCCACTTATGGTTATGCTTGATTTTAATAACTTAAAAAAGCATTTCCCACTTTTAACAGTTACAATGTATTTTTGAACAAACATATTACAAGATATCTTGATAAAGATTTAAAATAGGTTTTTTTTTTTTTTTTTTTTAAGTTAATTTAAATTATTTATTAATAGGAACATTTGAATTATGATTAAAATCAAAAAATCAAAAGATTGAATTCCTCACCCCCAAGCAAACACATTTTGGTTATTTAGTTTCACTTTCAGAAGCCTTCAAACTTCAGCATCAAGACAATTTGTTTTTGTAAGCAATTTTTATTACATTGCACAATACTTAATAAACAATAAATTACTTTCTGGCTTTCTCTCAATCAAAACTGCATTTTTCTCTATACTATAGCATAAATAAAAGTTGCATAATTTATTCTTATAAAATGCACAAGTCACGGAAACTCAATGCTCCTCAGTTATTCAAAGAAGCGTCAAGTATTTTTAAAAATACTTGATGCTTTCATTTTTTCCCCCATGATTATACTTTCAAAAGAGAAAATAATATGTTACGATTTATGAAAGCTCAATGCATATTGTTTTCAGATAACAATCTGCATTATATTAAATTTTTATAAGCATTAAATAAATAATAATTTTAAAATAATCTACAAATTAAAAACTGATAACTTAATCTACTAACAATGATCATTTGAATGTTTAAAATTCCCACATTGTATTTTATTTTATTTAATTCTTCTGAATTGCAAAATATACTGTTATTAAACAACGCTAAAGTAAAAAAATTTCTCCTGCAACAGCAAGATTTTTCAGCTGTGAAATAATAAAAATGTATATACCTTACTTCTTACCTATTTAACAAGTGCTTGCATATAACATATTCCATAATGGAATATAACAATATTAAAGACTTGCTTCTGGTACTGGAGGTTCATTTCTTTCACCTTCGATCAAAAATAGAAAAAACTGAATTTTTATTGCCAAAGTATGTGATATTTTTAATCAACACATACATGAGGCAATATTTATTCAGGCAAAGGTTTGTTTAGCAAGAAAATACTCGGAACAATACACTTCAATAATCAGTATGCAGACACTCTGGAAGAATCTTTTCACAATAACTTCATTTAGATTGTAAAATTTGAATCATTTTATACAACAAAATTATCTTCGCAACGTGATTTATTTATAAACAATCCAAAGGCTACTAGCCAATCAAAAGAGCCTATCGTTGAAAATAATCGATACACGGTAACAACTTTGTCACGCCGCTATCTTCATTTGTTACGGTCACAAGTGTTACTTTTGTATAGCCGTTTTCATGCCCGTTGCAAATTTCAGATTTGTGACGCGTAACTGTTACAGCTTGAAACCGTTTCATTTGTATCCACTCCTGAGATCATTAACTTTCAATGGATTAGTTTGTTTTGTTATGCAGAAATAAACCTTGTATAGATTCCCCCCCCCCTTTTGAAATAAGGAACAAATATTTTTGGTACGGTATTTACATACAAAATTTTTCCGAAAGAGAAAAAATGTTAAAAAAATTTAAAGTGGAGGAGAAGGTGTAGTAAAATATGTTTACATATAAATATTATAAGTGTATTGTAATCCCCTTTTAAAAATAATTCTCCCTTGTGGTTATTTATTTTTGGGGGGTGGAAGGGGGTGCAATTTCTGTTTTAATGAAGAGTAATTAGTAAATTTGGATTAAAAGTAATGTAAAAACAAAACATTGCAATAAAATTAATGAATTGAGTCCAATTGCTTAGTTTAGAATGATTTGAAACTGTATTATGCACGCACGTTGCGCCATCTATGGACAGTTTTTAGAATTTTTTAATCAGAGATCGTCGCGGAATTTCAGATTTCGTTATTCGTTCCGGATTTCGGGATTCCGGATTTGAGGTCCAGTACTGTATATAATTAAATTAAAAAAATAATAAATAAAATAAAATAAAAATATTAAAATGTAACACACACACATATATATACAGTCTACTCTCGAAATCATGAAGTCCCGAAATATTCAATGGCAGAATAACATTAAAAACTTCCATTAATTCGAACTCACTTTCTCTTGACATCATTTAATTCGAACTAACTAGAATTCCGATTTTTCTTTTTTCTTTTCTTTTTCACTGATTTTAGATCATTTGAATAACTTTCTTTCTTTGATTTTTGTGAAAATTGTTCCGAACGAGTATACATATAATCCAATGTATTTGATATCCACTTTCTTAGTGCCCCGTCTGTCCATCAGTGACACCTCAAATTTGTCTTCCATTGTGCTTGTTTCTAATCATTTAATTAGTTTATGTATTTATCTATTCTAATTTAATATTAAGTCATATTCTAATGATAACAGACGAAATGTATTTAAAAAACACTATAACATTAATTTCATATGTAATAGTACCCTATTAAACATGTTTTTATTTCATATTTTCCTTAATTCGAACTTTGGATAGTTCGAACATTTCTTGTGGTCCCGACGAGTTTGAATTAACGAGAGCCGACTGTATATTTAATTAATTTCTACCATAGGATTAATATTAGCGAATGAGTCTTTTGAGTAGTTACTTCTGAAAAGCTTTGTACAAGAAAAATTTTCCCTCACAGAAAGCAATCCACGTTAGTGACCCCTTTCCCCCCCCCCCCCCCCCCATCCCAAGAGAAAAGTCAAAGCTCAAGTCAGTTCTCCCCACAAAGACTGTGAGCAGGGGTTCTGCAGTTGCAGAACATTTTTTTTCCTCCGTTTAAAAACCCTCATAAAAACCGGAAGTTAAAAGGTTAATGGAGTTTGAAAGAATCTTTCATTTTACCGTGGAATTTTACGAATAAAATCATATTTTGGGAAAGCAAAATGACTTCCTGAGGGATATTTCATATAATATCGTCTAAGAGGTATCCTATAACAAATTTATAAGTGAAATAATAATAACAATTGGCAAGAAAATATATAAAAACTGAAAAAATAATCGCTTGGTTCGTCTTTACAAGTAAGCGACAGACTCGTAGGGACACCTGGGTATTTTTGCTGGAACTAATATCAGAAACTTTAAAATTTAATTTAAAATAGAAGGCCGTACTTTTCTTTTATAAAATTTTGCCAGGTTAAAGAAATAAGTTATATCAATTACCAAAAAAAAATTTTAAACAAATTGGCTGAATAGCAAATGAGCAATACTGTTTGTAAGAATATAGTATGGGAAGTATAGGTGAAAATAAGACTGACGGTTACTCTTAAGTGAAAAAATGCTACCATTTTCTTTAGCTGGTGATCTAGTTGACCTATCCAAATTTTTAGCTAAGTATAAATCTGCTTTTTCAAGGTTGCAGTTTTCATGCACAAGTGCAACCTATGTTAATACCCATGGCACGGCCAAATGCTTAAAGCAGGAATTAGTTGGTTTTTCTCTAAATATTGATGAAGGAACAACTAATGCCATGGATAAAATAATAAATGTTTTCGTTCGTTTTTTTGATGATGCTGAAAATGTGATTGTAACTGATCATTTAGGCTCAAGGAAAGGAAATATCAGTTCCTCAAAAAATATTTTCAATCATGTAAATGATTTTTTAAAGGAAGCTGGACTAGATCTTAATCAAGTAATCAGCTGTTTGTTAGATAACTGCTACACAATGAGGGGATGTAAAGCAGGACTTGAAATTTCATTGCGGCAAGCTAATCCAAATTTATTGGATATTCATGGTGACACAGTTCACATTGTTCATAATTCTGCAAGAAAATTCTTCAGTTTTTTGATGGTAATATTGAAGGTATTTCAAGCAACTTGTATTATAACACCCAAGATTCTCCAAAAGCAAAAGAACTTTTTGGTGAGATTCAATTGCTTCTAAAGTATGATAAAACACTTTATCTCATAAGATTCATAGAGAATAGTTTCTTGCAAATTTTAACAGTTTGTGATAGAATGTTTAAACTTTTGGATGTCTTAAAAGCATTTTATTTTGGTTTCCTGACCCCAGAAAGAAAAGAAACTGAACAACATGTTTTGAATCATATATACACTGGTGTCCAAAAGTTAAGCATAATTGGTAATTAAGTAATTATTTTTAAGTAATGAAAGAAATATAAATCGGAATGTGCTGAAACTCCAGGTGTGCAAACAAAATAGTACGCGTCACATATTTTCGCGAAGAGTTTTCCCCGAAATCGAACAGGGGACCGTCAACAAATTGAAAAAGAACGAAGATCTTTTGGATAACCCTGTCAAAACTAATGTAGCAAAAGCGTTCAAACTGCACATTATGATTAATTGGCTTATTGTAATGTACTGTGTTAATTTTGACAAGGATAGCATGTATACTCGTAGAGAAATTAAGGTTTTTATAAAAACAGTCCTAAATTTTTCCAAGTTTTTTGCTTATAATTTGCAGAGTTCTTATTATAAAATAATGTTCTTTTCTGAAAATATGACAAACATCATTGTACACAATACTCTGTCATCAGAATTTAAAAATAATAAAAATTGTATGAAAAATGAGTATGTTTAGTAAATAATTTTTCATTGCGCATGCGTAAACGATATCAAAATGTCATTTGCATATTGTGTTAACTAAATGTATAGAGCAACTTCTGTAAAAGTTTCAAAAGCATAGCTTGAAAATTCTGAAAATGGGAGCCTATAGAATCAACTCAAAATCCTTTATTCCCTAAATGAAGCAAAAAGGTGAGGGGCTGTATCCATATTCCATTGTTTAGTGCCTACACAATATTGCACGTACAACTATATTTAGGTAAAACCCCTGATTTTTTTGCTTCCTTTAGGAATAACGGATTTTGAGTTGATTCTATAGGCTCCCATTTTCAGAATTTTCAAGCTATGTTTTTGAAACTTTTACAGAAGTTGCTCTATACATTTAGCTAACACAATATGCAAATGACATTTTGATATCGTTGACGCATGCGCAATGAAAAATTATTTACTAAACATACTCATTTTTCATACAATTTTTATTATTTTTAAATTCTGATGACAGGGTATTGTGTACAATGATGTTTGTCATATTTTCAGGAGAGAACATTATTTTATAATAAGAACTCTGCAAATTATAAGCAAAAAACTTGGAAAAATTTAGGACTGTTTTTATAAAAACCTTAATTTCTCTACGAGTATACATGCTATCCTTGTAAAAATTAACACAGTACATTACAATAAGCCAATTAATCATAATGTGCAGTTTGAACGCTTTTGCTACATTAGTTTTGACAGGGTTATCCAAAAGATCTTCGTTCTTTTTCAATTTGTTGACGGTCCCCTGTTCGATTTTGGGGAAAACTCTTCGCGAAAATATGTGACGCGTACTATTTTGTTTACACACCTGGAGTTTCAGCACATTCCGATTCATATTTCTTTCATTACTTAAAAATAATTACTTAATTACCAATTATGCTTAACTTTTGGACACCAGTGTATAATCAAAAGAAAGTATCCTCTGATGAGCAGAATAAAATAAAAGCTCTCCATGATATCCTCTCAAAACAAAACTTACAGAATGCGAATGCAGAAAGAAAAGAAAGAATTTTAAACGTTTTGTTTAGCAATGAGAATAGATATTTATTTATATTACAATTTTATAGAGGTATATTGATGCAATTTAATTCATATGTGAAAAAGTTCCCGAATGAAAAACCCATGATCCATTTAATTCATGAAGAAATGTATTCTTTATGCAGGAATTTTTTTTTTTTTTTTTTTTTTTTCATCAAGCCTGAATGTCTCCCGAATACCATGAAAGATATGCTAAAATTGAACTGCAAAGATCTTGAATTACAGTATGAAGACAGATTTTTTAATTTAGGAAAATTTGCATCGAGAGGAATGTTTAATGCACAAAATAAAATATGGTCAAAAAAATTTTACACAAATTTAAGGAATGCATATGTAAATACAGCAAAATATTTGATAAGCAGGTTGCCAATAGAAAACAAAGCTCTCACATGGTTTTCTGCATTAAATTCAAACTTGAGGAAAAAAAGTACAACCTTTATAGCACTGCAAAAACTAGCCGAATCGTTACCCAATGTTGTTTCTGAGAAAGCATTGCTGTTAGAAGAGATAAGGCACTACACAAGTGACCCAGAATTGGATGAATTAGAAGCAAGTGGCATTCTTTCTAAATCTGATAAAGACTCCAGAATTGATTTAGACTGGTGGTCACACATTTTTAACATTCAGCACCAAGGAAAATTTAAAAACAATTTTTTATCAATTTTTGTCAAGGCACTACTGACACCTTTTTCTGGTCCTTTAATTGAAGGAAGTTTCAATATCATGGATGATATAATAACTAAAGATAGGAGTGTTTTAACTGTAGAAAATTATGAAGCAATCTCTACTATTATATACCATTTAAAAAGAATAAAAATTAAGGCAATTGAATTGGAACCTTCTGTGAATATGCAAAGAGCCATCCATACAGCCCATGCTTCCTATCAGCAGCATCTATCAGAGAAAAGGCAGAAAAAATTTCCTAAAAGTACATCTGATAAAAAAGAAAATCAACATCATAGTATTCCTTCTACATCTACTTCCAGTTACAGTCTTCCCCCAAAAGATAGTACTGCAATTGTGCCAGTTGTTCAAACATGTTTATCAAAAACTGAAAAACAAAGCTAAAGTACAATAGATATTCCAATAAGTAGTTCCTCCAAAGAGTCTACAAAATCTGAAAATGTAACATGTATTAAAAATCCATCCAAAAGACCTGCTGAGAATCAAAAACACAGGAAACCTCCAAAAGCTTTAAAGCCATCTGTAATAACAAACTTTTTTCAAGTGAAAACTGTTACAAAACCATAAATTTCAGCTCTCCCCCCCCCCTTCTTAGAATTGCCAAAATCTGTTATTTTTTTTCCTTGAGGGGCAGGGAGATTTTTATCATTTTTATAATTTTGTCTATATTTGGTGTTCATGGTGTTGCAAATTCCCCTCAGACTAAAGGATTAGTCCGGTAGCGTATGAGAAGAAATTTACCCACTGAATCAATTTAAGTGATTAAATAATATTTATTTACAAAAAGTCTTATTTAAATAATAAAATTATTCAGTCGTGCATTTTTTTTCAGGGGTGAGTTCTGAGTCTTGTGCGAATGTTCCCGGAACACAGAAAGTTTCCAATTGTAGTCTTACGGTCTTTAGATTGACCAATTCACGTGTCATATGCACAAAGGTCACCGTGGACCTCGACGAATTTTCATTCCTTCCCTCCTCTTTGTACGAGGAAATTCTTTCTCCAGAATCTCACTGGACTGCCTGTCTGGTCCCAGGCTTTTCCACAAAACTCTCTTTTTTTTGGTGACCTCACTTGAAAAGCAACCTGAATAGGGAGGGGCCCTCTAGAACCTATTAGAGCACCTCCACATGATGTCAGTCTTAACGTCTTCTATAATTGGTCACCTCAAAATGCTGATGTCACGTACAAACTACCGTGAGAAAAACTAACACCTGCCGGGTTTCAACATGAAAGCATTCGGCAGCACCTTTAGTCAAATTCTGAGAAAGATATTTGCTGTGTAAACCAAAGTGCTCTCTTGTCAACGAAAACTTCAACTTGTGTGGCCCAATGTATCTAAGAAACAACACAATGACAAGCTCCCATGTAGGCAATTCTTTCTGTAAAGTTCAATTCTTTACAATGGAAACTGATACATCATAAAGCCCAGTACTTATTTAATGGCAGATATTTTACAAATGATATGATTTTAACCTTTTTTTTTGGGGGGGGGGGAGGGGTTGCCAAAATTATTTCTAACATCTGTATTTTTAGACTTTTTGACTTTAGAACATGGTGAACTTTGAAAAACTTGTTTCAATATAAACATTTTTTGCATGGCCATATTTACTTATGATTTCTAGCATCTATAAAATAACAAGTTTCATCTTACTGGTAAGTTTTTAATTTTTTATTTTAAAAAAATTGTTCATTTATTTATTTATTTATTTATCTTTTTCATTGTCCACAAAATCTATACATTGTGATTAAAGTGTTTATTGTATGGTAATTTTATTTTAAACAAATAAGAAAATTTCAAAGTCTAAACATCAATTATTATTATAATTGATGTTTATTATACTTTATGTTATTTTAGGTTTTCATAAGTAAATATATATACAGGGTGTCCGAAAAGTCTGGAAACGGTCGAATAACTCGAGAAATACATATGAGATTGAAAAACGTAAATATACGTGTTAAATATTTTTAAATAAGCTACTCAGTGATACCAAATTTGACCTTCGTAACCAACCCCCTGGGGGTCAGAGGGGGTCCAACTTTGAAATCTTAAATTATAACCCCCATTTTTTATTGCAGATTCTGATTCTACAGACAAAAATACGTAACTTTTGTATTTGATGTTAATTTCGAATCCTCGTTTATCACGGTGTAATTGAGCATATTAAATCGATACATATTCCCGCTTTTCCAACGGGATTTTCCCTAATTGAAACTAATTGGGGAATTAATTTATGACATCAAATTCCTCGTCCTTTGCAATAATAGCATTTCCTGAAAATCACCCATGCCGATTATTTCGGTAGTGCTACACAGTTAAAAATTTGATCCATTTGCTGTAGCGTCACTCCACTGCTTTTATAGAATATCTCTTTCATGACCAATGAGAATGTTCCATAACACAGTAAAGTACACTGTAAAAAAATTTACCCTTTTGCTGCATCGTCACTCCACCGCTTTTATAGAAAACGATTACTTTACTGTGTTATGGAGCATTCTCATTGGTCAAAAAGAGATATTCTATAATAGCTGTGGAGTGACGCTGCAGCAAATGGGTCAAATTTTTGCACTATTGAAATAATCGCCACGGGTGATTTTCAGGAAATGCTATTCCTACAAAAGACGAGGAATTTGACGTCAAAAATTCTGCCCAATCAGTTTCGATTAGGGAAAATCCCGTTGGAAAAGCGGGAATATGTATCGATTTAATATGCTCGATTACACCGTGATAAACGAAGATTTGAAATAAACATCAAATACAAAAGTTACGTATTTTTGTCTGTAGAATCCGAATCTGCAATAAAAAATTGGGGTTATAATTTAAGATTTCAAAGTTGGGCCCCCTCTGACCACCAGGGGGTCGGTTTCGAAGGTCAAATTTGGTATCACAGAGTAGCTTATTTTAAAATATTTAACACGTAAATTTACACGTTTTTCAATCTCATATGTATTTCTCGAGTTATTCGGCCGTTTCCAGACTTTTCGGACACCCTGTATATATGTACCCAATATTCAAATTTAGTTTTTAAATATTACATTATGTTGGAGTTTACATTTTGTTATGTTACGGAAACATGTTAAAATATTTCAGTCCTTTGAAAATTTTTCACTTTCATCCCTGACGGTAAATAAAAACAGATTTTTTATGTAAATAAAATGTACATGCAAAAATTTAGCATATATTTTAAATTTTGAATACTTTTTTCCTTTTTAATAAATTAAATTTTTTTTCCCATGCTTCCCTTCTTTCTTTTCATTTTCTTTTTTTTTTTTTTTCCCCCCCCAAAAAAATTGGTTTGTATTGCATTTGATATGGATAAGTGGAAACATTTCCTCTCAAAATTATCTCATAATTTGTCTAGTTAAATTAGCAATGTTACTGTAAAATTGGGGGGGGGGGGGGAGTAATAATTTAAGTATGTCAATTTTGCAGAAATTCTGAATTTAAGTTCTTTAATTTAAAGTGCTTTGTGGCAAAACTATATTCTAAATGTTAGATTAAAAATCCTTTTTTGTTATACATAACTAACATGAGATTACTATTGCCCGATCAGTATTTACAAACTGGGACTAAAATTTTCAACTCTGGCTTGGCCTCAATAATAATCTTACTCCAAACACAGACTATTTCAGGGTTGCTACACAACCTGGAAAACCTGGAGAACCTGGAAAAGTCAGGGAATTGGGAAATTAGCCAAATAAGTCAGGGAATTTCAATATTTTTTCATAAAAACTGAAAAAGTCAGGAAAATTAATAACTTTCATTGTGATTTTTAAGAGAGTTTGATTCTGTGCAGCCAGAAGTGAGAATCTTTCATGATTTGTCAAACTGCATATTAAAAAATAGAAAAAAAATCATCTACCTTTTTTTTTTTTTTTTTTTTTTTTCCCGAAAAATTTCCTTTTTTATCCTGCAGATTTTACATTTTTAATAGTCATTATTACAGATTTTAAAACTTTTTTCAACAGTTATTTTCATGTAATAATAAGTAATTATTGCAGGCCTCTGTTTCCCCTTCTCTTGTCAAAAATAAATTTTAACTAGACAAGGATTTTGGGATATAGTTAATGAAATTAATATTTGTGAACTCAGTGCAAAAATATTTTGTAGCAAGTTCGTACAGTTTGTAGGAAACTTTATTTTAAAGCTTGCAATTATAAATTATTAAAGAGAGTGATTTCAATTGTAAACCTCAAAGAAAGATTGTTATTGATTTGGGAAAGGAATTGGGATCAAGAGCTTTGGCTCAGAGATTATTAACTATTCTATTCAAGAAATTTTAGTATTTTTCTAGTAATATAAAAAAAATTTTGTACCCTCAGCATGTCCACTACGCGCTACACCACTAGACTAGAATTTTCTTGAAATACACCTGGAAAAGTCAAGGAATTTCATTCTCCCATATGAGTAGCAACCCTGTTATTTACATTTTTTTTTTTTGTTTAGTTCACAGCCCATAAAACAAGTTGGAAATTGTATGTGAAGCATAGCAAATTAGGTGCGTTCGTACGATAACGAAGTTTTAAAAATATTACTTTCATATATCAATCTCATAAAATTGTAAATAGTGAATTACAATTAAAACGCTCATCAAACAATGTTCTCCTTATCCCATTATGTAATGGAATACTTTTGTGTGGCCTTGTAAATCAATAACAAATGTCCTTTGCACCACAAATTATGCAAGATGTATATTATAATATGTACTTTATAGTTGCATATAAATTTTATTAAGTTTGCATGAGTATAACACGATTAAAATGCATTTGAAACATTTTTTCCCATTGACCGTAATGTAATGGAATACTTTTGATTGTCCCTGTAATTGATCTATGCATCCAATTTTCATAAAATTTGAAATTAGTCGAAAAAATTATGCAATAGTTATGTATTTTAAATTCAAACATATAGAATATATTTGAAACTTTTTCCCCATTGACCATAATGTAATTGAATACTTTTGATTGCCCCTGTAATTGATCTATGCACACGATTATCAAAAAATTTGAAATAACTCGACAGAATTATGTAATAATTGCGTAGTTTAAATTTCAAATGATTAAAATGCATTTGAAACTTTTTTCCCCATTCACCGTAATGTAATGGAATACTTTTGATTGCCCCTGTAATTGATCTATGCATCCGAGTTTCATAAAATTTGAAATGACTCAACAAAATTATGGTATTTTAAATTTCAAATGATTCAGTTGGGTAGTTTTTGCGTTGTTATATGCGGACAGACAGACGGACGGACTGAACGACCACTATAGGTGCTACGTATTATATAATTACGAACGCACCTAAAAATGAATGAAATCTGGCCTGATGCCAACCCGATTCATGCCGATAATTCTTAACATACAATAAAAAAAAAATTTTAATGCCATACTTATACAATAATTTTACAGCATATTTAAAACCATATGTCCTCCAGCAATCCAATACATTATAGAAATTAGTAGAAGAGAGTGGGGATGAATGGGACAATTTTTACATTTTTACAAATAACTTAAGTTGTATACAGTTGTCAATTTAAAATAATATTACTTAAAGAATACTTCAGCATTTAACAACTTACCAACATACTAATTTCAATAAACAATTGTTTTTTAATTTTTAGTATTTTTTTCAAACATGCATGCATACGGTCCCATTCATCCCCATGGTGGGGATGAATGGGAGAGGTAAAAAATAATATTCCAAACAATTTTTTTTTTTTAAACTGAGTGTTATATTTTATTTTACTACATATTGACTGAAGCTAATATCAAATGACAACAGTCCTTTGGTTCTGGCTGTTCCCAGAGGTCTAGGCTTTGGTAGTTTCATAACAATATCCTCCAGATTAACAAAATAAATTTCTGGTGGATCGGTATATTAAAATAAGGAATTATTATCCTTCTTTCTCAAGAATTGTACTTGAAGGTTATCATTATTGTTTTTTAAAACCCTAGCAATGTAATGATAAATATTTTTTCCACATATCTTTGTTAAGAGAAAGTCATCTTCTATTACATTATCCAAGCTGCAAACTTGGCAGTCCATATCACTTGAAATCATATTCAAATTACTTTCATCATTATCATAAAGTGGTAAATTGTCAGATTCATCATTACCTTTACTAAAAATGTTTCTTGAAGGCAGGCATTTCATTTTTCTTATTAGTTTCTGGTTTCTTTTACAATTTCCTTTTCCAAATATTGTTTTTCTAGTGTATCGTTTAGAACATGACAGTAGCCTCTTTCTCCTCTTAACATCTGCTTTCTAGGTAATGACAAAATGTAATTTTATCTATTATGGAATAGCCTTGGGGATGAATGTGACAGTCCCATTCCTCCCCATAGCCACATGGTTATATAAAACAGTAATTAGCCTTAGCAAGCACTGACAATATTGTTCATTTGCATCATAAGTATAACAAGAGATTATATCATTTTAACATTTAAAAAAATCATAAGGTTTTGAGAAAGGTTAACTATCAATTAAATACTAAAAAGATTAATCAGATAAATTTACTTTGGCTCTTCAAAAATACACTTTGTACAATAGCTAATCTTCTGTTATGGATATTGCTTTGAAACTATGTCTGTGGAATGACCCCAGTACTACCATCTATCAGGTAAGTTATTAAATTATTTATGTTTGTGGAACATATATAAATTTCTGTTGTCCCATTCATCCCCACTCTCCCCTATAGTTTTGGAAAAAAAGGTGCAAAGTAAATTTTTAAAAAGTCATAATTGGGATTTATAACAATAAAAAAATGTGATTTATAAAATTATGTCTCTGTAGCTCACTACACAAAAAGAAAATTTCAAAAAAATGTTTTCAGAAATATACAATATCACTATTGCTTTAAAAGAAATTCTGGCTCAGTGCCTGAGAAGAATTAATTGCAGACCCTAAGAGAAAAATAAAATTTGACTAGCCAGATTAGATATCATTATTATTTTTTTTTTTATAAAATATTACTGTTTTGAAATAACTATTTAACTCAAACTGCAAATTATTATTTTATTATGACAATATACTATATTTGTAAGGAGGAATAAAAAGAGAAATTTCATCATTTCTCAAGAAACTGACTATATCATCGGTGATGAACAAGACATAATTACAAAACTACATTCACTAAAATTAATTGCCAACATTAGCCAGATACAAGCATACTTTTAATTTGATTTGGTTTTTAAAAAGTATAATCTAGCATAAAATAAATGTTGTGATTTACAATAAACCTTTTTAATACAAATGTGACACACTCTTTTCCATTTTTTCACCACATTTTTGAAAATTAAATATGAATTTTCATTTTAAAAGCATGTCCCATTCCTCACTCATGTGAGGGAGGGATGGGACACTCTTTTTGTTAATTTAATTAGTTTATTAATCTAAAATTTTAATTATCATTGAAATTATAATTTTTAAATGTTTCAAGATGTTATTCTGAAATTTTCCATTTTGTATTAGCAAAACATAATTAGTAAAAAATATTTTTGTAAAAATTGCCCCATCCCTCCCTATTCTCCCCTATGCTGCATAGCACCTCAGGGTCAAGTAAAAAGCATGGGCTTTGCTGGCCCTGATACTTCATGGATCGTAAAGCCACAGAATTTAGTTTTTAAGAATTTAAAAAATTGAAATTGTGGTTTGAGAAAACCTGTTAATAATTGTGAAAAGTGCTCAGAACTGTTTTCAAAAATCAGCGGCTGGAAAAAAAAAAAAAAAAAAAAAAAAAAAAAATTATATACACTTCTTTAAGTTTTGGAAAAGTATTACTTTTGCAAGTTTCTAAAGATCAAGAATGTTTTTCAAAATCATGGATATTTTCAAATAGGCTGTTTTATATTTTCATAGATTAGGAAACACTCTTTTTTTTTTACAATGTAACCTTTCGTTTTTGTTTAAATAAGTGATATGCGACTCAACTTTCCTATGCAAAAAATGTTTCTCGTAGTGCGCTCTACCATCTCTTACCTTTTTTACATAAATAACTTCTATGTCACAAATTTTATTATTATTATTTTTTAAGAATAAACCAAAAGGAAAATATTTACTGATTACAATAGAGCATTGATTATCTAGATGTCAATTTATCAATCAAGAACCATACTTTATTAGTCACCTTCTCTGAAAATTTGTCGAGATGTCATAAAAGTTACCATTATATGACCACTTCCTAATCCTGAAATAATGAAATTGCCAAGAAATGCAAAAAGAGCAATCATAAAATCAACTCTTTCTAGAAGCTAAGAAGTTTCATTTCAAAAATGACAGTCAAACACACATTTTTGCCTATGAAAAATTGCTTATTTTGTCTGTTAGTGTCCTCAGAAAGAGGCTCGTGTTTATTGGTACAGTATGTATATATACATGTAATAATTTCTATATGTACTTCAATGTACGACTTTGTACCAATTTTCCAGAAACTAAAATTAAAAAAATAATAATAATTTCTAAATACGTATGCTAAAATGTGTACAACTACAACTGGCAGTCATAAGCCAGGAAACTTCCACAGTAAGGAAAGTAACCTAAAAAAAAAAAAAAATTGCCATAGCCGTTTTCTTTAATTTGTCCAATTATCCTGATTTTTAACTAACTGTATCGGCCTCAATTCCAACCAGTCTGGATAAAAGTTACTGTACTGTATATGACTGCACATTTAATGACCATTGTATGACTGCAAATTCCATTTATTTCTGGCACTTTTATTTTTCTACTACTTTTGTGTTTACTACTTTTTATACCTTTTTCATAGAATAAACACTAAATATTTCTGATTGGTGAGATAAGAAGTCTGCATATATTGAAATTTCCATGCTGTGCATAGCCCTTAAAAATCGATTATAAAAGTTAAAAATTGATCCCAGACCCCCACAAAAGTTTATTGGCCGTAATCAGTCTGTTGTTTACTACTTTTTATACCTTTTTCATAGAATAAACACTAAATATTTCTGATTGGTGAGATAAGAAGTCTGCATATATTGAAATTTCCATGCTGTGCATAGCCCTTAAAAATCCATTATAAAAGTTAAAAATTGATCCCAGACCCCCACAAAAGTTTATTGGCCGTAATCCGTCTGTTATCAAAGCCAATAGTTATTATTTCATTGATTATGTATCTGGCTCTACCCAATTTCTAAAGAATAGGTTTTTAAATCGATATTATTGTACAATCAAAGTTCTTATCTTGTTAAAGAAAATTGCATATATTGGGAGTACAAATTAATTCGGTCCGTTTTCAATAGATGGCTCTGGCTGATTTGTTTACTGAATAATGATAGATGTTTTTGGCATTGTTAGAAAGGTTTGACCTTTGTCAACCATATTCAGTCAATGAAGCTTCGAGTTTTATACAACAACATTGATTTTCTGAGCATTCAATATGTCGAGTTTTGTGCTAAATAAACAACATTTGCGGGAAGTTTTGATTTTCTTTTTTAATTGGAAGAAAAGTGCCGCTGAAGCGCATCGATCGCTTGTGGAAGTATATGGTGAATCTGCGCCATCTGATAAATCATGTAGAGTGTGGTTTTGATGCTTCAAAAATGGTGATTTTAGTGTCGAAGACAAGGAGCGCCCAGGCCAGCCGAAAAAGTTCGAAGACGCAGAATTGAAGGAATTGCTCGATCAAGATCCGTGCCAAACGCAACAAGAGCTTGCAGGATCGTTGGGAGTCACTCAGCAAGCAATTTCCTTGTGCTTAAAAAATATGGGAATGGTTCAAAAGCAACGAAATTGGGTCCCATACGAGTTGAAACCGTGCGACGTTGAAAAGCGATTTTTCATCTGTGGATTGCTGCTCGAACGACAACAAAGGAAAGGTTTTTTGCATCGAGTTGTTACCGGAGACGAAAAGTGGATACACTACGATAACCCCAAGAAGAGAAAATACTATGCTCGGCCTGGTGAATCATTGCCATCGACGTCAACATCAACGCCAAAGTCGAATATTCATGGTCTGAAGGTAATGCTGTGCGTTTGGTGGGATCAGACTGGGATAGTGTACTATGAGCTGCTAAAACTTGGCGAAACAGTTACTGGCCAACGCTACCGACTGCAATTAATGCGTTTGAGCTGAGCATTGCGTGAAAAACGGCCAGAAACCATCGAAAGGCACGGCAAGGTAATTTTGTTACATGACAATGCCCGGCCCCATCTGGCAATTGTCGTTAAAAATTACTTGGAAACGTCGAAATGGGAGGTCCTACCCCACCCGCCGTATTCGCCAGACATTGCTCCTTCTGATTATTGTTTGTTCCGACGGATGCATCACGATTTGGCTGGACACTGCTTCACTTCTTCCGAAGAAATTCAAGAATGGCTCGATTCATGGTTTGCGTCCAGAAAGAACTCATTTTTCAGAGATGGAATCCGAAAATTGCCAGAAAGGTGGACAAAGGTTGTGGCTAACGATGGACAATACTTTGAATAACATGTTTTTTCATTTTGGTAATAAATAAAATGTTTTTTTAACGAAAAAAAAACGGACCGAATTAATTTGTACTCCCAATACATATTTATGAAACTTTTTCAAAGTATGCAGCTGATAAATTTTTAAAGATTGTTCTGAGTAATTTATTAAATCAAATTTGTAATTATTTTGTTAAACAAATGTACATTGTTACTTTTATAAGAAAAAAGGCAATACAACACAGGGTCAAGCCAATTTCCTTTCATTACACTCATGCGGGAAAGAATGAAATCCAATCCTGAACTGCCTCAAATTTTCAAAAAAAGAGTAATTGCAGACTGAGTGCATCTGAGTCTAATGAAAGAAAATTTACCACAGATAGCTATAATAATGGTTTATATCTTATTTAGTTATACATTAAAACATGCAAAAATGGAATGGGACCAGAAAAAATTACCAGTTTAGAAGATATAAATGTAAATTCTTTTGTCGAGAGCATGGAATATTACTCATTTTTATTGATATCTATTACACATTTCCTCTGTTTTGATAGCTTCCAATACAAAAGGTAAAAAGTTTGTACTGTAAAAAACTACTGCAGTTGCTCAAAAGAAAGCACTTCAGGGAAAATTTTGGGATGTGTTCATTAATCATAACTCCTAGAATCCAAAACCACTCCCATTATATAAATTTACTAGCAGGCTATGCCCGCTTTGCTGGTCCATATTTCCAAACGAAACTTGACTCAAAGAAAATGGTGATTTAAAAATTTTATTTTAAAGTAGTATAGACCACCCTGGAATATCCTTCCATATTGCTGAAAGTCATGCCAACGCCATTGCAATATTGTACTATTGTAAGTCTTGGCGAAAATTTGGGCAATTAAGCACCATCTCTTTCATTTTATCATTTATAGTAGAGTTTCGTATGAGACCGTTATGACAACAGGAATCAAAATGTTCTCGAGTCATCACACTATTACATTAGAGGGCATTGCAATGATTAGTGAGATTGATTATCAAACTCTATTAACTTTCGGATTGTACATTATCATTTCTTAGTTCTTAAAATCCCGACATCTGAACTTGCACTATGTGTAGTTCTAGTAGCCTACATACAATGTCATTTCATGTTACATTTTTAATAAACGTTCTCTTCTCGTAGGTCTACTGTAGTTTCCTATCTACCTTAATCTGTATATACCTATATATATATTTAAATTATTTTCTATTATTTAAAAGATAATAAAAATTAGTATTTAAATAATAAGTATAGGACAAAACAGTTTACATAATTTTAAAGAAGAGAAAGGAAACAAAAAAACATTTTATTAATAATTAAATAACAATAGTCGGGTTGCCATGCCAGGCAAAATAACATCAATTTAGTGTCCATTAGTTACCTCGGTGTGTATATAATATCTGTGCAAACAAAACTTCCGATAATATAATGAATGACGTCATATTTATTTTCCTTTGAAATTTTTTTATTTTAATTTTTCACGTGGATACTGTTCAACTAAAAATTAATTGCCGAGGAGAAATTATTGTTCCATATTTTGATTTTCTTGGCAACGGGAAAGAAAATGGTTATTTTTTATCGGAAAAATTTTAATTGATTCTGTATGAAAAATAATGAAATTTTGAATTATTAAGGAAAATATTTGAATAAATCAATTTAAAATTAGCCTATGTTCACCAGAAATAGTGTAGCTTTCCAACGGTGAAAGAATTTTTCAAAACCGTCAAGTAGTTTCGGAGCCTATTCAATTCAAACAAACAATCAATCAAATCTTTCCTCTTTATAATATTAGTATAGATATAGCTATATGTTTGTATTCAATTAGTATTGATAATAATGATTAATAATGATTGATAATAATAATTGATTAATAATGATTCTGAAGCATTTTTTATTTTGTCACTATTTACAAAAATGGCTGAGATATAACAGTTTGAATTAGTTTTTAAAGTGACTGTGTTCATTGACCATCTTCATCTGCCATTTGTTCCAAAATGATGACTTGAAAAAGAAAATTTAAAAATTCATAAAGATGTACAAAAAAATTAGAAATGTAAATCCATGCTCATAATTTACCAAGTTCATTGGCCAGCTTTATCTGTTATCTAGTTTTAAAATGGTAGCCACTTGAAAAATTCAAATTTAGAAATTGACTAAAATTAAATGAATTAAAAAACAGGGCATGTGGAAATTACTTTTTCATACATAAATTTTAGCTTTGTGTGTTAAAAAAAAAATACGCAAATTAAAATACAGGTAATGTGGAAGCCATTTTTCCTCCCAGCACAAGCCAGAAAGACTTTTTAAATGCAATAACTGTTATTTTAATGAACTGCATTTATTGAATCGAATTTTATTCGAGTTTATAATTATGGTAATTAGATATGATAATGAATATGATAAAAATACTGATACTGATTTTTTTTTTAATCAATTCATAATTTTTAAAATTAACCAATGATTCATATAAAAAACAATAATTTTATCCTTTTTCTAGCTCTGGGGCAGGTTTCAATCCCCCACCCTTTTCACGGTGTCATTAGCTTATATTATTACGGAGCATTTTAAAAGTGTTATTTTATTGAATCTTTAGAATAAGTATAGCAGAAAAAAAATTACAAAATTTTTATTTTACATCATGAAGTTTAGCTAATTGCAACTAATATCACATGGAAAAGCATTGCATTTAATGTCAGTAATTTTTTTTTTTTTTTTTTTTTTTTTTTTTTTAGAAACTGAATTTCTTTAATTTGGTAACTGAGATATATAGAAATAAATAGAAAAATTGGTCGATTCGTTTGCGGTTTTCACGAAAAGTACTCTTTATGTCAGTATTGTCTTGAAAATAAATCATAAAGATAAATTTTAAAAAATGACGATAGAGGGCCCTTTAGACTTTGGAGTAACGAACAACTATTTTTTACCGTTATTTTTTGCATCTCATTAAATTTTTTTAGAAATTTAGAGATAAATTTTGAGCTAAAAATCTGTGGTTAAGTAGTGCAAACTGAATTGTGTTCAATGGGAGTGGGTAGGTTCAAATTTCAAATGATTATAAAAAACAGAAAAATTGGTCAATTGATTTGTGGTTTTCACTAAAATTATTCTTTGTCAGTATTGTCTTGAAAATAAATTATACAGATAAATTTCAAAAAATGTTGATAGAGGGCGCTTTAGACTTTGGAGTAACGTACAACTATTTTTTACAGTTATTTTTTGCATCTCATTAAATTTTTTTAGAAGATTAGACATAAACTTAAATTTTGAGCTGAAAATCTGAATCGTTGAGAGTGGGTAAGTAGCGCAAACTGAACTGCGTTCAATGGGGGTGGGGAGATTCAAATTTCAAATGATTATAAAAAACGGAAAATTTGGTCGATTCGTTTGCGGTTTTCTCTAAAACCTTTCTTTATGTTAGTATTTCCTTGAAAATAAATTTTAAAGATAAATTTCAAAAAATTCCGTTATAGGACGCCTTAAACTTTAGAATAAGCAACAACTATTTTTAATCGTTATTTTTTCATCTAAATAAATGTTTTAAAAGCTTAGACTTAAATTTTGAGCTCAAAATCTGAATCGTTGCGAGTAATTAAGTAGCGAAAAATTGAACTGTGTTCGTAGGGTGGGCTCAACTCCTGAACACAGTTCAGTTTGCGCTTCTTAACCCCTCCTAACGATTCAGAATTTGAGCACAAAATGTAAGTCTAAGCTTTTCCAAGCATTTAATTAGATAAAAAAAAAATAACAGTTAAAAATTGTTGTTGGTTACTCTAAAGTTTAAGGTGTCCTCTAACAGAATTTTTTGAAATTTTTCTTTAAAATTTATTTTCAAGGAAATACTGACATAAAGAATGGTTTTAGAGAAAACCACAAACGAATCGACAAATTTTCCGTTTTGTATAATCATTTGAAATTTGAACCTTCCCACCCCCATTGAACACAGTTCAGTTAGCGCTACTTAACCACTGTCAACGATTCAGATTTTCAGCACAAAATTTAAGTTTATGTCTAAGTATAAAAAAATTTAATGAGATGCAAAAAATAATGGTAAAAAATAGTTGTATGTTACTCCAAAGTCTAAAGCGCCCTCTAACGACATTTTTTGAAATTTATGTTTATAATTTATTTTCAAGACAATATTGACACAAAGAATAGTTTTAGTGAAAACCGCAAATCAATTGACCAATTATTCTGTTTTTTATAATCATTTGAAATTTGAACCTACCCACTCCCACTGAACACAGTTCTGTTTGCGCTACTTAACCGCAGATTTTGAGTTCAAAATTTAAGTTTATGTTTAAACTTCTAAAAAAATTTAATGAGATGCAAAAAATACCTGGAAAAAACAGTTGTTCTTTACTCCTAAGTCTAAAGCACCCTCTATTGGCATTTTTTGAAATTTATCTTTACTATTTATTTTCAAGACAATACTGACATAAAGAATAGTTTTTGTGAAAACCGCAAACGAATCGACCAATTTTTCCGTTTTTTATAATCATTTCAAATTTTTGACCCTAAACTTTGATGACGCCTATCTCCTTCGGAAGACGTTTGGGACCCTTAGTTTCCCATTTAATATTATTTGTCTTGATGCATACTATCACCCCTTAAAGTTTTGCCCAGTAGTTTAGATACACCCTGTATAACTGTAGACAGTATTATGGTCAAACTCATTAAAGACAAATTCATTTGATTAATTTAAAGAGATTGTTTTTCCCTATTATTGAATAATTGAGGAAATATTAAAAATTCTTACTAATGTGTTGCAACATTACTGCTCATATATAAGAATAATTAATTGTAAACCACTAAATTTATGAAATATTTTTAAGTTATATTTGATTACTGTACATATTTAAACAAAAAAGTTATGAATAATGTAGCATAAATGTACAAAGCACTTTTATTTCTGTATACTTTATAATCTATTTGAGTAAGTTATTAAAAAAAATTTTTCAATGTGGTTTTTAATACTTTTTTAAGTTTAAAATTTTGTACTTTAAAAATCAAGGTACAGAATGCATAAATAGTTCATATAACATATATAGTTAATTGTGCATATTCTGGTGAATTTCGTTTGAAAAACTTTAGTTGAAAATATACAAGATGTTCTTTCTCTTCTGCTTTAAAAAATTATACTTCAATAATTCATACATTTTATGGGTTTTCAGTTACTAAAAGGTTATAATAATAAATTCAATGAAAAAAAAGAAAATAGTACATTCTTTATTTTATCAATTGGTTATTATACTGTAATTTTAATGATTTTTTTTATATTTTCCCCCTCCATATCCATAAATATGTTTTTTATTGGTTTATTCTAAAATTATTTTTCATATAACTTTATATTAAGAGATAATTTAAAATTCATTAAAGATTTATATATGTATATATTCCTGTGTTGAAGATTTATTCTCTGATAAGGGGCAGTGCAAATATAATGTTATCATTTTAGAAGGGAGGGGGGATGTTTTTTTTATATCAAAATTATTTTTGAACCAACATAAGTTTTCTCTTTTTGTTTGTAACATGGTCTTTGGTACAAAATAGCACAATATCATTTTTTATGTAGCCTGTTATCTATTTTTCTGAAAATACAAAGTAATTATTAAAATCATTAAATTAGCATAATATTACTTAATTCTAAAATATGGAATACCCCAATGTTTGATATTTCTATTCTTCTTCACATGTGTATGCATATATAATCACAGTTCAAGAAACCATATCTGAAGTATATTTGAAATGAAGCTTGTGATTACTAATAAATAAAAGAAAAAGAGAAGGAATGTGTCCACTTGTTTTGTTGATAAGAATTTCCATCTTCCCCCACCCCTTCTCCATTTGAAGCAAGTGCAACAGGAGTTTATTACTGTTGAATAAATTATGTAACAAAAAACTATTATAAAATACTTTTAAATAGTAACTATTTCTTTTAAGTGTTATTTGATATAATTTTTTTTCATATGCAAAGAAATATTTTATTGACTTTTCTTCATTTGAATCATAAAAGTATGCAAAAAATAAATGAAACTAATTTTGTGTGTCGCTTTGTAAAAAAAGAAATAAATTGTAATGAATTTTTTTTTACACTTTTTGATAAAGATATCATTACTGGGGAGAGGAGAGGATTTAAAAGATGATAATGTATGATATCAGAAGGGGTAGAGAGGTCCAAATTACAAAAAGTTGATAACATTATATTTCCACAGCCCCTAACTTTATTTTCATTATTTGTTTTTCAGTGACAATCTTTGCAGGAGGAATGATATTATATAGTCTTTTGAAATCCAAGTGCCTCTTTTTTGTAAGTTACTTTCATGGAATAAACTTGATGTATAAAATGGGGAAAACATGTATGTAAAAAATACAAGAACTTTGAATTTCAAACTCGTGTTTTTAGAAACATGTCAAATTTTTACAATAAATAAATGTATTGTAAATCTCTCTGTATCTTTCTTTAGATTGAATGCACAAACTTCTTGTTTGTTTGGATCAACCCCTGTTCTGTATATGAGAAACAAACAAAATTTCGGGCCTATTTTAGACCCTCCACAAAATTTCATTTCATGGAAATATACCATTCATTAATTATTTAAGCTTTGTTAGACTTTAAAATGTGTAATTTGCATGCAGAATAACTTAAAGAAGAAATTATTAATAATAAATGTTTGATTCAAATAAAAGTAATTGGATTTCATCTTTCATTATAAATGTTATTTTTCATTAAATTGTAATTATAGCAAATTCCTGTTACACAGTGTTGTAGTCATAAAAAAATCATAGGGTATACATTTTAAGCAGCAGGTATACCCTAGAGTGCATATACTATAGCTTTCTTGAGAAACAAAGGTTATACGGTGTTGCTTAAAAAAATCCAGAAGGTATAAGGCGTTAGTGATGGGCGATTTTGATCTTTTAATCGATACTATGGCCAACTCAATTTAATCGATACCATAGAATTTTTTATTGATTTCTCAGAAGATATCCTTTTCATTTTGCTTCAAAAGTTGAAGATAAAGTAGTCGGATGTGCCAATATCAAAATTTCTTCTATTTCATACATGCTAAAACTTCTAGATGCACTATCACAGTGTCACTGTCAAATTTAAAAGATAATTTATGCCCATCATGAAGATTCAAAAAGTATAGCTTGAAGTATGAACATTTTAAAAAAAAATAAGCATTGCATTTTCCAAACAAATAGCTGAATTTCTATCCATCTCCTTTTAGATGTCTGTAACTGAAATTTGCAATTTAAAGAGAAATTAAAGCGACACGTGTTGTGCAATATACACTCAAACTGAATAAGTATATATTTATGTGAAAGTTTAAGAGAATATGAAGTTTGATTGAATTCTATGCATAATTTCTGAGATATAGCTGTCACTAATATCGTGAAAAATGCAGTATAGCAGAGCATAACTTACATGAAAACCTAATCAGGTACAACATATGACAATATCTAACAGAATATTAAGTTTGATGAGATTCCGTTCATTAGTTCTTGAGATATTCTCGCTAACATCGTGTAAATCCTGAAAAATGTATTGAATTCAAGGAGTAGTACCGGAGGACATTCCCTGCCTGGAACATTGAATTGTACCCCAGGAAGATTTCGGATTTTATGCTTAACGAACAAAGGTCCACCACACACACACACACACACACAGAAATCTAGACTGTTTCTCTCCAGAACAGCAGAAGTTGCTCCCGGAGAAAAGTGTCTGAAATCAACACTGCTGAAAAAAGAAGCATACCAAATTAAGCTGTCATATGATTTACACGAAAACCCAGTCAGGAACAACTTATGGCAATGTCCTACAGAATATTAAATTTGATGAAATTCCATTTATTAGTTCTTGAGATATGTTCAATAAAATCTTGTATATCCTGAAAAATGGTTGCATTCAGGGGCTAGCCCAAAGAGGAAAATCTCCATCCCAGAACATTGAAATGTCTCACCAAAAAATTGAAGCTTCATGTAGAAAAGTCACCTCTCTTCTCTAAAGTCTAAAATGCCCCTCTAAGGAGATGTAAAAATCCTTCCCAGAGAAAAATATCTGAAATCAACACTGCTGATAAAATCAACACAGCAATGCCCCATGTAGAGTTATTTACACTGAAACCTAATAAGCACCAAACTTATGTGAAGCTTGATGAAATTTTCTGGATTAGTTCTTGAGATATAGCTATTACAATAATCGGGGAAAATGCAGAATAGCAGCGCTGTCTGCAGATAGATTTAAATCAAAAATTAATCATCAACAATTTACGACAATATCAAATGGAATCTGAAGTTTGGTAAAAATTCATGCAACAGTTCTTGAGATGACGATCTTGCAGTAATCATGAAAAAAGCAACATAGCAATGCCACCTATTGAGCAATTTTCACCATAAGTAATCAGCACCAATTTATATGACAGTCTAGCTGAATCTAAAGTTTCAAGAGATTCCAAGCAATTAGTTCTTAAGATAGAGCACACACAAAATTTTTGTCAGAAACAAACAAACAGACAGACTGAAAGACAGACAATTTATAAGAATAGTAAAATATGTTATACAGTAGACTCCCTCAAATCCGCACACCTTGGGACCAGAGGTTTTGCAGATTTTAGAATTTTGCGGATTTCTGGTTATTGCTTTGTTTACATTTTTTAAACAGTAATTTAATGTAATTAAAAAGGCAATTGAAGCTATAATGAATGCTTACAAGTTAATAAAATATTAAAATAAGTAATAAACTAAAATAATAAAAATATAGATAGTTTTTAAAATGATAAAAATACTAAAAGCAAAGGTCAAATTAATAATCAATAATTTACAATGAAATATTCATTATAATGAAGAAATGTGTTTTTCCTAAATTATTCAATGAAACTTGCCTCATAAAGGTACATTATTCTCCTCAGTCCTGATACCAACTTTGCGTCTTAAAATTTAAAAATTTCTTGTTAAATAGGTTTTAAATACTCTGAAAAACAATGAAAAAATGCTGAAAATTTTTTTTTTTTTTTTTTTAAATTAGAAAATTAGAGTCGCCTACAGGCGACATCCGGTCATAGTCAAGTACGATATGTTAAATACGAAGTATAAATTTATGCATACATTTATATTTATTTTACGATCAAATAGCATTTTAATATTATAGTACACATTTATAATAATACACAACATATTTTTAAGATATAAAATTAATTCATCGTAGAGAAACAACATTTATAATAGTTGTAATTAGATAATTAAATTGTAATTATCTAATTTTTTAGAAATAACTGAAATTTAAATTAAAAAATATATTTGTACAATTATTGCAGATACTTTCCTAAATATCAGTAAGAATTTTTAAATCATTTTTTAAAATATTATTTTTCGTGAAATAATTTGAAACATTGTCTGTCTTCTTGCAGACATAAAAAAAACTTTACATGTAGTGCATCAAATCCTTGGAGAATAGGATTTACAACCAGGCATCCTACATCGGTTATTTGTGGATGGTTTGGGTATCTCAGGAAGATGTGAAACCTTCCTTTTTTGCAAAGGAGTGGATGGCAAGGACATTTTTTAGTTATATCTGTTTTTCTGTGGTGTTGATGGCTCACTAGGCGTATAGGGGGAACTGGGGTACATTGATACAGTTTTTTTCTAAGATTTTTTTTGGTGTCAAGAAAGTAGAAAATTCAAGTTTTTTTTCCATGAGGTGACAGCAAAACTTGTATAGTATGTTATAAAAATGTACAATCATTGTTTTATGTAGTATTTTTGCATGTAATTTTAAAAAAATCAAAAAATGTCATTTGTATCAATGTGCCCCATCCCCGGGGCAGATTGATACGGTTAAGAAAAATGACGACAAAATAATACCAATGCATATTTTTCATAAAAAATGAGTTAGAAAACCATTTTATATTTATTTATAAAAATTCAAATCACCCACAATTTATTTTTAAGCAATATTAAAGCAATCAAAATTAAATATATTATGACTTGATGTTCTGTCTGTTTCTTGTCTGACTGTTGGCTGTGGTAACATTGTCATATCTAGCACTTCAACCCCAGCATTATCTTCTTTCTTATGAAAGATGAAAAAATTACCAATTTTTCTGTTTATAAATAGGTTCATAAACAGAAAATAAAGGATAATTATATTAAAAATTCTGTTTATAATATAAGTATCATTTTCTGTTCTGCAGTTTGTTTCTCTTACTTAACATTTCTCATGTCGAAAATACTTTTTTCTCTGAAGAATCGATATAAATTCGAGATTTGCCAGAATGCCGTCCTTTTCTTTTATTAGTTTTACTAGCACTAGATGCTGGGTAAGTTCCTACGTCTTCTGTTTTCAAAAATACTATAAAATGCTCTAATATAAAGAAATTAGAGCTATTTCACTTCAATAAAAACTAATATTAGAAATTTTTCGTGAAAAAAAGGTTGGATTAAGGAGTGTATGGTAAAAAAAATAATAAAAGATAATGAAAATATGAACTATTAAAGGATTTAGGCTGTATCAATGTGCCCCGTCATAAACTGTATCAATGTGCCCCATACAGCGATTTTGAATAAAATGAGTCTCAAATCCAACACTTCACAATATATCTAACAATAAATAATGAGGAACTGATAAAGAGTAGCAGTACTTACCAGGGAGAGTATTCATTTTGGTTGAAAATACTGGAACAGTTGTATAATAGCATTTCAATTGTACAACTCAAATTTACTTTTGAACAACAAAAACAATAAATCACCCGTCTCATTTCATCAAACTGCTGAATCATTCCAAGATTTTCTGTATGTAGTTGAATACACTAGCATCACCTTTTGGAGCTGTTGTGAAACTTCCTGTAATGACCCTGTGAGCGGTAGAGGGGGTGTATCAATGTGCCCCATGTATCAATGTACCCCAGTTCCCCCTACTCTGAGCCACTGCATTCCTCTGTGTCATAAAATTCTATCTTGTAGATGAACTCTGAATGCAAGTTAGTCTAATATTTCTTTCTTCGCTCTATTGAGCAATGTTTGGTGAACTCTATATTCTATCCAACTGGCAACTATGGCAAAATCAAAAAAAAAAAAATGCATAATGATCCAGTACATTCGTATTCTAGGATATTTTAGGTATTACATTATAATTGTAATAGCAATAAATTTTTTCATCTCAGATTCTGTAAGGAAAAGGCTTTTTCCACTGTCTACTAAATACCTGCGATTTATAAATTCAGTCATAATATTTATTAGCTCATTCAGTATATACTTATGAAAATAGTTCTCAGGGGATAAATCTACACTGTTTTTGTTACTTTCTACATAGGGTGGAGCAGGGGGCAGAGGAAAAATTCATCATTTACACTTTTCCAATAAGAACTTCTGGAACCTTCTGAGACTTTAGACGCAGAGGAAGCTGTATGAATCATTGGAGGGGAGATCGAAGAGAATGGTATAAGTTTTCTTGGACTGATTGTTTTCCTCCGAGTACTTATTGAAGCTGTCTCAATTGATTTTTGAAGTTTTGGAAATTCAGTAGACCCGTTTGCAGCTCCTTTTTCAGATTTTTCTTCAGATGAGGATTCAGATTGTTCATTTACAGGACAAAATAGAGGATCTATTGCATTATCTTCGTCATCAGAGATATCCAGATCTGATGTCTCATCGTTCCAAATTTCTTCAAACCATCTCTTAAAATTAGGATTATCTGAAAAAAGTATTAATTTGTGTATTTATTTATTTATACAATTTGAAATCTGTTACTAAAATGTTAAAAAATCTGTTACTAAAAATACAATTAAACATGAATAATTTTATGATTTAATTTTTATCTTTTGTATTTTTTTTAATTTGCACACTGTAATGCTTGTGCATATATTTACACAGACACACACAAATGTACACATAAACATATATACATATTATTAAACATTGTTATAAATACATCTGTAATAAACTGTATAAAATTTTTACAATAAATAAATTAATTTAATAGTTTTTAGAGTTTTTTTAGATAATTGCTTTTTATGTTTTACCTTAAAATTATAATCATTTTTTATATTCCACATTATCAAGGTTTCTAAAAATTAATAGACCCCAAATCAAATTCAGTTTATCTCAAAATAAGAAATAAAATTCAATGTTTAATTTGAAACTGTTCTCACACTAGATAATAAAGAAAATAATTAGCTGTATGCTTGAAGTCATAATATATCGTAAGATGGAGTTACTTTGTGACACCCCATCTAGTTTGCGCATTTCAAGTTAGAGTTTCGGAAAAAAAATCTTTAGACTATGTAGCACTCTGTAATGGGAGGTTTCAATGCTGTTTGCTTTTGCTACCATACAGTACAGAGCGCGATGTTCAAAATACAAAAACTAGACCACGTGCCACAATTTTACTCCACCTGTCACAAAGTAACCACATATTACAGTAAGTAAATCTTTATAAAAATACTGAATTTAAGTTCAGAAAAAAAGTTCTAGCAACAACTTCAGAAAATGCAGTTTTGTTTGACTATGACCGGATGTCTCCTACAGGAGACACTAAAATGACCTTGCTTTTTTTAACGCTTAGAATACTTCAACCTCAACACAAATGATATCATTAATAAAAACGATCTTTATATTATAAAATCTTAGGCTGGATAAATTTTAACAAAATTATTAATAACAGATAAAAGAACTTACCTGAACACATGTGAGTATTTTTTCTTCTTTTTGGCGAAGCCATTTTTGCATGCCGCTAAATGAACGAAAAAATTTATTTTGGTAACAAAAAATCATTCGGCAATATGCTGCAATTGCAATCTATTAACAACATTGGGAACCAATTTTTGTATGTCTGGGATAGAAATCTTGAATGAGGTAAAAGTTTTTGTAAGTACTGTTTAGTGTCTCCTCCAGGCGACATCAGGACTGAAGAGGTTATTAGTAAATCATATCAAGATCATAAAATAAAGAAGCTTTATTTCAGGTTTAGCCAGATTTATTAACCAAAAAAGCTTCATTAATACATAAATATATTTGGTAAGATTGTGATTACCAATGATATCTGCAATATCTTTATTTTTTCAGAAATAAATTATTCTTTCTTCATGAAAAAACATGAATCAAATGAAAGTCAAATTTTGCACCTACACCTGAACTGAATGTTTCATTGTTTACATCCGTAAAATATGTGCGGATATTAGAGAGTTGCGAATTTTAGGAGTGCAGATTCGAGGGAGTCTACTGTATTTAACAACATATTCGAATTTTGTAAGTATTTGGTTATTTTTCTTTAAATAACATCATACAAGCAAAAAAAATTACAATTTTTTTTTCCGTTTTTGAAAATAAAATAAGCTACATATAATGTCTAGAATTATATATATATATATATTTAAACATATTTAATAATTGACATAGCCTCCCTCCTGATTCTTTAAAAAGTACCAGAATGCTATCGAAACGCAGATGACCCTTCACCTCTGTTTTCTCATAAGTTAATGGGGATTACAGTTGACTCTCTCAAATGCGCACAGCTTGGAACCAGAGGTTTTGCAGATTTCTGGTCATTGCTTTGTTTGCAATTTTTAAAAAATAATTTGAACATAATTAATAATGCAATCAAAACTATAATGAATGCTTACTATGTAATAAATAATGTAATAAACTAAAATAATGAAAATTTAGATAATTTTTTAAATAATTAAAATATTAAAAGCAAAGGTCAAGTTAATAATCAAAAACGTATGATTAAATATTCATTATAAAGATTAAATGAACTTTTCTTAAATTTTCAATGAAACTTGCCTCATAAAAATACATTGCTAATTCATATTAAAATCATAAAATAAGGAAGTTTTATTTAAGGTTTAGCCAGACTTAATAACCAAAAAATTTGATTAACCCTTTCCGGCGCACTACTCTTTAAAGTTGGAATTTAAAAGGAAAAAAAATTAGGCAATCTATTTAGGCCTAGAGAAGTACACAGGTATTGTTTTGTAAAGATTGCACTTACCATTTTAATTATACAGCTGTTGTCGAAGTGGTAACCTCTCATAAGTAAAGCATTGATAAGCGCAGTGAGAAGAGCATTGCTGTGAAGCGCGTATTACAGTAAAACATTTTACTTATTATTTAAAAACAGTAGAGTTTGATCTCTGTGGTGCTGCCATCTAGAACTCATAAGAAAGATTTAAAGTAGCCATTAGAGTAGTTTTTGAAATATTCACGGAGTTTTTTTTCTCTAAACAAGGGGAACTTTAGGTGTTGCCGACCCGGCAACACTGCGCGTTAAGGGGTTAATATATAAATATGTTTGATCAGAAGATTGTAATTATCAGTGATATCAGCAATATCTTCATTTTTTTAGAAATCAATTTGTTCTTCCTTCATGGAAAAAAAAAACACAAATTCAGTAATATTTTAAAAAAAATTACAAATTAAAAAGTATATGGAATTTATATAAAGCTAAAAAAGTCAAATTTTATTCCAACATCTGAATCTATTATTTATTGTTTACATCCGTAAATTATGTGTGGATTTGAGAGAGTCTACTGTATCTTCTTTCTGTAAAAACAACTTTTGCCATTGAGCCCCAATCTAAACAGTTTTTCAAAAAAAATTATATAAATTAAAGAACTTAAAACAAACAACAAAAAAAAAAGACAGAAGTCTATCTCAATGCAGATTCTCTCATTTCTTCCTCTCTCCCACAGAGGGCATCCTCCCCCCTTTGGGCCTATATCTCTTGTGTTGATAATCGGCCAACATAAAATAAACCAAAACTTTCCTCACCCATCATCTACCTTAACAGTTTTTGTGCTAAGGACAAAAACAGTCCTTTGAGTTAAAAACAGTCTCTCTCTAAAAACGAAACACAGAAAGCACTGACCAATCACTTTACAAAATAGCAAAACCTGGTTTAAAAAAAAAATAGAATCCATTTTGTCCGTATCAGCAGAAATAGCATATCGATTCGGTGCAGATTCCATGTCGATGTTTTGATGTAGGCAGAATCAATTTAATTTTGTTTTACTACTTTAATTCAAATCACTTTTTCAACGATTCTTAGATCTTATAATGGAAGGTCTCCATACTGGGCATACTCAGAATTTTATGAAAAAAATACTAATTAAAGTACTTATGTAGGTAATAAAGGATCAGTCAAAATTAGTGGCGGAATCACATTAGAAAAAATTTAAAAAAATAAAATATTTTCAAATATTTGTCGTAAAAAGACAAAAGAGTCACTCGATTTGGCAAGCAGCCTTTTTCTTTGCCAAAAGCAAACGATTATAATGCAACCCAAAACTCTTGGATATTTAGAATGCGTGTAAATGGTATTTAATGAATTTAAACATAAATAATGAGAGATTTTAATATATTATATACATATATATACATATTGTATTACATATATATTACTTGTTGAAGTAATTATTTAATTAATCACTGGAAAAAATATTTTTATAGATTAAAAAATAATAATGTTGTGTAAAATTATCTTTATAAATTTAAGCGTATACAAAAATAAAAGATAGATGTTTCCATAGCAACAAAATCTAATCTACTATTCTCAATAGGACTTTGAGCTTGAAACAAATTTAATTAATTAATTTGAATTATGAATTTCGTTTTAAATCTTAAATTTTGATGATTAAATATAAATACATATAAATATCGATATAACAAAATTATACTTAAAACAAACTAAAACTTACAAAACTAAAGTTATTAACATTAAATTTCTCAAAACAAGTTCAACATAAAACCTTTTTTTTTTTTCTTGAAGTGTATTTGGCATAAAGTATTTTTTTAAATTAAATTCCTTCGCCAACCGGTGATAAATCGCCAAATAACGAAATTTTCATTATTTTTTTACAGTTACTCAATGGAGTTTCCGCCAAAAATTTTTTTATAAACGTATATATCTACACGAGAAGAACATTCTGTAATTTTTTCAGATTTTTCGGGGTATGCCCGTATGGAGACCTTCCTTGTTAGATGCAGGTAGAATCGTCATTTTTTTATACTTTCAAATCGAGTCACGGTCGATCTACGCTTCAGGTTGAATCGATTTTTCCAATGTTACTGTTTTAATGGTAGAATTGATGTAAAATTTCGTATAAAAGAGGATTAAGATTTTCATTTCAAACCGGGTTTCTCTAAAAGTAAAAATTTCAAACTCAAATATTAAGCATACCATTGAACACTTACAGGTGTCAAAATAGTCTGGGCAATCAAATAGTGTTGACTATCATACCTTAGCAACTCATAGGGAGCAGGGGGACAGGGGGGTACAAAATTCAATATAGGCATGTGTGGGTCATGTGACATATCGTTGGAAAGGTCATGGCCTGGGCTATCCATATCTGTATATTTCTTCATAATATAGTTCAATTTTCAGACTCCAGAGGGCATTTTTTTGGCTTTTGCCCTTAACCCCCCCCCCCCCTCTTTTTGTAGTATATCATTTTAAAGGTCTTGACTTGTAAACCTCAAATATCTTGAATTGATTGGTAGAATTTATGTAAAATTTCGTATATGAACATATTAAGATTTTCTTTTCAAACCAGGATTTTTAAATGTAAAAATTTCAAACTTAAATATTAGGCATACCATTGAAGACTTATGGGTGTCAAAATAGTCTAATGTATGGGCAATCGATTAGTGTTGACCATCATACCTTAGCAACACATAGGGAGCAGGGTGTGCAGAAGATTCGTTGAAGCTAGTATAAGGATTTTTTAACAGAGCACAACACAAAGCAAATAAACTTAATATAAATGAGACATTGCCAGGTTCGATAGAAAAACTGCGAGAAAACCCCACTGTTGTTACTAAGTCAAATCTTTATTGCTTGCATATCATGCAGGAAGAGGTACATAAAATCATCGGAGACTGAGTTTCCCAGACAAAGTTTGAACTACTTTAGTTCGTAGCAGCAGGCCAAGAGAAGTTGTTCAGAGACAACACACAGTGTTGGCGTAGAATATAAAGTCGCCAAAATACAAAAATTTGCCCATGCACAATGGAGCAGTCATACCTAATTGCTGCCAAAAACGCAGCCCACGTGATCGGTATTCAATTTTAATGCGCACCAGGCAAAAGGGTTACCAGATTCCTGCGGTTACCACAACTTTAAGCTACACGTGGAGAAAAAGTGCTCAGCAACAGAAGAAAAAGAATGTTCACCCCCCCTAAAATTGATATCATTATGTCTATCTTAGGGGCCCAAACAAGGAGCGGCAACAGCTAGATACACAGATGTTACAATTCTTTTAGCACAGGCCTGTCCAACCTTTCAGTAAGCAGGGGCGCACTTCAACTCTTGGCACTGAATGAAGGGCGCCATGAAATAATTCGGTAGTATTATCGTGCAATAGCGGTAGATAAAAGCTGCTATAGTTTTGGAGTTGCACAACCGAAATTATACATTTTTTTATGAGAGGTCTGTCTGAAAAATGTTTGTAGGGTAAAGTGCCAGAAACTTTAATCGCGCCTATCATAACAACATTAACAAAAATAAATAAATAAATAAACATGGATATCAAAGCTATTTCTAGATTTCCTTTAAAATGCGAAAATACGTTTGACTTATTTGGAAGGCATAAATTTAATTTTATCAAAATTACATAAACAAAGACAGGCACGATAGTGACCTATTCATATGGGTTGTTCCAGAAAGATAGTCTGTCAGTGCTTTAATAGATGAAAATCACTCTCCGCTGTTTTATTAAATTTTCTAATCAAATTGAAAAAAAAAAAAAAAAAAGAAAAGAAAAGAAAAGAAAAAACTAAACTTCTAAAAGACAAGAAGGAAAAATTAAGCTCTTTTATCTCTCGTATAAAACAGCCATTGATGGGCTAGTGTGACAACAGTAAAACAAAAAAAAGCGAAAGCTTTATACACATGTGTCTTCAAAGGGAGGGGGGGGGAGGTAAAAAAAGTTAATTCAGTTACTTCTTAAGTTTAAAAATAGTCTATTTCCAGTTATTGTCAAATTTAACCATCGCAATTACACTTTATAAACAATAACTACAAATCGTAAAAGTATACATATTTAAATTTTCAAAGCATGTTTTTAGTTTTGAAAATATCTCTGGTGAAAATATTATAGAATTAATGATTTTAAAGAAAACGTGTTTTACAATGGAATTTCCCTTCGAAAATGTCTAATAATAAGAAACCTAGAAAAGGGCGCCTAAGAAACCGTCAAAGGGCGCCATGGCGCCCGCGAGCGCCGCGTTGGACAGCCCTGTTTTAGCATATTCTCATGAGAAGAAAGAAGCATTAAGTGGTATATTTAATCGCGTTACAGTGTGAATGACCAAAAAAGGCAATGGAAAAGTACATTAGATCTGTATTAGCTGACAGCTGGAAATTGTTTCAAACGGTTCATTAAATGCTGGAATATTTCTCATGATAACAATGGGAGGCTGAAACTACACTGGTTTCCAAAAATTAAGGAAAAATTACAAAAATAGCGATAATTCAAAATATTATACATAGATTTTAATGAAAGTCAGTCACAATATACAACGCATAGTAAGGTATAAAATAACATGAAAAGAAATTACCAGAGAATTATGGTGTTTCAAAAAATAGCATAATTATAAAATTAACAAAATCAGTTTGCCAATTTGGTATAGGAAAAGTACTTTTAATATGCCGGCTGATCACCCCTAGTAGCAATACAGCATATACAGCGATGTGTCATACTGTCAATTATGTGGTCGATGAGTTCGCTGGAAAGTAAGAGCCATTGCTCTTCCAAAGCAGTTGTAAGCCACTGAGAAAGGGTATTGAGAGCATCGACACGTCTCCCTAAAGCATCCCAAACATGCTCGATGAGATTCAAAGTCTGCTGATCGAGCTGGCCATTCCATGCACTGAATTGTCTAGTGCTGAAGATAATCTTCCACGATGCGAGCCCTGTGCGGTCTAGCGTTGTCATCCTGTAACAGGAAATTATTACCGATTGCACCGGCATAAGGTCGCACATGAGCATCAAGGATGTCATCTCTATAGACTTGAGCGTTCGCGATTCCATGTGGAAAGACATGGAGGTCTGTGCGCCCACCCAAAGAGATACTACCCCAAACGCAGACACTGCCTCCTCCGTATGAATCTCTTTCACGAATGTTTGATGGATGATTGCGTGTTCCCTGTTCTCTCCAAATCAAACAATGCCTACTATCGCTTTAGAGGCTAAGCCGGGACTCATCCGTGAAGAGAACATGCCTCCATTGGTCAACCGTCCAGTGGACATGTTGACGTGCCCACATCAAATGTTCCCTCTGGTGATGTGAGTTGAGCGACACAGAAATTGCTGGTCGCCTCGCGTAAAGTGCACCTTTGTGAAGCCTTCTACACACAGTAGACATTGACACCAACCTTCCAGTGGCTGCAGCAAGGAAGGATCTAAGGTGAGATGGGGTTGCCGTTCTATTCCTTCGTACACATAACCGCAAATATCGGTCATTGGCGCTTGTCGAAACCCTTGGCCGTTCTTGTCTGAACCTTCTTGAACCTGAACCAGTGGTTTGAAATTGTTTCCAAGGCCTATGAACCACTGAAGGACTCGCATTTAGCCATCTAGCCACTTCTGCCTGACTTTGTCCTGCCTCTAATCTCCCAATAGTTCTAAATCGCAGTTCTGTGGACAAATGATGCCTCGAGGTCATTGTAATGAATTCGCTATCCTAGATTTACAATATCGCTATCACAGCGATAACTGCAGCCTTATTCTCTAACGTGCATTTTTATGTGCCTCACGGATGACACAATGCGATTGCAGCGCCACTAATTTGCATTTGGTATTTTTATTCAGCATCTTTTATTTAACAATATATACAAATTTCATATGGATTGCTTTCTTTTTGAACAAGTTATCGCTATTTTTGTGATTTTTCCTTAATTTTTGGAAATCAGTGTAGCACGTTAAAGTATAATGGGCGGGGGAAATAAAAAAAAAACAATTTTAAAAGACTCTTTGAATTGAAAAGGGAACGGGGGTGCATGAAAAACAATATATAACGAAATAACCATTATACAGGGGAGGGCAAAATTCAATACAGGCATGGTTGGTCATGTTGCATGTCGTTGAACCTGGGCTATCCATATCTGTATCTCTCTTCATAATATAGTTCAAACTCCAAGGGCATTATACTCCCTTAAGCATTTGTGGGCTTCTGCCTCTTTGTAGTATATCATTTTAAAGGTCTTGACTTGTAGACCTCAAATATATTCTTATCTTCTATTTTTCTTACCTATCCTGTTAGTTCGACTGTAGGTTAAATCGTTATACTTTCATTTAGAAGACAGGTTATTTGTGTTATTAGTTTATTATGTTGTATTTTTCATGTTTCTCTCTTCTAATCAATCTTTCCTCTACTTCTCCAGTCTTAATTTACAAGGCCGTTCAAAATATGCATATAATTTTTAAAATATCCAATTCTCAAGCTATTTTATAGTAAATCCATACTTTGAAACCTTGGCAAAAGATACATTTGGGATCGCTCTTCAGTCCCTTTGGAGTTTACCTGCCTTCCCGGGGAAGGGGGGGTACATTTTTTGTTTCTTCCAAAATATCTCGTGTAACATATCATTGGAAAGTTTTTTTACCTCCTCTTTTTTTCTGTCCCTATCCGTCCTTCCACCAACCTAGTTACACGCTCTTGGCACTTTTTAGCTCACAGGCTGTAAAAGCCCGAGACCTTATGTTCCAGCCAGTTTTGTATGTACGTATGCGCGTAATGCGATAACTCTTGATAGAAATATAAGATTTGCTTGCAAATTTTGGATATAGGTTTATTCTGATAAGGTGCTTCCCTGATTAGTTTTGGGAGTTCATTGGATAAGTATAAAGGGGGAGAATGGGGGGCTATTCCCCCTTAATTTAGATAAATGATTTTTTATGCAGAATTATCAAATCTCATTCAAATTTCAGATATAGGGTCATTCTGATGAGGCACCTCTATGATTAGTTTTGGGTGTTCATTGGTTAAATTTAAAGGGGGGATAAGTGGTAACCCTTTTAAGTAAATGGTTATTCATGAATAATTTACTGATTTTCTTCAAAGTTTGGATATAGGTTCATTCTAATAAGGTGCTTCCCTGATTTGTTTTGGGTATTCATTGATTGCGTAAAAAAGAGGGCTTGGGGGGGGGGGGCTACTCCTCTTGATTTAGGTAAATGGATTTTTTGTGCAGAATTGACCAATTTGCTGCCCGATAATAGGTTACGAGCTGCCCGACCATTGGGGGTTTAGTTGTCCATTAATCCAAACTAGGGTTGCTTCCAACTTCTTCCGATAATCGATGCTTTACTGTATTTTTATTTATTTGTTAACCAGAGAAAAGTATGTTGTTTCACTGTCAATGATTCTTAGGATAACTTTTTCTGTTAACAGCTGAAAATTTGGTAAACTTTAAAAAGAGTGATATTTATAAGCTGTAAATACCATCTGTTTCTCAAAAAAGCTATAGTATACACACTTTAAAGTATATCCTCTGCATTGAATGTATATTGTCTTATTTTTATGACTACTTTCCTGAGCTTTATCCTGTTAAAGTACATTTTTCAATAAAACAGTTTAAGTGTTTATTTGGAGTATTTTTATGTATATGCATCAAACCTTACCACTATAGAATGGACTTCTTTACATGAATATAGATATGGAACAGAGTTCTGTTACAGAAATAATTTTTGCTTTTCACAAAAAACCTGCATCGACTCTTGTGAAGTTTAAACTAATTTACAAAATGATAATCAATATATAAGTAAACATTATATAAAACATTTTATTCAGGCCTAATACATAGATTGTGCAAAATGTGCATTGCACTTATGTGTCATAGTTCAGAAGACTGCTGTTAAATTGGTTCAAAAACAAAAAGATTACCTAGCAAGTAAATTATTCATGAAATGCAGTTTAACAGAACAAATTTTTAAACAAGTGGATAAGCGTGATCACAGATCACACAGTGTTTTGTCGAATACTTTTTTCAAAACAACTTAATAAATCCAAATTGCTAATTTATTATTATTAAATTCTTACATAAGCTGGTAGCGCAAATAAATTTAATATAGTTATAAAAAGAAATTTATTTTAATAAAATTAAAAATGTTCATATCACATTATTTAAATAAAATCCAAAATTTTAAATTGTTTGAAAACCTGAAATTAAAAAATTTAGCAGAGATATAAATAAAAGTTTACATTTCTGAAAACGGAAAAAATTGTTTAGACAAAATTTAAAATGCTGAATCATAATAAATCTCAATATTTTTTAAAATAGAAAGAAAATTGAATTCCAAAAAATATAATTAATGTCAGTGATAAAAAGAAAATACCATAAGATTGTGATTGTAAGCCCTTCCTTTAAAAAATATATTACATTTTGAAGGGGAAAGGGCTTATAATCAAAGTTTTTTGAAAAAAAAATTCCTTTAAATTCTTTTTATTAATTTTGAGTTTTTTAAAGTAAATAAAACATAAAAATAAAATTATCACTACATATTTATTATATGTATGACAAGTATTCATCTTTTATAACAGATAATAAAAAATTGGATGGTGTCGCCATTTACTGCCTTCAGAAAAAGGAAATAACAATGTTATTTCCTTTTTTTGAAGATGCAACACAATGCAAATTTTATTTATTTAATTGCTAAATCTACATAATAGGAATAATTTCAAAATAAGTAAGCTAAAATATAATAATAGATACAAAAATTCTTTATTGTTATTGAATTAATTTTAAATATTAAATAAATGAATGCATGTTTAATGAAAAAAAAAAAAAAAAAAAAAAAAAACTTGATCAGTCTTGTAGAATTGTATAAAATCGAAACCAATAATAAGAATGTGCATTGTGTTGCAATCTATTTTGAGAGAAAGAGAGTAATGTTTTACTTTTCTTTCTCTGAAGATAGATGGCAATACAATGCAAATTTTATTTATTTAATTGCAAATTCTACATAATAGGAACAATTTCGAAATAAGTTTAAAAAAAAAAACAATAGTAATGGATACAAAAAATTCTTTTTAGTTATTGAATTAATTTTAAATGTTTAAATACATGAATGCAAGTTTAATAAAATTTTTTAAAAAAACCTCATTAGTCTTGTAGAATTGTGTAAAAAGCTGAGGTAATGGTTAAAAACTACACAGGTAACAGAAAATATTGCACCCTTGCTTCAAAAGTGACATAACTCAAAAAACTTTGGTTTTCAGAAAATGCAATAAAAAGTTTCTGGGCTGTCAAAGGGTCAATGACCATCTTGCAAACATGATCAGTACCTGGTGTATGGATTTTCAATTCACTATTTGGTACTTTAGGTGATTGTTAGAGGTGTACAAATGAAATAGAATGGCAGCCATAACTCAAATAGACCTAATTTTTGAGTTGTGATGATTTTGAACCAAGGGTACAATATAACAATTATTATATGTTTAAAAAATAAAAGTATTAATGTTAAAAACACCAATTATATTAAATTATAAACCTACCGATTTCTTTAGCATGTAGATTACTATCCTCAGAGCTAATAAGGATGGTGGAAATCAGCTCACATATATAAGAGAGATAGGAGATTCAAGTTAAAGGTTTAATAACCAATACGAAAACAGAGGATTGCAAGTAATAGGCAATAGGTAAATGAATGAGAAATGGAACCGAAGTAGTGAGAAATGCGTAGAGGGTGATAAAAGTAAGAAAAAGCGGTTTTTATACAGGGTGTCCACTCTCAACGGTGGCCAATGGCTAATTTCTAAACCATTAGTCATATAGTTCCAATTGCAAAAATGCTTTAAAAAAGGTGAAGAATTGTTTTTCAAGCGATTTAGGTTTAAAAAAAATTTATTAAAAAATTACAAAAATTAACTTTTTTTACGGTCCCCTGGTCCTATTAGTGATATTTAGTAAAAATTTTCCATCACCCTATCAAGCAATACAAAAAAAGTCCCATTCATCTAACATTAAAATTGAGCGAGTTATGAAACTTTAAATTTCATGACTTAAACCACTTTTCTGTAGCTGAAAACGAACGAGTTGGACTTAGTTTTCAGAGAATGTATACTAAGTGCTTAAATTATTATAAAGGGCATCCATTTCCAACGCTGTCCAATAGCTAATTCCTAAACCATTTGTCACAGACCTTTAGTTCCAATTACAAAAATATTTTAAACAAGATAAAGAAATATTTTTAAAGCAATTTAACTGAAGGTGCTACCACCATATGAGTTTTATGGTAGTGGTAATTTCTATTAATTAACTTCTAGATTGGTTAAAATAGTTGAAGACGTGAGTTTTAAAATTCCCTTTATCAAGAAATAAAATTTTGGGAAATCGTGATTTTATTTTTTAAAAGTGTGTTATTTTGATAAGCTTATTTTTTGCTTAAAACTTTCGTATGCAAGTTTCCCTAGTTTGAAATTTCTATTCAAATTTTAACTCACTTTCAAATATTCGATCGAGGTTCAATTTGCACACTTATTTATTTTATAGGACTACACCAAATTCTGTTAGGTTAACTAATCTAATAGAATTTTAAATATATATCATTTTGTAATGAATTGTGAATGTTGCTTTTCATAATTTAAATTAACAAACTTTGTTATTTTTTTACTTATATTTTTAGTACAAATTTTGCTTTAATAGTAATCCTCAACATAAAGTTAAAAATAATATTGTAAAAATTATTTTACTCTCATTGTTTAATGTTAAATTTTATATCTCTCGTTTCTTTTTATTTCCAGTAAATTTGTGGCTGACCCCTAATTTGCAGCAAAAAATATGCTTCAACTTTAAACAGCTATTACTCGGTTTGTTTTAATCGCAGAGGAATGGAACTTAATTTGCATTACTTGTTAGAATCGTGGTAAAAATTTACTAAATATCACTTATAGGACCGGGGGACCGTATAAAAATTTATTTCTTGTAATTTTTTTAATAAATTTTTTTTTGACCTAAATCGCTTGAAAAACAATTCTTTACCTTCTTTAAAGCATTTTTGCAACTGGGACTATATGTCTATGACCAACGGTTTAGAAATTAGCCATTAGCCACCGTTGAGAGTGGACACCCTGTATAGCATTTCCAGCAATTTGAGAATCACCATTCACCCATTATCAGATTGCTGGAATTTACTTTTACTTATGAACTATAAGTTATATTTGTTAGTTCGTATAAACTTCTTACAATACAATAGAAATTTACTATGACATTTATGATAACAATGCAGCAAAATTGCAAAAATTGCTACTTTAAAAGTCAGCATCAATTCTGAGGCAATTACTTTTTGCTACAAAACTTTAGGGCAAGCATTTGTTGAATTTATTAGTTGGTCACCATCGCTTGAAAAAAAGCTTCCATAGAAAAAGCCAAACGAAAAGGGTTGCATAAAAATAGCAACAGTGGTACAAGGAAGGCCATAATGCAATCTGAAATGTTATTAATTTAAATTTAATCAGATATTTTGCACATGCTTTGCTAAATTAATATTAAAACATAATTTCTTAGCTGACCCACTTAGTGTTACTCAGGCCTGTGATAATATTCTTAAATGAACCTTAAATTTATACTATTTTATATCTTTAGCTTCATTTTGTCTGAAATATGTGCCCACTGATTATATGAAAAATGAGTTTATGAAAAGATAACCTGATAGTTGGGATTGGTAAAAAAGTTCAAGATAACTGGCATGTGAAACAAAGGAGGGGGATATATTTCTGATGATTGAATAATTTTTGTGCTGAAACTTTGATAATTAACTGTAAAAATCACTTACTAATGTGTAACCATACAATTTTTTTTTTTTTCATTGAATCTTAAGTCTACTTTTGATTTACAAACTGATTATTGCCTTTTGGCAACATGAGACAGCCAGATAAAAGAAATAAAAATAGGTCAGTATAAACATATAGGAATGAGAATTTTCTATGTATCAGCAGATTTCCTATTATAACTTTACTGAAATCTCCTTGTTTTGTTTGTGCAACCTCTCCCAAGTAAAAACTTCAACTATTTTTCAAAATGGTTAATTTTTGTATTTTTTTTTCTCTTTTTATAATGCTTAACAATGTTTCAAAGAGATTTGAAAATGTACGCTATTTGGTACTTTCTTTTCTAATTAATTTTGAAAAAGGCAGGGTTCTTCCAATATTTTAAATGCATAAAAAATTTGTCATTATCATCCAAACTCTGAAATTTTTGTTAAAAAAATTATGTTTCTGAAGCCCAGGTGAAAAAACATTGATATTGAATGATAATGGGCTTCTAAGAAGACTTTTTTCTTTTATCACAAGAAAACAGATTTTTACTCATTTTGTCAAATTTTTCGCACATTTTATTTTGTAAAAAATATTTCTATTCATCCAAAGGTTTTGAAATTTTTGTAGGTGATGCAAGTCTGGTCTATTGAGTTGTGTTAAAAGGTGGATGTTTAGTTATTTTTAGGGCAGAAAAAATACCTTAGAGGCATAGCCATCTGCGTCCACCAGGGTATTTGAAAGGGTTAAGAAAGATTTATATTTTTAAAACTAATTACACCATCGATTAAAAGAAATTTTAAGCTTTCGCTGCATCTGTTTAATTTGCCGGTACCTCTAAAATTGCATCCAGGAGGATTGCTGCCATAAGGGAATGCAACATTTTCAGAAAAAACAACCCTTTAAATAATTTTTCAGGGGGTTAGCTGAGATATTTTATTTTGATTGATTGTGGCATTTGAGAAGTAAGAGTATGATATTTTTGTCTTTTATTTTTAACTGTACCAAGTTATTTGGTCGATTTAAATTAAATCATAACTGTCAAAAGACACAAATAAACTAGAAACAGTTTTCATTCATTTCTGATGTGTAAATGGGTTTGTACATGTGGACAATTGCATTCCCTCTCTGGGAATAAAAATGAGGACTTTTTGTTTAGGTGCATTTAAATTTTTAATTAATAACTTAATTATTTATTAGAAATTTAAAATTCTGAGTCTTAGGTGCATCAGAAGACATTTTGGGTTAACCACAGACAATTTTTTAGCTTTGTACATGTGATAGATTTTGCTAGCCATCGGGGAACAGACACATGCACAGAAAGTGCAAAGCTTTCTTTAATTTGATTGCACATAAATATTGTTTTCTAAAGTGGGTGTTTTTAACTTAATTCCTGATGGAGTTGCACAAGAAAGGTAAAAATCTTGTTGTCACACTATAACAAACTTTTATAGCTCAAGAAGTAATTTATCAAAAAATAGAAATGCCATTGGTTTCCAAATCACTTCAATAACTAGGCCTGACTTTATACTTAAAACCGAGTCAAAAAATATGTCAGAAAGTTACATGTTGTAGAACAGGAAAATTGTAAACTATGTTAAAATATATAGCAAAAATGATGAGATCAGAGAATAATTGATATTCATTTAACGGGGGGGGGGAGAAAAATCACCACAAAAAATTGACTCTTACACAATATACATGAAAAATTTATTTGCAACCATAATTTATTTACATCTGGTATAACAAGAATAAATGTTTCCCTAAGCACAGCTAAATTTTGTATGAGAAGATAATAGTAATCAAAAACTATGTTTTAGAGAACCAACAGACATCAGTAAAAAATGGCACTTTTTAAGAGCATTTGGTTAACAAAATATATATTAAATCTATTCTTAATCAATGATAAATTATTATCTTATGAATGAATAAATAGTTGGACATATCAAAGATAAAATACATTAAATGAACACCTCTTTTCTTTTTTCAAATATTTTTGCAGAACACAAATTTTAACTGAATGGAATGATAAATTTGTGCTAAGGTGCACATAAATAGACATGCAAAATTATATATAAAAGCAGGGTTCATGATTTTTTTAATAAAAATCAAAATAATAGATTTTTTTTATTTAAATCAGAATTTTTTTTTATCTCAAACAATTTTATTGTTTTACATAACTTTCCATTTAATTTATAAAATATAAATTATACATACTCACACATACTTGTTATAAATATTACCAGTATATATTAATGATGTTACACAATTTACATAAGTGATTCAAATATAAAATTGTAAATTGTAAAAAAATCTTTATTACACAAAATGCATCGAAAACTACAAATCAGATGCCAAAAATTAATTCAGCCTTCAGTATCTTAATTAAAATAAAAACATCTGCAGCATATAAAAATGTTAAACAAATTTGAAAGCAAAGTCAGTTGTTAACTTTTGTTTTATTTAAATGATGGTTCAGAAAAATGAGTTTAGCAGCTTCATCAGTTGATTTCTAATTTCCAAATGTACCCAACCAAAGGCAGAAAACATTTTTTATACTGAAACAGATGAAGCTATTGCAAAAAAGAAGTTGTTCATGAATTCTATCAGATTTTTAGTATCAGCCTTTTCAATAACTGTAACAAATACTTTCCATCATTCTAAACAGTCTGATATCCACTATATTAAATTGAAACAAAACTTCATTGAATGATTCAAATTTTTCTCAAACTTTAATATAATGCACATCACCAAGTCATAAAATTTAATTTTACCACAATTTGCAGAAGTTTTTCTAAATACAAATAAGTAAATATTCAAATATTTAATATATTGCTGCTTGGATTTCCTTACTGTTGCAAGATTATTTTATGATTTGATTGAAATGAAATTTAACAGCATTTGTTCTTTTTTTTTTTTTTTTTTTTTTTTTTTAACTTTACATTGAATTTTACTTTGACAGAGATTAAGCTTTAAATTTCTAAAAGTAGTTTGATTATATGTATTACATAAAACTGAATTATATTAAAGTACATTATTATGTTTGTTTACATCTTAAATTCATTTAAAAATAAAAGAAAAAGTGATTTAAATCAATGATTTTTTAAAATCAATTCATTTAAATTGTGATTTAAATCATGATTAAAATCAAGCTGATTTAAATCAACGAACCCTGTATAAAAGTTATTTTAGAATCATAAATATCACTGCCCATATCAATATTTAAAGTCCATCACCAAAATGCATTACAATTGTTATGAAATTTCTTCTCCCAGACAAAATAAACTTTTTATTTCTTCTAAAAGGCTAACTATTAAAGCAGAATTTGATCCTTTAGCTTCAATTGCAATATTATTTTGATTCTAAAAAAGAAAAAAAATCATTATTATATAAAGTATAAAGAATTTAATAGTTAACATAAATGAATAACTAAATGAAGTAAAAAGTTGCATGAAACATTATTCCAATGTACAAATTAATATGAAAACTATTTTCTCTACTCAAAATTTCAATACTAGATATTCAAACAATTCTTTTATGTTGCTCAATTAATTGTAGATACAAATATTATTGAAATTAAAATGGCAAGATACTTTAAAAAAATATCTTTCAATGAGGTTGAACTGTAATATAATTTTTAATCAAACATTTCTGCAAATAATATTTATTCTTTAAACACATTAAATACAGTAGAAATATAATTAGCAAAAAACATATTAAAAAGGGTTTTTCATTGTAGAGCAATGTATAATAATTCTGACAGGTAAAAAAAGCAAAAGAGATTTCATCATTTAACCTTTTAAATTTATAGTGAAAGTACAATGAAGAGATATGCTGAGAAGTATCACACTCGTTTGACTGGGCAGAAAAGATGTATAAGGCACAACAGATTGTGCATGCATCAGTTTAAGTTAAAGAAATTTTCCACAAATGAAGAAAAATTAATGCAATTATATCAATGCTAACATTGAACAGACACACTGTGCAATCAAAAACATGATTTTAACTGAATTGTACCTTATATGCTTTTATTTAAGACTAGAAGATAGCCCGTCAAAATGACGTGTTTGCATTTTTAAAAGGATGATAAAAAATTATAATTGTGTTCAATCAGCCACTTAGGCTTAAACAATTTTTAAAAATACAGCGATTAAACATGGGGAAAAAAATCAATAAAAATAGAAAGAAAATTTTAACAGAAATTTGCATTTAAAACTGTAACAAAACTGTCTGGTGGATGGAGGAATTGTAATAAACAAATCGTAAATACATAAATTTTAAAACAGAATAGAGAATAAAGTAAAGCAAAAAATCAATTATAAAAGATTATATTGTGAAACTACAGACAAAAAATATATAAAAATACTGAGAGAAAATAATAAAAAATCTAAAATGTATTACAAAAATTTCCTATTTTGGACCATTTTTTAGTTAATACTTAAAAAAAAAACACTCTATAAGATTGGAAACAAATGTCAACAATAAAGAGTAAACCATAAACGTGTTCGAGAGACACGCGCTGCGCGGGCGAGCTCAGGAATTTTTGCATTCGAGTATTAAATCCGCTGTAAGATCCACTCCATGTTCCTGAGCGCGTGCACTCAGCTCGCATAGCTCCCGAACGCACCCAATCATTCCTGAGTCGTGATGTTACAATGGAGTCATTCTAAAGATTCATTCATGGAATTTGTCATTCTTGAATGGCAACAGTATTAATTTGCTTACATTGTTTTTTTCCGTAATTGCTGGTTGTTTTATTTAGAACTTAAACAGTATAATTAAATAGTTTTTGTAGGTTTTAAAGAAAATGAGTAATGAATAAACCTTTTACATGTATATTTTCATAAGTTGAACAATTAGAATATTTGTGAACGGCTCGGAATAGTTAAGCCTAACGTGGACGCAGTTGCAATAAGTTTCTTTTTCTCGTGGATGGGTTGACCCTGGAATCGTCATACACGGAGGGGTTTTATATATATAATTGGTGAATTGATTTCTAGTTTTTACTGAAAAAATTGAAAATGTGAAATTAAGTATATTTTGCACATTTCATTTCATGTAAGGATTTATTTTGCTTTTTTTTTCGGGGAGGGGGGGGGGGGCTACTTTGAGTTATTTTTCAGGACTTTATTTTACATTTTTAAATTTTGTGCAGTAACTTTTTTTTTTTCATCAACTCTCATTATAAAAAAAAATATCCCTACTGGTTTGGCCTACAGGCAGAGGTAGATTTTGAAGTTATTTATAAATTTTGCCAACAAAAACTAAATCAAGTTTAGAGATAAACCCAGTTTCATCGCAAAGAATAAGCTCTAGGGAACTAAACCTTTTGTGAAAATTCTAATATACATGCATATACACACGTATTTATATGGAATAGATTTAAAAATTGCAAAAACAAAATTGTAGAGCTTCAAAATGTTAAAGTATATCAATATTAACATAGTCTTTTTTTTTTTTTTTTTTTTCATGCTCCAATTTCAATTACATTTGTACAAACTCGCATAATTTTACATATTCACCTGCTTTTCGTCCATTATATTTCCAATATGACATAATATTTCCTTAAAAAAAAAAATCTGACAAGCTATTTATTTCACTTTCCATTTTCATGTGCAAAACTTGCTACAGAAAAATTATGATGTAATATTCTTTTTTTGTTTGTTTGTTTTTTTGCATTTTTTTATGAGCTAATCTTGCAGTAGTAAAGTAATTGTTATAGAAAGAAATTTATTATTATTTTTTTAATTGTTGGCAACTGCTATAATGAAAAATAATTGTTTTTTCTGTCATTGTTTTGTAAGAGTTAGATTAATCAAAATAATGTTCAAGGGGTATTCAAATTTTTGAATCCTCTCCATTTTCACCTCCTTAGGCTAATTTTGCCCATTTGCAGTCTCCTCTGAAATATTAAACATTTCAATGTGTTTGTCAAGTTTGAAGACGATCCGTGCATTGTGACTTTTATCGTGCAGACAAAATTTAATACATACATATATAAACTTTTTAGTTGGGGTAATTTTGGGTTCCTGGGGTCCTGTAATGAAAAGTTATGAAGAAATTTTTCAAAAGTCGTACCATGGTAATGACTGCAATCAGTAGTATTAATTACAAAATCTATCTAGAAAAACAAAAACAAAAAAACACTAACCATTGATTTGACTAGAAGACACACATGATCATCTTGGATGGAGCGGCTGTATAAAGAGGCACTGGTACCAAGCTGTTCTACAACTAAAATATATAATGAAAATAAGTTAACATGAAACTCAAATAGACACAGTGATAATATTTTACTATAAAATTAGGATATGTTACATATTTATTAAAATGATTTACTAAAAATATAAATTAATCAACTTGTTGTGAGGTTACATCAAATTAAATTCAGACATACATACATAAAATCGTAGAATAAGCCTTGTGCATAACCATGCATGTGTCTCATAAGTACTTTTTTTTTTTTTTTTGGACAAGATTTTATGGTTCTTAAGATGTGCTAACTCTGAGTATGAAAACTACTATGTTAAACCTCCATTGAAAATAAAAATCTAAAATAATTGAATTTTAAAACAAATAAAAGATTGAAAAATATAATTTTGTAAAATCTGGCACAAGAACACCATGCAGGGCCATTCTAGATTTTTGAGCACTAAACATTAAATATGACAAAAATGGGTGCATAGAACATTAATAATTTTGGATTCTCTACACTTCAATCAGGCCAAGAAATTCTTAGATAAATGTTATTTTTGAAAGGTTTAGAGGTTTTTTTAGATAGGTTTTAGGAGCACTTTCATAAACTGGATATTCAAAACCAAGAGTGAGCTTAAGAGAACCTATGGTGCTATTAACAAGAATCAGAAATTCTGTTGTGTGCTTGCCCTATAATCCATAGTCCAGGGAATGCCTAGGTACTTATAATTAGTCTTTCAGAGAATGGGCTCAAAATTAAATCTGAATTTAAGATTCTTATTAAACTTTTTATTCATGAAGAAAGTGGCAACCCTTTTGGGGGTATTGGCTGTAATTCTCCATTTTTTTAGAACCAGTGTGAAATTTTTCCTAGGTAATTTTGGAATTTAGAAAACACCTTGCGTGAGACTTTGTCAATTAGGTGTGTGTCATTGGCAAAATTGTTAACTTGACAACTGGCTCTTTAGGAATATCTCTAACAATGAAAGATGTTATATAGGACACATAGGATATGCTATAGGACATGATGATCTTGCTGGAGTTTATGAAATACCTTATGTTACTGAAAATGGTGACTTAAATTATTACATAGGCATGACTGGGAGAAAGCTTCGAATTAGAAAAGGGGAGCATGAATCTGATATTAAATTTGGACGTACTAACACTGGCTTATCAAGAACATATTTAAATGAGGGGATAAAAATATTATTTAGTGAAAATAAATTATGTTTCATATCAAATATGTTGTAAATCTATTATAAGAGAGTCCATTGAAATTTATACGTGTAAAACTCTGGTTTGCAATGATACCGTTTCTTTTATTATTCTTAAGTTATGGTTAGAATTGGTGAATAAGTTCCTCATGAGACCTTGAATAGGATGAACCATGTTGGAAATTCTTTTAGATCATGGTCTATTTTAATATAATTTTTTACAATAGAGCGTGTGGTTTTTTGTTGTTTATATCTCATTGTCGCATGTCATTTGTATTGACCATGAAATATTTTGAATTTTTATTTTTGTTATGATTATGGATCTTATTTGACAGATCCGAAACATGTCATTTATTTTTATTATAACACCTTTCTTAAGTAAAATAAAATTTTTATTAAAATGAAAGATGTATTTTGAAAGTAATCTTTATAGATATTTTAATCATGTCTTTTTATTAACTTATATAATGTTATTGTACATGTTATGCAATATGGTACGTCGTCTATATACAATATTGTATATGGTATGCAATATGTTATGTATCAATTTATGTAATATGATATCATATGTTATTATTTTATAGTTTGGATAGCAGCTGCATTTATTAGTTAACCTTTCAAGACAAATTGATATGTAATTGATCTTATTTAATCATGAAAATAGTTTAATATTTAAAAGATACATTTGAATATTTAAGGTTAGAAATTTTTATTGAATCAAGCATTTGCATTAGGAAATGATTGATTTGAAATTTGATATTAATTGCAGTATAACTCTATATAAGAAATTGTATTTTTTATAAAATATAATTTCTTTAGTTTACTTGGAACAGCATCATTTTAACTTATAAAACTTATGCTATATATGACGTATTTCTCTAAAATAAGCATTTATTAGAATATTAACAAAGATATTAGGTAGATTTTTAAATATAAAATTTTACAGTACTTCAAGGACATCACATATAAAATATAATTCATTTAATATTTGCCTTCATATAGGCAGGAATTTAGGGAACATTCTTTTAAGCTCCAGTATGGTAACAAACAGAGTAGACAAAAAGGTGCTTTTAAAATCTCAAACTTTGAATGCCAGGAAAGGCAGGGGAGGAGTGAAGAAGGGGAAGCAAATTTTTTTACTTGGTGAGGAAGACTTGGAAGCCCAGTACCACATTGGTTAGAACATAATTCTACCATTCTACAGGTCGAATTGAAGTTTAGTTTTAGAGAAAGATTTTAAATTCTTAAAAGCAGAAATCTGCCAAAATGCAGATGATTCTCCTCCTTGAGAATCTCAATTAGATTTTTTAAAATTTCACACGATATTCAATATATTGATTAATGTCTATATCCCTGGACAAAATTATAAACTAAGAAAAATTTCCATTTGTTTAAACCATAATATAAACTGGTAAATTTGCAGACCAGGAGCTTCAATGTCAGCTCTGCAAGTCACTATTTTCCACCACATTTTGCATAATATTTAAATTCATTCAAACAGCAATTGAAAGTCCAAAATGATTTGAGCAATGATTTGAAATAGGATTGAAAGATTTAAAAAAAATTAAATACAGATAAAGTTAACTTCTTATTTATTATTGATAAGAATCTTCAAAAATATCTAAAAATTTTGAAACTTTAAAAATTATCATTCTCCTTAATTTTACTTTATTCAGAGGTATTTATTTAAAATAAATATTTTTGAAATTAAAAAATAAAATTTGATAAACGCTTCCTAACCTAATGAATTATGTAGAATTTCAATTGAGGCACAACAATGATTTTTTTTTTTCCTTATTCTAGCATGAGATAATTGTTTTAAAAAAAATTGATTTGAAAATTGATAGGAAATTTTTCAAATAAAAAAATTACACTTAATACTGAGATTTTATAAATACATATAATCTCATTGCATATATAATCTCTCATATTATATATATATATATGTATATATATGTGTGTGTGTGTGTGTGCATGCATATGTGTGAGAGAGAGAATACATTTATATCTATTTCTTGTCTCCTCCCACTTTCTGATGAGCAAGGAGTTGTTAGTTTTTATTGTTCTTATTAAACTGTTAAATAATTTTATGGTTACTTTGTTTTGCATCCTCTCTTCATAATTCTCATATTTTCAGATTATATATATACACGCAGAGAGAGAGAGAGATCATAAGAGGATAAAACTTAACTTAAAAAAAACTTTGATAATTCTAGATAGCCATCTTCTTTGTCTAACTAATTTTTATATTCAAAAGCCCCCTTTTTCAAGGTATGACATTTATTACTTGTGAGAATTATATCTGAATTAACTTTAAAAGGAGAAATGATTGATCACAGCACAACTTTATATTAACTGCAGTTAGTTGTCAAGCTTTGATTATGCCACCGACCCAGATATCATACAAGTCTTGACTCATATGAATCGGAACTTAATTATTCTATTAAGTTAAAGTACCTCTTCATTATCATTCATTTACAGTAAATTTGAGGTGCACAACTGACCTCATGACAATATAACGAACTTAATTTGGTTCTCAGGATCTCTGTAACAACAATCAGATTCTCAAGCCTATGACTGTACCCAGAAAATGTTAATAAACAAATTTGATCAATCAATGATGGCTCAAGTCAGTTATACTAAAAAACCAAATTATTTTAATGCAGCATTAATTCTACATGGAACTCACCTTACTATATGCAATTCTCTTCTATTATGTATATGCATTATGTATGTGTATATGGAAGACAAATCATCTATACCTATATTATAAAGAGGGAAAATTTGTTTGTTTGTAGGGGCTAATCTCCGGAACTACCAAACCAATTTCAAAAGTAATGATACCAAAATAATAGTGTTTGCCCGGAATCAAAATAGGCTATAACTTATGTTGATGCCACAAATCCAAAGGGGGTGCAGGACGTTCTAAAAATGACAAAAATATTCTAAAAATGTGATTTTTGTGTTACTAAAGGGACTACAAGCATGAAATTTAGAACTGTAATTACTTATAAGATGTAAATAATCACTAGCATTTCCTTAAAAATTCAAATGTACGTACGTACATATGCTTTTCAGTTTGTTTGTCTGTCTGTTTATTTGTTGGTTGTTTATTTGTCAGTTTGTTTGTCTGCCTGTCTGTATGTTTGTGTGTCAGGTTGTTTAACGGTCTGTCAAATGGTTTGTTTTTGTCTGTCTCTTTTTTGGCGTGTTTATTTGTCTGTGTGTGTTGGTTTCTCTGTCTGTCTTTCTGCCTGTTTGTGTCTGTTGGTTTGCTTGTTGGATTGTTTGTCTGTTAGTTTGTATATCTGTGTGTTTTTGTAAGTTTGTTGATTTGTCTGTTTCTCTGTCAATTTGTTTTTCTGTCTGTAGGTTTCTTTTTATGTTTGCCTGTGTCTGTCGATTTGTCTGTTTGTAGGTGTGTTTGACTGTCTGTGTCTCTTTCAGTTTGTCTGCTTGTCTGTTTGGGTTTGTCTGATTCTGTCTGTTTGCCATTCTGTTAGTTGGTTTGTTTTGTGTCTGTCTGGTTGTTTGTGTCTGTTCATTTGTCTGTCTATCAGTCTATCAGTTCATTTGTTATTTTGTTTATCTGTCTGTCAGTTTGTCTGTCTGTTTATTTGTCTGTTTGTTTGTCTGCCAGTGCATCAGTGTTTGTCTCTGTCGGTTTGTCTGTACTTGATGGTTTGTCTCTGTCTATTGGTTCATTTGTTTGTGTTTGTCTCTGTAGGTTTGTCATCTGTTTATTTGTCTGTCTTTCTGCCTATTAGCCTGTGTTTGTTGGTTTGTTTATCTATTTGTTTCTCAGTCTGACAGTTTGTGTTCTTCTATCAGTCAGTTTGATTGTGTGTCTGTTGATTTGTTTGTCAGTTTGTCTATCTTTCTGCCTGTCTGTTGGTTTGTTTGCCTCTCTGTGTTGTTTCTCTGTCTCAATTTGTTTTATCTGTAGGTTTATTTTTAAATTTATTTGTCTGTCTATCTGTCGATTTGTCTGTAGGTTTGTTTGTCTATCTGACTGTTTATCTATTTGTGTCTGTCTTTCGATTTCTTTGTCTATATTTGTCTGCTTGTCTTCTGTCTGTTAGTTTGTTTTATGTCTTTCTTGTTTGTCTGTCTCTCTGTCTGTTTGTTGGTTTGTCTTTCTATCTGTCAGTCTGTGTGTTTGTCAGTTTGTTTCTGTGTTTGTCTGTCTGTCAGTTTGTCGGTTTGTTTGTATGTCTGTCTGTTTGTTGTCTTGTTTGATTGTCTGTGTGTCTTTCTTTTGTTATTTTGATTGTCAGTTTGTTAATATGTTTGTTTGTCTCTCTGTGTCTGTCTGTCAGTTGGTTTGTTTGTGTATTTGTCAATTTATTTGTCTGTTGGTCTGTCAATTTGTTTGTTTGTTTGTTTTTATGTCAGTTTTTTGTCTGTCTGTTTGCCTGCCTGTTAGTTTGTCTAACGGTTTGTCGGCCTGTCTGTTTAACCACTTAACTGGTGACGGGTATGGGGAAACAGTGCTTTAACCCCCGACTTATCTCGGGGCTGCAGGTGAAGTGGTTAACTGTTTCTTACTTTGTAGGTTTTTTTGTTTATCTGTCAGTTTGTCTGCTTGTTTGTCAGTTTGTTTGTTTGTCTTTCAGTCTGTTTTTGGTTGGTTGGTTTGTTTGTTTGTTTTTTGTCTAATCTTCAAAACTACTGAACCAATCTTAAAAGTAATCGTACCAAAATGATGGTGTTCGCTGTATTCAAACACGCTATATCTTGTGTCAATGCCACAAATCCAAAGGGAGTGCAGGAGCAAAAAACGCACTAAAAATGCAATTTTTGTGTTACTGTAGGGATTACAAGCATAAAATTTAGCATGGTAATTATTTATAAGATATAAATGATCTCTAGCATTTTCTTAAAAATTCGAAATTTGTGCAAAAAGGCTACAATCTCAAAAGCTATAAATTTGTGCAAAAATCTACAGAATTTGCTTCATCATCACTTCATCACTTTGATAAAAATGTTTTACTTAACTATAATAGAAAAGGATTCTCATTGGTCAGAATAAAGGTAGTCTGTAAAAGAGGTAGAGTTGTGATGCAGCAAATGTTGTAGATTTTTAATAAAGTAAAGACTTTCTGAATGGCAATCTGTAAGCAATCTGAGCACGCATCCAACTGATTTCAAAAGTAAATTGATGGTGACAGAATCTGTTAAAACCTAACAAACTTAAACTACATTTTATCTCGGTGACACTATCAACAGAGGGTGCAGAATCCAAAAATATTCAAAATGGGGATTTTTATTGTACTAAGGAGTCTAGAAATTTTAATTTTGGCATGGTAGTTACTTATAAAATATAAATTTTTTTCTAAGAACTGCTGGGAGTAAATGCGAAATCAAAAGTTGTGAAGTGAAAGGGTGGTACAAAAAGCATTCTAAAAAATTCATAAATTACGACTTCTGTACAAGCTCAGGAAGTAATAAATTGATTATAAAAGTGAGGGTTTCAGATCAATGGTGATACTTTCTGATCTTACATAGATCATTCTCATGATCCTCTATCTTCTCTGCCAGCACTGCTACCACTTGGGGTAAGCAGAAACAATACATATTCTAAAAAAGCCTTTAAAAACTTTCTAAATTATATTTCTATGGAATATTAGGAAATATCAAATCGATTTCAGAATTAACGTTTGCAAAATAATGGTGTCCATCCCTTTTCTAACATAGGTATTTTATGGTAATACCATTACCCCTCAAGAGATGATAGACCCTTAGAAAAGAAACTTAGATTTTGACATAATTAATTTAAAAATGTAAATGCATATGAAAATTGTTTCTAAAAAAGAATAAATACTTCAGATGAATACTGAAAGAAATGTATGAATTGAGCATAAAATGTTAAAAATATTTTCTAAATTGTTTATTTTAAATTACTTTTAGTTCTTCATATTATTTTATGTCTCAGTTCGGAATAATGCATGTAAGAATGAAATTTAGTCAAACTGTTGCTTAAATGGAAGTTTTTGAATTATTCCTTAATACGTTATTACTTCTAATGAAAATCAGACATACAAGTATCACTTGGCATATTTCAGCTATAGGGCATTCCAACATGACGTCAGGGACATTACCACCCAAAATCTTCTATCTGCGCAACTTCACGCACATATTATTGGCATCTTTCAAGTGAATCTATGGTTACCATTTTGGCTGCTTTATCGCATTTCATTTAAATGCCAAATGCTTTATTTAAATTAGCCTTAATCATTTGTTTTTAATAGAAAATTCAGAAATCTTTGCGCTATCCAGACTTGAATGTAAATGAAAGAAATATATTACGTGTTTTGTAATTGTTTTCTATTTAATAATCTGTCCGATTACTTCTTGTTCAATATTTCGTATAATTTTTTGTCTGTTACGTGAATAGTAATATTTCTAGTGCTAGAATCATGCCTGCTTTTCAAATACTTGTAAACTGTTTGTTTAATTTTATATTAAAGCTTATTTATCATTATGATAAGTATACTAGAATATTTTATAAAAAAGACATTGTATATTTTGAAAAATATTTGTGATATACAGTGAAACCTCCAAATAAGGGACACCCATGGGACCGGAACTTTTGTCCCTTAAATAGAGGTGTCCCTTATTCGGAATTTTTTCTTTTTTTTAAATTAATCTTTCAGATAGACATAAAATATAACATTAAATTAAAGGTGAAGTTTAAATGTACCAGAAGGATATGAATTACGTTAATCAGACACAACAAATAGATATTTAATTCATTGAAATTTTTAATCGATTACTTCATTAAAAGATTTGTAGAATTATTGATTTACATTTTTTACACAAATATTTCATACATGTAAAATGTGCATTAACATTTAAAAGAATCTTACTTAATCAATCAAAAGTGATTCTTTTGCAGATTTCAATTTTTCATTACAAATCTTTCAAGTGTTCATTTACCATGCATATAAATTTCAATCCTTCATTATCAGCAACATTTACTAAAAAAGTATTGAACTTTACATATTTTAAAACATCTGTAAAGTTCTTTATTTCACAATTTCCATTTCTTCTTCAGTTTCATAGTCATCCTTACAATTTTCAGCACTACTTTTGATGGGGATAAAAACACTAATTGTGGGTAAATAAATGCACATCAATTGAGTCATATCAACATGACTGCCTGTCTGTTTGATAAGTTCTCAAAAATCTATTTTTGTTTTCATCACTGGCTACTTCATTATCTGAAATGCAAAAACCAGCTCCTTTCATTGCATTTTCAGGTGTCCCTTATTCAGAGGTAAATACATTACTCGGCCTATATCAAGGGACTGGGACCGGAACTTTTGTCCCTTAAATAGAGGTGTCCGTTATTCGGAGTTTCACTGTACATGCTTGTCGATTTTTTTTTTTTTTTTTTTTTTTTTTTCCCCTTTCAATCAATACGCAACACTACAATATTTCCTTCTAATTCCTGCAAGATATATTCACAATCCTTCACGGAAAAAATATATTTAAAAATACTTTATTAAAGTTTTTTTACTTTTAAAACAGTCAATTTTGCAGACCTATTAATATGAAAACATATATCTGCCAAATTTCCCTCCATTTTTTTTCTACTCAAATAAGTATTTTATTTGCTAAAAGTTTTATTTAAATTAAATGAAATTGAATAAGTACCAAATAAATATAACACAGTTTATGAATTTTCTGAACTCATTTAAGTTAAACAAGTAAGGAAAATTATGCCTTAAGCATAGATTATGGAACACTTTCTTACACTTCCTCTTCCTGAAATCATTAACAAAACATCATTATCTATAGAAATAAGATGTTACTGTTCACAGCCAAATATGTATTCTAATACTTTTGAACAGCCGCATATTTGATTTGCCGATTGATATATATATACTACATAATGAGTAAATTTAGTCTTGCAAGAAAACGCCTAACTAGTTGAAAATTTTCTTTCAACAATTAATATTAATAGATCAAAACATACTTGAATACTTTTGTTCAGCCCTGTAGTTTATCTAGTACCCTTATTATATGAAAGTATTTTGTTAAAATTTAATTCATATAAAAATACTCTTTAAACTACTACCATTGTTAAGTAAATTGCTTTATGCTTATTAGATTGGAAAGCCTAAACATAGATGGGTTGCACTACAGGGGACGGTTAATTCTGGGAAAACTACATTCGCTTCGGGTGTAGTTAGTTGATTTATTTAATGGGGTTTCTATGAATATTAATACAAATGAGGACAATAGCTAACATTTCAGCTAGGGCAAGCTATCCGCATGCTTTTCTTACATATTATGATGTAACATCTGTTGGTTTCCATAATATTGAGATTGACAGAGTTATGAGAGAAATGATGGATGGGAATAATAACAACAAATGAACAACACTTTCCTGCCAAATTGTATAAGGTGAACTGTCAATCGGGATCCAGTTTGTTAAATTTTTTTTCTGAATGAACAGTTCTACCAGGCTCACAAAGATGAATTTCAAGAAGTTAAATTTGATTTTTAAAAAAAAGCTATTGTTATCAATATTAATAAGTATGATTTTTTTTTAGTAAATTTTCGAAAAAGTTTCATTTAAGGGAAAAAGTATGTATAAATTAAATATTGAAAAATTTTCTAGAAGTTTGTGAAATGTTGGGTCTAGAATTCAATATTAGGGCAAAGCATGAAAGCCTTAAAGATCTCTTTCAGGTAAGTGTTGCAGTAAAATTTAGAAGTAAGTAATACATTTTCTTTAATTTTTCAAAATCTATTTATCTGTTTACTTAATTTTTTTTTTTCTTTTTAGAATTTAAACCGCTACACAGGAATTGTGTCGGCTGTGCCAACAATGTATTGAGATAAAAGCTACTGCAAAAGAAATTCGTCCAGATTGCACCCTTTTGGCAGAATCGGCACTCCCCTATGAGAATCATCACAGGCATAGACAAATCCCGGCATCAACTGTGACCCTGCATGCTAAAGATTTCTCTTCAAGAAGATCTCCCATTAAAAAAAGTGAGATGTGACAATGGCAACAGAAGAATATGTTTGTAATTATATGTGAATAAAGGCATAATGCTTGGAGAGTTTCTAGCGCGGGTAGCGCCTGGCACACAGTGTTCGGCCGCTCACACAGGAAACTCCTCCCGGTCAATGCTTTTGTTACATATAAAAAAAATTATAAAAATCAAGAAAAAGAAAACACATATAAACAAAAACAAGTAAGTTTACTTCAGTTATATTTATTTGAGATATAAGTTTAATATATAAAAGAAAAATTAGGTAAATTAAAAAAAAACTTTTTTTCCCTCTAATTTTTTTTTAAATGTTCGCATATAAAAGCTTTTTAGTTTATCTTAAATTTCGAAGGGCATTGCTGATGGCACGTCTTTATCCTCTAATCTAGAGGACTGATTTTTCCTACGCTTAGATTCTTTAGGATGTTCAGTTTTAATTCAACATTGTGCAAATTGTCAGCAATACATAGAATTTTTGTTGGGAATTTGATCCAAGTTGCATTGTTTTGGATGTTAACTTTACATTATATTGCCTCAAAACTGGCATGTTAAAAAAATTATTGTATAAAGTATATTATTGAGGAAAGTCCCACCTTAGAGAATTCTGAATGCCTTTACGACTTGTGTGGATAGGTGCATTATCTTGCTGTTAATCCTTTCTTTTTTTTTTTTTTTTTTTTCATGCTAGAAGTGTTGTAACAAATGAAAGATGGTCAAAAAGAGTTTGTATATATATGTTTGAATTAAAATTTTCGGAAATATACACAAGTGACTCAACGTCACTGAACGAAAAGCAGTCTAATGCTTCAATGATTACGTCAATTAACTGTTTTGAGAAGATCTCTTTTCCTTTTTTTCAAATTGTCACAATAGTTTTGAAATTTTATTTTTATTTACATTTTAGATCATGGTCTATATTTTAATTTTTTACAAAAGAGCACAGGTTTTTTGTTATCTCATTGTCGCGTGTCATTTGAATTGACTGTGAAATATTTTGAAATTTTATTTTTATTTATATTATGATAATGGAACTTGTTTGACGGTTCTGAAACATGTCAATGTCATTTTTATTATAACACCTTTCTTAAATAAAATTAAAAAATTTTATTAAAATGTTTATATAAAAGGTGAATGTTTTATAATCTGGTGATTTAAAAAATCAATTGGATTTAATTAAATTTTTATAATATCAGGACCATTCAAGTTTCACTTATTTTCATCAGAGAAAGTAACCTGCAGCAGTTTGTTGTCCCAAGTCATCACTTGTGTGGTTGAAAATATTATTGAGATGATTTAAGAAAAAAAAAAAATTATTAAAACATCAGTTAGGTGGTGGATCAATTGCAACATGGGGCTGCTTTTTGTTCAAAGATGTGGAGCCATTTGTATATGTTTTTAGCAAAATTTAATTGAAAGACACATGTACAAACTCTTTCTGGCCATCTCTCATTTGTTGATACAATTCTGGCAGGGGAAAAAAAAAAAAAAAAAAAAAAAAGGATGGCTATAACAATGAGATAATGTGCCTTTCCACAAAACATTAGTTCCACAAGAAAAATATTGAAGTCTTGCACTTGGTGCTCAGAAATCCAGTTTTAAATCCTATCAATAACTTATGGTGAGATCTAGAAGATTGAGTTTATCAAAAAGGAAGGCATTTTTTCTCATCATCAGAACCCAAGTCTATAATTAAGGATGAATAGCACAAACACAATCCCGAACAGTGCAAAAATGAATGATGTCGAGGAATGGTGGAATATTTGCAATCATTAAACTTCAGAGGTGGTTGCATTAATATATGAAAAAATATTGGTTCCTTTGGTTACTATGTTGAATTTATTTGCTGTCCTTATTGTTTTTACACAGGCAAAAATGTTTTTTTTTTTTTTTTACAATTACTTTATTTTCGTAATAAAATACTTAGTTTTGTTGATTTTTTTATTAGCTTTTCAACTTGATACCTTTTATAAGGAAAAAAGATTTATTTGTTTTGAAATTTTTAAGAAAATCAACATTTTTTGCTGTTTTTATACGCAAAGTAGTTATTAATGGGCGTAATCAAGAATTACTGCTTTTATATTTCACATTTATTTTAATATAAATTTATTAATAGTTTAAATAATTAAAAAAACTTTTTTGAATAGAGAAAGAAACCTGTAATATGTTTGGGTCAATTTAGTATAAAAATCAGATGACTTTCATGAAGATATAAATTAATGTTTTTGAAATGGGTTCAATTATATCATCCTCAAAATCATGCTCTTCCAGCTGTATCAAGATTTAAGATAATATGGATATACAATCATTTCCTGGTCCATTTGGATCCAAGAAACTCAAATAAAATGTCAAAAATGGGTGTTACTAATTGAAAATTCAAAGTTGATATAATTTTTTAAATATAGATGACTTCGAAAGCATAATTTATACACAATAATAATTAATAAACATTATGCTCAGTCTGATTCCTAGAGTTTATGATTATTTTTGGCATAATTAGTTCAGAATAACCCCTTTCATTCCACTTATCACCATTGATGCTCTAGAAATTGGTAACTGAAAACTAAGAATTTTTTTTTTGCTACGCGTGAAATAGAGTTTCTGCAATGCTGCAAAAAGTTCAACCTTCGTTAAAAATTAAATATTTTTTTAACGTAATAAGATTTGTTTATCAATCAGTTAAATATGAGATAAATTTAATTTCTGTTACAATCTGACAGTTATTACTTTTGCGAGTCAGATATTTTGTAGCAAGAGGCATTTTGTCAGGGAATTTTTTGAGATTTGGTCATGGAAAATCAAGGAATTTGCTAGTCATGTTTTTCTGGGAATCTTGTTATAACAAAAAAAAAAAAAAAAAAAGAGTGAAAAAGTTTGAGTATAGTACTTAAATGATAATTTCATTATTAAAATTATTACTAATAATTAATTTTTGGAAAAGCAAATTATAATGTTTATTATTATCATTGATTTATAAACTTTTTGTAATCAATTAGTTATTTTAATTTGTATTTAGTAGTATAAGTACCTTGTTTTCAAACATTCTGAACCATATTTCTTTAACTTAAAAAAACCCTAATAAAATATAATCTAAAATGTATCCAGATACTTTAAATGATTGCTTACAGATGGCATACAAAACTAAACTAGTTAAAGTGTATTGCCATTTACGATCTAACTTTATAGATATGACTGACATTGACTTTAAAATAATCCAATTTAATACTATTGCAATATAAATGTTGCTTCAATTGTGTGACTTCTATTTTTTTCTTCATAAAAATATTTGCATAAATGTTGCTGCTTTAAACTATTGAAATAAATGAAAGAAATTGCATAAATTAATCTGTTTAACTTAAGATTTATATAAAGAAATTCAGTTGCACTTGGTTTAATATATCATTCTTCCAGTAATCTAGTTCTATGAGATACAAAATAATCTTTTTAAATATATTTATATATTTTTTTTATATATTTATTTTTATTGTTAATCTGTACTTAATGCAAAATTATACCTTTGTTTCACTGATAAATGAAAAATTTAGGTACTGTGCATCATGTAAAAATTAGAAATTTGAAGAGTTCTCTAAAATTTTTTTAATAAAACCCGTAAAAACCCAGGTTTTTTCAAAAAAGCCTGAAAAAACCCGGGTTTTAGACTACTGGGCCCAGTGGGTTGGGCTTTTTCAAACCCTGCAATAAAGAGCAATCTCGTTGTTTGCACGCGCATACAGTTATCGTTTGGATTTCTTGTTGCCTTGTTGTTTGCTGATTTTTGATGCCTGTTTTGCACAAAAACAGATCAAGATACAATTTTTTTTTTTTTCAGGAGCGATGATACAGGAGTTAAACTCTATATCGGGCCATTTTCCACTGAAATCCGACTAACTGCTTTGTTTTTAAATAATGTGTTTTGAATTTTGAAAGTGTTTTATTTTATGATTTGTCGCAAAAATTTTAGGCATAGATTGGGGATACTTAAAAACCATCAAATCTGTAGCTGCAGTGGCGTTAATACGTAAGTATCCAAAATTTATACAAAAAAGAAATGGTCTAATAAAGATTAACTTTATTACACTAAAATAATTTGCAGAACACTCTTCCCATGATTTGCAAAATTCTTTTGATAATTCAGGGGCGATTGTGTTCAGGTTATATACCTCAATTCAGGTATTTTGTAAATTTATTGTACCAAAATTCCAGTTTTTATGATAGTTCAATTCTTAAAATAAAATATCAATTTCATAAGATTGCTAAACATAATTCAAGTTTATATATTATGTAATTTGGCCTTCCTGTTATAAATATGTTGTCTTTCCCCCTTGTTCCCATACAGAAACATTTTCTCGCTAAAATTTCAGGTATTTTTTCATGAGCCCCCTGATAATTAGAGTTCAAGGGAAATATTTAAATTTCGATAATCAAGAGAAATGTCTCACGGATTTTATTCCTCGAAGTTGCAGGATTTTGTGTCCAGTGTGCTTAATTATTATTATATAAAAAAACCTATTACAATTTCTCAATATAATCATCATTTTTTTTAAATAATAGATCTTTCCATGATTAAATTTAACATTTTTAAATTTGAAATACATACTAGAATTTCCTTATAGTTATTTAACCACGGAAAGTTTGTCATTAAATAGAGTGAATATTACTAATCAAAAATTATGTTGTAGATTTTGTGAATTTAAAAAAAAAATCACTCACTGTTTCATTCCAAAGCTTGCAGAGTCCAAAAGTGTCAACAGGTTTAGATTCCTCATAAACAAAGATCATGTTTTCAAATCAACAACAAAATGTTTTTTACCATCTGATATTTTTGTCTTTTTTTTCTCAAATTATTTTCATAAAGCATGGTTTTAATTATAGGTGCATTCAGGTCTGACTTTAAAGGGGGAGGAAGAAACAAGGTATTAAGACCTAAAGTATTGATAATTTGCAAATTATTCGGTGAAAATCTAACCTAGGGTGCCATGGCTATTAAAATTTTTCTTGAGTGCATATTTTCTCTCTCAATCATATGCAGAGATGATTACTTTGGTTTCCTATTCTAAAATTGTTTCGATCTATCTTTAATTTTTTTGTTGTGAAAAAAAAAAAAAAAAAAAAAAAAAAAAAAAACTTCTTGTGCTGCTTGTTTGTTGAGTGAGAATTATTCCCTTAATGAATTCTCAAAAATTAGTGCACTAGTCAGAATACATGTGTTCAATAAGAGAAAGAATATTTGAGCAGCTTAAGAATTTAGGCATGCAAAGTTTTCTTGAGACAATAGTGCACCGGCCAGCGGGCCAGTCTGAGCCTGCCCGTGACCTCCCTTTAGGATCTGCCATTACACTTACATATACAGTAGACTCCCTCAAATCCGCACATATTTTATGGATGTAAACAATGAAACATTCAGTTCAGATGTAGGTGCAAAATTTGACTTTTTTAGTTTTATATCAATTCCATATATTTTTTAATTTGTAATTTTTGTTAAGGTTATTGAATTCATGTTTTTTCATGAAGAAAGAATAATTTATTTCTGAAAAAATCAAGATATTGCTGATATCAATGGTAATCACAATCTTACCAAATATATTTATGTATTAATCAAGCTTTTTTAGTTATTAAGTCTGGCTAAACCTGAAATAAAGCTTCATTATTTTATGATCTTGATGTGAAATAGCAATGTATCTTTATGAAGCAAGTTTCATTGAATAATTTAGGAAAAACACATTTCATCTCTATAATGAATATTTAATTGACCATTATTACTAATTTGACCTTTGCTTTTAGTATTTTTATCATTTTAAAAACTATCTAATTTTTTATTATTTTAGTTTATAACTTATTTTAATATTTTACATATTGTAAGCATCCATTATACTGTTGATTTCATTATTAATTACATTCAAATTTCCTTTTAAAAAATGTAAACAAAGCAATGACCAGAAATCTGCAAAATTCTAAAATCTGCAAAAGCTCTGGTCCCAAGCTGTGCGGATTTAAAAGAGTCTACTGTATCCTTTTTTTGTACATTCACAATCATTTTACTTTTCTCATTTAACAATTACCATGAACATTTTTCTATTAACTATCTTTTCTTTTTTTTTTTATAGTATTTAGAAAAGTTTTAGTTTATTTTCTAATACAAAATTTTATGCCAAATAAATAAATACATTTTTTAATTATAGCTAATAAAGTTTTTGTTTTTGCAGTTATGGTAATGATAATAATAATAATCTTGGTGATGATAATAATATTTAATTAAATTCAGACCCAAACAGAGAGTAGTAGAGTGGTTAAACATTACCAGGGCCTGACTCGTCTAGCAGTCTTGGCTTCAGTTATAAAAACAAGCACAAATATTTGAAAATTCATTTTTATCAAGAAAGTTTTGGTATTGTGCCTCTGTTTTTATGACATGACTAATTTCAGACATGCAAACAGGAATTAATCAAATAGAAGGTTGAATAAAGTCACAAGAAGGTTTAGCATTTTTTTTTTCTTTCATATCTTAAGGGGCTACTTCAGTCAAATGAAAAGACCCATTCACTAATGCTAATCCTATAGAAGAAATTTATACAGATATCTCGGTTGCATTTCAATATTTTTAAATGATTTTTTGGCTTTGGATATCTGAGATTGATCTGTATGCATGACGTTAGTTACTTTTTTCATTTTGTTCACAGTTTTTTTTACACGGACGCTTTCATTTTTGGAACCGGTTTGGAAAGCGAAAGCAACCCCATAAAAAATATCTGCAACCAAAATCGAAAAACTAAAAAATGACCTCCATTCAGATCAATCTGAGTTATCCAATGCAAAAAGAATCATCTAAAAATATTGAAATGCAACCAAGATATTTTTATAAATTTCTCCCATAGGATTAGAATTAGCGAACGGGTCTTTTCATTTGTGTGAAGTAGCCTCTTAAACATTTTCATTTAGAGTTAATCAATGATTTCAATTAAAACTGAATTACATTTTCAATATTTTAAATTTTATTTAAAATCTTTTTAAATAGAGGTTAAAATCTTTTTAATTAGAAATAAAAGAAGGTTACAAATGCATCTTACATTATAAATGTATACATAATTGTATACAAATAATACTTTATAGTTTTTTTTAAATGGTAATGTCCAGCAAATTTATTACCTGTAATAAAGCCTGTTCATAACGGAATCCTGCTATAAACAAAAAACAACAAACATATGTATCATATGTATATACAGTAGACTTCCTCATATCCACAACTCTCTAAAATCCGCACATATTTTATGGATGTAAACAATGAAACTTTCAATTTGGATATTGGGAATTTGATTTTTTTTTTTTTAGTTATGTATCAATTCCATAGGTTTTTTATTTTGTAATTTTTGTTAATATGACTGAGTTCATGATTTTTCATGAAGGAAGAATAAATTTATTACAGAAAAAGTTCAAAATAGTGCTGATATTACTGGTAATCACAATCTTCTTACCAAATATATTTATGCATTAATGAAGATTTTTTTTGTTATTAAGCCTGGCTAAACTTGGTAATAATGATATATAATAATAATGGTTTAATAATGATAGAAAGTATTCTTAGGTTTCTCCGACCTTTCGAAGAAATAACAAAAATTATAAGTAACAAAAAATCTTTAATTTCAGAAGTAATACCTATTATTTCTACATTGAAACGTTACTTGGAAAAGTGATAATGTAGAATTTTTTGGAGTGGGAACATGAAAGAACCAAAAAGACTCGCAGAACGTTTTTCAGAAATTTATGATGATGAGTTTTATTTTCTAGCCTCTATTTTGGATCCCAGATTCAAAACAGCTTTTTTTAAAGATGGAGCAACTGCTAATAAATTTAAAAATGTATTTAAAAATAAAGTGCAATAAATAATAAATATATCCTCTCAAACTGAAATTACTGAGCCAAATTAATCACAAAATTTCAATAAAAATGATGCCCTGTCATAAACTGTGCATTCATCATTTTGGGAGTGCTTTGTTGAAATTGCTACAAGTGAAAAAACAGAAAGTGAAAATCCTTCTACTGAAAATGATATCATCACATTAGACATTAAAGCTTCAGATGAATTGGCTGCATACATAGTAATACCACTTATATCAAGGGAAGACAACCCGTTAATTTGGTTGAAAAAAAAAAAAAACATAATAAGTATCCAACGTTATCCAAGTTAGTTAAGAAATACTTATCTGCGCCTACCAGTAGTGTTTACAGTGAACATTTATTTCCCAAAGTAAAATGGATTTATGAACAAAAAAGAAACATTACAACCAGATAATGCCGTACAGCTTTTTTTTTGCTTCATATTTTGTCCATATTAAATTTCAATTACAAATAATTATAATGTATCATTTTATAAATTATCACTTATATAACTGAGGCATACTATTGAAATAAATAACATTAAATGGGCATTAGCCATCATGTACTTTTAGAGTAATACTTAACCTATTATTTTTCATAAATTATTCTAAAAATTCAGCCGAATATTTATAAGTATTCGGCCGAAACCGAATATTCGGTTTATATGCTGAATCACCGAATACCAAATCAATTATTCGGTATTCGGTCAATCCCTAAATAAAATGCCTTGGTTTGCCTTATTATTTTCTGTTTTTCTTCCTCTTTATTTTAATGAAATAATAAAAGATTTATATTTTAAATGAAATGAATGCAATATAAAAAAAAGCTAGATTATGGCAAGAACATTGTTTGTCAATATATAAACTGTGGCTAACTAATAAAAAATATAGTTTTTCACAAGGAACTATTCTAATATTAATAAAATACAGTAAAGTATGGTAAGAAGGAACTCCTAAGGATTTTTTAAAAGGTGTGTTTTATTAATTTTAGTATGTATAATGTTATGGTTATGATATTCTTTTTATTGGGACTGTAATATTCCTTCTTGATCATTAATGCAGGATTTTTTGAGACAGCAATATCATTACATCAGAAATTTCATAGCTTTGGTCAAAGAAATACTATATAATTATATTTGCTGAGTGAAATCTGTCAACATTTTTTAGTGTTTAAACTGTACCATCAAATTTATTTTAAGAAACATATCTACAGCACAGATTCAATTTGTTCAGGCTAATATTAAAAGAATGCTGAATTCTTCAGAATAGTGATAAATGCTATAGAGGGAATTCTAAAATGCTGGCATTTTATTAACTTATGAATATTAAAGTACGCATATGTCGAATTTCTCAATATCATTGGTCTTACTCTAGCATTTGGTTTACTTTCTAATTTAATAAATTCTAATTCAGAAATATAAAGAAGTAACAGAAATTTTAAATATAATATTGAGGAAAAAACAAAATAATTCATTAGAAAAGCAGAAATTAAAAAGGAAGTAAAATTCACAAATAAGTTGTGATAACATCTACAATGAATCCTTCATGCTTTTGTTAAAATAATAATAATAATAATAAAGCGTTCTGGTTCGGCATTACAGCCTAATATATTACAATACAATTTTATCTTTTAAAAAAGGAGCATTTTAGTTCGAATTACAGCCTAGTATATTAAAATACTATTTTATATAAATAATATTTATATATTAATAGATGAATATACAATAAACGTTAAAAGTGAAGCATTAAATAAATATGCAATTTTCCGCTCGCAATATGTCAATCAATCATTATATTTTTTGTAATTATAAATTTTCTTTACTCCAAAGTAAATAAGTTGAGTAATAAAACATTTTTTTTTTATTACAGCTGCTTATGAAACTTTTTTATCTACTATACATTTTTTAAATATTGATAATCATAATTTTTCACGTTGATTTAATTATTATTCTGAAATACATTATAGTATGTGATGTTTCATGTAACTTGTGATAATAATTTGTTGTTTACATCTATAATATGTCAACAAAAATATACGAGGTTGCCAGAAAATCGCCAAAAAAAACGCCAAATCTCCCGCTTCATTGGGGGTGATGACGTCAGTTTTGTAGAGAAACATGAAAATCACGTGACCGCTGCCATTCGATGAACTGCCCTATTACATGAGCAAAGCAGCAGATTTTGCTAGTATATGAATATTTATAATAGGATTTTTTATCATATTTATACACATATTTCAAAATAATGAATATCTAACTTTTTTTACTCCAGTGCAATACATACATATACAGGGTGGTCATAAAAAAACTTTGCCGGTATATGGAGCTCTAGCGGCCAGTCCGTTCAATCGATCGAGATGAAATTTCAGATATAGCTATTCAGAAGTATCAGCTCAAGATTCTGTGAACGGCAACAAAATGCTGCTCATGGTTACGGTTATAGTTACAGAAATTCGAAATTTTCCAATAGCAACACCCATTTTTTTACATCACAAAATGTTCAGTGCATGCAAAAATCCTAAAGAGCTTTGGAACCTTACATGTATAGCAAGAAACAGACACATTATGCATGCACAAAAAATGTTCTGCGAATAGCCCCCCCCTCCATAAAAAAACACGATTGGGCCGCAAGGAGTAAATTTGCATATGACACAGAGTCAGTACACTAATCTCTGATTACAACACGGATCAGAGAAAAGAAAAATTTTATTTTGATTACACATTTTCCACAGGGGTGCCACCATCACAGACAATTACATATTGCATGTCGGCGACTGTGGACAATACAGCCGAACATTAGATCGCATGAGGGATATTTGCAATCTCACATTTGATAGAATCATTCAAATCCGGCAAAGTTTGTGGTTTGCACATGTACACTCTAGATTTTAGATATTTCCAGAAACTGAAATCCATAGGGGTAAGGTCGAGGGATCGTGGAGGCCATTGACGTTACCAGTCAAGGTGAAATGTGCCTTGTCTGTTCATAATTTGCGAAGAGGCCGATCATTATCTCCATCACATTGGATAAGAAATTCATTAACAAAGTCTATATGTTGTTGATGGTCTCTCACTTCCAACATCTGGGCACTCTGGTACCGGTAATAAAACGTGCGGATTACAGAGAGCAGTAACTTTAAGACCATTGATTTTGGTATTTCAAATACATGAGATGCACTTTTTGTAGTTGGCTTGCGTTCTCTGGTCACTATGAGATGCACTTCCATAACAGTATCCTCAGGAACAGTTGGTCGTCTGAATCGCAGACTATCATAGCCAGTTTCTTCGAATTTCATTAGTAAATCACGAAGAACTTGTGAAATGCATAAGCCATGTATTTGGCGATGTTTTCGACGGTAAATGCGCCAGGTTTTCGCAGCATTCATTTCATTTCCATAATAGTTTTACCAACTCACCACGTACGAAGTCATTTTGTTGGCATCTGCAAGCTCCGACTGAAGAATTGCCTTCTCACCCTAATTTTTATCTGTTTTCTACGCTGACTATCTGGCAAACGACGTTTCGTGATTGGTATTTTGTGTCTGTAATAGTCAAATTTCCTTGGCCGTGTTTTTTTGGGGGCCGTTCGTAGAGCTGATTTTGTGCGAGCCTAAAGCATCTGTTTATTGCAATAATCATACTGTTCCAATGCTCTTTTGGGTTTTTGCATGCGCTGAGCATTTTGCGATGGAAAAAAATGGGTGTTGCTATTGGAAAATTTCGAGTTTCTGTAACTATAACCGTAACCGTGAGTGCCATTTTGTTACCATTCTCAGAATCTTGAGCTCATAACCCTGAATAGCTATATCTGAATTTTCACCTCAATAGGTTGAAAGGACTGGCCGCTAGAGCTCCATATATCAGCAAAGTTTTTTTATGACCACCCTGTATATACAAATTTAAGTAAAAAAAAACATTTTCTATTCATTAGGTATGTTTTCAGATGTTACAATGCAACAACAGCAAATTTTACAAGAAGATATAAATGATTTTGCTTACCAGTAAAATGACAGTGAAAGCAAATTTTTGCAAGAATATGTAAAAAATCTAAATCTGCTACATCAATAATAATGGAATCAGCTGCAGAAAGATCATTGCTGCTAAGTAAGTCAGTAAAAGTATCCCTATAAAAACATAATTGATTAAAACATGTCACAGAAACATTTAAAGAAAATCAGTAAATGCATTTTAAAGATAAAAATTCAAAGCAAGTCTGTGTGTGTGTGTGTGGGGGGGGGAAATCGGTGTATGTCAGGGAGTTTTATCATTTTATCATTATGCTCATACAAATAATATGTCTAGCGAGGATAACAGAAAACAGTGCAATCATCCTTGACAATAGTGCAATTGTCCTTGACAAAAAATCCTTTGAAAATCTGGCCATCATAATAAAACCTACAGACATTGGCTTAATCCTTCTAGAGAACAGGAATGAACAAGTTTCAAAGAGAGAATTTAGAAAACTATAAAACATAAAATACAAAGTAAAATTCTTTTACATATGATAGATGGCCATATTACAGAGCAAATGGTGATGTTAACTATGTGCTATTGATCATAATCAACAACATTATGTGTATTAAAAAATGTTCTATTCATATATTTTTTAAAGGGGTTCTGGTTCTATCTTGTATTTTACTATTCTAGACAATCTCTTTGATTTGAAATCATCATATTTCCAAAACTAGTATGTTAAGTGAGTAAAATTTTATAAATTTTATAAATACTTTACTACTATAGTTATCACCATGGGTTGAAGTGATGAGCATTTTGCATTTGTGATAAGTATGTGTAAAAAATGCAGATCCAGTCCTCATAACATAGAAATTGATTTTAGAGACACTTTATTCTAGAAGGAAAAGCATATATACAGGATAAGGTAGCTATTCTACTATGGATCTAAATTTTCAAAATAAGTTTTAAAAAAAAAAACACCTTGAAGACCTTTTTAGTATAAGACACTTTAAAATAATGAAATACAGATTGGTTTATGAGATTTTGGTGCATACATATGGCAATGAGAATTTCTGATCACAGTATAAAAATAATTTAAACACATTTCACCTAAAATTTCATCTGTACAAAATGGCTAGGCATGAACTTAAGGAAACATGTGTTAACTAATTTGCATTTTGAGGTGCTTTAATCATGCATAATATTTTACATGAAGTTATCCTATTCTGAAATAATGAAGCTCACATTCAGTTGATAAGTTATAGAAAACAAAATGATAAATATTGTTTTTTCAAAGTATATAATAAAATATTGTATAGAATTTTCACAACTCCTTTAGTTTTTTTTTTTTTTTTTTTTTTTTTAATTAGAGTTATTCCTGCTGCATTTTGTGTATAAAAGAACTAAATTTGAACTTCAAAATCAACTGGAAGTATCTACCATTTCAAGATTAAATATTATATAAATCATTCCCAGATTGAAGGAAAAGACAAATAGTATGGAAAAATGGCAATGAAATTCCAGCTTTTTCATTTGTTTACTTATTTACTTTTAATTCAGATTCTCTAAAATTAAATTTTAAATATTATTTATATGTATAAAGTTATATTAAATATATTTTTATATTTTAGCACAATTCCCCTGTAATTTCTGTTCCTCAGAGAAAAAAAGTGATATTTTAAACTTTTCAATGATTCAAATTCAGCTATTTTGAGAGTACATTTCATAAGAAATATCAAACCTATAATTGCATAAATATATACATGTATTATCTTATATAATCACTTTTAGAAATACCCAATTTTTTCCCCACTGAAAAACAAAAATCTAATTGAGATAACCTAAAATAATTTAAAACTACAACATAAAAAAATATTATTAAATTGTTTATTTACTTCTAAATAATTTAAACCAGTAAAAACAACTTAAAATTTTTTTTAATGTTGTATCAAAAACTTCACTAAATTTTTAATGTTAAATAATATAAATTTTCTAACTCAGTAAATTTACCTTTTACATGGACTCTATTCATTATTTTTCTTAAAAAGACTTATAAACAAAGGTAAATGCATTCAACTCAAGGTAAATCCTTTAAATTTAAAAATTAATAGAGCATATAAACGAATTTTTAATAAGTATACTCATATCTTGGATAGATGATTACAGTACTTTTCAAAGTCACACAATTCTAATTCATTTGATGCAATATTATACATTCTAAACCAGTGGTATATTAGTAGTGTGGAGAAATTCTATGAAAAACAATATAAAATATGTGTAATACTTTTTAAAAATCTTAATATAGACTTTTAAATTTAGTTTGCATTTTAAGAAGCAAACAAAAAGTTTTATTTAAATACCTTTCATACATAGCACCAATCATATAAGAAGATGCAGATAAATTCAACTTAAAATCTAGTTTCTCATGAGTTGATGATGATTCAACCTATAGAGGAAAGAAACAAGTACTAAATATTTCTTTTGAAAAATTTTCTCCCAGTAATAATATATAAAATTCAGCTACAATATTTTTCTTATGGAAACACATTATAATGTAATACAAACTCTTGCAAAATAATTAAAATTTAACATACCACCATTATATAAGTAAGAGTCCCTCTTAATGTTTGAGATAAAGTAATATCTTTAACTGACAAAATAATCTGTATTTCATTATTAGTTGATGGCAAAAGTTGAAAAGGTATTTTTACAAAAGAGTAGTCTTCACTATCACCATCCTAAAAGAGTAAATATATTAAGTATTTTATGAGCAGATTGAACTACATAAAACATAATTGATACACAGTGTTTCTCACAGAATTACCAAATACAGTAGAGCAACAATTATCTCAACTGCTGTTAAGTTTTGATTTTAGGCATACATATTTTTGTAGAAAATTCCTAGTTTGCAAAGGATTTACTGATTCTTTGTGACATAGCTCCCAAATCAGAATAACCAAAAGAGAGATTTAGGAACAATAAATGCACTATTTCAGAGCAGTTCTTATTTTGCAGACTTTTCTTCTTATCAAGGCAAAATTCTCATCTCAACTTGTAAAAATGAACTCTAATATAAAGTCACACTAAATGTGAAAGATGTTATAACAATGGTTGGTTGCTAACCCTTAATCTCTGTCGCTCAATAGTTGGATCTTTTGACAACATTCCTGATAAAACATTCTAGTGGCAGTCCTAAATGATGTCGCACATTTTTTTTCCAATATTTTTATCCACCTCTCTCCCTTTGTCACAAAGTGTCACACTTCACCTTACCCCTTCCTCCCTCTTGTTACATGTCACATAAACATATACTTGCAGTTCAGACACAAAGCACTACATTATAGATTTATTAACTATATGTTTATAGATTTTTTTAACTATGTGTTTTAATGACAGTCGTGAGTATAGCAATAAAATGATGTGATTCATGTATTTATTTTGTATGAAATAAGATTATGATTTTTTTAAAAATCATAATTAATATACAGTAATAATAGAGTATAAATATGAAAGTGCAATTAAAAACAGTATTTTGGATTTTGAAATGGAATTTAAGATATTTAGTTTTAAAACGTATCTTTACTTTATGAGCACAAAATACTTAAATTTTAAAATAACTTCAAAATTTAATCTGCTGACTTTTAATACTTTTATTTTAACCAAAATGTGTGATGTCACATTTCTTCTTACCCCCTCTAAACCCCTTGTCACAAACTGTAACAATTTCACAACCCCCCCCCCTTTCCAAGCATGACATCATTTGTGGATGGCCCCTAGGACTATTTGATGTATGGCTGTCTGTCCTAAACATGGAAAAAATATAAAAGAAAGTTTAGTATACATGAGTACTTCTGTTTCAAAACTTGCTTTATCCAAAATTTAAAAAATCTTGTTTTTTTATATAAATCTATTCTATTGTAGACATACATAACCCCCTGATTGCCCAGCCAAAGGGTAATATTGTGATGTTGTTTTCTCTGTAACTTATTAAAAATATATATAAAAAAAAGATGTTTTTTCCAACCTGATACAAAATATGTTATTAGTATCAGTGTATAATCTTTGATAGCATCAATCCTAACTTAATTTTTCCGAACTGGGTTTTATTTGGGGAATTATACTAATTTAAATATTGCTTATGTTGCAGTGAAACCTGCAGCTTAGTGTGTGAAAAAAATCAGCCGGCGGCAGTCAGGAGGTTGAAAAAAGGAAAAAACTAGTTTTATTGTATATTTCTGGCATTTTAAAATCTTTGTTCACAGTGAAAAACTAATGAACCCTTCGATAGAGCTCTTTAGTGATTGCACAAAATTTGATTTTTTGGATAAGGGGATTTTTGAAATTCAAGTTTTCATATATGCACTCATATAATTTAAATTTTAAGAAACAGTGAAATTATTCAAATTTTTGATTATCTGATCAGCTTTTAGTCCCAAGCAGTTGGAATAATTAAGTGCTCTACTGTAATTAAAAATCCTTAAAAGGATTTATTTTGATTTCTATCACAATAATAAATAATTCAAAAAAAATTTCAGAATTAAAATGAGATTTAATCCATATTTATTTACTTATTTATTTTAAGGTAGAAAATAATATCACAATAGTTACTAAATACTATCAACTATTTAAATATTTGTTTTAAATGCAGAAATGAAATAAAATTATTTAAAAGTCTTATTTATTTCTAAAAAGAAAAAAATTCTACCAAAATGGAAAAAAGGTGAATTGTTAAATGATTAAATAGACTTGTCTTTGACACAATTAAACACTATCCACCACATTATAGAATTCAAAATCTGAAAATTTCGCAGACCAGTAAAACTGCCATCAAGACTAAATTATTAGGAACATAATTCCAAGGCTAATTATTACAAAGCATTAAAAAACAGAGCTTAAACAATTGTTTAAAAGAAATATTTATTAAAGTTTTGAAAAAGTAATGCTACTTATTCCAAAGTGGAATAAAAGGAAGGAAGTGCATTTGCAAAAGATCAAAGTAAAATTTCTTTTTATTTTTTGTAAGGGAAAAGAGTAAATAAGGACCTTTTTTATCCTTCATCCAGATAATGAAATTTTGAATAGATTTTGGGGAGAAACAAAATCTGACAAAATTGACGGCGCGACTGAGTTTTAACCCACTTCTTGGCGCGTTTTCAAAAAATCGCCATTTTGGTGTGTTTTTGCGTTTTATCTCCCGGATGTGATTACCGGGAGATACCACGCAAAAGCGCACAATTTAAAACGGCGATAATGAAAATACAATAGAAATACACATTTTTAAAAATAGAAAATGATACAATTTTAAAGAAAATGACTGAAAATACAAAAGAAATACACATTTTAAAATATTGAAAATCAAAAAATTCTAAATACGGCATATTAAAAAATAATCTTACTTACCAGAAAATGGAGAAAAGCATTAAGATGGGAGGGTTGTAGACTATGTTCTTATTTGTCAGGGGGGCTCTGCCCCCCTGAACCCCCCCGTTTCTTTTTTTCAATCGGTTTTTGCCAGCTTCGCGGGTTGCTTTCATATCAACCTGAACATACTTTTGCTCACATCTACCAAACCATTCACGCGTTATCTTTAAAATTTTACACAGACTTAAATGCGAACGTTCAAACCACGAACCCCTCCTTATACTCCTACACACATCATGCGGATTCATACTCGATGCCGACTGATCTCGACATCGCCATTCAAAACCATCAGTTAATTTATCACACGCAGTCAATTTCATATCTTTCCCACACCTTGGACATTCATACCTGGAAGCAATCAAACCTTCTTTCATATACCAGTCTATTACAGCTCTTTTACCCATTACAGGTAAAAGAGTAAAAAAGCCACTCGTATATTCTCCCTCTTCATTCATACATTCATTCAAATTCTTACGGAAATCAACAACAGCCATAGCAGGTAAGTAGTCTAACCAGAGGAATATAAATGAAAAAAAATCCAAAATAATTTACTCACTCGATGATGACTCTTTGAAATCCAACAGACTAATGAAATGAAACGCATTAAAAATTCAAATTTCACAAAGCGCGATACCTAAATTTAAAAGTTCTCTTCTCTGGTCCAATAAGACAGCTGGAAAAAAAATGAACGAACAGAGCATGCGCCGCAATCTCGGAGAAAATCCTCCTCTAGGGCCAAGGGTTGCTAGGAGAAGCGACGCCTGAAAGTGATAGAAAGCAAGGCTTGGCGCAGTCATCGCGTGTCAGAAAAAACGCCGCCAGAAGTGGGTTAAAACTCAGATCACCCAAATTGACAAATAAAAAAAAAAAAAAATGACTGGACACTGCACATTGCAATCTAGTTCAACATGTGCCAGCAAAAGAGTTAATGCTATGCCTAGTTTTTGATACTATAACACTTTTTTAACTGAACTACTTTTACAGTTTTCAACATTAAATATGATTAAAATAGTAAAGATAATAAAAATAAGAAAGGATATTTTTTTTACTTTGTTTTAAACATATGAATGATCTTCATATATAGTTATGGATATTTTTTTTCTTCTGTGAAAAAAAAAAAAGTTTTATAAGTTCTAAGCAGTAGATGTTAACACAGATCTAGGATTAACAAAAGGTTTTTAACAAAGTTATCTGAGTTAGGTTTGACAATCAAAGACTGCTTTGCAGAGCTATGATAATGGAACAAATATGAGTGGTTGTTGGAAGGGTCATTCACTAGAATAAATCTAAATCTAAAAGCTTTAGTTGTTCCATGCAGATTTCACAGCTGAAATTTAGAGAAAGATATGGCTTGATCTTCTATTATTACAAAATCGTTCATCAGAATTATTCAACAGATACGTTCTTTTTCCTGCTTCTACTCAAAAATGGTACATATTTAAAAACCATATACAAAAGTTAATGGTTAAATCACTGTTTGATATGAGATGGGAATGTCGAGTTTGAGGCATTAAGGCTATTCACTGTCAAATTGATGATGCACTAGTAGAAGTTTTTGAAACATCAAGTGTCATGAAAAATGGGATAGAAACAGGCAAAAGAAATGCAAAGCTTACAACATTGTACATCTGGAATGATATTTTGACACAATTGATGAATGCTGGAAGAATGGTTGATCAACTTGCATAATCACTTTGCAGAAAAAGCATTAAAAACAATTTTGTTATGAAGCTGATTATGAATAAATGCATGAACCAGAATAGAAATTACAAATAGAGTTTTTAAATGACCACTTGGTTCAAGTCACAATATCAACAAAGGTGCATTTTTATCAGGTGAGAACATTTAATTCAACATTTCATTTTATTTTCAACCTAACATAACATAAGTTCATAATATTCCTGATACTGATTTATTAAAACAAGTGTAATGACCTGCATATTTTAATAGACGACATAAATTCATTAGAAAATTTTCTATAAATTTCCACCATAAATTCTAATTTACAGAATTAAAAAGTTTATGTCGTACAATTCTAAGTGATGGAAATTCTCTATGAGAAATCTTGAAATATTTGTCCGACCATAGATTTTACAAAGTTATGCAGAATATTGTCATTGTTTTAAGATTTTTACTCACTATTCCTGTAACCACTGATTCAGCAGAACACTCTTTTTTAAATTTGAAACCTGTAATGATTTATCTAAGATCAAATATACTGGATGAACCTCCCACTGTTCTCACTCTTATTTCAAATGAAAATTATTTCGGCAATTCAATAAAATTTTCAGAACTAATAGACAACTTTGTGCTAAAAAAACAAGAAAAATTGTTTTATGATACATAAATAACTGATTTAGTATATTCCACTAGTTTTGTTAATAAAATATGTTTTCTGAATTCTGTTGTTAGTTACTTTACTTCAATTTTGGCTACTCGGAAGGAAAATTAAGTCCAGTTTATTGATGCTCTCATTGGTAAATACCAGTGCGAGAATCTCACAAAAAGAAAAAGCTATGTTTATATAATAATTAAATGTATTTTTGAATATTTTTGTAGCTTGTGTCTTGTTACATTCTGCTTGCACACATTGGAATTACCAATTCTAGTTTTCGTTGGTAATGTATCCTTCATACGAAAGCTTAGTCTTTTTGTAGGATAGGATAGCCAATAGCACAGAGGTCATGCAATTTCCATACCGATATACACCCTTATATTAAGTGGGTCATGATTTTTTAGCACTTTCCAACAAAGTTGAAAAATGCTTATGCAGTCGGCTTGTCTGGCCATCTCTAACTCTTGTAAATATACTTGGATCGTCATGAAATTTTTGGACGTTAATAATGTTTACCTGAGCCCAAACCCTATTGAAAATGAAGTTTCTGCCATGATTAGTTTATTTACAGGGACAGTCAAAAGTTTTCCATTACATTACGGTCTAAGGGGAAAAATCGTTTCAAATAAATTTTAAAGGTGTTACACCCTGTCAGACATCTTCAAATTCATATGCATCTCTGAAATGAACTAAGATATGCATTTGATAAAGTATGCAGCAAAAAGAATAGTTATTATTCATTTACAGGGCCACACAAAATAATTCCAATACATAATAATAAAGGGGGGGAATTGTTTGCAACATGGTTTAATTATGGTAAACGATTTCATATATAATAAAATTGATATACATTGCTGAGGAATAATATGAGTTATTTCATGCATAATACGTAGTGCATAGCATTTATAGGGACACACAAAAGATTTCAAATTGCATATTCTATCCGAAGTCCTGAATATTATGAAAGATGCCCATTAGATGGATGAAATGCATTTTTTTTAAATTATGATATATGCTTTTAAGTTTCACTAGCTGTATGCATATTACATGACTTATATAAATGCTAATTTTTACACAATTTAGGTATACAGGGTAACACAAAAGATCTCAGAAAGGTTTCTGAATATGAGCATAATTTACTTAAAGGTGGTTTTTAAATATATTATGCCTTTTTATGTTGCACTGCATTTAGTTTAAATATTTGTAGAATATAGATAAAATGATATACAGGGTCACTCAAAGAATTGGATACATGGTCACCTTTGGATGATAATTTCTGGAAATTTGATTTAAGTACTTTAAAGAGATTTTTTTTTAAACTAAACTTTAGCAAAATACTTTCATGTATTAAAAGGTACTATGTATTTTACAGGGCTAAACAAAAGTATTCAAGTATGTTTCCACCTATTAGTATAAATTAATGAATGGAAAATTTTAAACAGTTGGGCGTTTTTTTGCTAAACTAAATTTTACCATTATATAGTCTATATATTAACCGCCGGATCAAATACAGAGCTTTTCAAAAGTATTGGAATACGTATTTGGATTTGGAATAATAAAACATATTTCCCTGGATAACGAAGTTTTGCTAAAGATTTTAAGAAGTGTTGGAAAGTGCTTCATAATCTATGCTTAATGCATGATTTTTCTTACTTGTTTTTCACTTAAAGATGGTTTGTGTATCAATAAAGGTGGGGAACCACAAAACTATATTATCCTACCAATATTAAGTGGTAGTAAACATTTATTCTGTACAGCTGGTTAAATTTTGGTAAAAGCATAACCTTCCATTAATCTGATTTTTTTGTTTATTTCTTTTAAGAAGTGGAAGAAGTTGATTGTGCCTATTCTAATGACAATATAAAAAATTTATTTCAAATTAACAATTTTATTAACCATTAATTAATATTTTAAAAATATTTTAATCCAAAATACACCTTTAGTTCAGGCTTTTATAACATGACATTAAAAAAAAAGAAAATTTCACCAATTTTGAATAAATAATTATAATTCAAAATTGATGAAAAATTCCGATTTCTGTGTTTTTTTAGCATGAAAAACTAAAATGTGTGATAGAATTGTGGATACTTATTAAAATTATGGTTGCTGACTAGATGATTGATTATGACAAATTAATCCACAATCAAACCACTCCAATTGTAAAAAAAATTACCTCTTTATATGATTAGTTCTTTTTTTATTTTTCTTTCTTTCATTCTTATATTCATATATATATATATATGAATATGAATACATTATATTCTTATATATATATATATATATATATATATATGAAGAACCAGTCTTGGCATACGTTCGTGGGATTACCGTCGTCATCCGAGGAGAGGGAGCTCATCGATGCACCACGTGGCCGGGGAGAGATTCGGGACTTCGGGCGATGGAGCTCATTGATCCGTCGCATCAAACGGCACGTGGCCGGGGAGAGGTATTACGATCTATTGTCGATATGAGAGCTGCTATTTTGTTGAAATTACAATGTATAGTTAGGAGACAATAGCAACACAATATTTTTACTTGAGGCCTGGTTTATTAATCCTTTTTGTCAGATCTTTTTGGTGAAACCAGGTCCCAGTAACTTGACATTTTAATTTTTAAAAGTTTGTTTCTTTGGACTGCATTTTATCAGGCAGGTGTTAAGGTCAAAAAATCACTTGTTTTAGGGGCTCCCGCTATTTAAAGGACGTTAATTCGCATTTTTCTGCCAGGTCGCGACCCTATAATCTTAGGTGGTAATCTAATTTAATTGGTTAAGAAATATATGGGCACTCTGACGTCGTTTAGGCGCAGTTTTCCAGGGCTGCATGCTGATCCCACAAATTAAGAATTGTGTTCACCTAAGCTTTTTTAATCTTAAAGAACAATTATGGTTAAAAGAAGGGACATTTAACTTTTAGATTAAAGTTAAAAATATTAATTGGGAACTTTAAGTTTTTGAATTTTAATTTTAAGTTTAAATTTTAAAAAGGCTTTAATTTTTATCCTTATATATATATATATGTAAGGAACCCGAGTCTTGGCCTACGTTCGTGGGAGTTCCGTCATCATTCGAGGAGAGGGATGTAGTCGTGGAGAGATGCGTGCCTTCAGGGGATGAGGCTCAGAGATCCGTCGCGTCCAGCGTGGAAGTGCCGGGGAGAGAACTTTGGCGATCACGCCGCATCAATCGTCCGAATGGCCGGGGCGTTCTACAGTCAATGCGGCGTTATTTTGTGGAATCATGAGGTGTGATGGAGAAAGAAATAACTACACAACATTTTCACTTGGGGCCTGGTTTATTAATCCTTTTTGGCAGATCTTTGGGAGAAACCAGGTCCCTGTGACTTGACGCTTTCCTTTTAAAACTTCGTTTCTTTGGCCAGCATTTTATTAGGCAAGTGTTAGGTCAAAAAAGCCGCTTGTTTTAGGCGCTCCCGCTATTTAAAGGCCGTTAATTCGCATTATTTCTACCAGGTCGCGATACTAACTAATGGGTGTTACTCTAATTTTAATTGGTTAAGAAATATCTGGGCAATATGACGTTGTTAGGCGCGGTTTTCCAGGGCTTCATTGCTGATCCTACAAATTACGAATTGCGTTTACGTCAGCTTTTTTAATCTTAAAGAACATCCAAAAATGATCTCTGAAAGTAATAAATGTTAGGTTGGGAAAGAACATTAACAGGGGCAAAATAGCTTTAAGTATTAGAATTAAGGTTAAAAGAAGGGGCATTTAAATTTTAGATTAAAGTTAAAAATATTAATTGGGAACTTTAAGTTTTTGAATTTTAATTTTAAATTTAAAAAGGCTTTAGGTTTTATCCTTTCATATCCCCCCCCCCCACACACTAAAACAAGAGCCACAGATCTTTCTTGCAAGGTCTGTGGGTCTCAGCTCCCCTAAATATTTTACCTGGGTTTGGGTTTCTTCCTTATTATTAAGTTTTTTTTTTTTTTTTTCCTTCAGTTTTACAACGTCAAGCCAGCTGGACCTAGTTTCTACATTATTTACAGGTTACATGAAAAAGGTTATATGAAAACATTATTCTTTACATAAAAAACACTATATTACAACAAAAGATTTGTCAATATTTTGGCATTGAATAACATGAACACTAATGCTAATACTACTGATAATATTACTGATAATGTTACAGATAATGGTACTGATAATGTGACGGATAATGTTACAGATAATGCTACGAATAATGTTATGGATAATGCTATGAATAATGCTACGGATAATGGTACTGACACTGTGATGGATAATGCTGTGGAAATGCTGCAGCATTTAAGGGACATTCTCGAGAAGGACAACAAAAAAGAAACATTAACCAAAATCAAAATATAAACACTTAAAATAATGAAACACATATTGACTAAAAAACATAACATTTAAAAAATAAACTTTTTTTTTTTTTTTTTCACTAAACAGTTTTCTAAATGTCTGTGATGTTTCCTTTGGTTGAAAGTTTTTATGAAGGAGAGTCCTTTGGAAACATTCTTTATGTAAAATTGAAACACTATATAATATAATAAAAATTCAAAAATAAAATACCAAAACACACAAGTTATTGACATTAAACATGGGTAAAAATAGCAAAATACTCAAAAAATATGATATTCAATATTATCAGCAAAATACAATTGTATAATAAATGCACATTTTTTTTTTTTTTCTGAAAATACTGTATGTTGACACTGAAATATCACCAAAAGTAATTACAACACAACACAATTTTAACACTATATAATATAATCACTATATAATAAAACACTATATAACATAATACTAATTATAATACTATAAAACTTTATTTTTCCAACTTAATTCTTAGGTTGCACCTTTTATAACTATGTACAGTATCCAGCTTTAGGCTTAATTCGAGGCTAACTCCAAAATACAAAAATGTCAGACCTCTGAAAACTATAGCTACTAAGTAAAAATATAAACTTGCTATAATTTTCACCATGCCCAGTGTTAGTGGGAGATGGATTTTAATACTTTGTGGTGAAAGATCATCCCAAAAAAAACGTGCCACTTGCACTATAGAAAAGGAAAGTGGGAAACTGACATTCACCTACAAAGGGCAAGCGGAGCAGTTTTGCCAGATTCTCCGTTCAACCTGGAAAGAGAATCTGGGAAAACAGTCCAGCTAAAGACGGGTGGTCAAGGAGCGGAGGACCCTTACTGACGTAACACATTTCATCATATACTAATAACATTTAAAAAAAATTAACAGTGCTTTTAAACTGTAACTTTCATCCTTTACCGCTGGGGGTTGAGGGTTAAACATCCAGCTGGGTCCTCTTCCAAATACTAATGATAGAGGGACGATAGAATAGCAAAAATAAAAAATTGAAAGATGAAAGAGATAGATGGGGTTTTATTCATGGTTGAGTTTGAGATTTTGAGGAGAATGGTAGTATCTTAACTTGGATGAATGGACAATTTCAGAATTTCTCTTAAAATGTGGGCTGGGTTTATCAATTTCAAACGTGACTTCAGAAAGTTGTTTCAGAATGGTGTATGGTCCAGAATATGGGGAAGTTAATTTACGGGTATTAGGATAATGAAATTCTTCATACATTACAAGGTCACCAACTTTAAACTTTACAGGAAGGAAACGAGCATCATAGCGGACTTTATTTTTCTTATGGTAAGCAATTGTTCTTTCTTTAGCCAATTTTCTAGCTTCATCAACTGGAGGATAATAACTATTATTTGGCAAAGGAGGATCATATGGCAATTTTCCTAACAATAAATAACTAGGGGTAAATTGAGTTACAGAATGAGGAGTATTGTTATAGTCAACTAAGACTTCATCTAACAATTTAGTCCAGGGTACTTTCTTAGAAGAAGAATTAACTTTACACTTTAATCTGGTTACAGTAGTCTGATTTAGGCGTTCAATTTTTCCGTTCGTTTCGGGGTGGTGACTACTTGTCAATCTGTGTTTAACATTGTAAGTACGAAGAAATCTCTTAAATCTGGAAGCAGTAAATGCTCCATTTCTGTCAGTTAACAATTTTTCTGGTACTTGTAGTTGAAATAATTGTTTCAAAATGTTTGTAAAAGTTTCAGTAGTTACACTTTTTGAAGGAAAGCCCCACACATAGCGAGTTGCATGGTCAACCACCAAATGCAAATATTTTTTCGTAGAATTGTAGTAATTAAATCCGCCAACAGAGTCCAATGCCAAGCATTCAAAAGGTATATCTGTTGGGGGCATCAATTGTAACATGCCAAATCTTTTTTGTTTACATTTTTTGTTTATTTGACATGTATGACAATGTTTTACAAAATTTTCAATGTCCTGATTGATATTAGGCCAATAATACTGTGGGGAAATTAAATTTATCATTTTATAAATACCAGGGTGGCCAAATTGTGTGTGGGTTTTTTCTAAGAGGGGTAACCATAAACACATGGGGACAACAATCTTATACAAACTTTTCTTTTTAATTACAACAACATCATTTACTTCAGTGTATTTTTTACCATCTGCTGTTACATTTTCCTTTTTCTGGCTGTCTCTTACTTCATTCAAGTCAAGGAGATGTATAACATGGTGTACATTTTCTGAAACAGGTTGTCTTGATAGCATATCAGCTTCAACATTAGTGGAGCCCTTTTGGTATTTGATTTCATAGTCAAACATACTAAGTTTGAGAGACCAGCGGAAAAGACGTCCTCTTAAATTTTTAACATTTTTGAGCCAGGTAAGTGCCGCATGGTCCGTATGGATGACAAATTTTTGACCATGTAAATAATGATAAAATTTATCCAAGGCATCCACAATTGCCAAACATTCTAATTCCGTTATTGCATAATTTTTTTCATAATCTCGAAGATTTCTAGAGTGATATGCTATTGGGTGTAATTTTCCCTTTTCATCTACCTGTTTCACAACACACCCTACTCCAAGACTTGAGGCATCTACAAACAGTTCACAAGGCACTTTGGGATCAAACAATCTTAAAATAGGTTTTTCAATCAAAGCCTGTTTTAGTTTCTCAAAAGAATATTGACAATTTTGGTCCCATACATAGGGGACATTTTTCTTTAACAATTGGTTGAGAGGATATCTAATTTCGGCATACTTAGGAATAAATTTATTATAGACATTAATAGATCCCAAAAAGCGTTGCAACTCTTTTACATTGGTAGGTGGTTTTAATTTCTTAATAACTTCTACATTTGGATTGTCAGGGGTAATACATCCATTAGAAACTTCATAACCAAGGAAATTAATTGTGGATTTAACAAAATTACACTTTGATAACTTTAATTTGAGGTTTTCTTGGACACAAATATTAAATAATGTCTCTAAATGCATCAAATGTTCTTCCTCATTTTGAGAAAATACAATAACATCATCAAAATAACTACAGGCAAAATTAATTTTGTACTTATGAAAGATTCTTCGGAGTGTGCGGTTGAATATCCCAGGTGCGTTTTTTAATCCGAAAGGTAATCGCAACCATTCAAATAAACCGAAAGTGGTCGCAAATGCCAATTTTTCGGTGTCTCGAGGGTGGATAGGTATATGCCAATATCCACTGGCCAAATCGAGAGTGGAAAAAACCTTAGCTTGTGCTAATTTATCCAAAAGGGTATCAATTCGGGGTAGGGGTTCTGCGTCTGTCTTGGTAATAGCGTTTAATTTTCTGAAATCTACACATAAACGAGTTTTCTTCCCTTCTTCGCGCTTGTAAACTAAAGTGACAGGCGACGAATAAGGGGAACAACTCTCTTTAATGATTCCTGCCTGTAACAAATTTTGGACTTGGTTTCGGATTTCTTCCTCTTCTTTGGGTGATGTACGGTAAGCCCTAAGTGAAACGGGAAGGTCAGAGGTTAAATGGATTCTTTGGGGTTCTATATTTACACAGCCTACATCGTATTTATCTTTTGCAAAAATACAGTCATATTTGGCGAGAAGAGCAGGTAGTTGTTCTTTAGCCAACTGAACTTTGGGCCCATGGTCAGAGGTTTCAAACAACTCCGGCTCAAAATTTTCTTCAAATATCTCTGCATTTTGGATCTCTGCTTTTAGCGGGTGGATATATGGTTCTGACAAATGCAAAGTATGGTGGGATGATTTTTTTGAAATATTACGCATAAGTGATATTTTTGTGTTATTTTGATGGATTTGCATTTTAGAGCAATCAATATTTAATCTAAACAATTCACAATGTGGTAGCCCAATTAAAACATATGGTAAAGAGTTATGAATTATAAACAGTTCAATGGTTTGAGTTATTTGTCCTAATTGCAAACTGACAAGGCATTTTTCTTTCAAAGCTAGAACACCCTGAGTTTGTGCGACTGAAATACTCTTTTGAACTTTAGATACTTTTAGATTAAATTTATGGGCTAAATGATATGGCATTACACTGATAGAACTACCTGTATCTATCAAACATGGTAATGAGTTTTCACTTTTCACATGAGTAGCTGTTTGACAATTGTTCATTTTTTGTTTGGATCCATTATGTGTTTTGATATACCCGGGTATTATTAATTGTCATTGGCTCTCTTCTGTATTTTGTTGAAACTCATTATCAGTCTGATCTAGATTATGGGTTGAAACACTTGGATTTGGTGCTAGGGCAGTAACATTCAGCGTTTGTTTACGAAAAGGGCAATCTCACACCCAATGATAAGCATTCGAAATGCCCACATTTAAACAAACTCGGCACGGCGTTGGTGGCAACGTGGCCTGATAATGTAGGTTTGGGCGTTGTTGATCGGTCTGCATAGATCTTGAGGGAGTTGGTTGCATCGGTCTGAATGTATTTCTTTGTGGGTTTGGGTTAAAATGTCGAAATTGAGGTGATTGGTTTGGGACACGATAATTCCATGGTCTGTAGGAATTTTGTCCATGGTCAATGTGGGATTTAAAAGGTTTCCATTGTCGATATTGAGGGGGATGCTGAGGGTTGGGCTCAGTCTTCCTGTCTGTTTTATCTTTCTGCTCTAACTGCAATTTACTTAATTTAAATACTAATTCTCTCCATTCATTGACATCAGCAGGCGCATTTGTCACTACCAACTGTTTCATCTCTACTGGCAGTCCATCAGTAAGACCGTCCAAAATGAAACGCTGATCTAAACCTAAAGTGCGTCCTACTTTAGTTTTTTGGTGGTAATATTCATTTAAGTCACCTCCAAATTTAAATTTGATCTGGGAGAAATCTGTCAATGATAGTGTATCAGGAGTAGTGTAATGTTCAGTGAACAATAACACTAACTCTGACCAATGGAGGACATGAAGACAGTTGTTAATATATAAGGTAAGCGCGGTATCTTTTAGATACTTTTGGATGTTGCGGATTTTCCACAAATCATCCTTGTGTTCCTCTACACAAACTGACTCAAAGTATCGCAGCCAAGGAATCCATAACATCTTCGAGTCCGGAGAGAATGGCACAATTTCGGGATCTTTTCGACATGTGCCTTCACTATTACCTGAGGACTGAGAATTTGCTGCATTAATTTCCTTTCCCGGAGTCTCGGGAACCACATCATCATTTTTTGGGGGGTCGCCTACTTTCTCTGATGGTGGGGTAGTACTCATGATGTTTACAACCAAAATCTCACAAAATCATAATATATTCCAACATAGTAACACATAACAATAACATTAAATAATTCCAAATATAATAGTAAAATAATAGTAACCTGATACTTAAATCATTTTTTATAACTCAAATTATGAATCTTAATTTAAAAGATAATTTTTATTTATCTTTTTCAACTTGAAAGGAGCAGAACTAAACAAATGCAAAACGAACTTTACAGCAAAAATTTAAAATTTAAAAAATGTATTTTATCATGTTCATTCTTAGTTCACTCTTCTTTTTCTATGGTTAAAATCTTAACTACATACTAAAAATAACTTTTAAAATAACACAAAGTACAAAACAAAAAAAAAATCAACTTTACTTTTTTTTTTTTTTTTTTTTTTTTTTTTCAATAAAATGCCTGAATTTGCTCCTTCTAACTTTTCATATTAAATAAAACATCTTACCTTGAACAATAATCCGCGATTGATAGAAAAAAAATGGAGTGGGAAAAAAACAAATAAAAATACATGCGCACATTCTGTCCTTTCTTTTTTGTCTCTTTAAATGTTCAAACTATCCGAGTTTGATCCAAGATACTTCTCCTTTCCCTTTCAAACAAAATCTCTGCACAGCTGATCGCGGAGCACGGCGCACTGACAGGGGTTGCAGAACGAAAGTCATGTCACACCAAACAACCGTAGTTATCGCGTCTTGGCGAAAGATCATGTCGTATTCCGGCACTAGTCTTCATACTGAGAGGACATCTGGTACCGCTTGTATCCGCCGATCACGTTCCTGGAAGCAGAGCGATTTCTCATCCAGGTTTCGTTTCGCTTGTCAGGTTTTTATCCTCACCGACTCTTTGTAAGGAACCCGAGTTTTGGCCTACGTTCGTGGGAGTTCCGTCATCATTCGAGGAGAGGGATGTAGTCGTGGAGAGATGCGTGCCTTCAGGGGATGAGGCTCAGAGATCCGTCGCGTCCAGCGTGGAAGTGCCGGGGAGAGAACTTTGGCGATCACGACGAATCAATCGTCCGAATGGCTGGGGCGTTCTACAGTCAATGCGGCGTTATTTTGTGGAATCATGAGGTGTGATGGAGAAAGAAATAATGACACAACATTTTCACTTGGGGCCTGGTTTATTAATCCTTTTTGGCAGATCTTTGGAAGAAACCAGGTCCCTGTGACTTGACACTTTCCTTTTAAAACTTCGTTTCTTTGGCCAGCATTTTATTAGGCAAGTGTTAGGTCAAAAAAGCCGCTTGTTTTAGGCGCTCCCGCTATTTAAAGGCCGTTAATTCGCATTATTTCTACCAGGTCGCGATACTAACTAATGGGTGTTACTCTAATTTTAATTGGTTAGGAAATATCTGGGCAATATGACGTTGTTAGGCGCGGTTTTCCAGGGCTTCATTGCTGATCCTACAAATTACGAATTGCGTTTACGTCAGCTTTTTTAATCTTAAAGAACATCCAAAAATGATCTCTGAAAGTAATAAATGTTAGGTTGGGAAAGAACATTAACAGGGGCAAAATAGCTTTAAGTATTAGAATTAAGGTTAAAAGAAGGGGTATTTAAATTTTAGATTAAAGTTAAAAATATTAATTGGGAACTTTAAGTTTTTGAATTTTAATTTTAAATTTAAATTTTAAAAAGGCTTTAGGTTTTATCCTTTCATATATACAGTAGACTCTCTTAAATCGGCAATCCTAAAATCTGCAACTCTCTAAAATCTGCATTTAATTTACAGATGTAAACAATGAAACATTCAGTTCAGATATAGGGACAAAATTTGACTTTTTTAGCTTTCTATAAATCCCATACATACTTAAATTTGTAATTTTTGTTAATATTACTGAATTCATGTTTTTTCATGAAGAAAGTATAAATTTATTGCTGAAAAATCTCAAGTTATTGCTGATATCACTGGTAATAACAATTTTGTTACCAATATATTTATGTATTAATCAAACTTTTTGGTTATTAAGTCTGGTTAAACCTGAAATAAAACTTCTTTATTTTATAATTTTGATGTGAATTAGTAGTGCACCTTTATCAGACAAGTTTCATTGAATAATTTTGGAAAAGTATGTTTCATCTTTATAATGAATATTTAATCATGCATTATTGATTATTAACTTAGCCTTTGCTTTTAATATTTTAATCATTTTAAAAATAATCTAAACTTTTATCATATTAAAAATTATCTAAATTTTTATCATATTAGTTTATTACGTATTTTAATTTTTTTTTTTTATTGTGAACATTCATTATAGTTTCGATTGCATTATTAATTACACTCAAATTACTGTTTAAAAAATGTGGACAAAGCAATGACTAGAAATCCACAAAATTCTAAAATCCACACAACCTCTGGTCCTGAGCTGTGTGGATTAGAGGGAGTCTACTGTACTAAACATTGCCAGAATCAATGCATAATTTTTCCTTTTAAATTAAAACTTTACAGACAGACAATATGCAACTTAAATTATTAAATAGTAGTTTCAAGACAATCCTAGAATTGCAGAGAAAACCTATTTCATCTCTCAAGATTAGATTAATTTTTAACATACCATTTTCTCTTATAACTTCAACAATCATCAGATCTCTATAATCAATTTTTAGATTAAATATAAATAACCAAAATTACTGTTAATTAATTATATTTTACACAAAACCTGAACATATAACCTAACTGTCAATCAAATAAAACATAAAAAGTAAAATGTTAAAATTCAGATTTTTTTTTTTTTTTTTTTTTTTTTTTTTTTGATAACTTGCAAATAAAAAATTATTATTAATAATAATAAGAAATTAATAATGTATATAATTTTTTAATCCATTTAAAAAAAGATTTTTCCTTGCTTTTCTGAAGATTCATTGTATACTAACTGACAACAAAATAATTTCAATTTAATTAAAAAAAAAAAAATCATAAGAACATACCTCTTTAGACATTCTTATATAAGAAGTTTCAATAATACTCAATTCTAATTCCTTTAATAAAAAGTTACTCTGATTATGGAAGATAAGAGAAACTAAGACTTGATTACTGCTGTTAGGCAACACTCTTATTTCATATGTCTGGAAAAAAAGAAGTAAATAATTTTTAAAAATATTAACATACATACATACATATTCACCAATTTTCTTTCTATGTGCATGCATAGACATGTTCCAGTATTTATGTCTATATGAAAATAAATATGAATATTTTTATGAAGTAGCTGCTGATTTAGGATTTTAAATAGAAATAGCTTGTATTTACAAAACTATATGTATGATACAGTGCGTCCCAAAAGATTATAGGTAATAGATTTTATAAATTTTCTAATACAAAAAGAGGAGTGACAATTTCAAAACAATTTATAATTATAAATAATAGCAAGACAATAATAATACTAGACACAAATAACATTATGCAATTATATACTTTGTGAGAAAAAATAAAACTTAAATTTGACTGTCCCAAAAGTTTATAAACATCTCATTTTTTCCTTTAACATTCAAATTTTTAAGTCTCTTGTTCTAATCACTTCAAAATCTTGATAAAGGCATACTCAAAGCAAGAGTTTTAAGAAGTACCGACTTTAAAGAATGTCAACTTTGTTCACACTGCAGTTTTAAATCATGAACCATTCAAAATTTACGCATTTTAGCATATGTCTCTGGGGCTATACAGTCCATAACAGTTACTTCATTTTATATAGATTACTGCATTGTAGAGTTGGACACGAGAATGAATCAATGCTCTTGATGGTATATCCTTTTGTCCTCCTACTAGCAACTTTAAAAATGGAAGTAATTGTACTTTAAACTTTTTTTGATAATTTTTGGGACATTGGCAACTTTTCAAAAAGGTAATACAGGTTGTTCAATCATAAGAAAATATTGTCCACACCATGAATGAACCCATGCTTTTTGTTAACTAAAATGATCATGGATCTTTGTGAATATTGTGTCAGTAATATGGCCAACCATGAGGGTAATTGCAATAACATAAAAGTTATAGCTATCATGCACAGACTTAAATTTCACCAAACTAATACAACTGGATAAAATTATATAATGCTAAAAATAGTTTGAACAATAACTATCAAGTGTTCAGATGAGTTCTGTTTCACTGACAAGAGGGGTGGCAGTATATCTTGCCCAACCGGGGTTGGGGGACAGGGGGCATGGTATGTCAGACAGAGTCCTGCATCAAGCTGAGTTGTACTAAAGGGGCTATCTCAGTCAGGCGAAAAAAAAAACCATTAACTAACGTTAATTCCACAGAAATTTTTTTTCAGATAGCTTACTTTCATTTCAATTTTTTTTTCTTTTTGCATTGAATAGCTGAGGTTGATCTGTACGAAGGATTATTTTTACTTTTTGGATTTTCTTTTTTTTGTTTTTTTAATGTGAAAATACTTTCACTTTTGAAACTGGTTCTTTAGTAAAAGCATCCTCATGAAAAAAAAAGTAATAAACTATCTTTGTACAGATTGATCTGGGTTATCCAATGTAAAAGAAAAAAAAAAAAAAAAAACCATTTAAAAATATTGAAATGCAAATGAGATATCTTAAAAAATTTCTAACATAGGATTACAATAGAAGACAGATGTTTTTGCCAGACTGTAGTCTTTTTTTTTTTTTTTTTTTTTTTTTTTTTTTTTTTTTTTAAGATAGGGATGACTAACTTTCATTCTGCTGGTTGTGTTCACCTTAGCAGGGGCGTGCCGACCCAGTGTGCGAAGTGTGCGGCGCACACAGGCGCCGAAGTAGTAAAGGCGCCAAAAATTTCAGTTAAAACAAATATTTAAAAAAAATCTTTAATTTAATTATTCTAAAATTTATCGCATTTTCTTGACATCTGAATTGTGTTTCGTAGATCTACCTGAGACAAACTTGCTTATAAATATTCAGTTAAAAGACATATACATAGATTCCATTTACTGAGTACCTTAATTAGTGATTTAGACGCAGACCTGTTCAACCTTTTTAAACAGAGACTCATCTCATGTAGATGCAAACTATGAAAGGCGCCAAAATTTTCATGGCTGAAAACGTACAACACTATTAACTCACTGCAGTAATGTTAGAGCGTAGTACACCGCAAAAACTAAATTCCACCTGTTTTTAGTTCACAGGCTATCAAAGCCTGAGAGCTTATGTACTCGCCCATTCTGTATGTGCGTGCGTAATGCAATAACACATGATAAAAATATCCGAGTAAATTAAAATTTTGGATATAGGTATATATTTTTATAAGGCACTTCCCTGATTAGTTGTGGCAGTTCATTCGATAACTATAAGAGGGCAACGGGGGCTAATGCACCTCCCCTTAATTTATACAAACAGTGTTGCCAGACGGGCTACTTTTTTTTAATTCAAATTCTTGATTGGCACCACTTATTACAAATGATAAAATGTCTCTTATTCAATGACATGATAATTAAGGCGAAAACAAAAGGGGATTTAACGTTTCAAAAAAGTGGTGCCAGTCAAAAAATCTGATTTTAAAAAAAGTAGCCCACTGGCAACATTGTATACAAATGGGTTTTTCATGCAGAATTATCAGTTTTCGCTCAAAATTTAGATATAGATCATTCTCATGAGGCGCCTTCGTGATTAGTATTAGGTGTTCACTGGATAAGTATAAAGAAGGGCAACGGGGGTCTAATTCCCCACCCTTAATTTCGATAAAACTGTTTTTCATGCAGATTTATCAGATTTCATTCAAATTTTAGATATAGGATCATTCTGATGAGGGCACCGCCATGTTTGGTTTTGGGAGTTCATTGGATAAAGAGCGGGACGGGACTATAAATCCACCTTTTTTTAGATAAATGGGATTTTTGTGTAGAATTATCATATTTCATTCAAATTTTAGACATAGGATCATTCTCATGAGGACAAATTCATGATTAATTTTGCGAGTTCATTTGATAAGTCTAAACGGGGAGAAAGGTAGGTAACCGCCCCTCCTCTTAATTTAGGTTAATGGGTTTTTCACGCATAAATTACCGATTTGCTTCAAATTTCAGATGTAGATTCATTCTGATAAGGTGCTTTCCTGATTTGTTTTAGGAATTCATTGGATAAGTATAAATGGGGTATCGGTGGGACTACCCCTCTAGATTAATGGTTTTTCTTGCAGATTTAACGGATATGCTTTAATTTTTAAATGCAGGTTCATAGTGATAAGATGCTTCCCTTATTCGCTGTGGGATTCTTTTTTAAATATAAAGGGGATACGGGCAATTATGCCTCACGTCAAATTTGATAAATGGGTTTTTATGCAGAATTATCCGATTTCCTTTAAATTTTGGATGTAGGTTCTCTCTGATAAGGCGAATCTCTGAATAGATATGGATGTTTAATGGTTAGGTATAAAGGAAGGGGATAACTCCCCTTAAATTATATAAATGTGTTTTTATGAAGAATAATCCGATTTGCTCTGAATTTTGGATATAGTTGTTTCATATGATAAAGAATATCCCTAATAGTTTAGGGGGTTCAATGATTATGTATAAAAAGAGGAAATGAGGGTAGGTATTTTCCCCAATTAATTTGTTTTTCGAACGGCACTAATCCTTGAATATATAAGGCTGTAATGTAATTTTAGTATGCGTAGCCTGTGAGCTCAATACCATCAGTTTAACTTGGCAATATTCTTTTTAATTATTTTTAAATCTTAATTTATACATGTTCTTCATACAACCTATCTCAAAAGATTTTCAAAGGGGTCAGAAACCTTAATCATTAAATAACAAATTAATAATATTTATCGATTAGGTCACTGGCAACAATTAAAAAGAACCCCATTTAAATAGTACCAATTTTTAATTAAAGAATCCTTTAACCCGAAATGCACAGAATAACTCAGAAGTTATTTTTTTCCCCTTTTGGCGCTTTCTGTAGACCTTTTGGTGAGCTATTATGTGTTACGTTTATTAAATGCGTTAAGTCTGTCTTTGTTCTGATTTGTTATCACGAGGAGTTTATAACTTTTTTTATTGATACTGGTTAAAATGTGCTCAGCTGGTTTAACCAATGTACTGGTTAAAATAGCAATTTTTTTTTTCTATCTTTATAAGCTACATTGAAAAAAAGAATCTATCAAATTGATAGAAATAACATATCAACTTTGGCAGCAATGCGGAAAACTAAAATTTACATTAAAAAAAAATCTGTAATTTTTCATTAAAGATACAATTTTTCTTTCTGTAAGTAACATAATTTTTTTTCTGTAAAAGTTACACAATCCGCATTTTTTTTTTTTTAATAGAAAAAAAAATTATCAGTTTTATCATTTTTTTAACAGGAACAAATGTTTTTTTTTACAGTTTTTTGTGAATAAAATACCTTTTTTAGGTGCGTTCGTAATTTTATAAATACGTAGCACCTATTGTTGTCGCTCAGTCCGTCCGTCTGTCCGCATATAACAACGCAAAAACTACCCAACCGAATCGTTTGAAATTTAAAATACATAATTATTACATAATTTTGTCGCGTCATTTCAATTTTTATGAAAATCAGATGAATAGATCAATTACAGGGGCAATCAAAAGTATTCCATTACATTACGGTCAATGGGGAAAAAAGTTTCAAATGCATTTTAATTGTTTGAAATTTAAAATACACAATTATTACATAATTTTATCGAGTTATTTGAAATTTTTTGATAATCGGGTGGATAGATCAATTACAGGGGCAATCAAAAGTATTCAATTACATTATGGTCAATGGGGAAAAAGTTTCAAATGTATTTTATACGTTTGAAATTTAAAATACATAATTATTACATAATTTTGTCGAGTTATTTCAAATTTTATGAAAATCGGATGCATAGATCAATTACAGGGACAATCAAAAGTATTCCGTTACATTACAGTCAATGGAGAAAAAAGTTTCAAATGCATTTTAATGGTGTTACACTCATTCGAACTTAATAAAATTTATATGCAACTATATGTAAGTACCTATTATAATATACATTTTACATAATTTGTGGTGCAAAGAACATTTGTTATTGATTTACAAGGCCACACAAAAGTATTCCATTACATAATGGTATAGGGAGAACATTGTTTGATGAGCGTTTTAATTGTAATTCACTATTTACAATTTTATGAGATTGATGTATGAGAGTAATATTTTTAAAACTTCGTTATCGTACGAACGCACTGCATTTGCTACGCTTCACGTGCAATTTACGACTTGTTTTTTCTATAAAAATTACAGATTTTTTTCAGCGTAAAAAATAGTCATTATTAATTCTGAAAACTATGAAAAGAATCGTAAAAAATATATTGTTAATTAGTTGTTATTGTGCAGTGTAAACATTTAAAAATAAGTACATAACTTATTTTTATTTTTATTTATTTATTTATTTATTTATTTGAGCTTTTTAGGTACGTTCGTAATTATGTAAATACGTAGCACCTATAGTTGTCGTTCAGTCCGTCCGTCCGTCTGTCTGTCCGCATATAACAACGCAAAAACTATTCAACTGAATTGTTTGAAATTTAAAATACATAATTATTACATAATTTTGTCGAGTCATTTCAAATTTTATGAAAATCGGATGCATGGATCAATTACATGGACAATCAAAAGGATTCCGTTACATTACGGTCAATGGGGGAATAAATTTCAAATGCATTTTAATCGTTTGAAATTTTAAATACATAATTATTACATAATTTTGCCGAGTTATTTCAAATTTTATCAAAATCGGATACATAGTTCAACTACAGGGACAATCAAAAGTGTTCCGTTACATTACGGTCAATGGGAAAAAATGTTTCAAATGCATTTTAATGGTGTTACACTCATTCGAACATAATAAAATTGATATGCAAATATAAAGTACATATTATAATATAATTTTGCATAATCTGTGGTACAAAGAATATTTGTTATTGATTTACAAGGCCACACAAAAGTATTCCATTGCATAATGGTATAGGGAGAATATTGTTTGGTGCGCATTTTAATTGTAATTATTTACAATTTTATGAGATTGATATATGAGAGTGATATTTTTAAAACTTCGTTATCGTACGAACGCACCTCATTTGCTACGCTTCACGTGCAATTACCAACTTGTTTTGTTATGTCACCCGGAAGTTAAATTATGTCTGACAGAAACATAAATGAAATCTTTTTACAATTTTTCTACCGGATAATTAACAAAAATTTACTTAAATATATTTTTCAGAACAAAATAAACTAGCTGGATGTGCCAATCCCAAAACTTTCTACTATCTCATACGTACATTTTAATATTTCAAAAATTAGTTACACATGTTAATACTTCAATATTATTAATTCAATACTATACAAACTTTGATTTTCACCTTAAAGTTTTGCTTCAGTCAACTAATCGGAGTAAAAACCAGTTAATGTGGATCAGGATATTTATTTAAATCAATAGTTTTCCCTTATTCTGTTATCACCAGCCGTTTACAAATAGCCGGATTAAAAGGACGGGAAATCCCGTCTGTGCATGAACCGATGGACATTAGAACAGTAGACAGATGTTTTTCAAATTCAGCGATGATCTGCTTGCTATACTCAGAAATAATCATACACAAAAAATTTAGTTGAGTTCTATGCATAACTTCATACACTTTTTGATGGTATAATAATGAAAAGGATAGAGGCATCGCGATGATGGCGTCCCCATCCGGCAATTTTTTTTCAGATTCAGAGAAGGCCTGCTAGTTATAGCCAAACATTTAGACAAACAATTTGGTTCAATTCTATGCATAATTTCATACATTTTTTGATGGTACAATATTAAAAATGGCACAAAAATGGGTATTGCAGTGCTCCCTTACGATAGACTTTTTTTTCAAATTCAGGGAGGATCAAGTAGCCATATTCAAACACTTTCACAAAAAAATCTTCATACACTTTTCGATGGTGCAATGGCGACATACGTACACGGAGAGACATACATTTTGTAAAAGAATGTTCTTTGAAATCTCTGACCTCCTAAAACGTGTAAATCCGTCGAAAACCGGAAGTCGAAAAAAATTTCGATTTAAATACTTTCTTCTATTGAAGATAGGAAAAAGTAAAAATCATCTATTTAAGGGTTAATATGATTTTTTAAAATAGTTAGAATTAAACATTTGAATGGGTGTCAAGAAAACATTCAAAAGGAGCCACCCTATGACGTCTGCGGAATATGCGTTGGACAGTCCTAGTCCTGAATAAAAAAATCTCATAAAGTTAGAACTTGTTTTAGAATGCTGTTCAATGTAGATATTTTAGATTTGAGAGACTAGCGTCAGTTATGGGACACATTTTAACTGGGGAAATCAAGCATCAGCCGTTTGTGAAGATTTTGGCATGCCCATGCATTGGTTTAACACTGTGATTTTTGCACTGATAGAGTAAAGTCTACATTTAGCGGCCGAAGTAATATCGGTTTTCAGCGCTTCTAAATATTATGTTTTTGAGAAAAATTGTATTTTTCGGGTCATAAACCTCCGACCAGAACAAATGCTTTTTATCTATACTATCTTGTACTCTGACATTATGATTGAAAATGGGAAAAGAATGGCAAAAATAAGCTAAATTTAGTCATAAATGTTCAAAAATTCTTATTTTTTCAAAATTTAAGAGTAGCGGTTATGCACCTATTGCGTTTGCTCCTGTCTAATCACATACTGCATAAATAATTGTGATGATGGTAAGATTTATTCACCTCAATTCAAAACATAAAATTGAAAATATCGAAATCTGAGCACATATTAGCATTAGATGGGCATAACAATAACCTTTGACGCTACAGAGAGTGGTAAAAAAAAAAGTTCAATTCAGACATAAATAAGTTAGGAACTATAATAATAGCTGTAATATAAACAGAAAAATATAGATATATGAAAAGAAGTTTTGCCCGCGCCGATGAAAATAACTTTAAATATGCCAAAAATGAAATAATGTACGTTTTTATATTTTCCCAAACGAACTTGGAAATTTTTTCTTTTTTTTGGGGGGGGGGGGGGTATAGGGAGCCAAGTGTAGTTCTGCACACAGGCGCTGTACAAAGTTGGAACGCCCCTGCACCTTAGAATATTTCTTGTTGGTCATACTTAAGTTTTTTGCAATCAGGTTGTCAGGATTTTCAAAAAAGAAAAAAAAGAACAGGACTATGTTTCAAATTAAAATAAATATGAATTTGAATGTGAATGAATATATGAATATATTCAATTTACTGCATGAGATATAAAATGCATATAAGGAATGCAGTCAGATTATTCCTTTTCAAAGAAGCATTTTTCTTGTGTGTGTCTTGGAATATGTAAAATATTACTAACATTTCTTTTCTGATAAACAAATATGCATTCAGTGGCAGCTCATGTCAATCTTCACTGGTGGGGCCCAGTCCTCATAAGAAATTGTAAATTTTTATGTATTAATATTTCTTGTTTAAACATGAAACCTAATTATTTAAAGGGCACTCTAAAATCCAAAAGATCAACTTGACACAAATTTTAATTTATTTTTGTTTGGAAGTGCAAGGATTATTCAGAAAAGATCTAATCAAACTGTGTTTCCATTATTTGTTTTATTTATTTATTTTCCAAACACAGCTGATTTTTCAGAAGTGTCAGAGTGGGCGTATTTAACCGAATTACTATGTGAAAGAAAAATAACCACTAAAAGAATGTTTATAACTCAATAGGTAAGTTATTTATCAAAAAATGGAAAACACAGTTTGATTCAAATTGCTTCCATAGTCAGACCTTCCAATTTTATAACTTTCCATTAAAAAATTTACTTGTAAATGTGTCAAAACGTTTTGCATTTGTTGAGCAGAGCAGTTGAGAACAGCCTTAACAATAAAATGAAAAAATAATCTTACTTTTGGGGAAAAAAAATATTTTTTCAAATAATCAATGTTAATTTCAAATTTATCATATTAATTACAATTTTTAATATTCATTATTAACATTGAATATACTCTGATCAATCATTATTTAATTACAGAACAAATATACAAATCACGCAAAATAATAATCTCACAATGTTACAGAAAAAAAAAAATATAAACTAACTTGCAGACATGGAAACTATTCAGAAATAAAAATTGAATATATTATTTGAATAAAAATTTGGTATATATTTTAGCTGAGCAAATCTTTCACTTGCATTAAATTTAACTACCATTATTTACATTTAACTCACTCTGATCAAACATTAAATTAAAAGAATAAGTTCACAAATCGAACAAAAAATATTCATCTCATAATTTAATAGAAGAAAAAAAACACATTTCTAGTAGAGATTTAATCCATTCACAAATTAAAATTTAATGTGACATTTAAAAATTTGGCATGTCAATTTTTTCGACGAGCAAATCTATCCATTGCTTTTACATTAGATTCTGATATTGTAGTAATAAAATCTTCATGGGCTAAAAGAACAGGAAGAACATTTAATCGTTCAAATCTGTGAAGTTTCTCAACATTTTTTTTATTTTTTTTAATGTATTGAAGCACTTTTCTGCTTCTGTGGTTGATACTGGTGTTACCAGGACAATTTCAAATGCCTTTGAAAGTTCAGAAAATTCTTCTGAAGGATTGTTGGTTTTCATAACTATTAAGACTTGAAATTGTTTGAATGTTTTTAAAAGTGGAATTATGATATATATCACAAAGTTCATTGATTAATTTTCCTTTATAAATCATATTACCTTTTTCTGCAATATTTTTTTTAAGGGAAATTATCCTTAAATAAACTGAATTTTTTTGTTCCAGCACTGCAAACATACTAAGAAACTTTGTAATGAAATTCTACAGCTTTAAAACAACAGTGCTACAATATGGACAGTTCTGAAGGTTTTACAGTTAATAGCATTATTTAAATGAGTGGTACTCTTTTCATGAGTTTTTTACTCTCTCATAAAAATGCTTCAAATCAGTACAGCAAGCCATTTATGTAACTTCCCCCTCCAAACAATAAACAAGAAAAACTGAACAAATGCTTTTTTTTTTTTGAATCCACGGAGATTTGTCAAACCACTGTGTAGAGAGATAGAGCAGTTTTTTCCTCATCTTTTTGTTGCATTTCAAAATTCTTCAGTTGGTAAGGTCCCAGGCATTTAATTTTAATCTTTTCTTCCAAGTTCCATTGTTGAAAAGAGCTTGCATAGTAAATCATCTTCAGAATTCTTTTTTTTTATTTCAAGAATTTGAGAATACCATGTGTCTACGTTTAAAGAGAGTATACTCAAAGATTGCATAATTTAATGAATAACTAGCAATAGTAACACAAGTGTCACCAAATATTTTTCAGATTCCCCATAGTCTAACAGAAGCTCAGTCATCTTTGCATTAAGGGCACATTCGCCAAGTATACCATATTGCAAAAAATTACAGAAGATTTAGCTCTAAAAGAACAGTGCATCGCCAAAGTTGAATGATACGTGAAGGAGGGAAACACTCTAATACACCAGATGGGCACAAATGTCTTGCACACAGATATAGTCTAGCAGAAAGTAGCAGTCAGTGATTTATTGCCCATGAGAAAAACATAGATGCTGAGAGTCAATATAACAGATGAGTAGGATAAGCAGTTTCCTTACAATATATCTTCAATAAACAGTTCATTTTAAAAAAAAAATTTAAGTTAAAAATATGAATACTTTTTTTTTTTTTAAATGAAAAGAAAAACTGGTTGGGCCATGCCGCAGTGGCCCCAATACTCAAATATAGTAAAAATTCTGAATAGCAGACACATCACTGAATAGATTCCTGAGTTGGCCTTACAGGGCTACCTCAATGAGGCAAAAAAACCCATTCACTAATGTTAATCCCATGGAAAAAATCTTTTAAGATAGTTCGCTTTCATTTCAATATTTATATATATATATATATATATATATATATATATATATATATATATATATATATATATCATCATCATCATCAACCGTTTTCGATCCACTGCTGGATGTAGGTCTCCCCCAGATTTTTCCAATGTTTTCTGTCTAATGCTTTCGTCATCCAATTTACACCAGCCACTTTTCTAATTTCGTCACTCCATCTTACTTGTGGTCGTCTTCTTGGTCGTTTTACATCTCTAGGATACCACTGTAGTATATTTGTGCTCCATCTATTGTCTTGTCTTCTTGCAATGTGTCCAGCCCATTTCCATTTTAGCTGCTTGATTCTTTCAAGGATGTCAAAAACTTTTGTTTGATTTCTTATCCAGGTTATCCTCTTTCTGTCTCTTCTAGTTATGCCTAGCATACATCTTTCCATGCTTCTCTGTGCTGTTTGTAATCTTTGTATCATCCGTTTTGTTAGTGTCCATGTTTCTGCTCCGTAGGTTAATGCAGGTAAAATACATTGATTAAAAACTTTTCTTTTCAAACAAAGAGGCATATTACTCTTCAGAATAATACCGTTCTTCCCGAAAGCACTCCACCCATTTCTTATTCTTCTATTGATTTCATTCATGATACTATTATCTGATGATATTTCCTGTCCTAGGTACACATAACTTTGCACTTCTTTAATCTCAGTGTTCTTGTAGACAATTTTCTTTTTTGATGTAAATGAATTAAACATCACCTTAGTCTTTTCTAAATTTATTTTTAATCCCACATTGATGCTAGCTTCTGCAAGATCTTTTAGCATAATTTCCAATTCTTCAGGACTGTTACTGAAAATTACAATGTCGTCAGCGAAGCGGAGATGACTTAAAAATTCTCCATTTATTCTAATCCCTTTGTTTTCCCAATCCAGCTTCTTGAAGATATTTTCTAAGACAGCATTAAAAAGCTTGGGTGAAATGGTGTCTCCTTGTCTTACTCCTCTTCCGAGCTTGATCTTCGCTTTTCCTTTATCTAAACGGATGGTTGCTGTTGCTTTCTTGTAAATCTTCTTTATGATATTGATGTAAGATTTGTCTATACCAATGTCCTCCAGAGAATCTACTACTGCTGATGTGTAGATGGAATCAAAAGCTTTTTCGTAATCAATAAAGGCAAGGCAGAGAGGTAAATTATATTCTTTATGCTTTTCTATGAGTTCCCTTACTGTTTGGATATGATCCATTGTGCTGAATCCACTTCGGAATCCTGCTTGTTCTCTAGGTTGAGCCGAGTCCAGAGCTGATTCAAGTCTAGTCGTTAAAACTTTGGTGAAAATTTTATAAATCACGGACAATAAACTGATCGGACGGTAATTTTTAATGTTTTCCTTCTCTCCTTTCTTGTAAAGTAGTATCATCACAGCATTATTCCAATCTTCTGGTACATCTGACTTTTTGAGACATTTGGAAAATAGTAAAGATAGCCTTTTTGCAAATTCTTCTCCTGCTTCTTTGATAAGGTCAATTGTAATTCCATCTTCTCCAGGGCATTTACCTTTTTTCATAAATCTAATAGCTTGTAAAACTTCATCTATCATCATTGGGATTATCTCTTCAGTTTCTGTTAAGATTTCTCGTTGATCGTGTACGTTGATATCCCTCTGATCTTCACATTTATATAGATCATTATAGAATTTCTCAACAATGTGTACTATTTCGCAGATCGATCTATACAAAGATCATTTTTTTACTTTTTAAAATTTTGTGTAAATTTTTTTTCATGAGGATGTTTTTACTTTCACTACCAGTTTCAAATTCGAAACTATTCACATTAAGAAACATGAAAAGAAAATCTAAAAAGTAAAAAAAAGCCTTCGTGCAGATTAACCTTAGCTACTCTATGCCAATATATATATATATATATATATATATATATATATATTCTTTTCATGTTTCTTAATGTGAATAGTTTCGAATTTGAAACTGGTAGTGAAAGTAAAAACATCCTCATGAAAAAAAATTTACACAAAATTTTAAAAAGTAAAAAATGATCTTTGTATAGATCGATCTGGGCTAGCCAATGTAAAAGTGTTTAAGAATACTGAAATGCAAAAAAAGATATCCTAAAAAGTTTCTTTCATACGATTAACATTAGTGAATGAATGTTTTTGTCAGACTGTAGCCTCTTTTTTTTTTTTTTTTTGGGGGGGGGGGGGGGGGGATTGGGATAACTAATTTTTTTTTCTGCTGGTCGTGTTCACTTTAGAATATTTCTTGCTGGTCATATTTAAGTTTTTTGGAAATCAGGTTGTTAGGATTTAAAAACAGAACAGGACTATGTTTCAATGAAAATAAATATGAATTTGAATGTACATGAATATACAAGTACATTCAATTTACAGCATGAGATATAACATGCAAAGAAATGCGGTCATAGACTATTCTTTTTCAAAGAAATATTTTTGTGTGTGTGTGTCTCAGAATATGAAAAATATCAACATTTCTTATCCAATAAACATACATGCATTGTACTTGTAATACTTTCTACACACATACATATCACGACCCGGCATTTACAGTCTGCACAGTTTGAGCAAAGCAGTTGGCACAGCTGGAGCAAAGCAGTCTCTAGGCAGCTTTGGTTGAAGTTGCCCGCTTTTTACCTAAGGGACCGATGGTAATTGATGTATCCCATGTCTCGTGGTTGCAATTATGGACACAAGCGATCTCCCATAGATAAGGTCTGATATTCCGTTCATATCCTGGTGTGTGGGTGTAATGAAACATAGAAGTCTTTTTAATTGGGACCCGGTTTATTCTTTTCATCGTCTCATTTTGGTAAAACCAAGTCACCGTGGCTTGATTTAGTCTTTTTAAAATCCATTCCTCTCAGACTGTTTTTTACTATGCCAGTGTCAGAGTCAAAAATCTGCTCATTTTTTCCACTCCTGCTTATTTAAATGACGTTAACTCGCATTATTTCTGCCCACGACACTAGAAGAATGGGCAGGGATTTAATTTAATTGGTTAAAAAGTTTCTGGGTACTTTGACATTAGCGAGGTGTAGCTATCTAGATTTGCAAGCTAAAACCACAAATGAAGAATTGCGTTTACGTAAGCTTTTTTAACCTTAAAGAGCATCCAAAAATGATATCTGAAAGTAATAAGGTGTATTGCTGGAAAATAAAGTTATCAGGAGTAACTTGCTTTAAAAGCATTAGAATTAAGGTTAAAAGGAACTTAGATGGGACATTTAAATTTTAAAGTTTATTTTCTTTTCTTTAAAGGGATTAATTTTATCCTTTCATACAAGTGTTACAGGTGAGGTGTATAGACTATAGACTATGAAGCACTCACTATTCAAAGGCATAACTATATGCATGTAAGTGTTAGGAATTGAAAAAATAGTTGCTAAAAAAAGTCTCTGCATTTCAGGAGTGTCCATCATAAAAATCTTGTTGTATACAAAATTTTAAACTCAAAAAATATCTTGGAACTTATTACAGAAAACTGAATTATCCCGACTTAGTCACAAGAGTCAAAAACCAACCCGAAACAATGAAAGTCAACCTCACTCGCAATAAAAAATATAGCGCTGTTGGGTTGGGTCGCATCAGATGTGGGCAAAATTGGGTGACCAAACCCTATGCAGAACTCTAGGTTAAATTCATAATATATATTAGAAATGCTATATTATAGCTGCTCATGAGCCCAGACTTGTCATGAAGTCAGAGTTCAGTGGAATTTTCATTCAAGATGCAAGACTTAATTTTTATCTGAAGGCTTGGATCAGACTGGGACTAAATATTATTTTTTTAATTTTCTGCCAGTAAGAAATTCTTCCTGGGATAGTTCTGGGTCTTTTATTTTTTGTGTAGATTTGGGCTGGACCGAGACTGTTTATTTTTAGGATAAATTTTTTTTTTTCCACAAGCCAGTATTCATTAAATCAATAAAATGGCCAAAAAGTGTAAAAACATTGAGCAATTATGATGCTAATTTATAAAAATTAATAAATAGTTAATTGTGACAATAATATTTTCTCAACTTGACCTTTAATCTTCCAGATATTTGTGATTAGGAAAGTAAATCAAAGATAAAACTTTAAACACTAAACAGTTGGTTAGTTAATATGCATAACAAATATAACTAAATGCATATGAAACCAATTACTTACTACTCTGATATTTTTATCTTCTGTCAAGCGTTTATAACTGGAAACCAGCTAAAAATAAAATATTTTTGGAATTAAAAATAGTACCAAAGATTAATAGTAATGAGAATTTTCAGTAATTCAATACATTTTTAAATGATCATTTGACTATAAACCTTAATAAATTCACATTATGACTAATATTACAAAAGCATTACATAATTAAAGAAAAGAGAAGGAAAATGACTTGTGTATCTATTATTTCCAATACATAAGATGTGATATTTAAAAATGATTTTTTTTTAAATTGTATTGTTATTTGTAGCATGCAGAAAGTAAAAAGTGGAGGAGATAGGTTTTTCAAATTAATATAGAGTATTTTGATGTAATTGCAGAAATTACTGGGAAACAAGAAGCATTTTTGTTTACAAACTTCGATCCCTAAAATTTTAATTTATTGTTCAATGCTTAAACAAAGATGTTAGCTTTAGTTTATAAGCTTTGTTTTATTCAAATTCTTCAGCCGAACTGAGTAAACCATTATAATGTTGAACTGCATGTGATGGAGCACCATTGAACAGCGAAAAAACACCAATTAAGCTGGTGATAAATAATAATTGAAATAATTTAAAGAGGACACTTAAAACTATGAAGTAAAGAGTTGTTAATGTATCTAAATACTATTTCTGAATTTTTTTTTTTTTATGTGAAAAGAGGTTAATTAAGAATATCAAAGAACATGAACTTATACTGCTAAATAATTCCCTTTACTGCACACATAGGTTCCACTCTGTATGTATTAGTGATGGGAAGTTTCAAATCTAAATTAAATCAAATCTAAATTCATTTATTGGATAATTGCAAATCCCGGATACAAAATAATGATTCATGATTTAATAGGTTTCCAAACATTATGTCTGGTTTCTGTAACAAATAAAATGGAATTTTATATCAGGTCTCTTAAAAAAAATAGCTAATGAAAAATTTTAATTTTCCAGAAGCATCGATATCACATTGTTGTATTTCAAAGATATTGTAAAAAAATTTTCACAACCAAACACAACTGGAGGGACACTTCGTGTTTTATCAACAATGAGTTTTAACATCAACTTTGATGGATATAAGTTTGGTTAAATAACAAAAAATTAGCAATTTCAACAAAATGTAGTTATTTAATTTTATTTATATTATTTTATATTTCTGTAACATATGCAACTTTTTATAAAAACTCTCAATATTTTCATATTTTATTCAAAGGTCCCCTACATGGGGCAGGTTTGAACAAAAATCTTTCAACTTTTTAAATCCTCACAATTTATTTAATTTCTTTGGAAAATGTTTAATTTATGGTTCATATGATGAAGAAATGCTTTCTTTTTATTATGTAATATTTAAAACTCAATAAATATAATTCAAGTAAGAAATATATTGATTTTCTGAAAAAATGTTCAAAGATGCCCCCTCTGCCCTATATATATATAAAATAAAATTGAAATCACAAATATAAACAAATAAGGAAAAAAATAAATGGATAAATAGAAAAATAGGATGAACAAAAATGTAGAAGCCTTAAAACTGAGTAGTATACAAATTCATCAAAGGTGCTATGCTTGTTAGTTCATAGAAAACATATGTTATTTTGTCAAATTTTGTCAGCAATATGCTAAAAATATGATAAAAAGTCCAGGAATATATTGGTTGTACCACCACATGCTTTCCACTAAACAAGATTGATCTTTAAACTTACACTTTTTAAACTTTTATATAATCTTTCTACACAATATCAGTGCATTAGAAAATATTTCCATTTGTCAGAACTAGATCATTACAAAAGAATAATAATGAAAAAAAAACATATATCTGATCTTTAAAATTTAATGAGTTATGTTTATTTGGAAATGGATCATTGAGAAGGGGAGTGGAAGAGCATATATCACTTTAGACAAAGTGAAAAATGATGCAATTTACATCGCAGGGAAGTAGACAAGCTTTATAAGGTTTTACGGAAATATTTCATTGTTTTCCGAAAATCTTACACAAAAGTTTAATCTAATACAGTCGAGTCTCTCTATAATGAAACTCCATACATCGAATTTCTCTATATAACGAATTTTTAAAAGGAACGGTCCCCTTTTCGCATGATTACATTAAAAACGGTCTCTATATAGCGAAATATCTATCTCCATATAACGAATTTTTTCATAAATTGGTCTTAATTTATTCAGTTTAAAAAGCTTCGAAATGATATGGAATCAATTTTCCATCACTTATTTTTATTTATCGTCTGTGCTGAGTTTTTTTTTTTTTTTTTTTTTTTTGTATTACTTCTCTTCTTGTTCTTTAAATCCAACGAATTCATCCCATCTCCCACACACCTTTCCATGTCCTTCTCAAAACAGAGTCAATTGGATTGATACACACGTAAGAGAAGAATCAATGAGAGGCATATAAGAGAGGCCTTCAAATGGAGAAAAATGTTAACTACAATTTTTCATTTCTTGCTAAAATTTGAGCATTTTTTTTCTTTAAGAGCGTAACAATTTTAAAATCGAAACAACAAAAAATTACAGATTTCTTCGTCTGAAATTAATGCAAGTCTTCCTTATTTGATTTTCATTAAGCTTTTAAATAAATGTCTGTTCTCATTTTTGAAACAACTTAAATAATTAAGAAATAAAATGTTAGGTTAATATTTGCTTTTAAATATTTCAAATTCTTAATTCAAAAGATCAAAAATAATATTTGTTCAAATTTCACACATTAAATACGATTTTTAACATCATTCTCTATACATCGAATTTCTCTATATAACTAATTTTTTACTGGAATGGTGGATTTCGTTACATAGAGATTCGACTGTATATTATTGTAAAATTAACAAATATGAAGACTCTTTTAGTAGCAGTAAACACATTGATGACTTGAAAACACTGATAAAAAGAAAACTATAATTCATAAATCATCATATTTACCTTGTTTAAATTTGTAATATATAAAGTTAATTAATATGATTTAAAAGAAAAAAAACAATATTTAATGAATAGTTTTACTTACAGACATAGATGGAGTCATTGGAGTTTGTGCTAAACTAAAACCTGGTTCTTTAGATGGAGTAACAATACCAGGAGCTTCTTCATATTCAGCTTTATCCTTAGCAGGTTCATCTATGCTTCTTGATCTTTCTCTATCCCTTTCCCTCTTCTTTCTTTCTTTTTTCACCCTCCTTGACTTATGGCTTTCAGATTCTTTGTTTTTCTTATTTTTCTAAGGGTATAACATACAGATGAAACTATAAGGTAAGGATGTGAACATAAATACAGTTTACTCTGTGAAATCCAAACACTTAGGGACTGAGGATTTTGTGGATTATACATTTTGGCAGATCATCCCTTTGTTTACTGTAATATCCTATATTATTAATTTTCATATTATATCATTGCATTTATTCAAAACATTAATTAATTATTACTAACTGTTAACTGTATAAATAAATATATAACTCAACTCTTCAAGTAAGTAACTGTACAACTCAACTCAGCATGTAAGTAAGTTTACAACTTAACGACGCCGCTTGCACGCGGAAGCAATTTAATAAAGTTTATCTTCAAACTAATTTGAGAGTATTTTCTCAGTAAGAAGTATGTATTTTATTTAAGTATATTATATTGGCGACGAGTCCATTCCCACAAACTTTTTTTTAATCTTAAAATCGCAGTAATTGCTATTTTCTACTCTATTCCACCATGAGTAAGTTAGGCCTAATCGGCACATTACACTCATTTGACATCGAGCTTGATGATTTCAACTTATACGTTGAACAGCTTGAACATTTTTTTCTTGCGAATGATGTCGAAGAAACAAAAAAAGTATCTGTTTTTATATCGGCAATTGGATCCAACACTTATAAATTACTTCGAAACTTACTTCTGCCGAAAAAACCTAGTGAGTGCACGTATGATGAATTGAAGACGATATTGCAACAACATTTTAAACCTGCTCCAATCATCATAGCCGAAAGATTCCGTTTCCATCGACGAAATCAAGCAGCTGGTGAAACTGTTTCACAATATTTGGTTGAACTAAGACGATTAGCGTCAACATGTGACTTTGGAGCTTTCCTTGATGAAGATCTTCATGATCGTTTTGTTTGTGGCTTATCTAATGAAAACATTCAGAAAAGGCCTTTAGTGAAGAAAGATCTAAAACTAATTGACGCCGTTAACACAGCTGTTGCTATTGAAATTGCTGAAAATGATGCAGCGAACATGAAAGGAACTCTAACACCTGTAATAAACAAGGTTCGTCAAAGTTCCAGTAACAAGAAGAAAAATTTTCAGGCATCTAATAATTCTGCAACTTCAAGTAAGAAGTTTTCTAAGTGTTTTCGATGTGGTGCTGCTCACGATCCTGCTAAGTGCAAATATAAAAGTGCCAACTGTCATTCATGCGGAAAAAACGGCCATATATCGCCTGTATGCATGAGTAAGAACAAAAATTCTTCTACTAAAAAGGTTGAACTTGTTGAATCTGAAACAGAAGCTACCCTGTATGCAGTACAATACAATCCATCAATCAAATTACAAATAAGAAAAAATACCTTGTTTCAGTAATGGCAAATGGTAAACAATTGGATATGGAACTTGACACTGCTGCTGATGTTTCTATTGTGTCAGAAATCTGGATTCGAAACAATTTACCGAAAACTAAAATTGTGCCATCATTAACTAGATTGAGGGATTATAATGAAAAAGAAATTCCGATTGTTGGTGAAGTTCTTGTTAAAGTAAAGTGTAACAATCAACATCATACTTTACCATTGATTATTGTGAAAGGCGATCGACCTGCTCTTTTCGGGAAAAATTGGTTGTCTGTGTTCAAATTAAATTGGAATGAAATATTTTCAGTATCCTCACAGGATGTAAACAGTGTTGAAGCACTTAAGAAAAAGTATGCAGATGTTTTCAAGGTAAGTAATCAACCAATTAAACATTTTAAAGCAGTTCTTAAAATGAAAGAAAATTGTCAACCAGTGTTTTGCAAAGCTAGACCTGTTCCGTATGCCTCAAAAAATGCTGTTTCTGATGAAATTAAAAAATTAGTTGATAATAATATATGGCAATTTGTAGAGCATTCTAAATGGGCAACACCTGTTGTTGTCGTGCCAAAGAAAAATAACGCTGTGAGATTATGTGGTGATTTCAAAGTAACAGAAAATAAGCACCTTGACCCTAATCAATATCCGCTTCCTACTCAGCAAGATCTTTTTGCTACTTTGAGAGGAGGCAAATATTTTAGTAAACTTGATATGTCACAAGCATACCAACAAATCGAATTGGATGCTGATTCTCAAGAGCTGTTAACCCTTAATACGTTGATGGGTTTACTTCGTCCTAGCAGATTGATGTATGGCATATCTGCAGCTGCTGCTATTTTTCAGTCAATCATTGAACAAATATTACAAGGTATTTCTGGAATTATCTGCTTCCAAGATGACATTCTCATCTCATCAGCTTCCGAAGCAGAACATTTTGCCACATTAGAAAATGTAATGTCACGTTTACAAAAATATAATGCAAAATTAAATGCTGACAAGTGTCAATTTTTTGTAAACAGTGTTGAATTTCTGGGGCATGTAATTGATGAAAGCGGTATTCACCCCACACAAGAGAAACTAGAAGCAATTAGAAAAATCAAAGCTCCAGAAAATGTGACTCAGTTTAAATCATTTCTAGGTTTGCTGAATTATTATTCCAAATTTATAAAAAATTCATCCACTCTATTATCTCCTTTATACAATCTTCTACACAAAAGTGTACCCTGGAAATGGTCAGAAGAATGCAAGAGTGTATTTGAAAAGTGTAAAGAACTGTTAACATCTGATGCAGTCTTGGCTCATTACAATGAAAATCTTCCCTTACAAGTATCCTGTGATGCTTCGCCTGTTGGTTTAGGTGCTGTTTTATCACACATTGTAAACGGTGAAGAAAAACCTGTTGCATATGCATCTCGTACATTATCAGAGGCTGAAATCAGCTATTCCCAAACTGAAAAAGAAGCCCTTGCAATAATTTTTGCATGCAAAAAGTTTCACCAGTATCTGTTTGGAAGACATTTTGTGCTTTATACTGATCATCAACCTCTTGTTACCATCTTTTCTCCTAGTAAGGCAATACCAACCATGGCTGCAGCTCGCCTACAGAGATGGGTATTGCTCTTATCTTCGCATAATTACACCATTAAATACAAGAAAGGTTCTGCACACCAAAATGCTGATTCTCTTTCCAGATTGCCAAACAAAAATGTAGATAGAAACTTGTACTCTTCAGATATCTACAAGATTTTCCACCTGTCAGACTTCCCTTTAACTTCAGATGACATAGCAAGTGCTTCTAGAACTGACAAAATTTTGGGAACTATAATTAAATATGTTCATTATGGCTTTCTGTACAAAAATGAAAATCCTGATTTTAAACCATTTTTCAACAGAAAAGAAGAATTGTCTGTTGACAGAAATTGTCTGTTGACAGAAATTGTCTGTTATGGGGCATGAGAGTGGTAATTCCAGATGTATATAGGAAACATTTGCTCGAATTGCTTCATGATACACATCCAGGAATTGTAAAGATGAAAGCAGTTGCAAGAAGTCATTTCTGGTGGCCCAATTTAGACCAGGACATTGAAAACATATCTGCTAATTGCAGAGCTTGTCAACTTGCAGCCAGATCTCCTCCAGTCACCCCAATGCAATCATGGATATGGCCCAAGGCACCATGGGATCGCATTCACTTAGATTTTGCCAAGAAGGATCAAATTGATTACTTGATAGTTGTAGACAGTTATTCGAAATGGCTAGAAGTAGCTAAGATGTCTTCGACTTCTGCAGCAAGTACAAATGCTGTTTTGCAACAACTGTTTGCAAGATATGGATTACCGCTGGAGGTGGTTTCTGACAATGGACCACAGTTCATCTCCGAAGAGTTCAAAGTATTTTTAAAGTCTTTGGGTGTCCTACAGACTCTTGTTCCAACATATCATCCCCAGTCAAATGGTCAGGCTGAACGCACTATACAAACTTTTAAGCATTCGCTTAGTAAGATGAAGTTGGACTCTACTGATAATAGCACGGTAACGGCCAAGGTAAACAGATTTTTGCTTAGTTACAGATCTTCACCTCATTCCACCACTGGCTTATCTCCAGCAGAGCTATTCCTTTAGACGTCCAATTAGAACAGTTTTGGATTTACTGCATCCATCAACAGCAAGGCATGTCGAAAAAAAACAAAGATGCCAAAAACATTATTTTGACAGATCTCACATGCCAGCAACAAGAGTTTATCCTGTGGTCAAGACGTTTGGATAAAATCACACAGAGATCTATTGAACAAGTGGATAAGAGGCAAATTAATTATGCTGAAAGGTTCCAAGACTTGGATGGTGGAAATAAAAAACAAGAAATACCTTGCACACATGGACCAGATCCGTCCTGCTAGCATGTCAATTCCTGAACATCAAGATGTTTTTATTCCTGATGATTTTCATGTGCCATCTCAAAGTGACAATCTACCAACATCCATTACCAATCCAGGTACAGAAGTGAATGATGATAACAGTGCTTCTGCTTCTGAAGTTCCACCATCTGAAAATCTTCCCACACAAAACCTAACTGACAATCAACCTGTTGCAGATGTCCAAACCAGACGTTATCCTACTCGAATTAGAAAAAAACCAAATAGACTTGATCTTTAGTGACATTTAATTTTATAATAGTGACTTTAATTGCTTTTTAAAAAGGAGGTATTGTAATATCCTATATTATTAATTTTCATAACATATTATATCATTGCATTTATTCAAAACATTAATTATTACTAACTGTTAACTGTATAAATAAATATATAACTCAACTCTTCAAGTAAGTAACTGTACAACTCAACTCAGCATGTAAGTAAGTTTACAACTTAACGATGCCACTTGCACGCGGAAGCAATTTAATAAAGTTTATCTTCAAACTAATTTGAGAGTATTTTCTCAGTAAGAAGTATGTATTTTATTTAAGTATATTATATTTACAGTTTTTTTTTATTTTTAATTTGACAATAAATTAGGAAGAGCTACACAAAAATTACGATGGAAAAGAAAAACAATGAAACACTGGTATGACATATTTAATAACTAAGATTAAAGAATTTTTTTAATTAAATACAATACACATTTTACTCATTATTTTAAACATGACACAACACAATGGTAGTTTCAGTTTTGGTTTTTTGTATTTTTCCTTTTATTTTGCTGTAGACTATGAATATTTATTACTTCTTGCTCCAAGATAAAATTTTGTTACTTGAGGAAATTTAAATATTTATTCACTGAAAAATTGATAGCAGAAAAAAAAAAAAAAATAACTGTGTTTAAATGTTAATGACAATTTTCATTGCTTACATTCCAACATGTTGTGCGAATAAAAGAGAATTGCAGATTACATATCGGCAGATTTCACAGCATTGACTTTTGCAACAGGTTAAGGAAAACGCATGTGAAAATCTATTATTATAATATATACATTAAAAATCAGGAGGTCTTAAAAGTGTTGTCATTTCAAAAACTTTCCAATGGACACTTTTTTGAAATGTACCACTGGATAGAGAATTTTTTCACCTTCATTTGAATGCATAATATACTGATATAATCAAAACTTTTTACTATAAATGTTGGTATTTTATGTTAGTATTGTCCTTATTTTTCTATGGAAAAGTTACAACAGGGGTATATTTTTACACTTCGCAATGCTATCTTCTCATTAAAAAACCTGAAATATTTACATTAATCAGAAACTAAAATATAAACACAGCTCAAAAAATGAAATGTAAAAGCTATTACTGATTTCATTTAAAATACAAAGAAAAAATTCAATTAGAAATAATATTGCAAAATGAAAATATTTGACTTAAATATGAAAACAACCTCTGTATAGCCTCTGTTAAAAGAAGTATTTGTTGTCAAAGTTGATCCATTGAGTCAATATGTGGTGATTTATCATTTTTTTTCTTATTTTTACTCTGGAATAATAATAAAAATCCTGAAATCTTAATAAAATCTGAATGACGTTTTTTTTTTCAAAGAATTTTTTAAATATGTCAGGGCTAATTACAAGAACTACTGGATGCATTTTTATCATTAATACCACTGAATAGGCTCACAGCATATTCAGAATTTATCAATACAACTATAAAAAAAAAAAAAAAAAAGAGGGATTTTTTTTAGGGGGGGGGGGGGTTTACAAAGATTGTTGTTTGTCAGCTTCACATCTATATATTATGCTACTTCTGATTAAAGTATTGAAACTGCTGTATTAATTTAAAAAACAAAAATATGAACACGAAGGAAAAACTGTCAGTACTTTTATTTAAAATTAATTTAAATTACCCATCTTTAAATACCTTTTATTTTAATTAAAACACTTCCTAATTAATCTTTAAAAATCAACTTGAGTTTGTTTACTTTTTTGCGGGTATCTCAAACCACAAAACATCTGTCTAGTATCTGCTTTCAGCATCAGTTGTGATGATGTGATGACGTCATCCACCCTTACATGTGCACAGGAAGCTAATTAAGTATTCATATTTTACAGATGTTGGCTGAAGAGAGCATTACTTCCTGTTTCTAGTTCAATTTTTCAACCCTTTATATACAGAGAGTGAGTTCACTACGGCTGCTCATTTTCAAGATGTTTTTTTAGGCTGACCGTCTGGAGTTAGAAAGGAAATGTTTTGTGATGTTATATCATAAGTAATGGTGTTCTTAAGATGATAGAAGATTGTTTTTCTGATTCAGACTGGGTGTTGAGTTTGTTCTGGATCATCTGTTTATACTTATATAAAGTGAAAAGTGTTTTTACTCCTGGAGTAATTCAACTGTCATAGAAGTATGTACATTATTTTTGTCAAGTTTACACTTCAACCTTTTATCTGCTTTTTCTTGTTTGTTTGAAGAATAAATGTTTATTAGAAATAGATTTTTTTCTGTTATATTTTTGAAGACATTAGATCATTTATTATGAAAGATATTTATTGAAGAAGTTATAAATTTTTGGAAATTCATTTAAAGCTTCTACATAAACATGCTCTTATATGGAGCTTTACACTGTGCAATTAATTAACTATCTCTGCTACAGGTATATTTTTAGATAAGTTTGTTTTACAAACTGACAAGCTTCAATTTGATGCCCATCACCCAATTTTTTCTTGTGACAGGCCAAAAAAGGCGTTGGTAATATAAATTGGGTGCCCCCAAAATTTCTGTGCCTGGGGCGACCGCCCCTCTTTTTGCATGGCGCTGCATACTTCAGAGCATGACCCAATGCAGCATTCAATTCTACACCAAGTGATTGAAATAAAAATAAAATATAAGTTTAACATGTTTGTGCAAGAAGTATTTTTTAAATATTTAAATATCGCAAAATATTTTTTAAACGACCAGAAAATAAAAAGATATTCAATTGTATTATTAAAATGTATTGTATTAAAGAAACAGTGCAGTGATGGTAAGTATTTTTTTCTCTTAGTAATCATTTCGTGGATAAATGCTTCTAAAACAAAACCTAATTTGAAATCGATATTTATTCTTTGAAATTGTGACAGCTGAAATGTACCACACAGAGCAATAGAAGTGTGTGTGTGTGGGGGGGGGGGGGGAAGAAGGCAACTTTAGGATAGCACATGTTATCTTTCCATAGTTAGCATGAATCATAGAATGTTTATAATCCTTATTGCTCCACGTGCAAAGAAATAATAAAAGTAGGTCATGAAATTTCTTGCATAGAATTAAATAAAAAGTTAGTTTTTGTTTTGGAATACTCTATTATTCTTATAAAATACACATAAAATAATGGCTGCATTTACTATAAGTCATTTTTAATTATAATTGCATTAATTATTGGTGCTTTTATTATTATTTAACGAAATTAAATAGAATTTTTTTTCAGTTTTTAATAAAGGAAAAAACGTTTAGAAAATGTGGGAGGCTGAATTTTTGAACTGGATTTTCAGATGAGACAGCTCGGGAAAGTCATCTCCAAATAGCAGTTGCTTATATTCTAGAATATAATACATTTATTGAAAATGGAAGAATGCATTAGATTTCAAATCACTTTTTAAAATATGCCTGTAAATTCCATGTTTTTTCATTAAAAAATGAGTTTAAATTAATGGATCTTGATGAATTAATGCATGAATTTTCTTTTTAATCCCCCTCCCCTTCGATTTCTTTGCTTGTACAAATGAGTTAAAATGATGCTCAAAAGAAAACATTATTTTTCAATTGTTTAACATTTTTCTTTCCTTTAGGAGATAATGCAAGATCCGCTCTTTCATATCTATACATATATTTCTCCTTAATAAAAACAAAAAATAATTGAAACTCATTAAATAATATACTACATATACTTTTATTACTAAGATTTTTAAAAAAAATTATACTTGAATCGCTTCCTTACAATGTGAAAACAAAAGCAGGAATGTGAAAATACTATAAGATCGAAATGCACAGGTCTCTTTTTTTTCCATATCATGTTTTGGAGCTAAGTGGGCACACGCCTCACTGCACTTCATCCCTGTAAAGTTCGTTTTCTAGCACTGCTCAGAGTAACAGAATGACGTTGTTAGGAGAGTAGATCACAGTTTACATTGGGCCTATGAGAGCTCTCTATCTTGTACTCTTCGATATCTTTGCTTGTGGTTAATATACAATAATAGGGATTTTGATAATGAGAACAAGTTCGTTTTCCATCCCAGATTTTATTAAAAAAAAAAAAAAAAAGTTGGAAGCCCCTTTTTTTTTTTTTTTAAGTCTCAATTTTCTGAACTAATTACCCAATTTCAAATTTTCAGAATTTTTGGATGAGAATCACCTCTGGCCTTTACCTGTACTTTATAGGATGAAAAGAAAAGTTTAGATTTGCTGTATTATAAAAAAGGGCATCTGGAAATTCTCCAATATGAAAGATGCATGGGATGATAGTGAAAAGATGTAAACATACGCAAATGCTAAAAAGCTGAAGTGATTACGATATTATTCCTTACATCAGAATTCTAACTGCGGTAGTTTTTATACATTAAAAATCTAAATTTGTCCAAAATATAGATTAAAAAAAATCATGAAAGATCACATACACATGACATGTAATCTGCAAAGCAATTGGAACCAAGCTGTGCAGATAAGTACACTCCTACAGTGCAAAAGCACATACACAAACATAATTTATAAAGCGAAAATAAACATTATTTATAACAAATCATCAAACATGAGCAAATATCATTTAAATAAGCAATAGAAAACATACTTCTTTGCGGTTTTCTTTTCTTGACCTATGTTTTTTAGTTTTATTTGCTTCCCAATTATTCAACGAATTCTGTACAGGAGGTGACGGAGTTCTAAAATTATTAAAAGGCCTAAAAGAAAAATATTTTAGAAAATAAACTATGAGGAGAAAGGGAATAAAATTATAATAAATATTTATTTCAAACAAATATATTTTTTAAAAAATACTTCATTCCTAGAAAGTTAATCAGAATTTCTTAAAGTAAAATTAATATAGATCTGTATTTTAAATTATTTTTCTTGAATTCTCTTTTTAATAACATATCATTATAGACTAATTATCTCATCTATATGAGGCTTCAAAATTTTCTTTCACGTTCAACTTTTCAAGAAATTTTGAGCATTTACCTTTACACATTTGATTGGCACATTCTTTGATCCAATATTTTACATTCACACAACAGCCATCTGCAACAGAGGAAATTTAGCCTTTTTGTTTTTGCAATTAGTTTGATGGTACAGATCCTTTTGATTTAATTATAGTATTCCACTTTTAAGAATGTGAAAAGAGTGCTTTTTGGTATGTTAAATAATTTAGAAATTTTAAATTTTGCTATAGGATGTTTGTCCATAGTTTCAAGCATTTTCAACCTCATATCAATGAGCATAGATGATGTTTTAGTTACAAGAGGTGCCACTGAAAAATCAAAATACACAGCATAAAAAGTCTGATGAGTATTTTTGTAATGATCACTAACCAACGAATCGCAAATTAATGAACCCAGTCAGAGTGAGCTGCAAAACAACAGATGAATTGAGAGAAATTCACAAGATACTAGCTGCCCCAGCCAGCCCTAATTGGGCCTGTAATAATATTCTTAAATGAACATGAAATTTGTATCATAGTTCCATACAAAGAGAGAGGAAGTGTAAGAGACTGTGCAGATTATTAGGGCCCAACTCAGTTGGAAAGTTGTATAAAATTACAGACCAAGGTTTTGAATTTTTATCTGTTTATGACTTTAAATTCCTTTATTCAAAATTAACTAATGAATTTAATTTAAATATGTTTTCAAAATTTCATATTATTTAAAATCTTTAGATGAAAAAGTAATTACAAATGCATCATAAACTGTAGTACTGAAAAAGAAATAATAAAATTGTGAGCAAATACTACTACATAGGTTTTTAAAAAAGATACTACTCAACAAATTTACTTCCAGAAAGAGTAAAGCCTGTTAACATCAGAACTGTGCTTTTAAACTGAATAACAGGCTTCAGCCCCTCCCCCCACCTTAAAAAATGCCTTTATGATTTTTTCAATTTAAAGAACTTGCATAAAATGGAATTTATCACTGGTCATTCGTCTAAGCAGATTTCATCTAATTTTATCTCAGCAGATTTTATTATCTCATTTCTGGTGGAGGCCCTGTATTGGAATTAATAATGGAATGGGAAGACTCTTTGTACGGCCAAGTTTCCATCATTTTATATCTTCTTTAGACAGTTTTTCTGGTGCCATCAAACAAGTGTTTTTATACATGAAAGAATGTTTTCATTGGTATAAATATATTAAAAAACACCCCTTAAAATTGAAAAAATATATACATATATATTGTAATTGAAACAATTGAACAAAAAAAGTGTAGTTTATTTTTTTTATTAGATTCATTTATGTGAAATTTTTTTCTGAAATAATTCAAATAAGTTAACATTAAGAACAACTAGTAGTGTTTCCCCTAGGCGTTTTCAGGAGGGCGCAGCGCCCTGCCCGTTTTTGTACGGTTGTAAATCCGCCCTGCCCATTTTTATACGGCTGAAAATGCGCCCTGCCCGTTTTAATATATTTCTGCAAATACACCCTGCCCATTTTAATATATTTTTGCAAATGCGCCCTGCCCATATTCAGCTTGCGATAATTTGCAATCAAAATATTTCTGCTTCCGTATGATTTTCGATACCTTACTGCCGCGCGACCCCCCCCCCTATTTCTTTCCTTGAAATAACGATACGTATATCTCCATTCCTGCTGGCGTTTATCTTTGCCGCCAGCGTATTTCCTGGTGTAGAAATGTCCTTGAACTTTTCTCAATGAAGTACGATCTCCAATCTTTTATTGCCGGTCACCCGCTCTCTCCTCTTTTCTTTTGGGAATTAATGACAGGTGTTTACACTTTCCATAGTTATTGATGCTTCATTTTGCTGTCAGTTTATTTCTGCCTCCCTAGAAATCTTAAGTTCCCTTGAGTAAAAATTCCAATCTTCTTTACAGACTAACATAAAAGGTTTCTGTTGCTTGTGTCCTTCCCTCCTTTCAATTAATGACAAGGATTATCTAGGATTCAACCCTAGGAGAATACAATGTATATTTTCTTCTTTTCTGGAACATTCTGCTTTATGGAATCGCGCATGTATGTAAATCAGGAATTTCAATCTGGTTTGGAATGTTCCATCAGCGGGTTAGTCCTAAAATAACCAAATGGTATATACGTTATAGGCAGAGGTTATACCTTAATGTTATTTGAGAAACCGTCAATAGAGGATATACCTTACTTCTTTAAAAACTCCAAACGGATACAGCGTATAATCACCCTACTATACCACTGTGCCCTATTGCCTGCAATCTGATTCTTCATATTAACATAATTCAATATGCCCAGTGTAAAAAGAAAACAACAAATTCGAGAAAAAGAATATAAATTGGCCAGTTCCAAATGCAGAAAGATTGATAAACATTTTAAAGTCCAGAATAAGGTAAGTTTTATTTTAATATTTTCAATTTTTAACTATAGAAATACATTTTTTAGTTAGAATTATAGACTATTTTAGTGATCAGCCAACTTTTCTGGGTTTTTTTGCGACTTTCTCCGCTTTTTAGCACGATCTCCTGTTTTTCATTTTATGTATGGATTTCTCTATTTTTTCACTGCAGTTTTAAAATTCGTACAAAAGTTCTTTTGAAAATAACGGTCCTATGTTTTTCAGTCTCAATAAATAGAATCAGAGCATTGTTTGTATCTCAACGTTCATCAAATTCTCTGAAAACGTAGGATAAAATACAGTAAGTCGGTATTAACACTGAAAATACGAAAATCCGCTACAGTCTGGGCAAATCGGCAATTACCTAAAAGGCACATAAAGCGCACACTTTTTAAAAAGTTATAAATGGTTGTAAAATGGGGCATCTTATTCCTAAATTTATTCTTTTTACATTAGAATCGGTAGTTTTTCGTCGAAATTGGAACAATATTCTTTTTTGCGTTTATTTAGATTGAAAATAATAACATTCATAGTATTATGGAAGTTTTCAAACCTTCTTAAAACAATAGAAAAATTTAAAAAATTGTACTGAAATGTAAAAAAAAGGAAGAATATATTTTAAAAAGAAAACAGAAAAGTTGGCAGCTTTGGAATTCATATACATATATTTATATATATAATTGTTTTCTACACAATTGTCGCTAGTATAGGGAAAAACTGCTCTTGTTTTCTGGTTTATTTCTAAAATATTGCTTCTGAAGAGCTTTAGGCAAAAACACTACTCTACTAATAAAACGATTTTTAAATTACATATGTTATCGAATAATATATAATATGGGTAATAAAATTTAAGAAAAATACAACCTCTTTCAAATTTAATGTGCGTAATTATTTTTTTATTTCGATAAATTTATCTTTTACAATATTTTAAATATTTATTTTTTTTAACATCATCATTGCTTTTTTTAAAACTATTTATTCCTTGACAGTTACCCCAACTTTACCAGTAAAAAATAAAAGTCATTGCTCACTTTTTTATTATAAAGAAACACTTAAAAATAAATCTAGCGGAGAAAAAAAATGCAGAGGAATCGTTATTTTGAACCCTAAAGAGACTTGGGGCTCTGGACAGACGCCCCGTTACCCGACGTTGCATAGCCTTGCCTGACTATTAAGACTGATATATTATTCTTTATTTCTTAATTGAAAGTCTTATTTAAAAAAAACTATGTAGTCGAAAAGGGGTTCCGTTTATAGTTACAGGTGGAAGACTTTTCGAAAATTCTATAAAAATGCGCCGTATATTCGTTAACATTTAAAATAAAATGTTCTAAGAAAGTTATAAAAATTTAAAAATAAACAAAATAAGAGAAATACTGTTCAAATTCTATTATTTTCGTATGAAAAAGACCGAGTTTATTTAAGTTGTTATTCAGTTAACGTTGTTTGATTGTTGCTTGTAAAATAAATTATTGACCTACAAGGAAAAAGAAAAATACACTACAAGTTTTTTCCTTACTATTAAAATAATAATTGATACGTATCTCTGTTGTAAATTGACCGATTTCTTTCAAATTTTCAGCAAGTTACATTAATAGTAAATCAGGCTGCTTAACAATTTTTTTATTAAAATATAATAAGTTATTTGAAACTTAGGGCACCCCTAAAAGACGCCCACTAGAAGTAAATACTAAGAAAAATGAGATATCTATCATCTGTCATTTGTTTCGTTTATTCAAGTGTGTGAAGTGGGAAATAACGTTATCAGAATGAGATCATCGGCTGCGGCCGGTGTTTTATTACGCAGAAAGATACCATGCATACTTTTTTTTCTTTTAATCTAAGAATTTTTTTTCTTTTTTGTAGGGGTGTTTACAAACGGATTTTTTTTCGAGTTGTGAAATTTGTTAAATATTTGAAGGGGGAGGGGAATTAGTAGAATGTATTTCAATACAAATAATATTAATATATTCCATAGTTCTTTTTACAGTAATTTATTTGTTCAGTTTGTATTTCATTATATAAACGTTAAAAAGTGTTTTTTCTTTCAAACTCTTAAAATAAATTTAAAACGCGTGCATTACGCACACTAGAGGTTTGCATGGGTCAAAATTTCCAGGCTCGAGTCCGACCCGTTATAAAAGTAACAAACAGTAAACAGCGTTATAAAAGTATAAAACTCGGCGCGGCCTGGTCCGAACAAAAAAAAAATATTGGCCCGACCCTGCCCGGGCCGAAAGTTAAAATTTCGGCCTGAATCCGCCCAGCTCGAGTGAATTTTTACAGAACATTGATCTTTACTCTTACGGAAGAGTTCAGACAAAAAAAACTTATCTTAGTCTTTTTTTTTTTTTTCAATCTTTATAATCTCCATTTATGCAGAAGTGCCGTAGGCGATATTTACGCTTTTAATGAACCTTTGTTTGTTGTATGCAAATGTTTCAGTTAACATTAGTATTATTAATCCATATTTCATGTAATAATGACAAAAAATAAAAAAATAAAATGTTACATGGTAAAAATAAAATCTCCTAAGACTGAATCGCATTGAAAAGAAGAAAATACATTCCCTTCTTAGCAGATGTAAGTGTTTAATATATTTTTTCTCGCGTATTGTTGTATTAATTTTGCATGGATGAACAGTTTAAAAGAAATTTTGTAGTTTAAAAGAAAATTCTGTCAGAATCATTTTATTTTTATGTAGTTAATTCTATTTTAAAACGCCTAATCTACGATTCTTTAAAAAGATTAAATTCTAATGTTTAATTGTAGAATAATGACGCCTTAAAAGTATATGCCATTTTTGCAAAAGTGTTTGGACCAAGTCAAATTTTACTGATTTATGAACAGACTTGGCCACGTCGAGAAAAGGATTTTCATACGGGAAGATTCAACTGGAGCTGATTCTTTTGGTCCGTGAAGACTCGGAAGAATGAAATCAGTCTTGGCTTCGTACGGAAAAAAATTATGACCCGGCCCGACTCGTTTGCCGTTAATGGAAATCGGCCCGAACCCGGCCTGTGCAAATCTCTACGCACACACTAACGTCGCTTGCATTGTCAGCAAATATTTCGATTAAAACTAATCTAAAAATATATATCTAGTTTCTTTTCTTTTTCTTTTATGCCTAATGCAAAGTCATATTATACGTGAAAAAAAAGTTCAAATCGCGGTTGGCAAAATGTAGTCGGATTTTCAAACCGGCTGAGACGATAAACCTGCACGGCCGGAGTTAATTTTGTTCGTTTTTTAATAAAATTTAATCTGAATTCGTACGGCGGTATTTGAATTTTTTGCGAAGATTTTTACATTCCGTGACGATATTGGACATTTTTAGAAAGAAATCTGAATTCATAGTTGCAGAGGATAAAATAAATTTTATTCTCTGCAATATCTGAATCTTTAGCGATTCTAACCTCTTTTTTCTTATTTCGCTGCGATTTTTTCACATTAATAAAAGTCATTAAAATTTTATCTTTCAGTCACAAAGAGTATTTTTTTTTCCTTTTTTTTTTTTTTTTTTTTTTTTTTTTCCAATAACGTTAATTAGGTATTCATACAACAATTTTTGAGAGATTTTTTTGTTTTTTCACCTTTGATACGATCTTTTGACATTTTAAAATGTGATTTGTTTCCAATTCACTAAATTTTATCTTATTTAAAGTAAAATTCATGAATTCGTTTAGCTATTCTTAATTTTTTTGCAGTTTTTTATGAGATTTTTAAATTCGAGACACAAAGCATATTTTGGAGGGGAAAAAAAGGAATATACTTTTCGACTCTTAAGTCATTTCAATAGTTATGCCTGAAAATGTTATTCCTATATATATATACTAGCTGACCCGCCCGGCGTTGCCCGGGTCCGTATTAACAATATTAAACGAACTTGAAATTTGTATGATTTTATCATTAACTGGAAGCATGCAGAAATGCATTGTCTGAAATACGTCGCAGCTGACTTTGCGAAAAATCGGTTTTAAAAACAACAACTAATATTAAGCTCTAAAAATACTTAAAATGAGCAATGAGAAACACGGGAGGGAACATGTATCCAACGATTGCGTTAGTTTCGTGTTAAAGTGTTGATATTTACCCGTAAAAATGACTGTTAAATCATATAACTAATATTAATAACTAAACTAATTATTATTATTATTTTTTTTTTTTTTTTGCATAGAAATCCCAAGTGAAATATTTTGAATTTCAAACTAATTATATCACTCTTAAATCCGACTATACCGTGAATGAAATCGATACGCGATGATAAAAGATTGGTATATAGTATTATAATTTCAGAGCCATTTAACAAAAGTGTATTTTTTTAATCAAAGCATGCGTAATGTTGACTCTGTGGACAAATTCCTAACCGTAAACTTTTGTACCATAGCCATAATCTGTCTGTAACCTAACTGCGACTTAACATCACCCTACCGTAACTTAAATATAACATAAATGTAACCTAGCCGTCACTTTGAAATATCAATATAGAAGCATCATTTAAGATTTTGCTTGAAAAGTTAACATTCTTTCGTTAATGTCTTAAAATCGTCTGCACTCTGAATTCTAGATTTTAGACTAATATTTGTTATTTAAGTTTTCGCGCATGATTTTAAAAGAATGTTTTCATAAATATATTTTATATATTGACATAGAGTTATTAATATGTTGTTAAATTAAAAACATTTTTTCATCTACGTTATAAAGTATTAAAAAGTTCTGAAAAAAAAGAAAACTTTTAGTAATACAATTTTTAGTTTAAATCAAATGTTTTCAATATTTTATTTAATTTTATTTTGACACTTTATTATTTCGAATTTATCAATTTCAATTATTTTAAAAGCAAACATTTTTTAAAAATAAATGATATAATAGAAAAAAGACCATTTTAAAAAATTACTATTTGTTTGTAAAATACGCTTCAGCTGTAATTCATTTCTTTCAATTCGTCTTATTAATACAAAATCCCTTCCACATGCTTTTGTTTGGGACATTAAAATTTGAGCGATAAATGGTTTAATCTTGTAACCCTTTTTTCGGTTTACTTCACCACCACTTATCTTTTTCCTCCATGGTTTACAACCGCTGTAATAAAAAATCATCATTTAAACTGACAGTTTGCAGTCTATGAATTTTAAAGGTCTGTTCCAGCTTTTTTAATTAATTATGCGAAAATTTTATGCAACCAACCAACCATAACTAAATGAAGGGAAAAAAAGAAGAAAAAAGGCGATTTTTTATGAGAGTGATCTTTGGAATTTAATTAATTACTCAGTTAATAAATAGAATTTCGAAATTCTGAAGCTCAGGTGCATCAGAAGAGATATTGGGCTACTCTCAAAAAAATTTTGAGCTTCGTACGTCCCATAGATTTTGCTAACCATCGCAGACACACACACACACACACACACACACACACACACACACGCAGACAGAGCGATTTGTTATTTTATTAATATAGATATATAAAGGTCTTTGTGAATGTATTAGAAAGTTTCACGCTTTGGAGTTCTGAGAAAAATAATTGTTAAAATGCAAACTGAAATAATAATTAACAGATAAAAGTACCAAAAGCACAACTCTTCTTTTCTTTACCATAAAAAATGTAACTGACAATATCCATTGTTAATTTATACATTCCGTTCAAATTTTCAACAAGTTGCAATAATAAATTAGGTTGCTTACTAGTGTTCATACGTGTAAGTTTTCGGAAGATTATAACTCCTACATAATGACCATAATTGCCAATTTATTTTAGCAGAGTATTTGAATCGGAAATGTCGTATGATATTAGAATGAGATATGCTTTCTATAATATTTTTACTATGCAGAAAGGAACTCTATATAGAACTTTTTGAAGATTAAATAAATAAATAAAAAAAAGGCTTGAAATCAATCTAAGTTTTAGAAAAAACTTAAATGTTGTATGAAAGTATTTCTTCTTCCTTTTTCATTATAGACAAGGCATTATAGTTGTAATTTTAAATAATTTATAAATCAATAAGAAATTTTCGTATTTTGCATATTTTGAACGATAATTGGCAAGAACTTTTGTTTTTTAGGATAATAATTTGGCGACACAAATTTATGTTTTTATTTAATTCTGTTTTTGATTTTTCAAGAAATTTATGTGCTATGTATGTGTATAAAAATTCTCATGGCAATTTTTTTTTTTTTTTTTTTTTTTTTTTTTTTTTTTTTTTGCGTAGCATTATGGGTATTTTAATATAATTATGAAAAAGTAATCTATAGTTCTATTTCTAATATCAATTTTATCTTTTTATATAAAAAAGAACACACATACACACATTAATATTGAAATATATTTATTTTTTTTATATTTGAAAAATCAGGTCAACCCGACCTGCAATGGAAAAAATGAGGCTGTGAGTCAGGCTACCCGACTCGATGTAATCCTCAAATATGTCTGGCAAGATTATCATTTAAAAATGTAAAATTATACAGGTTCAGTTGTGTTACCAAAAGCAGTGAGGCCTCAAAGAAAAAAAAATCATTCATTCAATGCTGATTTTATGCACATAATTTTCATAAACCCTTGCAAGATATTTAACACAAATAAATCTATTTCCTAAATAGAAAAAAAATCTGTACATCACCAGAATGAAAAGAAATTAAATCATATTTTTTGCAAGTATTTTTGCAGTTAATTTTAAATAAAATGTTTTTTGTTTTAGGCACAAAAATCTGATGATGCACAGCATAAAAATGTAAATGAAATACCAAACAGGATTTCAGAAATAAATGGTTCTGAAGGTGGTCAAGATGCAAGAAACAATATCTGTGAAGTTCATTTGGATGATTCTTCCAATAAAGTTTTTGAGTGTAAAACTCAAGACGCAGAAGCTAGAAACAATATCTGTGAAGATCATTTGGATGATTCATCAAATAAAGCTTTTGAGTGCAAAACTCAAGACGCAGAAGCTAGAAACAATATCTGTGAAGTTCATTTGGATGATTCTTCCGATAAAGTTTTTGAGTGTAAAAGTCAAGACACATGCTGCAACTCCTTAGAATTGAAAGTGAATGATGAAGAAGTTTCAAAACAAAAAAGACTGGTTAGTTTTGAAGAAAAAAACAACCAGTTCAAAATGTTAAATGATGGGGGAAAAGAATTGGATAATATACAAAAATATGATGGTCAAGAAGAAAGCAACAAGGTCTGTAAAGTCCATTTGGTTGAGTCTACAAATGAAGATGCTAATATAAGCAGCAAAGAAACAAATTGTGATTCTGATGATTTTGAAGATAAAAACAGTCAAATTGAAATGTTAAATAAAGGAAAAAAATTGAATAACATGCAAAATAAAGGAAAAGAGAATGAAATTCAAGTGACTGCTGGAGGATGTGAATACCAATGTATCAATAAACAACTAAGTACTAAAAATTCCAAGCATAATACAAAATTTCAGAGTGAATGGTCTTTAAAATATCCTTGGTTGAAATGTGATGTAATTGAAAGCAAAGAATATCTGTTCTGTCTTTTGTGCTCAAAGCATCTTTCAAGCATACCACTACATACAAATTCACCATGGATAAAGGATGGATTTGCCACAGTAAGACTAGATAAAGTTAAATTACATGTAGAAAGTGAAATGCATAAAAAGGCAGTACAAGCTGAAACTATAGAAATAAATATGAGAAGTAGGGCTGAAAAAAACATGAAAGAAGATTCTGAAACATTCCAAGCTGTTGAAGCAGCAATGAAATGTTTACATTTTTTGATCCAACATGATATACCACATACAACAGTATTTAAGCCTTTTATAGATTTTTGTATAAATGAGCTACAATCACCAGTGTTAGCGCCTCTGAAGAAAGCAAAAAATGCTTCATATACCAGCCATAGAGTACAATCTGAATTTATTGAAGCTATGGCAACAATACAAAATAATGCCATATTATCTGATATTAATAGAAGTCCTAGTTATTCTCTGTTAATTGATGAAACAAGTGACATTAATAACAGAAAACATCTAGCAATAGTAGCTAGATATATTAAAGATGGGGAAATAAGTACATCATTTATTAAAGATGCTGAAATTTTAGATGGGAAAGCTGACACAATATTTCCTGCTTTAGAAACAGAAATTTCAAAGTGTGGCGGCATCGAAAAAATGAATGGCTTTGGCAGTGATGGGGCAAGAGTCATGATTGGAAATAAAGATGGAGTTGCAGCTAAATTAAAAAGAAAGAATGGAAAAATTATTTCAATACACTGTCACAACCACAGATTAGCTCTGGCTACTAAAGATGCTTTTGAATCCATCCAGTGTTTTGCAAAAATGGATGAAATCCTAACAGGATTATATAAGTACTATAAGAATAGCTCTGTAAGATGTGCAAGCCTTAGAGAAATCCAAAACATTTTTTCTGAGAGCAAAGGCACAACAATTAAAAAAGCAGCTCATACGAGGTGGCTCTCACATGAGAATGCTTTAAATTCCATCAGACTAAATTTTAAATCTGTAATACTAGATTTAGAAAACGCTGTTGTTACAAAGCAGTCCAGAATTATTCCGGGTGTTAGTGGGCCTACAGCTGAAGGCTTATTGAAGATGATGAAAACATACGAATTTTTTGTTTTGATTCATTTTCTTTGTGATGTCTTGTCAATTACATCAAAACTAAATTTGATTTTTGAAAAAAGGGATGTCTATTTGGCCACTGTGGAAAGTCAAGTTGCAGCAACTATTTCTGCACTGGAAAAATTAAAAAGAAAACCTGGAGGTGCTTACTGCAAAAATGTGGATAAACAAGCAATGCAAAATGGAATAATTGTCAGTGCAGCTGATAAAGACAATTTTGAGACAAATGCCAAACTTTTTATTGACACACTGATAGAAAACATAACAAAAAGATTGGATAATTTACCTGTCATAACATTACTCAGTGTCTTAAATCTTTCAGATTTCCCACATGGAAGTACATTCCACGGCACATCTGAAATTTCAGATCTGGCAGAATTTTATGATATAGATATCGATGATTTGCTTTCAGAGTGGGATCAGTTTAAACTATTATTTTTACCCGAAAACAAAAATGATGAGGAACAAAAAGGGTTAACAATTCCATACCTGTTGAAAACACTTTCAAATTTGGAACAGAGTGTTGGCAATAATTTACCCCACATAAAAAAATTACTTTCTATTGCCAGCACTCTGCCTGTGTCAACTGCAGAAGTTGAAAGAATATTTTCGCAAGTGAAACTAATAGTAACTAGTCACCGAAACAGATTAAAAATCGAAAATGTAGACAATTTAATTAATATTAAATGTAACGGCCCTTTACCATTTAATGAAGCCGTGAAATTTTGGCTTAGCCAAAAACAAAGAAGAATATTCTTTTAATTTTTTTTCTTCCCTGTATGCATTCTTATTGGTAAAATGTATTAATAAAATTAATTTTATTTAGTGAAACAAGATGTTTTAAAATTTTATTTATTTTGTGAAATAAGATTAAAAAAAAATCATTTTATTATATGACTTACTTTTTAAACAATAATTTTGCATGTTTGTTATGTATGATATTGAAAACAGATGTGAATTTTGATGCAAGAGACATTTAAAAAAATAACAGCAATTATTACTTCTACAACATTTCATTTATATTGCTATTTATTACTTTTTTCTATTCTTTACAAGTGTTTTTTACTTTACCTGGGAATTAACTTTTTTGTTAATATAATCCATGGAAGTTTAATTAAATTAGGCTTAAAACAATGTAGGACAATTTTTTATTTTACCATAGAGGTAATGAAATGTGACAATTTTACTCCTGACTTATTCTTTAACAGAACTTCCTTAAATGATATTTCTGGAGAAAATCATTATTTAATTCTTAATAGCATTGTTTGGTGTAAAGGAACAGTAAATTAACACTGGGGCAGTCTCTACTTTAAAAGTTGTGTCCGAGATCATGTGTCACCTAACAAACTTAAAGAAGATTTTATTTTAAAGTTATGTTCTTTATTAAATTGAGTTAGACTAATAGGAAATGAAATTACAACTCATTTTGATCTTATATGTTTTATTGTGTAATTTTTTCAAAGTTTTCGAATCTCATTTTAACAAAAGTCATATAATGTGCTTTAGTTGTTTTGTAAGTAACCGCAATAAAAAGAGAAATTTTATAAATTCCAATCGTATAAAAGTGCCCTTTTTGTTAAGCGAAAGTGCCCTTTTTGTTAAGTGAAAGTGCCCTTTTTGTCAAGTGAGAGTGCCCTTTTTAAAAGCAGCACCCTGCCCTTTTTTATTCTGGGGGAAACACTAACTAGATATCCTTAAAATTGTAAAAAAAATACAAAACTTCTTTTAATTAAATAAGTTGAACAACGATATTTATAAAATGCAGTATTTTTTACGTAATTAAATTCATTTATGTATATATATATATGTATATTTCAAATAATTTAATTATTTTAAAGGTGAAAATATTTACTGTATTTATTTACTTAATGGCATATTGATTTATAAATGCAGAATTTTTTTCACTTTCAATACCCTTGAAAGGAAAAAGAAGTTCTTAAAACAACAAAAATGCACAAATTCAAATTTCAACTTAGTCCTATCAAGGTTGGAATTAGAGACCTTTTGTATAGAACACTAAAGCGTTAGACGATCATGCTAGAAGTAATGTGGTGTCAATTGTTAATTAAGGTTCTGTATCGAAGCATAAATATATATTTTTTTCTTTGGCGTCAGTTTCATTAGCATAACAAATTGTTGTGAAAATTCTCTGAAATTGTAATGGATCATAAATATAATTAAAACCAAGCCTTTTTAAATTTTCATACAAAAATATGCATATTTAAGAGGGGAAAATATTAACTGAAATCCTTCAGTTTCTAAATTTTTTTTTGTCAAAGTTTTCACACTTTTTATTTTATAAAAAAGTGTTTCAACTTGGCAAAACCTTTTTTAAATTTTTGTAAGTGATGTAAATCTAATCTACTGAGATACTCTAAAAATATTGTGTTAAAATACAAATGTTTAGTTACTTTACAGGCACCAAAAGAGCAAAACATAAATAAACCTGATTTACCTCAGCATATGACCTGCCAAAGGACTTTTACACAATAATCAATGCAATTCATTTCATTTAAATGTTGCCATTAAACAATTAAAAAATAATCATGATTTCTGTGACTTGTACAATAGCATTATATATCGTTAAGTATAACATCTAAAAGTGTCGGAAAAAAATGCTTCATTAGATATTTTTATTTAAACTTCCCAGAAAATTTTAACAGTTTGCTCATGTTTTTAGGAAGGTTGCTAAATCAAAATTTACATTATTTATCGATCATTAAAACAAGCAAGGAAAAACATTACAAACGTTAGAAAATGTCCAGCCTCTCATTCAATGGTCATTAAATCACAAAGTGTCACTAAATTAGTATTTGTCCCAGTCCTAGGACCAAAAAGGTAAACAGAAATATTAAACATGACAACAAAATTTTAGCTTCTAATACCAATAAAAATATATATTTATTATTCTTAATTGATAGAATGCTTTTCTTTTGTCTCACTGCGCATCACAATAAGATTTTATTAAACTTTTTCAAAAAAATTTCAAAAGTATAATGTTCAATTGTAAGGAGAAAAAAAGGAAACAATTTACAAGCACTTTTAAGATAATTTTAAAGTCTACAATGCTATGCATAAACTGATTCAACAACACTATATAATAAAAATGAAGCAAAATTACTTAGGGGGAATTGGGGAGAGATAGGACACTGGGAGGGATGGGACATCTGCAATAATGCTTAAATTAAGCTTTATTTTTAACTTATGACTCTTATACAAAATGGAGTAATCATTGCATCATACTTGTTGCTAGCAATATTTTTAGTTGTAAGCATCTATGTGTCTGTGATTTAAAAAGACTACTTTGCAATATTAAAAGTAAGTAAATACTCAGATTTTTAATATAAAATTTCAGTCTCATTCTTTGTTGCTAACTTAATTGTGCTTAATATTTTGTAAACTCAATAACATGTCTTTTATGAATAACAGTTAAATTAATCCCTCAAGCCACATGTTTTTTGTAATCCCCCCTTTTTTTTAAATGTTGCTCAAAGGGAGGGAGAGGGATGGGACATGTGCCATTCTTCCCAAATGTTATCTCTATCCAAATAATTATGTTTAATTACATAGATTTTTTAAAAATATTTTATAACACTATCTTGCATTGGAATTGAATAGTGTAACAAACAAAACTTATGAGTTTGCAAATTAAAAAGGAGTTCTAACTCTTTTCAGAATTTATTTTAAAAAGAAATATGCATTGAAAAATTACAACCGTGCACATTTTTCTTTACTTACTTATGCAATTATTTTTTAATATCAATCATTAGCATAAAACATTCATATTTATTTCTATAATATGAATTTCCTTAGTTTTTTAAAATAAAATATTTTAAATAATTGTTGAACTCAAACAGAAAACTTATTTTTACATGGCAAGACACCATTTATGAAGAGAAATGAAAAAGGAAGTTTCATCTTCCTACAAGAAACTGACTGTTCCATCATCAATTATTTAACAAGCCAATTTCAAAGCTACATCCACCAAAATTAAATTTGCCACAATAGTTGGGCACAAATATATTTTTTCATTTGATTTAGATTTTACAAAGTATCATATAACATAAAATAAATGTGATTTACAATAAATCTTAGAAATGTAGATGCCACACTGCATGTGTCATTTTTTTTACCCCATTTTTGGAAAATTAAATATGAATTTTCATTTTAAAAACACATCTCAAGCCTCCATCGTATAAGAGGGGGGGAGGGGGGATAGTACATTTTTTTTCTTAATTTAACTGGTTTATAAACCTAAAATTTTAACACTTTGTATCAGTGTTGCTGATCTGCAACGATCCCTAAAAGTCAATGTTATTTTGACAGTAAACCTCAAAATAGGGTTTTGTTGATAGTTGTTATTCTATTACACTTCTGTTAACATAATTATTTCACTAAATCCACAACACATAGAGATATTGATTTTTCTCTTCGTACCAAAGTTTGATTTATCACTTTATCAGCTACACATGATGCTGAATTAAGCTTTGAAATAGTGGAGTTTAAAAAGTCTGCAGACATCTACATGTATATTGCTTACAAATATTTTTATTAAAATTGCCTAATCCTTCCCTAATCTTCCCTATGTAATGTATGGTTCAAGAAAATTAATTATAATTAAAATATATTTTTCATTAATTATGAAAGAAAACATTAACTTACTCATCTAAATCAATATTTAAAGCTCTGTGTGGATCATCTATATTTCTGTCATCATCTTCTGCACTTGTTCTTGCACCTTCAGGCATTTCACCTTCTACAATATTAACAATATGTAAAGGTGGAACATCTTCATCACTTTCAGTAGGTGCTTTTAGTTTTTTACTTTTCTTTTTTCGTTTCACTCTTCTATGTTTTTTACTTGATCTATCACCATCAATATTCATGTACTTTTCTGATGAAATAAGGCCTAAAAAACAAGTAATACAACAAAAAAATTATTTTAACACAAAAAAAACAACAACGAGTGAAAGATTAAAGAAGTTTTTGATGTACATATGTAATAAACTGGCAGATTGAAATCATTTCACCCTGGACATTATTAAAGACTGAACTATTTTATTTATTAACAATTCTGTGATACAGTCATAGGCATGGGAGTATGAGCATACTCCGAGGAGACCCAAAGAATCCTTATTATTCATAGTCTTACATAATCGTAAAAATGTCTTCTTTGTGAGTGCTCTTAATTTTTGATGTAAAATTTATAATATTTTTTAGCAAGAGAAGAAAGAGTGAATTGTGAGGAAACTAACTTAATTTGTTAAATAGTTTCTTATTAATCCTGGACCTGTGACTCTGGTGAAGTTCCACTGCAGAAAAAAAACAACAGAATCTTGCAAATAGTACTTGTGTTTTGGATCTTAAAGTTGGATGAGATTTAATATATAAAGTAATACTTATTAGGCCCCAAGAAAATTTTCAAGTGAAAATTGACTTCATTTTCACTTGAAAATTTTCAAATGAGCAGAATTAGACATTAAAAATCAGATGATATTTCATTGGGAATTTAAAGATTTAAAATGGAATGGGATTTTAAAATTTCAGTGCTTCCTCTCCCTTTCAAACCCTTTGCAACAAGAGCCTTTTGCATATTTTTTTTTTTTTTTTTTTTTTTTTTTTTTTTTACAACTGATTTTTTTAAACAGAACATTTTCTATAACTGAATCATGAAAACATGCAGATTAAATAAGGTAAACTTTAGAATAAAAATAACTGGTAAGTATAAGGAAAGATTCAAAGCCCCTTAAGTGGCACCTATATCAGTCACTCATCCCCAAGGTGTTAAGATGAAGTTTGAGAAGCTTGTTTGCAAGACTGGAGGACTCAACCAGAAGACCAAAAATATAAAGTTAGTAAATTAAGAGTTTTTCCTTTTATTACAATTTCAGATTAATGTTGATTTTACATTTAAGATTGCTAGGATTTGAGGGATGAAGTTTGATATGGGAAGCTTAATATTTAAGGTTTAAATTTTGAGTCTATAGATCAAAGATTTAAGGTTGGAGGAATGAAATTTAAGAATTTATGTTTCCTTGTTGAAGGCTTTAGATTTGGAGTTACAGCTCTCGAGACAATCTGATTGAACTATACATATAAAACTTGAATAATACAACGATAACATAAACAACAGAAACATATTATGTTGAGTAAAAAATTTTCTGCTAATTTTTTTTAAAATTATAAAATGATAAATAATTATGAAATCATCAAAGCTAATGAGGATAGTAATCTCCATTTAACCCTTTCCGGCGCACTACTCTTTAAAGTTGAAATTTAAAGAAAAGAAAAATTAGGCAATCTATTTAGGCCTAGATGAGTACACAGGTATTGTTTTGTAAAGATTGCACTAACCATTTTAATTATACAGCTGTTGCCGAAGTGGTAACCTCCCATAAGTAAAGCACTGATAAGCGCAGTGAGAAGAGCATTGCTGTGAAGTGCTTATTACAGTAAAGCATTTTACCTATTATCTAAAAACAGTAGAGTTTGATCTCTGTGGTGCTGCCATCTAGAACTCATAAGAAAGATTTAAAGTAGCCATTAGAGTAGTTTTTGAAATATTCACGGAGTTTTTGTGTCTCTAAACAGGGGGAACTTTAGGTGTTGCCGACCCGGCAACACTGCGCATTGAGGGGTTAAATCAACAATCTTTTGCCAACATTTTGGCAACTTTTGTGGCATGTGCAAGTCTAGAAAGAGATCAATCTCATTAATGACCTTCTCATTTGAATTGAAGATTGCACCATCAAGATGCAGCTGCAGATGTGAAAAAGATAGTAATCTGAAGTGGCCATGTCGGGGCTGTATGGTGGATGTGGCATCAAATCCTATTCCAGCTTGTACAGCGTCCAGCCGATCACCATACTAACATGTGGCCGAGAGTTATCTTGATGAAACAGAGCCACCTTCCTTCTAAACTCGTTACTTTGTTTTTTGCAAGTGGCATCAAACTTTGATTAGCATGTTGCTATACACTTCATTGTTGATGCAGAGAAACATCATACTCATCCCATCAAATGCAGAGAAGCACCTTCTTGTTAGTTAGGATATGTTTTGTAACTGAGCCAGCTGGTTTCCCACCCTCCTTTACGGCTTGTATTGTTGTAATACACCCATTTTTTATCACAGGTCACAATTCTGTCCAGAATGTTACATTTACTTTGATCTCTGAGCAGAGCCAAACAACAGTTTTTTCTCTTGCACTTATCGTCAACCGTCAATTCCTGAGACACACAGCAGTTGAACTTAAATGTTAGATTTGTGTGTTTCAGAGTGTTAACTATTGTTTTTTGGCAAACCTCAAGATCTAATGCAATAGTTTGTTTTGAAACATTTCTGTCTTGATCAAAGATTTGCTTCAATTGCTCAAACAATCAACTTCAATAGGAAAACCAGAAGATGGTTCTTCTTCAATGTTGAAATTTCCAGTTTTAAAGTTCCGAAATCAAATATTGAGTATCATAGGAAACTGCATTGATGCTTAAGCTTTCACACATTATTGTGTGGTATTCAGTTGCACTGAGTTTATTACAGAACTCATCGTAAATGATCGTTCTGATCTATTGATGAGATAGCTAGATTAAAATCCCTCTTTTGGAGTACAAGGTAATAATTTCTTAACAAACAAAATACACAGTCATGTAGTTCCTATGCTCTGCTTTTGAATACAAAAATTGGTTGGTTGAAAAGTAATCAACCATACAAATGATAGCTGTTTCTTTCAGGAATCTCCTCTTGGAAGAAAACTTTTTACTCAATGTAATATGAAAGAAATAATCACAAAATAATATACAGTCTTGTGGCTTTTTGATTTGTGCAAAAGTCTTTAAAGCACAAAAATGCCAGAATTTTATATGTAAATCAAATAATGTAAAAAATATAAACTTATGGTACAAATATAATAATAAACAATTAGTTTGACATAGACAATTAAGGAAAAATATGATCTTATGCACAAAATTATGCAAAATATATGAATAATAATTGTAAGATGCAAAATTATACAGAATAACAAAATACCGTATTTAATTGTGTATAGCGTGCACGGGTGTATAACGTGCACCCCTACTTTACAAGTATGATCGGTTCTGAAGCCAGAACCGTTCTAAAAAGGTCTAAAATTGAGCAGATGTAAAATATTTGGTGACCCTGGAAATATATGTTGGCGATATGTGACAGTGTTGTATGGAATAGTCATTAAAGAAACATTTAATTGGTATAAATAATACTAACGTTTATTAAAAAAAACTGAAAGCATGTTTAAATAAAAATATATGTATATATACAAATGATAAACAAAGATAAATTATATCTGATAAAATTAACCAAAAACGTAACTCTATATTATATAACATCTTTCAAATTAAAGTCAACATTTAACACATTAATACATTTAATTATTTAGCATGACAGAAAAAAACAATGAAAACTGTTGCAAAAAAAACTGTTTACTCACAACGTCATTATTAGAAAGGTGCCGACCACTGGAAATTCAGTCTTCCTTTACTGACGAAAAATGGACGTTGACAAGATTCCATAAACGAGAACGAAAGTTCATTTTCACTAAGATGATTTACCGAAAATATACTAATACGACTAGATATCATTCAACATCAACAAGAAAGATTCTATATTCAAATAAAATCTAAGTTCATAAAAGACAGTGAATCGGCAGAATTAAAATGACTATAGTGCTTTCCAGTCAAAACATTTTTGAACTCCCCGTCAAAACAAAACACACCTCTTAAATATACCGCTAGACATCGAAAGTGAAACGCCCCTTTCAACCATATGCAGAGTTGAGCTACCATGCTCCTGACTTGCGAAGGAAAGGATGCAACGCAACTACTAACAAGTTGCGACTTGCGATGAATGCAAATTGTGATCAGATGGAGAGGACGGCAGCATTCATGAACGCACACGTCAAAAACGTGAATGGCAGCACTCATATTCGATTAATTAATCGGAGCGGAAGTAAAACGAATACGCAACTTATTTGAAAGATAGGATAGACTATAGAACAAGTAAACAAATAAAGAGATCGGGAAATTGGAAAACCGGCAAATAAGAAAGATAAAGATTTGAATAAAATAAAACCTATAAGTCATGCTATATTACCATATTACAATATATATATATGTTTATGGAGTGTTAAGGAAGTGAATATGGCTGACAAAGTAAAAATGGCGATTTCTTAAAATCTTGTATATACGCGCACCCCGAAAGCAGAATACTACGAAATTTGCGACGTACATCGCAGAACAGGAGCCCGAGCTGCAGAACAATTCTGCCCTAATGTGGGGGGGATTCCCCCCCCCCACTAGGGTAGAATTGTTCTGCAGCTCAGAATTCACCACGGACAAAAGATCTTTCCCGCGGAACAACCGCGCATTTTCTGAGAACGGGGGAAAACGCCGCGCCATGCCGTGCCGCATGTTTCGAACAACACTATCTCGGACGATCGCGTAACTCTCCGATGTGGTCTGCTTCCCCCATGGCTATGAATCATCCAATAAAGACGTAGCCCGGATCCAGGTTCGATTTTTTACTGTTAGCGAAACGAGATTGCAAACAGTGAAAAGTTCACAAAAATGTTTCTTCTGTCGTGTTTCGCTAGCAGTATCTCGGCTTTAGTACTACTCAACCTATGACATGTGCGCTTGTTCTTCTCATTCTCGAATCATAGAATATTATTGCTCGCAGTTCCATGTGGCTAGCTCGTCACCCATTGCTACCGTTTTCGTTCAAATGTTCGCATCACAATTTTTAACTTTCACGTTTTTTTTATCTGCAGTAAAACTGAGTGCTTAACAGTTTCATAATAGTTTATTTTCAATAGTTTTTGTAATGCGATAATTATGTCGGCTCGCGATAAAGTATCCTGCTTTGAGTGCGATGCTAAAATTATTTTAAAAAACTTGAAAGTACATTATCAGCGTTTTCATCCTTCTAAGCCTGTAAAACATCGTTCCATTAATGAAAAATGCATTGACAAGTTATTTAGTACCCTTAAAAGAAAACCTGAAGAGGAGAATGCCGATGGAATTCCTTCAAAGAAATTGGACATTGAAAGAACTAGCACTGGAAAAAGTGTTGAAATCAAAGCACCTCTGGACGAACATTTTACAAATTCATCAACAGCTACAACTTCTTTGCATGAAGATAACTCTGTCATTGAAAACGACAATCAGAACGAAGACAGCGTGTCTGTGAATAAAGACGAATTGAATAAAATTTTGCTGCCGATTCAAGGTAAGACTTTTCTGATATTCTCTTTGAAAATCCTAAATTTTTATCATTTTAATTTAAAATAATAAACTCCCGATAATCTGCGATCGGTTTTTCGCATCCGCGACGGCCTCACCACCCAATTTCATGGATAATCGGCAGTTTATTGTATTGTAATTTTTGGAAGGAATGACACATTTGGGAGTTTACAATTTATTATTACAAAAATTAACTATTTACTATTACAGGTGATGTCTATTTAATGCTTATTTGATGTTTCTACATTTTTTGATATATTAATTGCGGCGTTTGTGCCGATAATATTTCTTAGGGAAATTACTGGGGCAAAAATTATAATTCCAGAATGCCAGCTCTTCAGATTTAATGTATGACTATTGTTTCATTTCTCAGTGAAATATAGACAATTTTTCATTGAATATGTGCATAATTTGATCTAAAACTAAATTTGAATTTTGTAATCGAAAATATGGGGTATATGTGCCAGTAAAGGACACCTCAATGTTTTTGGTTTATAAAAAATAATAAATAAAAATTTTTACTTTTTTTTTTTTTTTTTTTTCATAATTTCCCTTCACATGTTTTATAATTTTGCATTGTTATTGACATTCTTAATCAAACGAATCCAAAGAAAAAAATGTTAAATTCTTCTTCTTTTTTTTTTTTTTTTTTTTTTTTTTTTCCCACAATGGAAATTTTGGTTAATGTGCTAAGAGTTGGCTTTATTTAATAAATTTATATATTCTTTAATTATTTGCAAAATATGCACTTTTTTTTGTTTTGGTAGTAGTACAAAACTTGGGATTTTTAGCTATTTATAAAATTTCATTTATTATTAAAGTTAGAAGTGTCGATTACTGGGATGCTTAAGTAATTTTCCAACAATGGATACCTCATTCGGGCAGAGGTGAAAAGTAACAGTTGCTACTCGCCACTTGGCGATTAAATTATTTAATAAAAGCCAAATAAGATTTTTTTATAATTATTATTGTATGGAAAATTTGGTACTTATCCAATGATTATATTTTAAAAGATTGAAATATTATAGTGGCCACTAATAACACTGAGGCCACTGGCTACTAACAGAATTTTTTCATAATACATAAAATAATTTAACTTAATTAAAAACCTAAACAATCAAATTTTAATTTAAGTACTCGCCAAAATTTTTATAAAGAGTTGCTTGACTTATTTTAATATGGTTAATAAAATTACAATATTTATTTTTATTTTTTAATAAATATTAGCTCTGTTTTTCATATAATCTGGATCTGGCAACAAAACTTGTCAGGAAGCTAAAAATCTTGTTTAAAAGGCACAGTTAGAGATTAATCTCCGATTAAAAAAAATTATATATTAATGACACTTGTAGTGATTACTAAACTAGTATATCTGCAGATTACTGGCCTCAAACATCAATTCTACTGCTTTATTTAGAATTATTTTATTTAATATTTTAAAAATCCAACACACAATATCAAAATCATTTCTTTCATATTTGTAATATTAATTATATAATAATAATTACAACTAAAATAACATATCGAGTAGTCTCTGGGAATTGTTAAAAATAGTGACAGAACTAACTATATGCGTTTTCATGAATTTGAATTTTCTGAAGAGGCTCTATTTAATAAATTAAAATATTGTGAAATGGCTCATTAAATTTTAATTTTGTGAAAGAGCTTCAGATCAGGCCCAATTTTTGTCTGAAAGCATCCCTGATCCAGAAATGGAATTAACTCAATCTTTATTTTTATTTCAAAGTTTTACTGCAGAATTTTTTTTGCTGTATGAAACAATTATAATATTGCTTTTAACTGCTTTAGGAACAAACACTGAGATGTATTTTTATTACAGGTCTTGGCGATGAAATCAAATCATTAAAGGGAAATAACATCAAGGAAGTGTCACTCCCAACAACATCTGAAGTGCACAAATTAAATCCCCTAAATTTGCTTACAGATGAAGAGCATGATAGTCTTTTTGCAAACGCAAGAAGTATAGATGGTTTGTTAAAGTGGGCACCAGACAATTCATTTGTAAGAACTGAAGGTGGCTTAACATGCAAGGCATGCTCTTCAACGCTAATGTATGACTTTAGCAATGAGAAGGAATCGCTTACTACCGAAAATATGACTGCTGCTTTCAGACAATTAAAATATGATATGAAACGGCATATTAAATCCATCACGCACGAAAAACAATCGTTAGCAATGAAAGAAAGGGAGGAAGAAGAATCTAAATTAAAAAAGCATGGAAAGCAAATCGCAATTAACTGTGCTTCAGTGGCATATATGACCTACAAACTTGATGCATCATATTCCAGTTATGAAAATATTATAACTGAGTTTTATAACAGTGGAGCTTCCGTAGGTAAAAAAAATCATTCAAAAGAATTTCCCTGTCTTTTCCTACCCCATGTTTACACATCTTTAGCAAAGGCTATATCTTCTTTTATTATGAACGAAGGAGTGCCAATTGGTATAGTTGCTGATAAAATGACAGTCAATCATAGGACTAGGCACATTATTGAACTTAGGGTACCAATTTTCGACATAAATAATGATAAATTATTTGAAAATATTTATTTAGAACACCATTTTTGCGATGATGTAAGTGGAAGAGGCTTAAGTAAGAGTATCATTGATACTCTTAAAAAATTTGGCCTTAATCTTTCGTACATTAGGGAGCATCCTGTTGGGCTTGCCGTAGATGGTCAATATATCCGACTGGGAGTAATTGATCACCTAAAAGAAATCCTTGTTCGCCAAGATATCCCAGTTTCTTGGGATCCAATGCATAGATTAGAATTAATACAGGTTCATTCCAGCAATAAATTGGTTCAAGATTGCCTTTCACTTATTAATTCGTGTATGAAAGAATTCATGTGGGGAACATCCTACGAATATCTTAATAAATGTGCCCAGAATTAGATATATATTTATATAAGCCAAAGATATTTAAAACAATGAAATTTGTATCCCATTCTGTAAATGTTATTCAAACATTTATCAAAGATTACACTGCATTAGTTGCAGCTTGTGAAAAACTGGAAGATGAAAGTTTTAGAGATAAACTTATTTCTAAAAGAAACATTTTTAATATATTGGTGATTGCTGACATTATTTGTGCACTTGCATCTACATCAAAAAAAGTTCAACAGACTGACCATCTTCCTTGGGACTATATGAATTGCATAGAAAATTTGCAGGAATATTTATTTGCAATAAAATACCATTTAACAAATCTTTCCAATTCTGTGGATGTAGAAAGTTTTAAAAATAGCATTGAAATATTACCAAATGTATTTTTCAATTACACAAAGCTTTCTTCTACAATGTTCTCAAAAGAGAGCACATTTCAAGGTGTACCAATGCCAGATCTGCCAGTTAGTTCGAAAAAAATGAGATCAACTCATGATTTATCATCTCTATCATGGTTTTTACATGACCTAAGAGAAATCTTGAAATATAGATTCATTATTGCATCAATTCAGTGTTTACTTTGAACAAAATGAAAAAATAGATTCAATAATTTGTGCAGCAAAGTTGCTTTTTAACTTCGAACATTTAATGTTTCCACGTTCGAATGTTGAAAATAAAATCGTGGATCTTTCTGTTTTTCTGGATACAATAAAATCTTTTCCATGTGTTCCACCTACTGAAGAGGAAAAAAATGACCTTTTTTTTCAATACAAAATTTTTGTTGACTGGATGTTAAAAAGTGTTAATGAATGTCAACAGACTGGAAATTCTTTTCAAGAAAAGATGGTATTGAAAAGATCAATGTATGAGCTAAAATCACAGATCCCTAATTTTCTTGACTTTTTTGCTCATATATTTTCAGTTCCCATCTCAGAAGCAATCTGTGAGACGTGGGGATCTGGAATTAACAAAATTTTTTCGAAAAGACCTAATACAAATGATGGCAATGAAGTTAACATTGGCACAACTGATCAAAGGATGTTCATTTCTTGTAATGGCCCTCCATCTGGGCATAATTCCTTAAGAAAACTCTTAAAGGCTGGATTAGTATCCATGTACGGACCATTTTTTAATCAACATTTTATCCACCGAGGAAATATGTCCAAATATTTTTCTTCTAAAGTTATACATAAAACTATGAATGCCATGTCATTACCGTGGTATTGATTCAGTGTGTATCAAAGAATAATAATGTAAATATTTAAATATAATATTAAAATATATCCTTTTCTGATTCAAAGTTTGATTGTATTTTATTAAATTCTAAACTGCAATGTATGCATAAATTTTATTTTCGGAAGATGAGTTAAAAATGTATGAATTTATCTTGCAGAACAATTTTGGTCTAATAAATTTGCGTTGCAGAACATCTCAAAGTATTCTGCTTTAGGGACGCGCACCATAATTTTGATATGCTAATGAAGAATGACCAAATGAATTTCAGTATAAAAAAAAGTCAAAACAAACATCACAACAGACCAGAAAGCAAGACGAAAATGCATTTTTAGACTTCAGGTTGTAAGAGGACGATGGGAAATAGGAATGAGTGACGGTAAAGAGAATTGCTAATTAGCGTTTAGATAATGTCACTACCTCTGTTGTATAAAAAACTGCAAGGAGCGAAATAAATATGCAGTAATGCATCAATTAAGTAACATTTTCTGAGTTTTAATATCTTCTTTGAATAATTTCTTGTTTCATATGTATATCCTTCGACTGCATCCATCAGTAAAAAATTATTCCGTGTATAAGGCGCACCTAGTAGTTTGCCCTAATTTCTTGAAAAAAAAGTGCACCTTATACACAAGTAAATACAGTATTTCATACATCAAAAACTCAAAATTTGTAGAGAAATTTTAAAATATTAAGAGATTGAAGTGCATTTATCCCAAAAAAGACCAGATTAACAATTTAAAAAATTACATCTGTACTTCACTGCTAGCTCATTAGCAAAAGAAAAAAAAAACAATTACAAAAAGCTATCCAAATAATTCAAAATCTGTAAGACATTTTTGATTATTTAAGATCAGAATGCACAGAGTTTCCTTTCTAACCTACCCATTTAAATGGCAAGAATCTTAATAAAGGATTTTACTACAGCAAAGTATAAAAAGAAAAAAAGAGAAAATAAAAATTTTTACTACTCAGGGTCTGTCAAACAGGACAGTGATTTAATTTTGAATGCATAGCAACTTGTTGACAATTCTGTTTATTGCATTATTTTTAACTGAAACATCAGCAATTGACACTACTTTATAGGTTAGAAGAAGCCACTTGAATAAATTTGCATAGAACAAGGAATTTTGATTTCTTGACAGAGTTAAGTAACAGTGGGATCGATATTGCACTTTATTTAACAGCTGGTGAATACTATGCAATTATAGTCTAACAGTGATAAGTTTTATCACTGTAAAAAGAAAAGTTATGTAAAAAGAATTTACATAAAATATTTATAAAATGATAGAAATAGAAACAACTAAATAACAATAATAAAATATTTATAAAAATAGTAGGGAGAGACTTACACATTTTCCTCTTAAAGGTGGCACAGATAATACCTACACATATTGATCGTTAAAAAAAATTTGAAGATTTAACTTATTATTATCTTTTCAATATTTAAAAAAGTTTCATACTAAAAACTTAATGCAAACATCTATTTACAATAGTTGTAAAAACTGATCATTGTTGTAAAAGTTTGTCATTTCAATATAAAAATAACTTGTATACAAGGAAAGGCTGTACAATAGTGATTAAAGTAAAAACAAAATCTCACATTAACTCAAATTCAACCATACAAATATTAAAACTCTGTGACAAAAACAGTAACTAATTTTCAGAAACACAACACGAAATGTTAATTTGATTATTCTCAGAATACGTAAGTTTTTATTTTTTCAATGAAAATTTTAAAACTGAAAATGTAAAGACCATCAGATGAAAGTGTATAGTGCGATAGCTTTAAATAATTTTCCCATTTTTAATGGAAGTCTTTCTTATATGGTATAAATATAGTTACTATTCAAATTTAATATAATAAAATATGCGTTTTGGGCACTGTATCTATGTTTCACATAATAAAATACAAAATTACTGTACTAAATTTGTAATTTTTGAATGCACTTTTGTAATTCATCTCCAAATTTTTCTAGATTTTAATGATAAATTTTTAATTTTACACGAAACAAAATGTGAATTTTGTAGAAGTTTAAAAATGAATCTTATATAAACAATTTAATTTAAAAATCTTCCTAAACCATTAAGTTTTTACTGTCATCACAGTGGGAATACTTTAGATAAATCTAATTTTAAAAGCCTGAAGTACGATTTCAAAACTTAAAATATGTGTTCATAACAATAACTTATTTTATGCAACCTAAAATAATTCTTACTCACACTACAAAATTTTTCTTAAACCTTTTTATAACAGCAATCATCAACTTTTAATGTTAAGTTTTTTTAAGCAAAGTTACTTGGTTGAATGGGGTTTTATGGTGCAGTCTTTTTAGGGACATGCTGTGCCAAGAGCAAGGTGAAGAGTAAAAGTTAAAATGTAAAATTCACATTAAAAGACTGTCATACATGAAATAAATTTAAAATGCGAAGTGATGATACATGAAATTAAAATATAAATAAAACCAGTTATTAGGATTAAAAAAAGAAATTATAAATAGCTAAAATCTAACGATGATTAAAGTAATAAGAACTAGTTGGATGTGCCAATCCCAAAACTTTCTTCTATCTCATAGGTACATTTTAATATTTCAAAAAAAAAAAAAAATACACATGTTAATGCTTTAATAATTTTAATTCAATACTATACCAACTTTGAATTTCATCTTAAATTTCTGCTTCAGTCAATTAATTGGAGTAAAAACAAGTTTCAGTCTTTGCACAAGCCGATGGACAACAGAATGATAACCAGATTTTTTTCAAATTCGGGGAAGACCATACCCAAAAATAGTCATACACAGATATTTTAGTTCAGTTCTATGCATAACTTCATACACTTTTAGATGGTACAATATTGAAAATGGCACAAAAATCGCTATTGTAGCACCCCCTTCCAGCAGATTTTTTTTCATATTCAGGGAAGACCAACTAGCTATAGCCATACACTTACATAAAAGATTTGGTTCAATTCAATGCATAACTTCATACACTTTTGGTCGGTACAATATTGAAAATGGCACAAGAATCGCGATTGCAGCACCCCCTTCTGGCGAAAAATTTCAAAATTGAAGAAGAATCTGCTTCCTACAGCCAAAAACATTCTAAAAAAATTTGGTTCAATTCTATGCATATCTTCACACACTTTTTGATGGTAGAATGGCGACACACACATGGACAGACAGACATTTTGTAAAAACATGTTTTTTGGAATCTAACGCCTAAAATGTGTAAATCCCTCGAAAACTGGAAGTTGAAAAAAAAAATTCGATAACAATACTTTGTTTAATTGAAGATAGAAGAAAGTAAAAAAACACGAAATATTAATTAAAAATCTAATTTAATTAAAACGCAGATTAATGAAAAACAAGTTAAGGTCAACTGGGCACGTATTCTTTTAACACTGTATTTTCATCGAAATCCGAGTCATTGCTGTAAGACTGATTCCATGGCCTCCTCTACATGGTGTTGCAGTTGCTTTGGATTCTTGATATTTCGGATATATGGGCTTAGATCAGATTTATTCTTCCATTTCCCCACAATTTTCCACTGTGGAGAGGCAGGAGTTGGAGATTTCTTGGTATCTGAAGGTGCACATTTTTTTTTTTTTTTGTTTTTTGTTTCAAAATTATATTTTCAATGCATATCTGATTTTTGTGGTATTTTAGTAATTGTAACAGTTTTGGTCTTAGTCGTTTGGAAATTACATGGAGATGGGACAGCTTAGTCTCACTTTGAGGTTTGGATGATCCCTTAGATTGAACTGAAGATTTCTATTGCCATTTTTCTAGATCAATTATTTTAACAGGTTCTGTGAATGGCAGCCAACGTTCTAATAAAGGAGTTTCATAGCATTTAGAACCAAGACTGATATCACTGCTTTCTTTAATTGGAGTGTTGGTTGATTTTGTTATGGTAGATTTACTTTGTGGAAATAACGAGTCAGTTTGGGTATTTATGGGTCTTACAGATGTCGATTGCTGCTTGAGTAAGAAATTCCAACAGAAGGGGTTCTGGTTTCAACAAGTTTGCAGGCATCAGGATAAAACAAATTTTGAGTAATTTTAACTGTTAGAATTTCTTTTTCTTGGTTCCAATTAGGACAAGTGTGGGAATATGCTGTATGATCTCCTTTATAGTTTGCACAGCGTTCGGGTTTTCACATGATTTATTGTCATGGCCGATTTCTGCACAACATGCACAACTAACAATATCATTACCAAGGGGGGGGGGGTCCTGAGGGATGATAACGTATGGAATTGGAAGGGGGTCCAAAATTAACAAAAAATTGATAACATTATATTTGCACAGCCCGTTACTGTTCTGGGTTGAGAGAAAATCACTCTAGTAATCACATTTAAGAAATTTCAATTAGTGAGTTATTTGGGGATTACTATGCATCAATCAAAATTGTTGATATTAAAAGAAGCTGCAAAATTAGCAACAGGTAATAAGTTGAAGATATTCAGCATAATATAGGTAATATTTGGCCAAAAAATCAACTTTCAAAATTACTAATGCCAAAACACATTACTTGGCACTGAATGAAAGAATGTCACCAAATTTGACTGCATTTGGCAAAAGAAAAAAAAAAAGAATTTCAGAAAGTGAAGGGATTTTCAAGAGATTCTCAATAGGGAACCGCATACCTCAGTTAATCAGAGTCAAATTAAAAATGTAATTTGGATTGATGTCCTTTCATAGTAAATATGCAAGTAATGTAAAATTTAGAAACATGAACATGCATAATGTTCATACTGATTATTTCTGTAAATAATACTATCATAAAATAAAATGCTTTAACGCAATAACACTGTGAGAACGATACAGTGAGAATAATATATTGAGTTGGATACGAAGCTAAGTTTGACCGAGCTATTCTCAGTAGTTTTATGGATTAAATGTGTTCAAGACAGTTTAAAATAAATTCTTAAACAATTTTGTATATAAATGTTCTTTTATGTGACATTTTGCAGAATGAAAGAAAAGAAATCTTATTCAACAAACAGTTTTTTAAAAAAATGAAAGCTTATAAAATACAATAATAATCAGAGTGGTTATAGAGCTTTTTAAAATAATATTATATAATGTTTAAAATGCATAAAAGATTTATCATACAATTATTCTGATATTTATTCTATTTTCAACTTTTGATTACTATTTTTTTTCCAATTTTAATCTTATCAATTTATTTTTAGTTTATAACATTTTTTCAAAACAAAGCACAAAATAAGTAAATAATAATAAAATAAATAAATGCCTCTTGTTGGGCATATGCCCACCATTGGAAACTACTACTGGTCTGTTTTAAAATCAGTAGGCATTCCAGAATTTTTAGACCAAATTTGTTTATACTGAGTTTTTACTTTTTAAAAGCAATTTCTTTTCAAACAGCAGCAAAATAAAAATATTTTAATATACATATTTTCTTTCAATCAAAATCTCATAAGCATAACACATATAAACAGAATTTTATTTCCATTCTACATCAAAAGACAATAACTAGCTAAATAAGATAATACTAAATCAAATTACTTTGTCAAAAAGTTCTCTTCCAACTCTCCTGATTGCTAAATTGCTGAAATAAACTTTTCTAACCACACGACTCATGTATCACTCCCACCTTCTCCTGGTGGTTGAATATTACAGTGACTGTGCCATGAGGTCTACTAGCTTACAACCATATGAATATGTTTTTTGAAATTGAACGATGCAATCACAGATTACTATAGATTATATTGATTGTGGATGCAATGTCTTTAAAAAAAAAAGTGAAAGAACCCAATGCAACAATAGCAAGGAAATGACCATACCATTCCTTATTTACCTTTTGTTCTCCTGTATTAGAAACTACAAAGGTGGCTCATCATTCTTCTCATAGTAGGCGTAAGTCAATATGGTGTCTATATGCAGAAGAAAATTCTATCTTTTAAAGTTTGTTTTTTCTACCCATTCGCTGAATAGATAGATTTTTTGTTCACTGGTACATATCTAATTTAAACACCCCAATTTATGTAAAATTTCAGGTTCCCTAAGAAAAGAAAATTAACTCGGTTGTGTGATGCACTAGAATTTTCATTTCATACCAGAATACTTTTACAAAAACTCATAAGATTATATATATAGTTTGGAAATAAATTTTAAGTTTCACTCCTTAGAGTGTGACACCTGCAGCAGACCAACCAATCTCCATCCTACCTCTTAGCTACACAACTGGACAAGTCTGGCTTATCTTATAACAAAAATTCTTTCAACAATTACAAAAATACAGCTAGAAGATAAACAAAAGAAATTTTTTTAATTACCTGCTAAAACTTCATGCCTACACAAGTAGAAAAGATATCAGTATTTATAAAAAAAAAAAATTATAAAACAAGTACCTGGAATGTGAAGTGGAACAGATAAATCAATTTGAGCAACAGGAATGTCATCAACTGAATTCATCACAGCATTCTGAATAGGAAAAAGATAGTTTTTATTTCAAAAGAAAGTGAAGAGAAATATATAACCAAAATAATTTTCATGATACTTAAAAGTAAATAAATATATGTAATGACTTGGCCGTTTGTTATTCTTAACAGTGGCACATATAGAGTTTATAGGCGATATTAGTAAATAACAGACTTGAAACCTCACTCATTTAATTAAAAATTCATTTATTTGTCAGGTAGAATATACAAAGTAGTTGGGAGGCTGCTGGAGGTCCTGAGATGTCATATTTCTCTTGAACCTCATAATGCAAACATAAGATCATGCTCAAATCTCAAAAACAAAGCTCTTCAGGAGTAAATGAGTTTTGTTTAAAAATTTAGGATATTTTTCAACAGAAGGCCTTGTTACAGTGGGCATTCTCATTAACCCTTATTGGTTAATTCTTTTTTTAATGATGGGTTTTCTAAGGTTATACAAGCATTGCATAAATCTGATTGCACCACTAATGGTAACTTTTATCTCTAAAACTAATGATTATTTAAGCTTTAATAAATGTCAGCTTAAAGAAAAGTTAAATGGAATTTGTGGGTTAAACGCAATCTTATTTTCACATGGATTATAATTTATAACTAAAATGCAATCATGAATTTAATAACTTTCAAATTTGAAGAAAAGTAATTAGAATTTATAGCCTAAATATAATACACTGATATACTTGAAAAAGTAAATTACTATTTATGGATTTTAAGAATTAATGTTAATTTTAATTCTAGTTTGATTCTATGAGCCCAATAATTGTCATAATGATAGCTCATTGTGATTTAGTTTTATGTACTTATATAAACATATACTGTATAAGTTTATATAAGTACTTATGTCAGCTTAATGACTGAAGTGACAAAAGTCATGGTATAGCAATATGCAATTATATAGAAGGTAGTAGTGTCGCTTATAAATTGTATAAATGGTCAGTGCTTCAGTAATGATAGGCAGGACTTTCATTTGTGTTCAAATGCTTTGTGGAAGAAGATTGATTATGTGATTATGGCCACAAGATGAAAAATGGGAAATTCCATTTCTGATATTTTTACAGAATTCAATATTCTGAGATCCACGGTGTCAAGAGTGTGCCAAGAATGTTTTAATTCAGGCATAACTTCCCGTCAAGGGCAACACAGTGGTCAACTGCAAGCACTTAATGACTCCAACCAGCGACATTTGCGCAGACAGACTTGTATAAAACCAAAAACTTTCTGCACACATAATATAGGAATATATATCAAAAACTTTCTGCAAATTAATTTAATGTTTAATAAAATTACACTTTATATTATTTTGGCAAAAACAAGATTTGCTTTTATTACGTAATTTATGGGTTCCATTCGCATTTTTTGCACAATTCATTGACATAATTTTCATTTTTTGAGCAACTTGTCGACGAAATTCACGTTTTTTATGCGATTCATTAACGTAATTCACTTTTTTTCCCAATTTATTGATCTAATTTGCATTTTTTAGCTTTCTGTTGACGATATTTGCTTTTTTTGAGTGATCTATCTGTTAGCCATATTGCTCCTTAACAACTCATACAAACATATATATATATTGTAATACTATTGTGATACAACATGACTTACAGGTTTTCTTTTATTCCAATCTTTGTTTTTAATGGTTTCCAATTCTCTAATTTCTTAGCATCCATTTGTTTACTTCTTTATTCCATAGCCTATCGTATGTTTCAAATCTGCCTCGAATCCGTTTTTACTTCCATTTTGATTAAATTATCGATTATCGTCATCATGAATGTGTTCGTTCTCCTTTCTTTCATCCGATCGCAACTTGCAGTCACCGTAACTCGCAATCTGTTAATCGTTGCATCTCTTTTCCTGTAAGGCAGGACCACGTTAGCTCAACTTGGTGAAATGGAAAGGGAGCATTTCACGGGTTTTTCATCGATGCTAGTGGGATATTTAAAAGAGCTGTTGTGTTTTGACTTAAAGAATGTGGTGGTGTGTGCCGATGATGTTTTCCTTTTACGGTTATATTGTTTTTAAAGAGTTATACAGTTTTATTGAAGAAGTTGACTCTTCATAATGAAAGTTTGTCTATCTTCCTTTGTGTTTTTTATCCTAGTGATTTGTTTTTTTTCTTCGACTAAAGATAGATCTTTTATGGAACTTGGCGAATAATTAGTTTAAAAGGATGTCCAAAACGCTGATCATTTTAAGAGGCCGATAATTCTTGATGGTTTCCTGTGAGTACTTGTTTATGATTTGCTACCTAGTCATTGCTAATAGTCATACTGTTTATTTTGGTTTTATTAAAATGTTTATTTTGGTTTAAAACATTTACATAATATAAATTACATTTTTATTTTGGTTTAAATTTATCTAATATATTATGTTATTGCCATTATGTAGTTTTTTTTATTTAAACATGCATTTAATTTATTTAAGTAAATGTTATTCTTTTTATACCAATTAAAAAAATGTTTCTTCACTGATTTATCACATAACACTGTCACAATATCACACAAAGCATATTTTTTTAGCATCACCATTTTATCAGCTCATCTGCTCAATTTCAGACAGTTTTAGAACGGTTCTGGTTCTCGAACCGATCACTATCGACAAAATTTGTGTTCTTTAATTGATTTATGGATATAATTCGTGTTTTTTATGCAATTTATGAGCATAATTTGTGTTTTTTTATGCGATTTATGGAATTCTTTTTTATGCAATTCATGCATGAAATTCACATTTCTTACGCAATTCATAGATTTAATTTACGTTTTTAGTGTAGTCTTTGGACAAAATTAGTGTTTTATAAAACGTCTTTGGACAAAATTGACATTTTTCACGCAGTCCTTTGTCGAAATGTTAGTTTTTTTACACGATTCTCTGTTGAAATGTATGTTTTTTAACCAATTCTTTATCGAAATGTACGTTTTTTATGCGATTCTTTGTTGAAATTCGCGATATTTTTCGAGGTCTTTTAACAAAATTCGGGTTAACAGTAAATAATTTGTACAAAAAATTGAGAAAATATTTTTATTTTTTGGTACTCAATAAAAGTCGCAAATATAAAACTTGTTTCTTTACTAAAATTTTCTGCAAAGTTCATAAAACTTTCTGCACATGGCGTGCGTCTATATTATACAACTCTGTGTGCAGACTTGCCTATATGAGTAGACAAGCACCACTGTGTGAAATAACCATTTTAATGAATGTGGAACGTCCAATTAGTGTGTTCATTAGGATAGTCCAGTGAAATTTGGCCTTAGTCATCTATAGCAGCAGAAGACAGACTCGGGCACAATTACTAACAGCATGACATCACCAACAGCAGTGCTCTTGGGAACGTGACCATTTCAATTGGACCATAGACAACTGGAAAAAAGTGGCTTGGTCAGATGAACCATGATTTCAATTGGTAAGAGCTGATGGAAGGGTATGAGTGTGGCGTAGAGCCCATGAAGCTATGGACTCAAGTTGTCAACAAGGCACTGTGAAAGCGGGTGGCGATTCCATAATAATGTAGGCTGTGTTTACATGGAATGGACTGGATCCACTGGTCAAATTGAACCGATCTTTAACTGAAAATTATTGCATTCAGCTACTGGGAGACTACTTACACTCATTCATGCACTTTGTGTACAAAAACAACGATGGATTTCACCAGGCAGAAAATGCACCATGTCACTGGGCCATAACTGTTCGCGATTGGTTTGAAGAACATTTGGCAATTCCAGCAGATAATTTGGCCACCGCAATCACCTGACATGAATCCCATCTAACATTTATGGGACATAATCGAGAGATCAGTTCATGCACAAAATCCTCCACTGGCAACACTTTCCGAATTATAGACGTCTATAGAGGTTGAATGGCTCAATATTTCTCCAAAGGACTTCCAACAACTCGTGGGGTCAATGCTACATCGTATTGCTGCACTTCGCTGATCAAATGGAGGGCCAACATGCTAATAGCAGGGTGTTCCATGATTTGTGTCACTTCGGTGTATGTAAGTACATATTATATAAACAAGTCAAAAATCTTCTATTTTATTAAATTGATTTCACAAACATTAATATGTTTATGATGGGTAATTTCTTTTATTATCATTTCATACTAGCATACAACCTCCGTCAAAAATGACAGAATTTTGATTTATGTTTTATTTTCAAAAGATTTAATGCAAAAAGAATGAAGATTTTATTGAAAGGTTTATATAGTAGAAAAACACATTTTAAAAATAAATATAGATTTCTACAAATACAAATGATTTTTTTGTTTGTTTGTTTGTTTCTTTTCCTATTCTGTATTCAATATCTGACATAGCTCAACAATTGGGCAAAAAAGTGAAAAACAATTTCTGAAGATTTCAAAAAACATTAAAATTAAATACTGAAGTTTAATTTAATTTTTAAATATATTATTTTTATAAATAAGTAATGAATCTCAATAAGAAAGTTATAGGAAGTTAAGTCATAGGAAAGTTAGGATATATTCCTAGTTTGATCATTTTAGTCATATATTAATAAAGCTTTATGGTTTTTTTTTTTTTTTTTTTTTTTTTTTTAAATATGGATTTGGAACATTTATTAACTTTTATTGATTTAAATAAGTATTAATTTTAAAGAACTTCAGCTATGTAAATTAAAAAATCATTATGTATTGATGAAAACCAAAATTATTACTACTATTTCTTTCGTAAAATTTTAATTTAATTATTCCAACTTTTTAGAGCTTATCCTCTTGAAATTTATTTGCACTGTAAATGAAATTTATATTTCTTATCAAATGTCATTAAAATGTAAGGAATGTACAATACCATGTAGTATATATATATTAATTGCATCAAAGCAGATAAAATTGATTTTTTTTGCATAGTAACTTTTGAATAAAACTTTGAAAAATAAACAAAATTGTAATTTAATAGGAGAATATGAAACAAACAATTATCAATCTTAGTAATGCAGTCATGGTAACATCTTATATTTTCATTGCACTGCGAAAAATAAACTTGTTTTATTTATAATCAAACAAATCTGAAAAAAATAAATAAAATCCCTGTTGGCTTGGCCTATAAGCAGATGTAGATTTCGAAGAGTTTTCATTTCAACAACAAAATATAAAATATTATTAGCGATAAACCCAGTTTAACTACTTTATTTGGCCACTTTTGAAAAATTTTTAATCTCATTTTTTTTGTAAGAACTCATTTTATCAAAATCATCTTAAACGAAATGCGGCTCAAATGCCCATTTTGAAAACATATTTTGAAATATACTCTGACTTTATTAAAAAATCGACCAATACGCACGTTATATAATTCCTAAATAACAATAAAACTGTCAATTGAATGCATTTGAGAGCAAAATTGAATTTGGATGTGTTTAAAATCAAAAATGAATTTTAAAATGAGTCATAATATAAGCAGTTTGGATTTGAGCTTTTTTCTCCAACTCCTATTTTTGTTTAATTTATTTTTGCTATAAGAATAGGTCCTATGAAAAACTTGTTAATATAAAAGTTGTAGATATTATTGTGAAGATTTAAAATAAATTTAATTAGATTTGATTGCTTAAGAATTGAGTAAGTTATGGATCTTTTTCTTTTTCCTCCCCACTTTTTCTTTTCGTTTTTAATTTTTTTCATCGGTAAAGGTTGGTCCTATCAAAAACTTGTAAATACAAAAGTTTTAGATAATGTTGAGTAAATTTATAAAAAATTTAGTTAGTTTTGATATCTTGAGAATTGACGAAGTTATGAATATTTTTTCTCCCAAAAACCATGTTTTTTTTTGCCACTTGAGCCCACTTTTGACTTTATCAAAAATCTGTCATGCATAAACTTTTAGCCCATTTTCTAGAAGTAATATAAACTTTAAACTGATTCGATATCTATTTTAATTAAGAAGTTATCGCGTTTTTTTTTTGTTTTCACAAAAACCATCCCTATTTTCACCCCCTTGGTCCGATTTTGCCCAGTAACAAACTCGACTGAGATTTTATGCTCCTTGATTTTATGTAAAAGTTTGAAGAAGATCTGAGCATAATTATGGAAATTATCATGTCTAGAAGAAAGTGATATACACCAATGGATAGGTAGATAGATATATAAACTTTTTTACTGATGGTAGTTTTGAGGTCTAGGAGTCATGATGGTGTAGATCTGCAAAAATGTTTCAGAAATTCCAACATGGGAGAAAATGCAATAGGTAGTATTTCATACGAAATCTACCTAAAAAATTAAGCTGATAAATATAAACCTCTTAAAAAATTAATAAAACTAAATTTAAAGTCTATCAAAAGAAATTTTAATAAAAAAGTTCATTTTATTTATACCTATTGAATGATATTTTAAAGTTATATAATGGAAATGTTGAAAAAATAATCTGGAATTACATTATTACATACTGCATTTTTTTTCTTTTTAAATTTCAAGTCAAAATTCCTTCATTTATATTTATGCCAATAGATGGCATTAAAACAAAAGTTGAAGTCCCTGAAATGAAGAGAAATTTTATTGTGCCAAGCAAAGTCTGCTTGGAACCGCTGCAGCAAAAAACTGTTTTCAGTCTCAGTAATACAGTCATGATAACATCAAATATTACCAGTGCACCTTGAAAAATAAACTTGTTTTATTTATAATATAAAACAAAATTGAAAAAAAAAATAAACTGATAAATATTATTCTCTCAAAAAAATAATAAAACCAAGTTTAAAATCTCTATAAATAAAAGGAATTCCGAGGATAATTAATTGAGGCACAGGAAAATCGTCTGCTAAGAAAATCTTTTTTCATTTTGAACTCTATAAATAAAAGGAATAAAGCAGAAGAAATATAAAACAGATAATGTATTTATCACAAAAAATCGTCTGCTAAGAAAATCTTTTTTCATTTTGAATAAAATTAAATAAAATATTGAAAACATTTGATTTAAACTAAAAATTGTATTACTAAAAGTTTTCTTTTTTTTTCAGAACCTTTTAATACTTTATAACGATGAAAATGACGTATTTCAGACAATGCATTTCTGCATGCTTCCAGTTATTGATAAAATCATACAAATTTCAAGTTCGTTTAATATTGCTAATACGGACCCGGGCAACGCCGGGCGGGTCAGCTAGTCTATCAAAGAAATAATAAAAATATTCATTTTATCTATACATATTGAATGATGTTTTTAAACTATAGAGTAGACTGCCCAGGGGGTGAAAGTGAAATTTTTACAAAGGACTGAAATATTTTAACATGTTTCTGTAACATTTTAACGCAAACTCCAACATAATGTAATATTTAAAAACTAAATTTGAATACGGGGTACATCATATATATATATATATACACATATGAAAAGCTAAAATAACAAAGTATAATAAACATCAATTATAATAATAATTGATGTTTAAACTTTGAAATTTTCTCATTTCTTTAACATAAAATTACCATGCAATAAGAACTTTAATTTTTTATTTATCCGCGTATTATCTGCGATCTTTCATCAAAACTTACGTGTTTTCCAGGATCTTTCGTCAAAATTTATGTGTTTTCCAGGATCTTTTGTCGAAATTCACATATTTTTCCGGATCTTTCGACAAAATTTGTATATTTTCCTCAATCTTTTGAGAAAATTTGCATATTTTCCGCGATCTTTTGAGAAAATCTGTATATTTTCCTCGCTCTTTCGCCAAAGTTCTCGTATTTTTTATGCCTATTTTCCACGATTTTTCGACAAAATGCGTGTATTTTCTCCGATCTTTCAATGAAATTCGCATATTTTCCCATGATTTTTCTACAAAATTCATGTATTTTCCACAATTTTTCAATAAAATTTGAGCATTTTTCTGCAACCTGTCCACGAAAATTACTTTATATACCACGATTCTCTGAAGAAAATAGTACTTTTTCCACGACCGTTTGATGAATTTAATTTTTATTTTAAGATCCTTCGAAGAAATTTGCTTAATTTGGCACGGTTTGTACTTGCGTTTTTTTTATTTTATCCATTACGCTCCCCCCCCCCATCCTCGATAAAAATGTCAACAAATTTTAATGCATATTTGCATCAATCCCAGGGATAACAAAATTCTCTACCGAAAAAGCAGATTTCCGCTGAAAAGTAGCAAGTCTGCAAAATGTCCGCTATGCTTAAGTAGCGTTTTCTTTCCATTATTTCAGTACTTAAGTGTTGAATGGCATAAAATACAGTAACAACAGCCTTTATCTTTTAGCTTTCAGCACCATGTGCTAATGTTTTTACCCTGCTCATAGACTCTTTTAATTCAAATCTCCACTTGTTTTTCAGTCCCCTGTCGTCTACTTTTAACGAATCCCATTCTTCGATAAACTCTATTTCCTTGCATTTTCAAATGGCAAAGAATTTAATGTATAAAAATATTAAGCCTCAAAAGGATACACATGAAAACAACGAAAGAGCAAAATCGCAACGTATATTGCCATGAACCGCAATATCCTCTACATACAAGACTCAACTACTGCACATTCTGTTTCACGCAGCATGGAGAAATTTTTTTTTCTTCTGGCTCCCAGCCAATTTACCCAGCAGTTCGGCACTGGTTTTATTTCAAACGCTCTCTCCCTCCCTGTAGAGCAAGCATGCACAAAGAAGAGAACTCAGGAATAAGCGTTGAAAGCAAACGCATAGTCGAAAACAAAGTAATTAAAAACTACGATGTCAGTCTTCTTCTCAGGCTAGCTTTTCTCAATTAAAATATTTATGACCGAGAAAGATTTTTTTTTTAAATTTTGGAATTAGCATTGTAGAAAAATGAATATTTTCTTTCCACCTCGTTCCATCTTTTTAAATGTAAAAAAAGACGGAAAACTTTCACCTGAGACTGGTCTCAAATCCACACAGCTTGAAACTGTTGTCTATTTCCTCTATTTTTAGTTCTTGCCCCTGTGCAAATATCAGTCAACACTTATATAATACTTTCTTTTTAAAGTCTTATACCTAAAGTCTTTTTATTAAAAAATAAAGTTTCTTTTGTTGAAATTAAAGTTAAATTAAAATATAGTTTTTATTAAAAATAGTTTTTCCTTGATTAAAATAAATTATACTTTTGACCTTAATCTTTATTCTTCCAAATCTCCTAAATAGTTCTCTAGAATATATTATCTTTCAGCTGCCATATATCTCATTCATGCTACTTTGCTTACAAGCTTTTCGTAATCTAATTTCACTTCCTTTCTTTATCCTGATCGTAGTACACACGGCGACTTCTGTCATCTGTCAGAAGTTACGTAATTCTGATACTCTTAATGAGATTCATAAGGTTAAATAGATTTCGAATTGCTGTTTTAGTACTGTAAAATGGGGTGAATAGGAACAGCGGTGTGAATAAAAATGAAACTTCCCGATTATTCAAATAAATTCATTATAAATATATGTGATGATATTTTTAGTTGCCAATTTTTTTATAAGAAGGTAACATCCTTAAGAGTTGGGAAATTCAGTTTTGACATGTTGGCATCACTAACTGGGACATACAAAAAAACTTCAAGAGGATCCCCAAAAACCTAATTTTTTTCAACGTATTCAAAACTTTGTATGTAACTACAGTATTTTTCGTATTCTAAACCTAAGAGAGGGGATTTTTAATTAATGATAGACCTGTAAACAATATGCTGTATTAAATTCTACTTATTTCTAAACTACATAATAGAAAAATGAAAAACTGCTTGTAACACCAGAGGTTTAAGATTTACGGGGTGAATCAGAACACATTTTCTCTCATGGTTTTTTTTCTATACAGTAATAGTTTCATGTAATATATGAAAACATATGTATTAATATGTATTGTAACAATATTTTGTTTGTTCTAATTACTTGAATAGTTTAAAGGTGCCAAGAAATTACCTGGTTAAACAAAAAAGTCAATGCCTAATCCAGCAGACATTGAACACACAATAAAAGAATTTAAAAATAGCAAATTAGTTAGAAAAACTGCACAGAATTATTCTCTCACAACCACAACATTACACAAACATCTCAAAGTGAAAAACCAATTAAAAAAGAGAGGGATGAAAACAGTACTAAGGACTGGGGATGAGGGCGTATTAGTAGTCATCCCCCATAATATGAATGCATATAGTTCATATTAATACATGCAGCGATTGGGGCTACTCAATAGATTCACTTATCCAATGACTACTAGTAAATGATAACACATAACAGGGCTGAATTTGTATTAAATTCTACTTCTGCAATTCGAATATAATTTCTTAAAATAAGTTTTAATTTTTCTTGATTTCAAAATTGTTCTCTGATTTTTGAAAAGGCATATCTTTACTTGTATATAAAATAAAGGTTTGGTTTCAAAGTAACTACGTGTTCCTATTCCTCCCTTATCATTATTACCTGTTTTTATTAACCCTATTAAAGTTTGAATTCGAATAAATACAGATTGTAATATTTGTTCTGCGGGGTGAATCAGAATATAATTTTAAAAAAATAATCTATATATAAACTGTAAAAATGTTTCATTTTTGCTTAAAAAGTAAAGAACAAAACAAGACCGATATTTCAAGCAGAAAAATAACAAAAAAAAAAAAAAATCAGTTGTTGCTTTTTTTTAAAAGTGTTCAGATTCACCCCATTTTACGGTAGTTAACTGTTACCTGTGTTAATGATCAGCACATATATGGATCGCGAATTGCCGAGTTAATCAGTTTCGATTATTCTTTGGAATGTGTTGGTATTCTTGGCCACCGTTTCACTTTTTACAACAAGAATGTTGCATGATTATTTACGACGGTCATGTCTAGTCATAACTAAATAAATGTTTTTCTGTCAGAGTTTGTGTTAAAGTTTTTCAAGAAAACATTTTTTTATTAATTACTTATTTATTGTTTTGAACTTTAAAGTTTACTTTTTCTCCGATGTCTTTAATGTCTACAGTCTAAAGTCAATTAAGGGAAAGAGTCATCGGTGGAGATGTAGCTAATTCATGTTTCTGCTGGCCAGATGGTTTTCCAAGTCGGCATGTTTGTTAAAGGTCATTGACTTTGTAGATGGTGTTTCATAGAGAAAACAGTGAATGAATTATCTGCAAATGTATTTTTATTTCATGGATGGAGGTATCGTTCCTTTTGAAGATGGATGATCTAGATTTGTCTTGCCATGAGCTTTGGAACATTTTGTTTTTCTTCACAAGAGGTGTTCATCAAATGTTTTTCATATGTCATGAAGTCACTTAGTACTTTTAGCAGATAAGTTATGTTTTTGTCATAAAGTTAAGTGATAAATCTCTTTTTAAATTTTTTATTTTATTATGCTATCAGACTTCAATAAATATTATATTAGATTTTAAATTTGGTTTCTGTTATCTTTTATATCAACACACATTAATTTATTTTTCTTTTGAAGTTTAACTTATATTAATTTTTAAACTCCTTTTCTTTTAATTGTGTTTCGGGAACCAGCATGAGCATTTCTGCTGTATAAGCTGCTCTGCAAATCTTTAAATACTTTGTATATTACGTTAAGTAATATACAATAGAAACCAGAGGTTGTGCGGATTTTAGAATTTTAAATATTTCTGGTCATTGCTTTGTTTATATATTTTTTAAAATAATTTTAATGTAATTAATGATGAAATCCAAATAAATGCTTTCAATGTACTAAAATATTAAAAATTTAGATAATTTTTAAAATACTAAAAGCAAAGGTCAAGTTAATAATCAATAATGTACACATTAAATATTCATTATAAAGATGAAATGTGGTTTTCCTAAATTATTCAATGAAACTTGCCTTATAAAGGTACATTACTAATTCACATCAGGATCATAAAGTAACAAAGCTTTATTTCTGGTTTAGGCACCCATAATAACTAAAAAAGCTCGATTAATATATAAATATATTTGGAAAGATTGCGATTATCAATGATATCAGCAATATCTTGATTTTTTTTCAGAAATAAATTACTCTTTCTTCATTGAAAAATATGAATTCAATAACCTTAACAAAAATTACAAATTAAAAAATGTATGAAATAGATATAAAACTAAAAAAGAGTGAGATTTTGCACTTACATCTGAGCTGAATGTTTCATTGTTTACATTCGTAAATTATGTGTGGATTTTAGAGAGTTGTGGATTTTAGGAATGTGGATTTAAGTGAATCTACTGTGTAACTGAAATGTTAACAAAAATTCTGGAATTACATTATTACATCCTGCATTTTTTTCTTTTTTAATTTCGGACTAAAATTTCTTCATTTATGTGTGTGTGTGGGGGGGGGGGGGAGGGAGGGGGCTTCAGCATGGCAATGGGCACTGGAGATTTTTTCAGACCTTTCTGATTTATCTATAGATTAAAAAGGAACACTAGGTTATAAAAAAGTTAATAAATTGACTAAGTCTCTTGCTTTATTTTATTACATCTTTTAGAGGTCTGCATGGGCCGGAATTTCCAGGCCCGGGCCCGGGCCTGGCCCATACAAAAATCAGCGAAAACAGGCCCGGCCTGTTTTGGCCCGTTACAATTTCTACGATTTCTAAAAAATTCAGATTTTTATCATATATATCTAAGATTCCTTTAAAGAATACTGCATACATATCTATGGAATGATTTTACAGTATATTTTACAGCAAATACACATTAACAACATTAATGATTACTTAGATTCTTAGGCTTTCAACATTCGAATAAAGATTCATTAAAAAATTAATATGGCTTAGAATAAAAGAAAAAAAGAAAGAAAGCTAAAAACATCGTTAATTTTGAAGCTGTTTAATAAAAGAAGATTTATAAATATATTTCTATATCATTTTATTATAGATTTCAAATCCAAATTCATTCTTAAATTCAAAGAAGCTCCTTTCTGATACATTTCTAAATTAAATTTTTTTTTCTCAGAAACACATAAGATTAGCAGATATCTTTATTCAGAAACTATATAATTGAATGGCGTTATCCATTTTTTTATACAAGCAATTTAAGAATACTGCAAACAAATAAAATACTGTCATAATTAGCGTTTTGAATAGAATTTCCGGAAGCAATAGCAAGGGAAGGGAGAAAAACCTGCAATCATTTGAGAAACTATTATATCTCAACAAGGTTATACAAGTATTTTATTTACCAAAAATTAAAAACGCTATTCGATTCCAAATCCCTTCAATAGTTAGGTTTATCACTTTTATATTTTTACAAATCATGTTTTCTGCCAATAATTAAATCTAGTACAGATCTATTACAAATTACCGGTCTACAAATCATGTTTTCTGCCAATATTAAGTCTAGTACCAGTCTATATGTAGAAAAATAATGCAAGGGTGATCTCGGACCAGTATGAGTCAGCTAAAAGAATATTAAAATGGGTTACACATAATGTAATTCTCCGATGCTGATACACTGTGCATTTTTATATTGATGCTGTCAAACTAGTATGGCCACATTTATACTTATTCTCATTAAAACCATTTTCGTTGAAAATAACTCATATTTTATCGTTTCTGCGCAAATCTTCAGAACGGGCCGGCAGGCCCAAAAATTTTTTTTATCGGCCCGGCCCGTTGAAAAAACTATTCTAAATCTGCCGGGCCCATGCAGACCTCTAACATCTTTATATGTCTTCATTGCAAATTCAATTTTTGCTTATTTATTGGTTACTATAATTTCTTATGATAGTAAGCTTGGTTCATGATTTTTGGTTCTCTTATAAAATTCCTATTTGCAGATTGACCCATAAAATTCTGTTGCTGGGTCTACTCATCTGGTTATATTGCTAAAACTGACTAGTACTAAATGAAACTTACCCTTTTATTCTTGTACTAAAATAATTACTATTAGTGTCGCAATTCTTTAAGCGTACTGTGTGTTTACTAATTTGTAATTTCTTTATTATTATATCTAAAATATAATCTTGCAAAATAACTTGCTATCATTGGTATAGATTGAAAGTGTATTATTTTTAGAATTCATACTGATATTTCCTTTATCATTGTCTATAAAAAAGATTGAAACCCCAAAATAAGTTCAGGCAAAGGAAACTAAGATTTCTGAATGTTTGTGATTTAAAAGTGTTATTTTTTTTTCTTTGATAATTGCTTCAAAATATCATGAGCCAATTATAAAAAATTAACACTACAATCAAAGACTTACTTTCATTCATAATAATCTGCATATTTAGAGAATGCTTTTAAAATGTATTATGCTTCTTTTAACCAGCATTTAAAATTGTGCTAAATATGTTTAGTCAGTGCCTGATTTACAGCAGAGGATCTGGGTCACATGTCCAGGACCCCTGATTTTCAGGGCCACCCAAATGATGCTGAAAGCTTTTTAATTGTACAAAATCTGATGTAGTTTTAATGTCTAATAGAATGTTATATTTTATTCTACATTCTATTGTGTTCATATTGTATTTTTATAATGTTGAACATATTTTGTCTGAAACATCCATTTATCATTATTTTTCACATTGTGAAGAATTTTTATTTGAATAGGAAATCAAAATGTTATTAATTTAAAAGAAAGTAAAAAGTTACAAAATGGTTAGAAGCAAATTATCAGATACGTTAAAAACAGAATCCAAAGAAAGACATTATATGAAAGATCATCTTTTAAAGCAAAACAATGAAGTCTTATTATTAAACCCACCGATTACAAAATGTGTGACAAACACAAACAAGGAAACAATCTAATGTTGAATCAATTAATTGTAAAAAACTTTTTCTTTATTAAATAAAAAATTTATTTATAAGTCTTAAATTTTAATCTTTAAATGATTATTGTAATTTGTTAAAAATTATTATTTTAACAATATATAACTAAATTTAATCTTTGAAATTAGAAATATCAGTTATATAACTATTATGTTTTAAACATAAATATTTCAGTCTTAAATTTGTATTATTTTTTCTTCATTTTATTATTTTAGAAAGTCAAATAATTTTCTAATGGTACACAAACACGTTAATGCCAGGTAAAATATTTACATGCAATTGCGTTTTACAACAATGTAAATTTACTACTAATGAACAGGAAAATAAGATGGCTAAAAGACACTTACTTTATCAGGTTTCAGATAGTGTGGATTATTAGCCTGCTCAAATTTTCGTGCTTCACGCCGCTATTAAAAAAGAATAGTTAAAAATTATTACATAACAGAAATTATACAAAATTTAAACACATGTGTGATACAACCTAATTCAAAAATGAGTTTTTTTTTTTTTTTTTTTTTTTTTTTTTTTTTACAACTTAAACACTAATGACATTTCTCCATTTTTAAAATAATTTTGCTCCCAATAAATAACATTCTTTAAAAAAAAAAATTTCTTTCCTTTTGAGGAATGGGAGACTTTTCTTTTAAGTTTCAATAATTAGACAGCTGTGTAAAAAAGACAATATTCAAATTTAAAAGAAATATAACAGAGATTTGAAATTTCTAAGTGCATTGTGGATGACAACTACCTAAAACCATCATTTGCATCAGTTTTAATCCACTTTCAGTTGCTTTGTTTTTTCTGCATGTTCAACACTATAACATTCATTTATTCCCCAAGGTTACCAAAAAACAGCATGCCTATCAAGAGAGCAAATAATAATATACAGTATGGAACCATTTATCCGGAAACCAGTTAATCAGAAAACCAGTTATCCGGAATAATATTTCTAATTAGACTGATGTTAGAATCTTTTTAGAAAAAAGTGTCATACACAATCAGTTTGACAGATATATTGCTTGAAAATATTGTATAGTTTTATAACAGCATCTAGTATTTGAAACAGAAGCATATAATCATATTACAGATTAATAAATAATACTATAATATTATATTATAGATGTTTTCATTTTTATGCCAAGAAAACAGAAGAATTTTTGTTCAAGAAGTTCCCATAAATTATCTTCTAACAATTTATCTTACTTGCATCAGATTCTTGGTTCAAGTAATCTAATAATCAATTTAAAATTAGAAGTAACACCACAACTACATATGTTTCACAAAACTTATCAAATGGATGCTGCTTTAATGCCCAAACAGTTATCCGGAATACATCTGACCCCAACCATTCCAGATAAATGGTTCTGTGCTGTAGTATCAAATCTTGTAAAAATGGATTACCACAGTTTTCTCCTTTCCTTAATTGTTTGGTCCTTCATACCCATAGACAATCAAATTTAAGTATACAATCATAAATAGCATAACTCCCTGTTATTTCAATACTTTAGTGAAAAAACATTGATTATCATTTATCTCCTTTTGTGTAAACTGAAATAATACCTCTCCTTTCTGGAACAAAGAACGATTTAAAATATTAAGAGAAGCAAAGAAGAAAAATGCAACAAGCTTCTTGTTTAATAGGCTAGCAGAGATGATTTTTTTCTATTCTAAAATTACATTAGAATTCTGCCAAGAAAATTTTCACACACAAATGTTCTTATGCATAAAAAGCAAAAAACTTTTAACAAAAAATAAAGTTTTTCATTATTTAGAAAAAAATATATAATTTTTCTCTAACAAATTTTTTAAAAGCCTCTGAAACATTTAAATGCTAGAAAATTTTGTGCAATTTTCAAATATTTGTATATCATCTCCTAAACAAATCCAAATGTCGGAAATATTACCATTTTTTTTATAGACACAGTAAAAGAAAAAAAAAATAGAAAATTTTAAAACTATCAAGTTCCAAAAGCATCTTTTCTTTTAAGTTGTTTTAAATATAAAATTCTGAAAGATGAAAATACTTTTTGATTTATTAAAACAATAATCAGTTGTGACTAATAAATAGGAAGTGTTGAACTATAGCATCAATTCTGTGGCTTCTGGTAATAACCAGGTAAGGCACATTTTTGAGAAAATTGAGATAATTTGGGAAAATGTAGCTTTAAAAGAGTACTTTCATCTGACATAGTACTGAAAAATGAAAATCAAATACTTCCCATCATAGAGCGACTATAAATTTTCATTTAAAAAACAATAATCGGGTAAATGCATAAAGTAACGGTAATAACCAGATAAGATTTCTATTTTTTTTTTTTAATTGTCTATAATTATAAAAATAACATAAAAATGGCTTGTATAACTTATAAATATCTCTAAATAATTAAATTAACATGAATAAACTATAAAAATTACATATTTGTGGCAGGAAAATGCAACCAGCTAGTGGATTAATTAGCAAAATAATCACACAAAGTAAATGATCTGGTTAATGTTATGTATTCTTTTAATACAATATAAATAATTATAATAATAAAAGTTGATAAAAATGAAATTTTTTTTATCATAATTAGATCAGAAATTATAAATTTAAATTAATTATTAATTTTAAAAAATATTTTTTTGACAACGCCACAGATATATTAATTTTAATTTAATAAAAGATCAAATAATTTAATTTTAATTTAATAAAAAATTGACAATGTATTTAATTGTTGTAAATTAATGTTTAAAATGTAAATAAATATTTATTTACATTTATTAAAAATAAATAATTAAAAATATAGTAATTATTGCTAAAAATATGGTGATAAAATACTAGTTGTAAATGTTGTTAATCACTGTAATATTCTATCTATACCTTTTTTCCCTAGCTTGCGAAGGTTAGGTCGGAAACTTTTGAGAACATGCATTTTCCTCTGTACTTAATTTTGTCAACTAAATTTATTAATATTTATATGTTATTACATAAATAAGTTCCTAACTATTATGTCAATAAAATGTATAAGTATCACTTTGAGATTCCTCTTCATATGGAAATACTTACAAATTAACTAAAAAAATTTTGCTGGCTGACAACTTTTGACTGCCACTGTACATTTATACATTAAAGTCATTAGCTATCCTCTAGTTCATGAAAAATGGAGAACTCCTTTTATGGAACAGTTTGGTTTGACAGTTCCAATAATACTGTTTTGTTATTTTTTGCATGTGTGTCAGAGATGAGAAGCAGTTCATCTAGTAAAAAGGGGCACTGCTATTATTGAAGTGTTGGTAGTTCATGGCTTTCAAGCAATTTTTTTAAAGGGAACTCATATTAAAACTTTTCTTACATAATGTTTAATTTTTATTTTGAAAAAGTAGCATAGAGCAAAGATTAACCAAACCAGAAGCACAAATATTTCAATGCAGTGTTTTCATATTCTGTTAACTGTAAATGTTTTAAATTGGTTTCAAAACTTATACTGGTACATTTACTTTAAGTTTCAGCAGATTTTTATTTGTTTAATGTTTGAAATTTCTGTGCATTTATGGAAATAGTTATTTAATCAGAACTTATATATATATATATAGGTAATCTTCAATTCTAGACATTTTTTAATGATAATTAAATCTTTCTAGCAAAATGTACAATTTTTTTTATGCAATTCTTAAAGGAAAAAAATGACTGAAAATTTTCTGAAACAGCCCCAACAATTTTAGTTTTGAGCCACCATATTCAATAATTACACAGCCCTGCGAACTTGAAGTTTTTGAAAAATACAAGAGAAGTTTTAATTTATTTTATCTGGTGTGCTGATTTTGAAAATGACCTCCATTTTTTTTTACCATCATGTCAGGACTTTTTGTAAAATCAATACCAATATTTTTTCTAAAATCTTATTTGAAAAGCTATTGCTTGAACAGTTTTATATGTACTATATGCAACAGTGGGTTTTATCAATTTAAATCTATATAAAATAATAATTTCTGAGCAAGGCAAATGTATTTTTTAGTAATTGATTATTTTTTATAGGTTTTAAATGAATAAAAATCAATATTGCCAGATCACATTCATTTTTTACCCAATGTTGAGTCTTATCATGGCTGTCCCACTCACCAATTAAGCATGAGTATTTTGTCTATCTGTAATGTTGACAAAAAATGCATGTAGATAATTTTCAAATCACTGTAAAAAGCCCAACTACAGTCAGCATATTTTATTTTGCAGAGAACAAGAGCCAAGTTTTCTTAGCATTCCCTTTAAATGCACTGATTTTCCAAGTGGTTTCCATGATCAAGAACAGCTTTAAGGATAATTTTCGATGAATCTATAAACAGCCTCAGGTAATATTAAAATTGATCACCAATCCAGCAAAACAATAGACTAGCTTCTCCTCTTTCACAAAGTACTTAAACTCCTTTTCTCGACTCCTGTACTAATAAAAATAAGTTTCTTCAGCCAAAATGTCTTTTTCTTTGAATCTGAAACCCAACAATTCAACTGCCTCTTTTGAAAGGTCCCAAATCTCTAGTCAGATCAATAAGTTCAAGTAGAGAGAAGGAGGGCGCATGGCCATGAGGAATAGGGTGAATGGCCAATAGAATGTTCATAAAAATCTAAATAAAATTGAATTTTCCAAGAAAACGTGATGGGATAGAACTTTTTCATTGTTATTTTTAAAATTAGCATAAAAAACAAAATTTAACTATCAGTTCCCTTGTATTTTTTTCATTGCAAGTTTGTGTTATCATGAATATGTTGCTCTTTCTTTTACTTTGTATATGTGTGAGAGAGAAAAATTTTAAACCATAACAAGGTATTTGTCTATATTATCACAGAAATACTTTTAGAGAGGGTTTTTGGAAAATGATTATAAAAAATTTCATTAAAAAAAAAAAAAAAAGAATAAACCTGAAACTTTTTTTTACAGTAGTATAAATTACAAAGGTTATGATTATGCAGAAATAAACATGTAAAACAATTGTTTTAGTGACTGTGTATGACAAATTTTAATAAGTAAAATGTTTTGACCGATCTATGCTCATCGAAATTATGAGAATTAAAATTAATAAAACGCATTTTTATCAAAAAAGGAGTAATAAATAAATAAATATTTAATATAAGATTTAAAAAAATAGTGACATGAGTAATTATGTAAGAAGAAAAAAAAAAACTAAGACTAATATATGATCTATAAAGCAAAGAAAAGCAAATAACCTTTTCAAGTTCTTCTTCAGATGGCTCATAGCGCTTGGTTAAAGCTTGTTGCATAACCATCCTAAAAACAAAGTAACAAATGATATTACTAGCAAAAAATAAAAATACATGATATTTTTAAACTAATGGAGCAAACTTTGGTAGGTGATGTGTGTCAAGAAGAACTATTTTTGAATAATAAAACAGGGTCACAATTCAGATATCTTAAAAAAACAAAGTGTCTCACTACAAACTGAACCAAAATTTCACTCTACATCTTGTACAATGATGAAGATTTTTAACATGATTTTATTCAGACTAACTTTGATTTTTTATGAAATAAGATCACATAATGGGAAATGCTTGAAGTACAATGTAATTTGTTCAGTGCATGTATTGTCCATCCAGAATTATAGTATATAGTTCAATGTTATTTTGCTGCCACATATGACAATTTTCATCACTTCAAATGACGTCAGCATATTTCACAGAAAGTAAAGTAGGTCTGATGAAAATATTATCACAATATCTTTACAATTTTTAATACATATTTGAAGTTATGAAGAAAAACTGCTCAGCTTGGAGTTAGGTACTATGTATTTTTGAAGTAATAAGTGAATTGGAGCAACCTGTGACATAGCCAAAAGTGGGATATTAAGGCACTTAAACAAAGAACTGGTTTACTATATCATAAATAGAAAAATTACTATGATGGAAGCACAAGAGATAAGTGAAAAATTCCATTTGGGCAGGTTTTTGCTTGATAAGATATAATTTCAAAACGACCCTTTGGCCATGCAATTTTTTCATTTAAGAGAGATATGGTTATAAACAGATTTCATTTTCAAAAGAATCCTCAAAATCTGTTAAAACAAATTCATTCTATAAAGTACAATCCTGGATAGACAAACAGACGTTTTACAGTAAAATCTGCAAGCAGAACCTGTTTATAATGGAATTCTCTCTAAATTGAATAAAAAACATGGCTCAATAAAAAGAACACTATACATTTATACTTATTAAAACAGAACTATGAATAAAATGGAACTTTTACCAATGCATTGCAATGCCTCTTGGCAGGTTTTTAAACTTTTGAAATGAAAGGATATAAACACACAAGTATACCTGCCTAAAATCACATTTGTTTCTCATCCCTAGCAATTTTATTTTCATATATTTCATTGTAACTACATAAAAGTGAAAAATTTCTTTAAAAGACTTTGATGGAAGCAATCATTGCAGAAGTTTGAGAAAAAGATGAGTTTACATGAATGGAATAATTTACGTATTTATGACAGTTCTGTGAAGCTTATCTTTGCTCTTTTTGTAAAAGCAATATTCAACAATTGCTTTAAAATATGCTGGCTGGAATGAAAAAAAAACCTCTCTAAACTTGGACTGTTTTTTTATGATTTTTTATTCAACATTGTATTGCCCCTTTCAAAATGCATGCTAAAAAGTGAAAATGATTTGCCTTTTGTTTTAAAAAATACTGATGATGTCATTTCAATTCTAAAACAGAGTTTGCATTAGTAAGCAATGAAATTCCATTCAAAAAATTGCTGACCTGTTGAAGAAGGCAGAATTCTGGTTAAGAGTCATGGTCATGCAAGTAAGTCACAGTAAGGGTCTTCAGTCATGCAAAATCACAAACTCACTAATGCTAAACCAATGGAAGATTTTTTAAAAAATATCTTGTTTACATTTCAATTTTTTTTTTTTTTTTTGCATTGGCTAACTAAGATCGATCTGTAAAAAGTATTTCTTTTACTTTGTTTACAGGTTTTTTTTTTAAATTAGGATGTTTTTATTTTCAGGACCAGTTTTGAAAGTGAAAGTATTCTCCTAAAAAACCAGTAAAGAAAATCAAAAATAGTAAAAAACAGCCAGTGTACAGATCCATCTCAGCTAGACAATGCAAAGAAAAAATATTTTAAAATATTGAAATGCATACAAGATATCTGGGGATGGGGGGGGGGGGGACTTTCTATAAGATTCCCTATTTCAATAGCAAATGGGTGTTTTCAAAAGAAAATTTTGACACAATTTTCTTTAGCCCTAACACAGTTTTTTGTCAAGCTGACCATCAGGAATAGATGGATAATACATCTCATGGTAAACTTAAATAATATTTTAAATTATTCTAGACTGCTTGGATATTTATACCTTTGCTCATTGATTATTTTGGGATGAAAGAGAACACCTTAGAGGGATTTGATATTTTACTTAAAAAAAAATGTTTGACCAAATATAAAATTGTTACAAAAATTTAATATTTTTTATGATAACCAAATATCAGAGACAACTTTAGTGGTCAAATATTTATTTTGATACCAAAAATAGCAATACTAAAGAAAGATAAAACTCAAAAGAATTATAACATCAATGTGTCTTGTGTGTTTTTTTTATTATTCATACAAAATTTTATTATTTAATTGGGAATTATCGCCAGTTTTTTTGTCCTGATTTATCTAATTGATTTGATAGCATAGACAAATAAAAAAATGACAATTAGTGAAATATATCTTATCAACTGACTACTTTTTGAAAGCAACTGAAATTCAGCTCATCATATTAATGATCTTTCTAAATTTTCATAATATTTGACTGGCCTGACTAAATAAATTGTTTTATTATGAAAAAAAAAATATCTTTAATGCATTGCATTGTTAACAATTATTTTATACAAATGCTTATTTTTCATCAAGTATTTAATATATTTATTTTTAACTGTAGTATATTGTCTCTACTGTAATTAGTGAAGTTTCCTGAAAATTGTACTAAATTTAGTTGAAAAACCTGCATGAAATAAACAAAAACATGCAGGAATTTTTTGAATTTTTTAAAGATTATTTTTTAAATAACTTTACTTTCTCCCTTTTTAAATAAGAAAGAGAAGGCCGACTTTTGTAATTACAGATTTTGATTATTTTAATATGTGTTGTGGGGCAGAGATCCCTAAGCCTCAGGTTCAATGGGTTTTATACAATGTTTTTTAGTTCTTGAGAAACAGAGGAGGGGGTGGTAGAGGTCTGCACATGCCTGTACCTGGCCTAGCGGAATGGTTCCAAATTTTCTAATGGGCCACGTCGGCAAAAAATTTGAACGGGCCATATGGGCCAGGCTGATAAAAGAATTTAGCAGGCCTACCGACCTGTTACAAAGATTTACGCAGAAACTGTAAAATGTGAGCTATTTTCAATGAATATGGCTTTAGCAAAAATAACATGTAGTAATGTGCGTCACAAGCTGGTACTTAGTTTGACAACATCAATGCAGAAATGAAACTTCTACAGTGTAGAGATCGACACTGGATAGTTAAATTGTGTGTAACCCAGGCTTAATATTTTTTTAGCAGACTCGTGCCAGACTGCGATCAGGCTTGCATTGTTTTTCTACATATAGTTTTGCCAGGCAGGAAATAGACTTAATTGTTCTCAAGATGTGTAGGACAGACAACATGATTTGTAAAATTATTAATAGCAAAAAAGAACTATGTTAACAATCTTTGGATGGATACTTCTTGGTGGTTCTTAAATTCTCTTCTCAACAACGCGAAAGTTTGACACGTTTTCTAATTTTTTAACTGTAAAATTATAAAATTGACAATCCTGACTATTAAAGGGATTTGGAATCGAATAGAGTTTTAAATTTTGGTAAATAAAATACTTATATAACCTTGTTGAGATATAAGATATTCTTGTCAAATAGTTGCAGATTTTTCTCCCTTCCCTTGCTGTCGCTTCTGGAAATTTTATTCAAAACACAAACTTTGACAGTATTTTCTTAAATTGCTTGATCAAAAAAATGGATAAATTCATTTGATTACATAGTTTCTGAATATAAATGCCTGCTAATTTAATGCTTTTTTGGGGGGTGGGGGGGGGAAGGAATTCAGAAATGTATCAGAAAATAACTCCTTTGGATTTGAGAATGAATTTGGATTTAGAATCTTTAATAAAATGATATGAAATATTCCCATAAATATATTTTTCGTATACATCTTTAAAAGTTACGATGTTTTTAACTTCCTTTTTTTTTTCTTTTATTCAAAACCATAATAATTTTTCAAGGAATCTTTATTTGAATGTTGAAAATCTAAGAATCTAAATAATCATTAATGTTGTTAATGTGTATTTTCTGTAAAATACCCTGTAAAATCATCCCATAGACATGTTTGCAGTATTCTTTAAAAGAATCTTAATTATATGATTAAAAATCTGAACTTTTTAGAACTAGTAGAAAATGTGAGGGGCCAGGCTGAACTTTTGGGTTTTACAATGGGCCAGGCCAAAAAAAATTTCATACAGTCCGGGCCTGGTCTAGGAAATTTCGGACCAACCAGACCTCTAGGGGGTGGGTGTCTAATATTATATAACCATTCATAACCTGATCATAACTCAGTTTATATGACACTCGCTCGATATCAGCAGGCCAGATTAAATACTGGGATGTGCTACATTTGTTTTTCTCAGTTTTTGTTTTATAAATATACTTGTAATAATAAGTTAATAATTGTCACTGACAATTAAAAAACATAATATTGCATATCAATTTTAACCTATTTACTTTTTTATTTGTAACTAAATAGTTGCATAAATAACATTATAAATAGACCTATAATAATTAATTTTATAAAAATCATTTTTAAAATGCATTTAATACACTTTTTATCCATGCAATGATATTGAACCATTGTATCAATTCATGATTTTAAAGAAACATCATGTATGTATTGCTTTAACAAAAATCAACATGATTATAATATTACTCTTTTAAAAGTAATAAACATAATATTAAAAATTAGCATAAAAATTAAATTACAACCTACTTTTTGCATATTAATTTTTTTTTTAATTCCATAAAATCGATGTTTGCTCTTTGAATTATTTTGCTTTCACATTAATCTTCCCCTTACTTTTATTTTTATTTTACTTGAATATGTTTTATTTTATAATAAATAGAGGGCGCTTCAACAAATTTTGTAGCAAGTGTGGAATTTTTATTATTCAATAATAAACTAATTTTTTAAATAATCTCTTTAAATGATGAGAAATAATGGTGAAAAAATCAAAATGCTAAATTAATGTTTAAATCTGCTAACATTGTAGTTAAGGTACAAAATTAAGATTTTTAACTGTGATTATTAAATTTTAATTACAAGTTTACTTATAAAAAAAAGAAAGAAAATTAAATGTAGTGCATCCCACATAGAGTCTGGGCCAGCTATACAATGAGAAAACATCATACCAACTGAGCTATGATCAGCATTATACTTTCCTTTCAAAGTAAGTATTTAAGCTGTACCATAATACAGTAGACTCCCTCAAATCCACACAGCTTGGGACAAAAGGTTATGCGGATTTTAGAATTTTGTGGATTTCTGGTCATTTCAATGTTTATTTTTTAAACAGTAATTTGAATGTAATTAATAATGCAATCAAAATTTTAATGAACGCTTACAATATAATAAAATATTACAATAAGTAAGAAATTAAAACAATAAAAATGTAAATGTCAAAAGTGATTAGTAAAATATTAAAAACAAAGGTCAAGTTAATAATCAATGTATGATTACATATTCATTATAAAGATGAAATCTATTTTTCCTAAATTATTCAATGAAATTTGCCTCATAAAAGTTCACTACTAATTCACTTCAAAATCATAAAATATGAAAGTTTTATTTCAAGTTTAGTCAGACTTAATAATCAAAAATGTTTGATTAATGCATAAATACAGTTGGCAAAAAAATTATGATTACCAATGATATCAGCAATATCTTGAATTTTTTCAGAAATAAATTTATTCTTCCTTCATGAAAAAACAAATTCAGTAATATTAACAAAAATTACAAATTAAAATATATAAGGAACTGATATAAAACTTTAAAAAGTCAGATTTTCTCCCTATATCTAAACTAGATGTTTCATTGCTTACATCCGTAAATTACTTATGAATTTTAGAGAGTTGCAGATTTGAGGGAGTCTACTGTATTAGAAACCCCCTGATTCTCAAGAACCAAACAGGATTGTATAAAATCTACTGAACCTGAGACTAAGGGATCTCTACTATTATTTTACACAATCTAACTGATTGGTAAAGTTATACAAATTTGAATATTTCCAACTGAGTGAAAAATTGCCCAGGCCGGGAATCGAACCCGGATACTTGGCTTACAAGGAAAATGCTTTAACTATTAAGCTAACCGGGCGATAATCCGCTGGGATTTTTTGCTCAGATAACCTTATTGACCGTAACATTTATCTGAGTGAAAAATCCCAGCCGGTTATCACCCGGTTAGCTTAACAGGTAAAGCATTGGCCTTGTAAGCCAAGTATCCGGGTTCGATTCCCGGCCTGGGCAATTTTTCGCTCAGTTGGAAATATTCAAATTCGTATGATAACTTTACCAATCGGTTAGATTGTGTTAAAATAATAGTATATCTACATATCCATCGTTCTATGGAGTTCCATTACCTGCGGCTTATTCTGCCGAGCTGTCTAAATGACAGACCAGATGTTATGGCCAATAACTTTATCTGAGCGAAAAATCCCAGCCGGTTATCACCCGGTTAGCTTAACAGGTAAAGCATTGGCCTTGTAAGCCAAGTACCTGGGTTCAATTCCCGGCCTGGGCAATTTTTTGCTCAGTTGGAAATATTCAAATTCGTATAAGGGATCTCTTCCTTAAAACATATATTAAAATAATCAAATACTGTGCCAGTCCTCTCTTTGTAAGTATAAACATGATTTCTAAATGACTTTTTTAAGTACAGTAGACTCCCTCTAATCTGCGCAGCTTGGGACAGAGGTTGTGTGGATTTTAGAATTTTGTGCATTTTTCTGGTCATTGCTTTGTTCACATTTTTTAAACAGTAATTTGACTATAATTACGAGGCATGTTTTTTAAGTAAGTACCGTTTTGGAATTAAAAAAAGACGTGCAAAGATATCGCAATAATTTTATTTTTGCATGAAAGTTTGTACCTTAATCTACTTTTCTACATAATTTCCATGATTATTGAAGCACTTGTCATAACGTGGCACCAGTTTTTGAATACCCTCCTCATAAAATTCTGCTGCCTGACTTTTTAACCACTGTATCACAAATGTTTTGACTTCGTTATCATCTTGAAGATGCTGACCACCCAGGTGTTTCTTCAAGTGCAGGAACAAATGGTAGTTGCTGGGCGCCAGATCAGGGCTGTATGGAAGATGATCTAGAGTTTCCCATTTAAAAGATTTGATGAGATCTTTGGTCCGATTAGCCACATGTGGACGGGCATTGTCATGCAGCAAAACTCACCCTTACTCAACTTGCCACGTCTTTTGTTCTGGATTGCACAACGCAGATTGTTCAATGTCTCACAAAAAGACGCTGCATTGATTGTCTCATTACGAGGCAGAAACTCCACTAGCAATACTCCTTTTTTGTCCCAAAAAACTGTGCACATGATTTTCCGGGCAGAAATTGTTTGCTTAAACTTCACTTTTTTGGGTGATGATGAATGTCGCCATTCCATGGATTGTTGTTTCGATTCTGGTGTGACGTAGGTCACCCATGTTTCGTCACCAGTAACAATTTGGTCTAAAAAATCTTCACCTTCATTGTGGTACCACTCAAGGAAAGTCAATGCACTGCCTAAGCGTTGGGTTTTGTGCAAATCCGTCAACATTTTTGGAACCCAACGTGAACACAATTTCCAGTAATTCAAGTTCTCGGTCACAATAGTCGTTGAGCCAGGTGCTCAAGTGGTTTCATCTCTGGGGACTTGATAAACTATATATTTTTGGATTCGCCACAACATCAGCACATCATTTATCCATGATACTTTCAAAATGAGATTAGCTTTTGGCCGCCATATTGGAAAATGGCCGCCACATTGGAAAATTTTTGCCGTCGTGCAGTTAAGCAGTCGTGGGGTTTAATGTCAGCTAACTTGGGGAATTGTGCATTTTTGGATTTATCACAACACCAACATCTCATTTGTTCATGAAACATTCAATATCAGGGTAGTTTATGAGTGCCATATTGGAATATGGCCCCGTCGTTGAGGCTGGATCTCACGTGTTTTTATGTCAGCGGGCTTGTTTAACTATACTATTTTAAATTCACGGGAACATTAGAATGACATTTAACCAGGTTATTTTTTAAATTAGAGTATCTAATGGACGCCATATTGAATAATAGCCTCCGCCGTTGAGTTAGAGGCTCGTGTGGTTTCATGTCAAAGGACTTGTTAAATCATATTCATAGATTTTTTGGATTCACCACAGCATCAGAATGACATTCATCCATTTTTTCATTACAAAGTAGCTTATGGGCGTGATATTGGAAAGTGACCTCTGCTGTTGAGCCAGGGGCTCATGTATTTTCATGTCAGTGGACTTTTAAACCATACATTTTTGGATTCACCAAAATATCAGCCACAACATTACATTTATCCATGATATTTTCAAAAACAGAGTAACTAATGGACACCATATTAGAAGATTCTGCTGATAAGCACGGTGATAGGAAAGATTTTCTTAGTTTTACATGCTGCTAAATTAATAGCGCAATTAACCCTTTAACCGGCGACAGGTATGGGGAAAAGTGCTTTTACCTCCTACTTATCTCGGGGCAGATGGTTAAGTGGTTAAAGAGAGAATAATTAAAGACACGCAGGAGTCAAAAGCTACAACAAAGTTCAACCAAAGACCTGCCACAGTTAAGAGATATTTTTGATACCAGGGCCAAATTTCTTCACATTGTTCATAAAAGAACCAAAATCAGTTCCTCAGAAAAAAATCTGTTCTGGATCCAGATCTGTCTTTGAGCAATATCCAGAAGGACGAACGCAATATCGCATATTTACAGAACATGGTTATCAATGAATAGACAAATATAGACAGGGTAAGAATCAACTAGAGCAATTGCAAATCCAGAAATTGACGAAGAGTGGTCAAAACTCATGAGGTAGGTGAAGAAACTTACCAAACTTTCAAGAGAGAATATCTGTCTGAAGACTCAAAGGCAGAAGGATTTTTCAGACCTCCAAATATAAAGAAGCTAAACACTTTCTGACTTGAAGAAGAAAGAGAATGCAAAATTAAATAAATCAGAGTTTATTGCTTAGACAAAAGGTTAGCTGTTTGCTAGATGACGATCATTGCATAGCGAAGAAATTTGGATATAACAACTGTCTATTCCTACCATCTAGGGCTTTGTAATTCTTAGGAATACTTGACGGTTTAATGCGAAAATCTGAAATAGCAAACGGATGGATCTTATGAAAAAATTGCAACTGCTGAAAGAATGCATATGATGGTGTTGTTAATACAAATGACGGAATGTGCTTTATTCAAAGATACCATAAGAGCTACAATCATTTGGACAACTATAAAAAAATTTGTTGTCTAAAATAATGCAAGATGCAAACGACAGATGTTGTATTTGATACATACAGGCAATTGTCAATAAAAAGAAATGAACAAAAAACATGAACTGTTGACGATATTATAAAAGTTATATACTCCTGGACAAACAGTACGAAAATGGAAGCAGATTTTATCTGATAAGGAGAACAATAAATAACTTATGCATTTCATATGTCAAGAATCTCAGAATAAACATTATCATAAATAGTTGAATACACAAGTGTTGTACGTTATGCACGGAGAAAAAGGTTATACATTCACGAAATAACTAGTTGATAAATTCACTAAATTGACCTGCATCCAATCAGAGGTGGTACGCAACTTATATTTCATGCACACCTTGCTTTGACATCTGGATTTAGAAATATTATTATCTCTACTCTGTTTTCTTTAGAAACTGAAATGAAAAATTGGGAAGGATGAAGATTTGTGAAATTTGGATCCAATGACAGGATAAAGAAAAGTACTGAAGCTTGTGCAAAATGCATTCACCGTCAGGTGCAATGCAATACGTACTTTTGTGGCAAGGGAAAATGAGGAATCAGAACTGCTGACAAGTTTGAACATCTATAATGGAAAGCAAAAATACTCAGCCATCAAGGAATTGCGGTATATTCTATATATAGTTTTTGTAAAACAAGGAATTTGTGGAGTCACATTGTTTTCAGCCATGTAATGTGTTCATGGTGGTAATAATAATAATAATCATCATCATAATTTGTATTTATGTGCAATAGATGGCACTCATCTTTTCAATATGGTGTCTTTAAGCTACCACAAATTTAATAGTATCATCATAAAATGAACTCCTTGGATCATTGTGAATCCAAAAAGGTACATTATACCAAGTCCCCAGAGATGAAACCAAAAACCTTAATTTTGGCTTCTGGCTCAACGACTACAATGCGATACAAAAGACTACGAGAATATTGAGGAAAGCAGTCGCACAATGATGAAATTGTAAAGCGTCTGTTTTCTCTCACCTTTTTGTCCACTTTCTGCACCAAATCTTCATTAACGACCGAAGGACGCCCACTCCGTTCTTCATCATGCACATTTGTGCGGCCATCTTTAAATGCTCTCACCCATTCCCTTACCATTCCATCACTCATAATGTTTTGTTCGTAAACTTCACAGATCTCACGATGAATATCGATTGGTTTTACGCCTTTAGCACTAAGAAATCGTATAACAGCCTGTACTTCACAATCAGCCGGACTCACAATTGTCGGAGGCATCTTAAACACTCAGTAAAAAACGTATACAATGAAGAATCAGACTGTAATGGCGTCAGTGCATAGACAAGAGATGTAGGTAACCAGCACACATGCACGGAATGCCGACCGTAGCGCTGCGGCGTTGGAATCGCAAACCGGTACTTAAAAAACATGCCTCATAATAATGCAATCAAAACTAATGAATGTTCACAATATAATAAAATAAGTAATAAACTAAAATGATAAAAATTTCGATAATTTTTATAATGATTAAAATATTAAAATCAAAGCCCATGTTAATAATCAATAATGCATGATTAAATAATTCATTATAAAGATGAAATGTATTTTTCCTAAATTATTCAATGAAACTTATCTGATAAAGTTGCACTACTAATTCATATCAGAATTATAAAATAAGGAAGTTTTATTTCAGGTTTAACCAGACTGAATAACTCAAAAAGTTGGATTAATACATAAATATATTTGGTAACAAGATTGTTATTACCAGTGATATCAGTAATAACTTGAATTCTTTCAGCAATAAATTTATTCTTTCTTCATGAAAAAACAAATTCAGTAATATTAACAAAAATTACAAATTTAAATATGTATGGAATTTATAGAAAGCTAAAAAGGTCAAATTTCCCCCTATATCTGAATTGAATGTTTCATTGTTTACATCTGTAAATTATGTGCGGATTTTGGAGAGTTGCAGATTTGAGAGAGAGTACTGTATACCATGTATTTGGATGCCAGTTAATTGAGGTGTAATAAAAATTCCATTGATTATCATAATGATGGGCTACAGACTATGTTTTTTATGTTATACTAAATCTTTTTTTAAATTCTTCATTTTTAAAAACTTTCACAAAGTTTTCTGCAATTTTGCAGCAATTCATTTTTTTTATAATTTTTTTTGGATGTTGTGAGATTGGTACAAAAACCATAGGGAAATTGTGAGAAAATAGCTTCCCATACACAAAAGTATTTTTATTAATAGTGATAATTTTGTTTTCATATTTAGCTCACGCTTTCATGCTTGAAATAAATTATTTATTAAATTATTCTATAAATCATTCTCATACCAAATAAAAAGGATAACAATAAGAGACTTTCTAATTAAAGTTTTATAAAAAAAAAATTATAAAAAAAATTTATAAAAAAATTATAAATTTGGTAGTTTTAACTTTTTGACTACAGCACAAAGTCCAAAATCTGGAACCCTCCAGACCTCAGCAAATCCGAATTTCAGACTTTTCTGAATTTCAGATCATTTTCAGTTTATTTGTAAAAAAGAAAAAAAAAATGAAAAGAAATAAAAAAGATTTACCCTCGCCTCACAAAAAACAATGGGGAGGGTATGATTTATGTCAAAAACGCATTGTCAATACAGTAGAACCCTAATAATCCGGATCGGGTTTTTCACTTTTTTTTCAAGTTTGAGAAGCGATTGGCTAATTTCCATAACATTAACTTGTTGCATCGTCGTATTCTGTATAATAAAACAAAAAATTTTCACCAATCGCTTCTCAAAGTTGAAAAAAAGAATGAATAAACCGATCCGGATTATTGGGGTTCTACTGTACTAAAAAACAGTAATACTAAAACACATATTTTAGTAGAGAATTTAAAAAAATATATATATATATAGTTAAATAAGGAAACTATCTGAATTGAACATTCTCTTTCCCTTCGGAATATTTATGTTAGTAATGCATTTACAATATTGAAGAAAGATGCTTAAAAATAATAAAACTAAAGTAAATTTGAGGATTTTTTTTAATAAAGCTAAATTTAAGTTTTCTAAAAGAATCTTTAGTTCAGGAGTGATTCTGTTCTACATTTTCTGAAAAATTAAGGCAATTTCCGAAAGTTTAAAAAAAAAAATTGTTATAAATCTGAAAATTTCAACATAAAATCTATTGTGACATTTGACAAATGGTCAATCGTTCAAAGAAAAACTGCCAATATCGTCAAAGAATTGCAGAAAAAATAGGATCAAATGATCATGAAAAATCACAAATTTCAACCATGCATCATGAAACAAACACTAATTTCTTCAAGAAATCGCAAATTACGGTGGAAAAAAAATGGTAAATTTTATCAAAAAATCCAAATTATGTCGAAAAAAAGGCAATTTTTATCAAAAACTCGCAAAAAATGCCACATTTTGTCAAACAATAGTGAGAAAATGCCAAATTTGTCAAGAAATTGCGCAAGAAAAAAAATTTGTCAAAGTTGTGGAAAAAAATATGCATAGTGCCGAGAGTGGATGCCCCCCTTCTCCCCCTGCCTCTGTTGCAACCTTTCAGAAAAATTGCTGTAAATTTCAGTTTTTTTTTTTTTTTTTTTTTTTTTTTTTCTCAGTATTGCCTCTTAAAATCCCCCCTTAAATCAATCCAAAGTTTTGATTAACTGATTAAGTAAACATTAAATTTCCGATTTCACTTAGCGAGGTGCATAAAAAATTCTTTCTTTGCAGTTTCTGTATAGTGAACATTTTTGGCAAGCATTGTAATTTTCTAAAAACTGGTTATATTTTAACAAAAATATATTGCACAGTCTAACTTACTATTATTTCAATTTGCTGAAAATTTGAAAGAAATTGGTCAACTTACATAGAAAGAATTATCAAAAAGTGGGATCATTAAACGTTAACTATTAGTGATTTTTAAAATTTTCAAATTTAAGGCCAATTTTTTTTACAATACAGTATATAAGTCTATAAACTTATGTACAAACATTAAAAGACAGCAGTTATTCTGGAAAATTAATTATTGAAGCATTTAATTAATCAATTTACATGCGAAAGTTGAGCGTGTTTCTAAGTAAAATTATATTATTACAGGTACTAAATACGATTTATTTACACAAAACACATAATTATTTATAATAAAACATTGTAATAAATATCTTATTAAACGTTTCAGGACATCAGATCATCTTCAAAAATAAATTTACGAAAAAAGAAAAAAAAAAAAAAAAAATTGCTGTTTAGATCGTTACGCAATTCGGACATTCCAATTTCTTATTTGAGAAAAGTGCATTTATTGCAAAAAAAGTTGCAAAAGTACATATAGATACTTTCAAATTAAACAAAAATGATAACATAGATAAAAGAGATTAAAATACTTACTTAACATGTTTTGCATGAAAATAATAGCTTTGTTTCGATTGTTACGTTTAGACATAAAAAAATACAGAAAGTGTCTTTCTAGAAAAGTCCTTCTAACTTCAAAAAGCAATAAATTGGTAGTGCCATTTGTAAACAAAATTATAAAACAATCATCCATTTCCTTTATGCATTCACTGTTTATCATTAGAATCTCCTGGAAACAAGTTTAAACTTTTTTTTTTCTTAGTACATTGGAACAGTTTCGTTATGAATGTCCGAAATTGGCCACTTTAGTCAAAAAAATAAAAATTTTAACATATTTATACAAAACTTTTAATATAAATTATATGAATTTTTGTCTCTGAACAGAATTAAAAATTCAGTGAAAATAAAAATGAAAGTCAATGATTATTAAATTTATTTATTTTCAAAAGCTTAAAGTTATGATGTGTGTACAATGCCCACCTTTTGAGAATGTTCCATATGAGATATGGATTTTTTTTTCCTTAACAGAAATGAAAAAAAAAGAATTTAGCTTTTCATTCTTTTGTTTTTTCTTGCAACTCTATAGTTTTTTTTTTTTTTTTCACTTAAGCGACGCAAATTGGTTGATACATTCATAGGGTCATTTTTATATTTAAAAGAAGAGACTTCCAATAATTAATTCTCTTGCAGGAAAAAAAAAGGAAAAAAAAAGTCTAGAATATTACGACAAACTGCAACAGCAGATGGTATGATCATTTTGCTGCTGCTACTTATAAAATAAAAAGAATATTAATATCTTAGTTTTTTTTTTTTTTTTTTTTTTTTTAGAAGAGTGCAGAGGTTTTTGAACCGATTTTAAAAATTCCAAATTTATATATCTTTTAAAAAATATATATATATTTATTTAAAAAAACGCCATTTAGCAAAACGTCTGGATTTTGGAGAATTCCAAATTTTGGATGTCTGGATTTAAGACTTTGTACTGTACCAATTCATTATTTATTAGAAATTGCTGCAACTAACAAAGACTGTTCTTAGTAGACTAAGCATACTGAACTTTTGAATTACTTACATAATGTAGATGTCCATGCAGATTTTGTATGACAGTTCTTAATGATTACCTTAAAATCATGGCTAAAATTAGTTTTTTGCATGTAAAATTATCTATCCATCAGTGAGATACATGTGCCATACTCGGTGATCAGAAAAAACTATGTTATTTTTGCACCAAACTACAATTGCTTTATTGAAGAAGTTAATTACAACTAATTGTTTTTTATAAAGAACAGACTACCAATTTACCTTTTAAAAGTAGTCACTATTTTTAGATACAGATTAAGTAATAGAATGGCAACTCATTAAATTGCATTTTTCGAGTATAATCAAATAAATATAATAAAATAAATATAATAAAACTAATTTCAATAAAAGATTAAGAAAGATAACATACAAGAAAATGTTCTGTGTCTTTGTTATGTCTGCAAAATGTTTAAGCACATATTACTCATTATGTGTCAACAAAGATAATTTTCTCTGTACTGATTTACTTTGTTATAATATAAAATAACAAATCTGTTAACAAAACAATTTTTTTAAAGCAGTATTAAAACATGAAGATATAATAATGATGTGAACAAATGTTTCCAGCAAGAAAATTCATTTTTGATTTTATCACTTGGATTTACTAGAAAGCTAGAAAGTGTCAATGAAAAAAAATCCATGACATCATACAATGTATTGCAGCAAAACTGCTGACACTTGCAGTTGCTGATCCTCAAATGTTGCACAGAATACATTATGCACAAAGAAGCAAGTTACAAACATATGACTAGAAGAATGACACACTTTTTCTTCTGGAAGTAGCATTAAAAAGAGCATCAATGTTTCCTACAAACTATTATTTTTTTTATGGCATTACTTGCTACACAACACTTTTTAAAATATAGCATGTTATATTACAAATTACCAGAATAAGTAGCAAACTGAAGTATTTTTGATATTTGTAGCACATTACTTCTGATCATGTTAGTACTCAAATATTTGAAAGCAACATTCTTTGATGAAGGACAGAAACTTTAGGAATATAATAAGCAAGTCTAGGAGTAAAAATATTCAAAAGCAGTAATTAAAAAAGTAATAATATACTAACTTATGTTCAGTTTTTATGAAAATATCACCTGTACACTCTTCTTCTTCAGAAGATTCTGATGGTGGCTCATTAATCCAAGCATCTAAATCCAAACTAAAGAGAGAAAAAAATAAAAGCTAATATGAAAAATTTACATATATTAAAGGCTATAAAACTAAACACTTGAAATGCATTTATTGAAGTATTATATGCATGTGAAAGATATTAAAATATTAAGATAAAATTTAAATATTATGTCTAAATAATATGTTAAATAATAATAAATATTAAATCTAAAATTTAATAAAATTGTAACTTAAAATAGTTTGACATTCTTAATGTCTAATACAGAACTTTAAAAATATATATATTTTAATTTGTAATTTTTTTAAATGTCTAAAAATGTGTTTTCTTGGTCCAACAAATATTACACTAAAATATCAAGAATCTACAATATTCAAAATGCAAGCTAAATACTATTTGAAAGCATCTATGATTTTTGTTGCATCCAGGACTAGCCATCTTTGCTTGCAGTCACAGGCCCAGATACCAATCAAAAGCTATTAAACCAATTAAGTTAATGTTTCCATCCAGTTGACAGCTGCACCCACTGCTGAAATTACAAGTTCTCAATGAAAGGTTAAGATTACCTACAAAGAATGTAGAATCTGAGATAATCAGCTTTCCATGGAAGACATAACTTAATTTTCATTAATATTTACATCTCTCTGGACTCTCTGTGAACATTATTGAATTCCCATGAGTTATGGCTATATCATTAAAGAGCTAAATAAAATAGTTTGGTCTACAAGAAGGACCTGAATAAAAGTATTTCCACCTGCCAATTTCTTAGATATTGATTAGGTAGCAGAAACATAGTGACATTGTTGCAGAAAGAGTATGTACCCTTGTAGAAAAATTTCATCTTTGAGCCACTAAATGTAGCTGATAGAAGCATTTATATATATATATATAAGTTTACTAAAGCAAATTTGTTCAATTACAACCCCTCTCCTCCACCTTAAACAACTGAACTAATTACAGTTTTCAAATCTGAGATGCATTTTATTCAAATTAAAAATCTAAGTAAAAGTACTGGAATAATTTATCTTTACTAATACATTAAATGGCCAATGGTGACCAGTCACTGGCAATTTTAGAAGTTTTGTTAAGGGGGCTCAGGGGTTGAAAACCTTTCAAAAAATCGATTTTTTTTATGTTCTAGTTTGATTATTCAATTAATTCTTAACTCAATGCAAAAAACCGCATAAAAATATTAGCATTTTTAACAGAGTTATAAGCATTTATGTAATACATAGCCACATCCATATAATTTCAATTTTAAGTCATGTTTTCTCAAAATTGATTTTTGACTACTAACACCAAGATTAAAAAAAACTATTTGATGGAATGGCTTAATTTTTTTTTTTTTTTTTTGCATGCATATAACATCATAATCTAGATTATGAATTAAGGATATAACTATCACTTAATAAAAACAGTATTAAAAAAAATCTCTCAAAGTTGAAAATTTAAAAAAACCCTAAAAAATACAACTTTTTTCCATTAAAAATACTCAAAATATTAAACTATCTAAAATATATTAATTCATAATCTAGATAATAATGTTATATGCATGCAAAAAAAAAAAAAAAAAAAAAAAAAAAAAAAAAATTAAGCCATTCCATCAAATAGTTTTTTTTAATCTTGGTGTTAGTCATCAAAAATCAAGTTTTGAGAAAACACGACTTAAAGTTGAAATTATATGGATGCGGCTATGAAAATGTTGATACATAAATGCTTATAACTCCATTAAAAATGCAAATATTTTTATGCAGTTTTTTGCATTGAGTTAATAATTAAATGAATAATCAAATTAGATCATAAAAAAAAATTGATTTTTTGAAAAGTTTTCATTCCCTGAGCCCCCTTAAATATCTAGAAACATACATGAGGAATTATCCTGAAATTTGAAGTGCGTAAACAGAATAGTACAAGTCATACATTTCCGCAAAGATTTTCCCCTAAAACCCCATAGAGAACTGTCAACAAATTGAAAAAGAGAAAATATATTTTAGATAGCTCTGTCAAAACTAATATAGCGAAAACATTCAAACTGTAGATTATGATTAAGTGGCTTATTGCAATAAACTGTTTGTTTTTATGAGGATAGCATGCATATTTGTAGTTAAATTAAGGATTTCATAAAAATAGTCCCAAATTTTGCTGGTTTTTGTTTATAATTTGCAGAGTTCTGATAACAGAAGTCTCAATGCATTAATTGCATGAAATTTTGCTGAAGATAGATGGCTGAATAGATTATATTACTAACATCTCACTGCAGGTCTTTTTTTATACAAGCTATGAAAATATACATGAAGGCAGTCACAGCAGCATCATCCAAAGTCTATAGATACAAAAAAGTTTCTAACAAGGTTAATAATTATAAAACTTATGCCAGTCTTCAATAATAATAATAATAAAAAGTCATAGTTCAATGTATAAATAAACATTGTGCCTAGATGGTCCAGAAGTTCAGACGGGTGAGACATGAATTCTAACCACTTCCATGAGATATGTCTAGTTAGTTTTGAAGGTAACTAGGTACCATAAAATGGGGTTAATTGGAACACTTTTCAATTTTAACGTTAAAAAAAGCAACAACTGATTTTTTCATTTTTTTATTTTTCTACTAGAAACTTTGGTCTTGTTTTGTTCTTTACTTTTTAAGCAAAAACGAAACATTTTTACTGTTTATATATATATTATTTTTTTTTTTAATGGTGTTCCGATTCAACCCGCAGATAGGGTGAATAGGAATAAATGTTATAATCTTTATTAATTCCGATTCAAACTTTAATAAGGTTAATAAAAACGGTTAATAATGATAAGGGAGGAATAGGAACATGTAGTTACTGTGAAAAAAAGCCTTTATTTTAGATATAAGTAAAGCTATGCCTTTTTAAAAATTAGAAAACAACTTTGAAATAAAGAAAAATTAAAATTTATTTTAAGAAATTATATTCGAATTGCAGAAGTAGAATTAAATAAAAATTCTGCCCTGTTCTGTGTTATCCTTTACTAGTTGTCATTGGGTAAGTGAATCTATTGAGTAGCCCCAATCGCTGCATGTATTAATACAATCTACTAATATGCCCTCATCCCCAGCCCTTAGTACTGTTTGCATCCCTCTCTTTTTAATTGATTTTTCATTTTGAGATGTTTGTGTAATGTTGTGGATGTCAAGAATAATTTTGTGCCATTTTTCTAACTAATTTGTTATTTTTAAATTATTTTATTGTGTGTTCCATGTCTGTTGGATTAGGCATTGACTTTTTTGATTAACCAAGTAATTTCTTGGCACCTTTAAACTCTTCAAGTAATTAGAACAAACAAAATATTGTTACAATACATATTCATACATATGTTTTCATATATTACATGAAACTGTTACTGTATAGAAAAATAAACTATGAGAGAAAACATGCTCAAATTCACCCCGTAAATCTTAAACCTCTGATGCTACAAGCCAGTTTTCATTTTTTCATTATGTAGTTTAGAAATAAGTAGAATTTAATACAGCATATCCTTTACAGGTCTATCATTAATTAAAAATCACCTCTCTTAGATTTAGAATACAAAAAATACTGTAGTTACATACAAAGATTTGAAGCAGTTGAAAAAATGAGGCTTTTGAAGATCCTCTTGAAGTTTTTTTTATATATCCCAGTAGTGGTACAAAAATGCTAAAATTAAATTTCCCAACTCTTAAAGTTATTACCTTCTTATAAAAAAATTGGCAACTAAAAATATCATCACATATATTTATAATGAATTTATTTGTATGACCGGGAAGTTTCATTCCTATTCACCCCGCTGTTCCTATTCACCGCATTTTACGATAAGGGCTGTATTCAAAACAACAATTTGTTGTATGCTCCATACAGTGGCAGCACAATTTTTAACCAAAAGCTGTTAGTTTTGTTCTGTTTATGAAGAATAAAGATATTGTTTTATAGTTTAAATATGTTAAGAAGTTAAAGGTTAAAATAAAACTTTCAAATAATAACCAGTTCTACAAGAATTTCTTTTATTTATTATTATTATTTTAAATGTCAGATTTTACCCAAAATTTTGACTTTTGGACCAAAAAAGCAGATTCAAGCCACTTTTTTCAGTGATAAAATTTTACATAGTTGATGTACTAGTACAAAAGCAACTTTTGGCACCTAACCTGCTTTTAATAAAATGAAATTCATTTTTTTCACTTTACCCTATTTCCTATACTATATTTAACTCATCTACACTTAACCTTTTTTCTTACAGTTTTTTAAATACTGATGTATAAATTATAGTTTGTTTCAAAGAAATAGTTATCAGATGGTCAATAATGTTAAGAAAATGCATAAAATTTACTTTAATATTATTTTAGTTTCACATGAAGCCAAGTAGCATAGTGGTCAGAGTCTGACAACCACATTACAGGTCTGGAGTTAGATTATGGGCTGGGCAAGGTTCACTCAGCCCTTACACCCCTTTGAGTTCAATAAAAAAGTACCAAGTTTGCTTAGGAGATAAACACGGAGGGTCCCACATTAAGCTGTTCATCTGACCAGAACATATGTTGTCTAGTATCTCAAGGCCCAGGACCCAATATAATAGTATCTCAATACTATTATATTGGGTAAATACTATTGGGTAAATACTATTGGTGTAATAGTATCTCAAGGCCCAAAACAGAATTGGACTTTTTTGCCCCAATCCTTAAAGATTGGTATCACCACAGGTTTAGTTTTATTTTTTATCTCCACCTTTTTATTCCAATGTTCATTGAAAAAGATCCAGTTTGCATTGTTTTTCAATTGTTACTGGTGGAGGTTAATATTTGTCATCAACTTCAGACTCTGAATCACTGTCATCAGAACAAAAATCTTTTGAATTTATAATTTCTTGTACAATATCAGAGACAGATTTCTCAAATAACATTCACAAATCATCATCAGTGGAAACATATCTTAAGAATTCATCAGTCATTTCATCTTCTACAACTGAAATTATTTCTTCTGTGTTAGAATTTTGCATGCTGAAATCAAAAACTTTAAAATGGAGATTGTTGTTGATTGTGGTTCCCAAGTACTTTGAATGATATAGATTGCATCAAAGAGACCAATTTGACTTTAAAATAGTGTTTATTGAGTCAACTATTACAAATGCAAGAATGAATTTCTTTGACAATTCTGTTAGCAAGCATCATTTTGCAATGAAGTTTAAATGATTATGTAATTCAAAAGTTGAATTATGCTCATGGTATTTAAACAAAAGGAAACTAGTTTAATATTTCTAAATTTCAAATCATTTGGATGAGAAGAATACCGAATTTTTTTCAGTTTTTAGTTGTTTGTCCCATTTAAAGAGAAAGTCTGTATAGATAAGTATGGGCATTAATGAGTTCCTACTGAGTGCATAATTTACTCTAAAGTTCTAAATATCTTTAAGAAAAGGAAGGCTTCTGCTGAAATTAATCACCAAAGGCATTTTATTCCATGTCATGTTGCATTTTAATAGTGTCATGTTTGTGTTCGGGTCTGCCGAATTATAATACTTCAATAATAATTAACATACATTTATTACGAGACATCACATAACTTCACGCAGAAAAAACATACACACATCTCAAGAACATAGAACAGAAGAATAAATAAAAAGCATCATGGGAGTAAAGCATGGGAGTGAAAGTTGTAGTCCTTTTTTCACGATCTCTAATGGCTTGGTAAATACATAACACTCCTTCCCCCTAGGAATCCAGGACATAATCTTCTAAATGTTTTGGTGAGGTTCGGGAGCGTTCAGAGCGTCGTAGAGTAGGAAGATCTGGTTTCTTAGTTTCAGGCTGACACACAGGATCGGACTCTGTTGGTGAATCGGGTGTAACTGGATCATTTTCTGGAGTTGGCGAAGGTGGAATAACAGAAGGCTCTGTAGACGTTTCCGCATCTTGTACACGGCTTCGAACCTGATCAACATGACGATTGTGAATAATACCATCTACCAAATCTTGAACCTTATAGGATAATGCCCCTGTAGTTTCTGTAATTTTTGCTGGAATCCAAGTTGGCCCTGAACTGTAATTGCGAATGTACACGGGATCGTTCTCTTGAAATTGTCGTAGTCGTTTGTTTTTATCTGCCTCAGCTAGTTTCTCTTTTTTGATTTTCATATCTTTATTGAGATCAGGGTGTAATCTGTCCAACAATTATGTTAAACGACGATTCATTAGAATTTCAGCCGGTGATTTACCAGTAGTGGTACATGGTAAGGTATGCTGAACAAACAGAAATCTAGCTAGGCGAGTCTTCCAATTACCTTGAATGATCCATTTCAAAGCTTGCTTTGTAGTAGCCACCATTCTTTCTGCCTGGCCATTGGAGGATGGATGATAAGGAGCTACAAAAATAGGTCGAATCTGGTTTCGTCTTAAAAAGTGTTGAAATTCAGCGGATCTAAACGTTTTACCATTATCAGATGCGACTGAATCTGGAAGTCCATGCGTGGCAAAAATAGATCTTAGGTTGTCAATGGCAGCCGATGACGACATGGAGGAAACTGGTCAACCTCTACCCACTTGGAGTGAGAATCAACTAAAATGAAAAAAGTTTTACCTTGAAAAGGACCGGCGAAATCTATATGAAGGTGAGACCATGGCTTTTCTGTCCATTCCCAAGGATGTATAAGAGCTTTGTCAGGAGCTTTCTGATTTTCTTGGCACATATTGCAAGTCTTAACAGTATTTTCAATGTCACTATCTATGTTAGGCCACCACATGTAACTGCATGCTAGACCTTTCATTCTGACTATACCGGGATGTCCATTATGAAGGAGCACGAGAACTTGATTCTGGAGTGCAGTAGGTACGACAACTCTACTACCCCATAAGACACAATCTTGATGAACACTTAGTTCATTACGATGATTAAAGTAGGGTTTGAATTTTATGTCGGTCATTTTGGCAGGCCAACCATTTAAAATCATCAAGGATATTCTGGATAGTATCGGATCTTTTTTAGTAGCCGAAGATAACAACTTTGCATCTAACTGCGTTACAGGCCATGACTCTAGCAACAGAACTTCAGTTGGGGTAGGAATGTCAAGTTCAGGAGTGTGTAAAGGTAATCGGCTTAGGGCATCGGCATTAGCTATCTCTTCACCCTTCCTATATTCTATGTCATAGTCATATGCAGCTAAAATTAAACTCCACCTAAGTACCCTGGGTGAAACCATTTGTGACACCGGTTTATTTGGATTGAAAAGCCCTAAAAGTGGTTTATGGTCTGTTATAATTTTGAATCTATGCCCCTGAAGATATGATTAAACTTTTTGACAGCAGAAATTATGGCAAGAGCTTCCCTATCTGTCTGACTGTAATTCCTTTCTGGTTTTGACAAAGTACGAGAATGGTAAGCAATAGGAGATTCTTTACCATTAGGTAAAACATGGCTTAAGACGGCCCCCACTCCCTTAGAAGAAGCATCGCAAGTTACAGTTACCGGAAGTGTTTCATCAAAATGTGTTAACACGACATCTTTTTTTAATAACTTTTTTGCTGCTTTATAAGCCTTATCATGCTTAGCTGTCCAACACCAAACTCTGTCATTTCGGAGTAACTCATGCAATGGTTCTAAGCAATCCGATCTATTTTTTAGAAAACAGCCATAAAAATTTAACATTCCTAAAAAGGCTTGCAATTCAGTTTTATCTTTTGGAGTTGGTGCCTCATAAATAGCCTTTACTTTATCAAAACTCGGTTGAATACCCTTCCGATTTACACGAAATCCCAATAATTCAATTTCGGGAAATGCGAATTTACACTTTTCACGTTTAAGATGAATTCCAGAATCTTGCAAGCATTCTAGAACTTGCTTTACCTTTAAATTATGGTCTTCAACATTTTTTCCTTGAATAAAAATGTCATCTAGGTATGGCAGTACGCCATCAATACCTGCTAATACTTCTTCCATTCTTTTTTGGAAAATCGCCACAGCGACAGAAATGCCAAATGGAAGTCTATTAACCTTGAAAAGTCCCTTATGGGTATTTAATGTTAGTATTCTGGAAGTTTGATCATCAACCGGAAGTTGCAAATATGCTTCAGAAAGATCCAATTTTGAAAAAACTGTACCACCCGTCATAGTAGCCAGAACTTCATTTACCATCGGAAGCGGATAAGTAAACGGTTTTACTGCCTGATTTACCGTGCTACGGTAATCGCCACATAGTCTAATACGACCATTTTTCTTTAGAACCGGAACTACAGGCGTTGCCCAATCAGAATATGAAACAGGTTCTAAAATTCCTTTTTTAACCATTTCATCTATTTCATTAGTTACTTTATTTCGTAGGGCAAAAGGCACATTTCTAGCTTTTAGAAATTTTGGTGAACTTTTTTCATCAATTTTAATTGATACAGGAGGCCCCCCCTTAAATTTCCCCAGCGATTCATTAAAAACATTACGGTATTCGTGTAATATAGAATCTAAAGAACATATAGAAATTTTATTAACATTCTCATTAGAAATTAAATTTAAATTCAAGGCATTAAACCAACTCCTGCCTATTAACGATTTACCTTTCCCCTCAACGACTAAAAGAGGTAAATTAACATTACTAGACTCATAAGTAACATTAACATCAAAATATGCAGCAAGATTTAATTTTTCAGAACTCCATGTTTTAAGAGATTGATCTGAAACAGAAAGTAAATATGGAGGATTAACTGGCCATAATTTAACATAAGTATCATAACTTAATGCAATGACCCGGAATCAATTTCCATTTTATGTGGAATTCCATTTAATTTAACAAATATATCATAAGGGGGGTAATCAGTAACAGCACTTACAGAATTTAAATTATTAATGCAATTATATTCATCATCAATAATACCTGACTTACCTGAATCGAATTTTTGCACCTTAGACGTTTTGGTTCCCTGTTTATTATTTTTTTAGCATTACAAACTTTTGCGATGTGGCCAACACGACGACAGTAATTGCACGTCGCTTTAATAAACTTACATTCACCATAGGGATGATGATCGCCACATCGGTAACAGGGATTTTTCTTATTTTGCTTACCTTTACACTCCTGAACTTTTTTACCCGACACTTTCGATTTGACGTAATTTACGGTACTAAGTAGCGTACCTTGAATTTCTGTAGATTGTTTCACAGCAGCTTCTCCTGCCAGAGCTAAATCTAAAGCCGAAGTCAATGTAAGTCTAGGATCTGAAAGAAGTTTTCGTTGAATTTCTTCGTCAAGAACACCACATACTAATCTGTCACGAAGCATAGAATCCAGTTGCGTTCCAAAGTTGCAATTTTCTGAAAGTCTTCTCAATTCGGCCATGAATTCAGAAATAGTTTCATTTTTCTGCTGGTCTCTTTTATTGAATTTAAATCTGTATAGGATTTCAGATGGCTTAGGTGAGAAATGTTCATCTAATTTTACCAGCAAATCGGCAAAAGTCACTGCATTTGGGCTATTAGGATTGCACAAAGAGCGTATAACAGAATACAATGCTGGACCCGAAACACTAAGAAAAATTGCCCGTTTTTTATCTGGTTCCGTTATACTGTTAGTGGTGAAAAAGAAATCTAAACGTTCTTTATATTCAATCCAGTTCATTTTCCCTACTATAAATTCTTTGAGCTTGCCAAATGACATTTTGAAGAAATCGAAAGAAAGTACCAGGAGTAATTAATTACCAGTTCAGGAAACATTGAAAGGAACCAAAAGAAAATAAATTATCACAGTTTTTTTCTCGTCGCCAATGTCATGTTTGTGTTCGGGTCCGCCGAATTATAATACTTCAATAACAATTAACATACATTTATTATGAGACATCACATAACTTCACGCAGAAAAAACATACACACATCTCAAGAACATAGAACAGAAGAATAAATAAAAAGCATCATGGGAGTAAAGCATGGGAGTGAAAGTTGTAGTCCTTTTTTCACGATCTCTAACGGCTTGGTAAATACATAACAAATAGCACAGTTAATCTTTTTCCCTGCAGTAGATTCATTTTTAAACATCAAAGTGTATTTCAAAAGTGAATGGTCCCAGTTTCATCTTAGTTAAAATTTTAACAGACTGATAAATTATTCTTTTATCTGTTTACCCCAGATTTCTTTATTACAGATTTCAGCAGTCTAATTATTGGCATCTTGATTCTCGCTGTATAACTTTCTATAAACAATGCTTATTTCCTTCCATCTGGTTAGCCATCTATCCATAGATGCTAAGTTTACTTTCTAAACATACTCTGAAAGAAATGGGATTTTTTGCATATAATTGAGTGAGAAATGAGTCTTTTTATATTCTCACATTCTTGAACCAGTTTAAACTTTTAACAGTGATGAAAAATAAGTTAAATCTTGACTTGACCAGTATCAGACACTTATTTGAAAAAATAGGAGTAGATCCTCACATGACCAGTATCAGATAGTTATGTGGGTGAAGGAATATAAAGAGATTTATTTCATCCCATCATGAGAAATGCGTCTTTAATCTTTCCAATTACAGTATACTCCCTCAAATCCACACAGCTTGGGACCAGAGGTTTTGCAGATTTTAGAATTTTGCAGATTTCTAGTCATTGCTTTGTTTACATTTTTTTAAAATAATTTGAATGTAATTAATAGTGAAATCAAAAGTATAATGAATGCATACAATATACTAAAATATTAAAAAAAGTTATTAACTAAAATAATAAAAATTTAGATATTTTTGAAAATGATTAAATACTAAAAGGAAAGGTAAAGTTAATAATCAATAATGTACAATTAAATATTCATCATAAAAGAGGAAATGTGTTTTTCCTAAATTATTCAATGAAACTTGCCTCATAAAGGTACATTACTGATTCACATCAGGATCATAAAATAATGAAACTTTATTTCATGTTTAGCCAGACTTAATAACTAAAAAAGCTTGATTAATAAATGAATATATTTGGTAAAATTGTGATTACCAATGATATTAGCAATATCTTTATTTTTTCAGAAATAAATTATTCTTTCTTCATGAAAAAACATGAATTTAATAACCTTAACAAAAATTATAAATTGAAAAATGTATGGAATTGATATAAAACTAAAAAAATCAATTTTTGCACCTACATCTGAACTGAATGTTTCATTGTTTACATCTGTAAAATATGTGCGGATTTTAGAGAGTTGTGGATTTTAGGAGTGCAGATTTGAGGGAGTCTACTGTACTTTGTTTGGATGGCAATGATGAAACTAACTGGTGGTTTATATTTATGTGTTTTAGCAGTTAGAGTAAATTCTATTCAGAGTAAAGTCCTTTTTAATTCCTTCGTTTCTGATTTCAAAAGAAAAAAAATATTAATCTCCATAAGCACCAATGTATTTAATCCTAGCATTAAGATTTTAATTTAAAAAAATGAGTAATAGGGAAAAAAATCGCTAACTTAGTAAGCGACATATGCCATGTCATTTGGATAGGATAATTTGCTTTATAAAGTAAAAACAATGGATGGCCAAAAAAGATTTTTTTTAATTAACAAAAATCTCTTTCCATGCTCTCCCCCCACCCCTCAGATCTATAAATGCATAAGAGAAAAATAAGTCTGGATTCAAAACTAGTCACCAATCAGTTTATTATTATGGTTAAGAACATGAAATTTCACATTTATGTACAGTAATAATAATTATGTACCTATCACATTAATAAGCTACTTCCGACCAACCCTTTTTTTATCAACTCCTTTGTGACAGGAGCCTTTTACGAAATTTTTAATGTTTTGTCACCTGTTTTTAAAAACAGAATTTTTTGTTTTATTAATTCGACAAAATGCTCCGATTAAATAAGGCAAATTTTACTGGCGGGGATAAACAAGGATTCTTAAGCCTTTTTGCAGTATGTATATGTGTCGCTCATCCCCAACGGGTTAATAAATTGGAAAATTACAAACAATTCTGAGAAAGCACCTCATACCTGTCAAAAAATTCCGCAATGCATGTCAAAATCATTGCCAAATATTTTATCTGAGTAAGTATGTAAATATATATACAGTAGACTCCCTCAAATCCGCACTCCTAAAATCCACAACTCTCTAAAATCCGCACATATTTTACGGATGTAAACAATGAAACATTCAGTTCAGATGTAAGTGCAAAAATTGATTTTTTCAGTTTTATATCGATTCCATACATTTTTTAATTTATAATTTTTGTTAAGGTTATTGAATTCATGTTTTTAGGTAGATTTCGTATGAAATACTACCTATTGCAATTGCACCAGTTTATATATATATACATATACATATATATATATATATATATATATATATATCACTTTTTTATAAACACGATAACTTATATAATTCTTCACCAATCTCCACCAAACTGGTACATAAAATCAAAGGGGATAAAATCTCGGCTAAGTTCGTTAATGGACAAAATCGGACCAAGGAGGTCAAAATAGGGGGCGTTTTTGTGAAAACAGAAAAACCCCCATAACTTCTTAATGAAAATAGATACCGAATCAGTTTAAAGTTTATATTACTTCTAAACAATGGGCCAAAAATTTATGCATGACAGATTTTTGATAAAGTTAAAAATGGGCTCAAGGGGTGAAAAAAATAGGGTTTTTGGGAGAAAAAAATCATAACTTTGTCAATTTCCTAGATATAAAATTCATCTAAATTTTTTATAAATATTCTCAAAATTATTTAAAACTTTTGTATTTGCAAGTTTTTGATAGGACTAACTCTTGCTGGTAAAAATATAAAAACGAAAATAAAAAGGGGTTTGGAAAAAGAAAAAAATCCAAAACTTTCTCAATTCTTAAACTATCAAATCCAATTAAATATATTTTACATCTTCTCAATAATACCTACAACTTTTATATTGACAAGTTTTTCATACGACCAATTCGCATAGCAAAAATAAACAAAAATTTGAGTTGGAGGAAAAACCTCTAATCCAAACTGCTTACTTTCTGAATCATTTTTTAAATTCATTTTTTATTTTAAATGCATTCAAATGGCAGATCCTCTTATTTAGGAACTATATAATGTGAAACATTGGCCAGTTCTTTGATAATGATAGAATATATTTCAAAAAAGGCTGCCAAAAAGGTATTTTGAATAGAATTTTCCAAAGTGACCGTGATAGGACATTTAAATAAGTATTCAAATAACAAATTGTGTTTTTCTGACTCATTTTTAAATCCATTTTTACTCTCAAACGCATCCAATTTACAAGTCCTCTTATTTAGAAACTGTATAATGTGATGCATTGGTCAATTGTTTGATAAAGACAGAATATATATCAAAAAAGGCTGCCAAAAAGGGTATTTTGAACAGAATTTTGAGAAGTTATGGTGATTGAAAATTTGAAGAAGATTGAAATAACAATTTGCATTTTTTCTGACTCATTTTTAAATTTAGTTTTGCTCTCAAATGCATCCAATTGACAAGTTCACTTATATAGGAGTTATATAATGTCCTGTATTGGTCAGTTTTTTGATAAAGGCTGAATATATTTTTTAAAATGCTGTCAAAGTGAGCACTTCGCTCAAAATTTCCCGAAGCTATCATGATTAGGAATTGAGGTTGTATTCAAAATTGGTTATTTTATAACTAATTTTTAAATTCTATTTTGCTCTGAAACGCATTCAATTGACAGTCTTTTGTTATTTAGGAACTATATAATGTACTGTATTAGTCGATTTTTTAATAAAGTCAGAATTATATCAAAATATGTTGTCAAAATGGGCATGTGATCCAAATTTAGCTTAAGATGATTCTGATAAAACCAGTTCTTAAAGAAAAATGAAATTAAAAATTTTTCAAAAGAGGACAAATAAAGTTGTTAAACTGGATTTATCTGTAATCAAATTTATTTTTTGTTGTTGAAATGAGCACTCTTCGAAATCTACCTCTGCCTATAGGCCAAGCCGACAGGGATTTTTTCATGAAGAAAGAATAATTTATTTCTGAAAAAATCAAGATATTGCTGATATCATTGGTAATCACAATCTTCCCAAATATATTTATGTATTAATCAAGCTTTTTTGGTTATTAAGTCTGGCTAAACCGAAAATAAAGATTCATTATTTTATGATCCTGATGTGAATTAGATATGTACCTTTATGAGGCAAATTTCATTGAATAATTTAGGAAAAACACATTTCCTCTTTTATAATGAATATTTAATTGTACATTATTGATTATTAACTTGACCTTTCCTTTTAGTATTTTAATCATTTTTTAAAAATATCTAAATTTTTATTATTTTAGTTTATTACTTATTTTAATATTTTAGTATATTGTATGCATTCATTATACTTTTGATTTCATTATTAATTACATTCAAATTATTTTATAAAAATGTAAACAAAGCAATGGCCAGAAATCTGCAAAATTCTAAAATCTGCAAAACCTCTAGTCCCAAGCTGTGCGGATTTAAGGGAGTCTACTGTATATTATATATATATATATATATATACAGTAGACTCCCTTAAGTACTATTCAGTACAACAGAAATGTGCTGGAAAAATGCATCAAAAGATCTCTAAAAAACATGAATTAAGGCAAAGAATTGCAGATAAAAATGCACATTTTGCCAAACAATCATAAAAACACAATTTTATCAAAAGATTGCAGGGGAAAAAAAACTTGAATTATGTCAAATCTGAAAAAATGCAGTAAAAGGATCACTGTAAAACACAAATTATGTCAAAAAACACTGAAAAAAATGCAGATAGCTTGATAGATAGATTTTGCAATTCCTTGCCATAAATATGTCAAAGAATTGTAAAAAATTCAAATATCGATGAAAGATAATGGAAACAAATGTAACTCTTTTCCCAGGTCCAGAAAACTTTTCAAATTAAAACAAGATTCCAATATAGAAAGGTTTAATTTTTACAAATTTCAGTGTAATAACAAAATGATAATAAAAGCGACTTTTCCTTGCATTAAGTTCTGTGCCACATTTGCTTTGATAAACATTAACTATTTTTTAATACAACCCAATCATCTGAATTTTATTGCTGCTGCGAAAAAATAGTTTCAAAAATCATGCAATATAATAATTATTGCTTGTGATAAAATTTTTGTTTCTTTTAGTTAAAAGAAAACTTTAATGCTTGTGCACTTAAATTAAGAATATACAGTTAATATATTTGGCAGAAATTTCCAGATTTTTGTAAGAAGCTTTTCTACTTTTGTAGGATAAGATTTTTTTAATTAAGCTAAAAATTATTCCTGCTCTTTATTTATTTTTTTTTTAATGCACAAGATAAATAAGATAAATTCTTAATTAAAAATTATGAGAAATTCATTGAATATTCAAAATTATTAGTATTTTATATAGCAAAAAATTTAACCATTAATAAATTATATTAATTCAATTTAAACCTTTATTAAGTAGACAATTATGTAAGTTTGTTTTTTTAATTCTATATTTAAATATTATATGAATGGTTTTTTTTTTTTTCTGTGTAAGAAACTTGGGAAATTATATTTCTCTGATCCTTTGTAATGGGACCTCACACAGAAGCCTTTTAACAGTTATATCTACTTTTTGAGATCTGCGCACTAGCTATTCAGGAAAATAACAAAATGTGTACATGTGATCTCCATTATTTAAAGGCACAACAAATTTTCACAGAAAAGCAATAAATATCCTCTTGTCATTGCTTTTGGGATAGTGTGATATTTTCTGTTGTGTTATTTGCAATGAGATCAATATGCACTCATTTTATATATTTATAGGAAAATTGGTAAATTTGAATTGCCTGTATAATGATTTTTGCATTTTGTTTATTTTTAAATATTTTTAGGAGCTCTATCTCACAGTGTTATGTTACACTTTGTTTTATTGTTTGTTTTATTACTTTGTTATATTTATTTAAATTTTTTTTATGCTGCCCTTTTGATCTCTTTGTAAGTTTAATAAATTTTTCAAACTACAATACAGAAATGAATTCAAAAAACCACCACTTTCCTTTTGTAAGAGGCCTTTCTGATAAAATATATAAAATAAGGATCCAGCTTGTTAGAGGTGGGAAAAAATATATAAAACTATTTTTCAACAAGTAACAACTAAAACAATGAGGAAAATATATTTTGAAACACATCAGTGTTGTCAGTTGTTTTTTAAAACAAAGAGCAGGACTATCTGAGGACTGCAGTGGTGATTAAACATGCATCAAGCAGGGGTGATTGTGACTCAGAGTGAAAAACCCTAAAAAGTGATACAAAGTGAGAAACCCTGAAAATTATTGGTACAAAATATATTAATATCAATTTACATGACAATCAAAAGACACTGTTATTGTTTGAAATATACAATTATAAAAAAAAACAATTTAGCAAATTTACATCAATTTCATTGAAAGTTAAATGACTTCATAAAATGGAGAGTGCAATTTATCTTGCAAAATATGCAAATTTTGAATTCTATAATCAGAAAATAAATTTATTCCATGTATTCATGAAACAAGTACAAATCATGTGTTAAGAGTGGGATCTCTTTGTAGATTTAATACAAGTCACATACAAGACATCTAGTTATTTAAAAACAGTAAAAATGTGTCAAAACCAATCCACTTTTACTTCTAAGTGGCTAAGTATTTGGGAAAAAAGTAAAAAAAAATATTTTTTCTTTCTTTTTAATTTTGCCCCTACACAAAGTAAATTTCTTTTTCCGGGGACACATTAAAGACACATTATTTTACACATTAAAGATATGCAATTCTGGACAGTTTTGTACTGAGATTGAGATGGATGACACAATACCAAGAGTGATTCTGGGTAAAATAATGTATCTGAAATTCACAGCAACTTTTCTGAAAGGTGACAACAGAGGAGGGGGGGGGAGGGGAGAGTCACTCCTGGTACTAATTATGCATTTTTAATGGAGTTTGTATTATTTGCATGATTTTTTGACAAAATTTGCATTTTTTCACAATTTTTTAACAAATTAATGTTTTTTCCAAGTGACTTTGCCAAGTGTTTTTTCCTTTGACAAAATTTACAATCCTTTGATAAAAGTCATGTTTCCCCCCCCCCACACACACAAAATCGCATTTTTACTGCAATTCCTAGTGTGTGTGTGTGTGTGTTTCTGCAGTTGTTTGAAGAAATTTATGTTTTTTCTATAATTCTTTAGAGAAATTGTTTTCTTTTCTTTACCCCGTGATCTTTTAATGAAATTTGCATTTTCCTTAAGATTCTTTGATGACATTTCTGTTTTTTCTGCAATCTTTTGATGAAAATCTAAAGAAAAACACTGTTACATATAGGCCTTAAAGAAAGAAACATATACAGTCTGAACAATAAAAATCAATGGAATGGTTTTGGAAAAGATTTTGGTATATCAGAAACATTAAATATTGGTACATGGAACATAAGAGGAAAGGAAAACAAACTTGATAGAGAACTGAAAAAATGAGGAATAAACATGGCTATAATATCAGACTAAAAAGAAATAGGGGTCAAAATATATTGAAAATTATACTTTAATATACAAAGGTTTCAATCAATATCAAAGAACAGCTGCAGGAATTGCAGTAATGGTAGATAAAAAATGAATCAGAAGAATTTTGAGCTATTATTTTGTTGAAGAAAGATAATTATGACAAGTTTCAGTATGAATCAAGGAAAACTGTTAATGATTGGAGTTTATGCTCCAACAGATGGAAGCATTAAACAATAACAGGAAATGATAATAGATGTAACAAAAATTATTTCTTGATATGTGAAGATTTTAATGCAAGAGTAGGCAAGCAACATATTCTGAAAATTATTGGAACTGAAGGGGAAAATACATTAAATGAAAGTGGCAAAGTTCTATGGAAGTTTGTAGTCTTCAAATCATTAAATGTTACAAACACTTTTTTTTTTCCAAAAAGAAAGACATTCATAAATTTACATGGAATGCTAGAGGCTTTAGATCTCTAATTGACTAAACATCCACACTGGTTAAGGATGGTACAGGCTTTTTAAGGAAGTGGCATAGGTTCAGATCATTTCCTGACTTCAGCAAAAATTAGATTATGGACAAGATGGAGAAAATGAAGTTCTACAGCATCCACATGCATGTTTTCATATGTAAAATATATTTATTATCAGAGGAAAGTATTAGAACATTATATCAACAAATACTGAGAGTACAAATAGAAAATTTCCATATTGCAAAAGTTGTTAATACTAAATGAAAAACTTTAATCACATGCATTGGGAAAGCTTAATTAGAGGCACTTGGAATCAGAAAGCAAAAAAAGAAAGAAGGAAGTTACGTGTTTGGAATGAAGAAATAGCAAATGCCATAAAAGAAAAACACCAAATTTACTTGATTCACTTGCAAGAACATACAGAGGAATTGAGAGAAGCATACACAGAAAGTAGAAATAAAGCAATTATAAGAAAAAATCAAAATGACTCATAGGACCATTTCATTAGTAACAGAGAATGACAAACATGGTTCACAGCATATGGCCTATAAGGCATTAAAACTTTCAAATAGCAAGGAATGAGATACAGCAAATATTAATGCGATTAAGAAGAAAGAATGGATTAAACATTATAAAAAATTATGGTTTAATGAAGAAAGAACAATAGTTGAGACAGAAGATATCATGAATTCTGTGAAGTAGACCTTACAGAGAAAAAATGAATTTGGAAGCTCTAAAAAATCAAAAGGCTACTGGAACCGATCAAATAAATTCCGAATAATTTAAATTTGCAGACCCTATTATAAAGACCATATTGCTATATCTCATTAATTTATGCTGTAGACAATGTGTAATTCCTGATGACTGGAAAATCGCTAAAGTTATTTCTTTATTTTAAAAAAGAGAATGTAATATATATGATAATTACAGTGACATTAGCTTATATGATATGGATATAGGATTTATTCAGGAATTCTAAGTAATAGGTTAAAAAATATCTCACATGCTCTATTACCAGAGGAACAAAATGGTTTTAGGCAAGGAATTTTGTAAAGACAATATTCACTCTGGAACAACTTTTTGAAAAAAAATTTTGAGACTTCAATTTAGTTCATTCAAGCTGCTTTTATTGATTTTGAAAAAGCTTTGGATTAAGTAGATTGAAAATATTGTGGGAGATTATGGATTATATGGGATAATCTCATCAGATGTATTAAGAGCTTATATAAAGAAGCTTTTAATGTTTTGGATCTAGGTTTTAAAGTTTCAGAAAAAATAATCATAAATCAAAGTGTATGACAGTATGTAGTTTATCACCTCATCTATGAAATATATGTAAGTATACAGGGTGTCCCTAAACAAATGGTATATACGCTAGGGGGTGATAGAACACATCAAGACGAGTAATAGTATATAAGAAACCAAGGGTCCCAAACGTTTTCCAAAGGAGATAGCCGCCATTAAAGTTTGGGGTCCAAAATTTCAAATGCACATAAAAAACGGAAAAATTGGTCGATTGATTTGCAGTTTTCACTAAAATTATTCTTTCCGCTGGTATTTTCTTGAAAATAGTAATGAAAAACTATTTTTTGTCGTGATTTTTTGCATCTCATTAAATGGTTTCATGAGCTTAGACTTAAACTTAAATTTTGAGCACAAAATCTGAATAGTTGGAAGCAGTTAAGTAGCACAAACTTAACTGTGTTCAGAGGGTTCAAATTTTAAATGATAATAAAAAATGGAAAAATTGGTCGATTCGTTTGTGGTTTAAAATAAAACTATTCTTTAAGTCAGTATCTTCTTAAAAATGAATTTTAAAGATAAATTTCAAAAAATTCCGTTAGAGAGCCCTTAAACTTCAGAGTAACTGACAACAAATTTTAAGCGTTATTTTTTGTATCTAATTAAGTGCTTTCTGAAACTTGTTAAACGTTTTCGAAATCTTAGATTTAAACTTAAATTTTGAACTCAAATTCTGAATCGTTGGGAGGGTAGTTAAGAAGCGCAAACTGAAGTGTGTTAAGGAGTTGAAATTTACCCCCCCCCCCTCGAACACAGTTCACTTTTGCGCTACTTAAACACTCGCAACGACCCAGAATTTGATCTCAAAATTTAAATTCTAAGCATTTGAAAGCATTTAATGAGATTTTAAAAATAACGGTTAAAAATAGTTGTACGCAACTCCAATGTCTAAGGCGCACTATCGGCATTTTGTGAAATATATCTTTAAAATTTATTTTCAAGAAAACACTGATTTAAAAAGTAGTTTTAGCAAAAACCGCAAACGAATTGACTAATTTTTCCGTTTTTTATAGTTTTTCCGTTTCATTTGAAATTTAAACCCTCTGAACACAGTTCAGTTTGTGCTACTTAACCACTCCCAACTATTCAGATTTTGAGCTCAAAATTTAAGTTTAAATTTAAGCTTATGAAACCATTTAATGAGATGCAAAAAATAATGGCAAAAAATAGTATTAGGATGGATTATTTCGTTAAACCAAAGTCTAAAGCGCCCTCTATCGGCATTTTTTGAAATTTATCTTTATAATTCATTTTCAATAAAATAACGGCATAAAGAATAGTTTTAGTGAAAACTGCAAATCAATCGACCAATTTTTCTGTTTTTTATAATCATATGAAATTTAAACCCTCTGAACACAGTTAAGTTTGTGCTACTCAACCGCTCCCAACTATTCAGATTTTGAGCTCAAAATTTAAGTTTAAGTCTAAGCTTACGAAACCATTTAATGAGATGCAAAAAATCACGGCAAAAAACAGTTTTTCGTTACTTCAAATTCTAAAGCGCCCTCTATCGGCATTTTTCGAAATTTATCTTTATAATTTATTTTCAAGAAAATACCAACATAAAGAATAATTTTAGTGAAAACCGCAAATCAATCGACCAATTTTTCCGTTTTTTATGTGTATCTGAAATTTTGGACCCCAAACTTTAATGGTGGTTATCTCCTTTGGAAAACGTTTGGGACCCTTGGTTTCCTATTTACTATTACTCGTCTTGATGTATTCTATCATCCCCTAGCATAGGGGTGCACAACCTTTTCAATTGAAGGGCCACTTGCAAATATGTCTGGGTGGTCGAGGGCCACGCACCAATAACAAAGAGACAATTTTATTTAAAGAAGGTGATTCGTGGCTTCCTATAATCGGATTAAAAAAATGATTTCAGAGGGGGGTGGCGGGAGGTGGGGGTGTTACACCTTTAAGTATGCTTATCCAGTCAAAATATCCAATTCACATGGTAAGGATATATCAGCAGATTTTAGTTTATACATAACAGATGCAGCAAGGATTATTTTTAAGATGTAAAAATATTCTTTGACTTTTTTCAGAAGAGTAAGTTTTGTTTTATTAAAAGTGCTTTAAGAAAGCATAAATTGCTAGTACCGAAAAAATGTGAACTTTATGAACGAAAGAGAGAGAAGGAGCTAATCAACAAGAATTTTCGTGCCTGATCAACAAAATTCACGATTTTCTATGCCCGATCAATGAAATTTCTTCCACGTCTGGTTGACCAAATTTGCACATTTTACAAAACCAATAGACAAAATTTGCAATTTCTATGAAGCTGATCATGAAAAAATGCCTCATTTCCTCGCCTGATCAACAAAATTTGCAATTCTTTTGAAATCGATCGAGAAAATGCAGGATTTTTCTGCATCTGATCAACAAAATTCGCTATTTTTACAAAGCTGATTGACGAAATTAGTGATTTTTCCATACATGATCAATGAAATTCGCGATTTTTTTCCCTGCACATGATTGACGAGATTTGCGATTTTTCTAGACTGAACAACGAAATTCGTGATTTTTATGAGCTCGATCAACAAAATTCGTGATTTTTCCGAACCTGATCGGCGAAATTCGTGATTTTTCCGAACCTGATCGGCGAAATTCGCGATTTTTCCGAAACTGATCTGCAAAATTCGCGATTTTTCCGAAACTGACCGGCGAAATTCACAATTTTTCCGAAACTGATCGGCGAAATTCGCCATTTTTCCGAACCTTATCGGCGAAACTCGCCATTTTTCCGCACATGATCGACGAAATTCGTGATTTTCCGAACCTCGTGGACAAATTTCACGCTTTTTCTGAAGCCGATCGACGAAATTAGCTGTTTTTCTGTGCCTGATCGACGAAATTAGTTATTTTTCAGAAACAGGTCAAAAAAATTCGCGATTTCTACGAATCCGATCGATGAAATTCACGATTTTTCTTCGCATGATCGACGAAATAGGCGACTTTTCTTCGCAAGATCGGCAACATTCGCAATTTTTCCGAGCCTGATCGACAAAATTCGCAATTTTTACGAGGCCGATCGAAAAAATTCAGGACCTTTCCGCTGATCATCAAAATTCGAAAATTTTACGAAGCTGATCGAGAAAATTTACGATTTTTCCTCGCCTGATTTTACCTCGCCTCAACAAAATTCGTTCTTTACAAAGCTGACCAATGATATTCGCGATTTTTCAAAGCTGATTAACGAAATTCGCGATTTTTTCTCGCATGATTAATGAAATTCACATTTTTTCCGAGTCCAATCAACGAAATTCGTGAATGTCCCACGCCTGCGCTTAACTGACGAAATTCGAAATTTTTACGCAGACGATCGACGAAATTCGCAATTTTTTCATTCCAGATCGCCGAAATTCCTGATTTTTCCGAAGCTGAATGACGAAATTGATGATTTTTACAAAGCCATTCGACGAAATCAGCGATTTTTCTCGCTTGATCGACAAATTTCGCGATTTTCCTCACCGATCCAGGAAATTCCCGATTTTATTAGTTGCCTCATCAACGTAATTAGCGATTTTTCCTTTTCCGATCGAGGAAATTTGAGATTTTATTAGAACCTAATCAACGTAATTAGCAATTTTTAAGCGTGTGATCAACAAAATTCGCAGTATTCCCGTCTCCGATAAACGAAATGTGCAATTTTTTGGAATCCGATCTATAGCACTCGTGATTTTTTTAGTGTCCGATTGATGAAATGTGCACTTTTTCACCCTTAATTCACGAAATAAGCATTTTCTGCGCCAGATCAATGAAATTCGGGATTTTTGCATCTAACTGACGAAATCTGCATTTTACGCGGTAAGATGAAACTCGCAATTTTATTTCTCTGGATAAATTGATGAAATTCACGATTGTTTCGCAGCCGGTTAACGAAATTTTCATTTTTCCCTCGCATCATCGATAAATTCGCGATTTTTCCGCTCCTTATCAACAAAATTTGCAATTTTTTCGTCCGTGCCCGATTAACGATATTCGCGTTTTTTTTTTCTTGCGATAAACCGAGAAAAAAGACCGTTTTTTTGCAACCGATGAATTTAATTTGCAATGTTTTCGAGCATCATCTACAGAATTGATGTTTTTTTTTTGCCTGATCAACGAAATGTGCGATTTTTCGCGTAAGACCGACAAAATTCACGACTTTTCTATGCTTGATCGATAAAACTCACGATTTTTCTGTGCCCGATCAGGGAAATTTGCTATTTTTTCCTATTTTCATGGGCAAAATTCGCGATTTTTCAATATCTGATGAATTAAACTTGCGATTTTTGCAAGCCTCAGCGACAAAATTCGCTTTTTCCGCACTTAATGAATGAAATTCGCGTTTTTTCGGTGCCGATTAATGAAATTTGCGATTCTTAAGTCTCGAAATTTTATATTTTACCGCAGAAAATTGAGGAAATTTACAATTTTTTCCTGTCATATATGCACAAAAATTGCAATTTTTTACTGTTGTAAATTAACAGAATTTGCGGGCCACACGTTAACCCATCACGGGCCACTTTTGGCCCGCGGGCCACAGGTTGTGCATCCCTACCCTAGCGTATATACCATTTGTTTAGGGACACCCTGTATATATATAATATATATGCGATATAAGTTATTAAATTCAATGGTTAACTTCAAATGGTTAATATTGTTTACTATTAATGGTCTTATATATATATATATATATTGATTATAAGAATTTGGAAAATAAAATCAGAACTGAAATAAATCCCGGAAACATGTTTAACAATACAAAATTTGCAGATGATCTTTGTTTATTTCAAGAAATTGAAGACAAATTGCAATGTGCAATTTTTACTTTAAACAAAATTGGAAAAGATTATAATTTAAGGATTTCAAAGAATATGACAAAGGTAATGACATTGAAGGGTAAAGATCCTATATGAACAAAATTCATATTAGAAAAATAAACTAAATTATACAAAAATTATAATAGGAACTTTAAAATGTTCAGTTTTATTTAAAAGGCGATTAATATAATCAAATAGATATGTAAATAGTTAATTTTATTTAAAATATCTTAGTACTTTCAAGCCTTAATCAGGCTCTTCCCCAGAGAATATTTTATTTATACAAACCTTATTTTAATTGCCTTTTAAGTAAAACTGAACATTTTAAAGTTCATATTGTAGTGTTGTACTTTAGCTTAAGACACGCAGACACTAGCACATGGTAGAATAAAACTAAATCTGCCAAATACACAAGTGACATTTATCTATAACATATATCCAGTAAACATTAATAAATGATCCCACAGAATTTTCAGGAAAAAAAATCTAAAAAAGTGGGAGGGGGGGGGGAGTATTTTGCAGCTGTGAAAAGAAATAAAATGACAAAATTTGTTTTAAACTTCAACTGTCAGTTTTATTTAAATTAACGCAGATTTAAAATAGATAATTTTAAGTTTAGAAATACATAAAGCAATTTTACATGTTGCTTTTACTATTCTCTAGAGAAATATACAATTTGAAAGGTGTTCCTTTATTTTATTAGCAACATTGGTGAATTATAGTTCAGCATTTTTTTCTAAAGGCATTTCCTTCCTCTCTTTTTCAATGATGGCCATTTTTATCGCTCTCGACCTTCTCATCCTTTCCTCACGAATCATGCGAGTAACCAGCCAGACCAGTGGAATTTCCCTGCTTTGATCATGGCTATTCTCCTCCTTTTTTGTCATTATTTTCACAGTGTCACTCACTCATCAACCAGCCCTTGCTTAATCAGTGCAATTCCTTTTTGTCCCTTTTCTGTATTGCCACGTCTCCTGCCAGGAGCAGAAATAGTTTGATTGTGTGCCAAACACTGTTATATAATCTTAACAATTTAAGATCTTTTTAAATTTAATTAATTGAACCTGTATTTATATACTGTATGCTTTCTTTTTCAGCAATATTTTGATTTATAAAGGAGTAATATCGTTTGCCAAAAATGTGGACCGCCTGCAGCAGATGGATACAATACCAGTACTCGGAACCATGTGAGTAATAAAATATCAAATCATAACTCATACTTAGATATTTTCTAATAGAATATCACTAGAAACTTAAAATAATAATATATTTATATTTAATTACATACTTCCAAAATTAAATTACAAATTAGCTTTAACTTTTTTAAAAAACATAAATCTAAATTTTACACACATAATATTAATAATTATCCAAGGAAAGGTATTTATATTGGCGGGTGCCAAGCCAATATAAACAAAACTTCCTCAAAATGTTATTGAATACTACAAATATATACTAGGTATAATATGGAGTAATTTGTAACTATTGTTTGACAAGAAAAAAATACTAAAAGTAAATAAAAATAACTATTTAAATAAAACAACCTTTATTTTATTTATCTTTTTTTCAAAATTATCAACATAAAATATATTTTGCGTGAAAAACAAGGTGAAAATTGCATGCCGTCATATGTTTTTATTTTATTTTATACCAATTGAGCAGATTTCACATTTTAATTATCTAGGATTGATATATCTTATGACTATGACAATGATATACAAAATAAGCTTTACAAATCTATACTAATAAAATCCGTGTGCCTCTGTCTGTCTGTCTGCTTGAAGCCGATTACAGTTCGCAACACGGGCGAGTTGGAAGTCGCGAGAGGTGTCTTTTGATTGGAAAAATTCCGGAGAAGTCATTTCGGGCATTTTCGAGACCGTGGGACCAAAATTAAAAAAGTTATGAATTAAAAACCCCTTGGGAATCGGAACGAAAAATGTCTCAAATCCCAAACGGCGCTCAAATGGAGCTCTGAGGCAGAACACTGCGCCACCTTGCGGTGAAGGAAAAGAACTTTTCCCCTTTGGCTAAAAGAAGAAGCAGTCGAAAACCTCTTTTTCTCCCTTTTTTGCACGTTTTTTCTTAAACCATCATGCAGACAGTTTTTAAAGTAGAAAAAAACTGATTACATATTCAGAATCTGCGTAAAAGTCTGCTTCTGATGAACCAAAAAATACGAGAAAATGTCTTATGGGCGCGCAGAGCCAACCGTACAAAACCAAATATTTTTAATGGGACGATGGCGAGCATGGAGCGTAGAGCCCACTGTGCGAAATCACATATTTTTAACGGGTTAATGGGCGCATAACAACCATAGCTCTTTAATTTACTTTTTTTTGTGCTTGTGGATTCGAACACCAAGACTTGCTTATTAAATGAATTTTTTTGTTTATTATATATTGCTTAATATCAAGGTTCGTTCGGAAAAAGTGGCCCAGCTAGCGGGCGTAGCTCGCTAATTTCAATATATCTGTGGTACTGTAAGAAGAACTCTTTGGAAAAAAGAAAGGACACAAGAAGGAACATTTTTAAAACAATGACAATACCCACTTCACTATATCAAAGTGATACATGGACATTTACGAAAAATGACTAAAGACAGATAATACAATCCTCAGAGATGAAATTTTTGAAGAATGTAAAAGGATGTTCAATAATGGATAAAATAAGGAATGAGTATATCAGAAGATAACTTGAGGTTATGCCAATATTGAATACAATGGAATACAGACACACACAGAACGAAATGGAAGGACTGCTTATAAAGGGTGACCTCTGATGGAATACCGAAAGCAGCCTTTAATTATTATCCAAAAGGAAAAAAGAAACATGAAAAAGACGAGTTGAGGTCAGAACAGGCTTATAGTCTTTTAGCCATGTTTGGGATGATGATGGTGACCATTGAATATTTTTTAAAACAGGCTTTTATAAATAAAGAGTTTAATAGTAATTAATTTATGAATATACATTGAGAAATAAATTTAGAAAGCCCCAAAAAGATAGTTTAAATAATGTTTTATTTTTTTCTCCATTGCCTTATTATTAAAAAGGAGCAAAAATTAGTGTAAAAAAGCAGCAAATTTTCCAAGTTTGGTGCCAATGCCAAATTAATAAATTATAAAAGAAATTTCTGGGGATTTTGGTAGGAATATGACTGCAATTAGATTGGGCATAATTTTTAAAATGAAGATTGAATGCTTATAAAAGACTAACTATTTTTACCTTTATGCTTATTAATATTGTGAAACTTCGAAATATTATAGAGCTTTAACTGTATTTTACAGTCATAATTCTCAGTGTTTCAAGTAATCAAGAATTTAAATATGTATAAACATAGAAATTAATGTACAGTTTTGCTTTGCATGTTATAATAACATGTTATTTAAAATATTTTTAATTACTGAAAAGCATTGAATTTATTGATTTAATTTCTACACCTTTCAGTTTTTTCTTATGGGTCAATCCATTTCAAGTGGTCCAGAAAATATTTTTTTGGTTGCTCGACCATTTTTAAAAAATCTGAAAATTTTTGTACAACAACCCTAACATGACGGAAGTTCAAAATGAATGTTATTTTAATTTTACTATTTTTTGTTTGTACATGGCAGCCATCTTTATTTCATCGTGTTCAGTGATTTTCTCAGATACTAGGATACACAAAATTGTAAATATCTCATCTTTTATTTTCCCGGTTAAAATGGGGTTTGCAGCATTTTGTTCAGAATAAAACAGGCTAAATGTACGGTTTTAAAATAATTTTGAAAAATAAATTTTTACAAGTGAAATTTTAGCACAAAATCTATCCATTTGCAAGAGGAAATTTTTCATGCAAGGAAAACTGTCAACCTTACACAATTTTTTCTACAAACAGGTCAAAAGTGCTTGTACTCATACACCAAGTCCCAGATCTGAGAGTTGATTTCTCTTTGCGAAAAAAATTCCGAAATTCGTCAAAAATCGCACATTTTAGGCTTTGATATGTCTCGTGGGGCACTATATAAAAATCTGAAATTCTGGCCTTTGATAATATTTTATAGTAGTCAGTGCTGTAATTGGGCGGGAACGCATGGGAGCGCCGTTCCCAGAAATATTTGGTTTGTTACTGTAAAAAAAAGAGAAAAAAAAAATCGCGTACTAGCGCAATTCATTTTTTCTTCAAGCAAAACGTTCATTTTTGCTAGTTTTGAGGAGATTCATTTCCATTTATAAAGAAAGGAGATACTTCGACCAATCAGATGCTTTGAAGCGGTCACACTGCCACTGCCCCTTGAATACTAGGCCAGAGCGCTGACACTAAAATTATGGCTAAGACGGACCAAAGACGGATTTTTTAAAGGTGTGCACGGTCCCCTAAATTTTACTCCTGTATTTTATAAAAGATTTCTTAGACTTGTTTAATCTCAACAAAATAAAGCGCAAAAACTTTTAATAAATCATTGGTACCAAAACTAAAGAGACTGTATATACGCTGAAAAAAATTAGCACTGATGTCTAATATTCAGGGGGCGGAGATTTTGAGTTGACATCGGTTGCCTTATTCTTACTGAATGAAAGCAAATTACATTACTATAAAAACTTCAATACATTAATTATAACTGTTAATTTTTTAAAAAGTCATCTTTTGATTAAATATTTCAAATTGGCTTTTGGGTGAGCAAAAATCTGGTAGCATTATGATCTATAAAAATTAGAGTTCCCACAAATATTTTTATCCAACTACAGCACTGATAGTAGTATTTAAGCACAAAAAATTTCAAGAAGGAGATTTGACTACAAGCTGAGATATGGCATGGTCAATATGTAAAAACAATACTTCTAAACTATTGTGACCTACTATGTGTTTGTTCATACCTACAAAATGTTAAACTAATAGTTGATGATGCAAAGTTACAAAGATCATCTTCAAATTCTGTTTAAACCATGATTTAAATAATTCAGATTGTATGCTAAGAAAATGCACTATTTGTCCAGATGAACAAAACCTACTATAAATGCTATTTGCTTTATACTTGTTATTATAATTATATGTTAGTGTTGTAGCGCACCGTTGAAGGCTTCCAAGATGAATACAGCAAAATACTTGCATGTAGTTTATTCACACATATATTATTACAGACAGGTTACACATAACAAAGACACGACACAACATTTATAAAAACTAGGTTTTGAGCCCCTGTTCTAGGTTAATTTTGGTTACCGTTAAACTTCTTGACCAGGTCACGTTACAGTTAATGTCATTATACCACATCTCCCTTTCTTTAAAGATTCATTTTCTGCGGAGGACGAACGACTCGTCCACTTCTGGTGGTATACAGATTCTGGTTCCTTTTTGGAGACATAGAATTATTTTTACCATTGTTACAGGATGGATGAGGATTCTGACAGCTTGGCTTGGTTGGACTAGGAACACTCTGTGATATTGATAACTCATTACGGGAATCGTCTGGTTCAAGGTCATCCACATCATCAGCCTCTGGTTGGAAGTTAGTTGATGGGACAAGATGCATTCTGTTTTGTCGATATAGCCTTTTCCCAGATTTGACTATATACGATCGCGGGGAATCTAATCTCTTCTGAACTGTACCAGTAGTTCTCTTGTCCGTGATCCACACTCCATCTCCAAGTTCGAGATTTTTGAGGTCTCGAACTCCGTGGCTTTTGTTATTTTTATCTCTTTGTCGCTCTATTCTCTTCTCTTCCTTTCTTTGAAGTTCATCCCTGTTTTCAATTTTTGGTTCTAGTTGAGATCTTGCAATTGGCAAAGTTGTCCTAATACGACGATTCATCAGAAGTTCTGCGGGACTGAGGCCATTTTCTAATGGTGTTGCTCTATATGCCATTAAAGAAAGGTAAGGATCTTCAGCTTTTTTGAGTCGCAATTTGATGGTTTTTACAGAAGATTCAATGAAACCATTGCTTTGTGGGTACCTAGGACTTGATGTGATATGATGAAATCCGTAAGACTTTGAGAATTTTGAAAATTCAGATGAGTTAATTGGCTCAAATTGAGGACCATTATCAGATCTGACGACATTAGGAATCCCATGTCTGGCAAAGATTGATTTGCAGTGGAGAATTACTTCCTCAGAAGTTAATCTTTCCAGTTTTGCGATTTCTGGATATCGTGAGAAATAATCGGTCACGATCAAGTACCAAAATCCATTAAGCTTAAAAAGATCCATTCCGACTGTTTCCCATGGTCTTTCAGGAAATTCGGTAGGTATAAGAGATTCATGGCGATTAGTGGTCTCCTTGATGCATGATGTGCAATTCTTTATCATTTCTTCAATTTCTTTATTAATTCCAGGCCAATATACCGATGATCTTGCTCTCGCACGACATTTCGTAATTCCCAAATGTCCCTCATGAATTTGTTGAAGAACCTTTCTTCGATCATTTGCAGGAATGATGATTCGACAGCCCTTCATTATGAGTCCATCTTGGATTGATATTTCATATCGATGATTCCAATAAGGTAAACAACTTGGCTCTAAATGTTTTCTTGATGGCCAACCGTTGAGGATTAAATTTTTTAACTCTTTGCATGTTGCATCAGACTGTTGTGATTGGCGCAATTCTTCTAATCTGTTGCATGAAGCGGGTAATGTGGATATTATCATACGAATATATGCATCAATTTCTTCTTCCAACTCTTCATCCTTTTCTCTTGTTTCTTGAGGTTGTCTTGATAAGGCATCAGCTGCATAAAGTTTCTTTCCTGGTATGTGGAATATGGAATAAGAATATCGCATCATCCTCATCTTCAATCTTTGTAACCGTGGAGATAAGTCTTCAAGGTTTTTCTTTGAGAATATTGGAATCAGAGGTTTATGGTCTGTTTCTAATCTAAAGTGAGTTCCAGTGAGATAATCTCGAAATTTCTCGCAACTCCATGCTAGAGCAAGTGCCTCTTTTTCTATTTGAGCATATCTCTTTTCAGTAGGAGTAAGAGTTCTTGATGCATATGCAACGACAGAGATTTCCCCGTTCTCTTGTTCTTGCCTCAAGGTGGCTCCAATTCCATAAGAAGCGTCTGTAGTGACAATTGAAGTTTTCTGTGGATTATAAACTTTTAAAACTGGTTGAGATGTTAAGACATTCTTCCACTTTTGAAATGCTTGTTTTTGAGGTTCGTCCCAGACAAACTCATTCTTTTGACTTAACATGGATGTTAACGGTGCAAAAATTTCTGCAAAATTTGGAACAAATCTGGCTAGAAAATTTGCCATGCCTAACATCTGCTTTAATTCCTTTTTATTCTTTGGTGGTGGATATTCTTTTACTGCTCTAACTTTCTCTTCGTCAGGATGAATCCCCTTATCATCAATAATATGTCCCAAGAATTTTATTCTCTTGACTGAAAACTTACATTTCTTGTCATTTAGAGTAATGCCAGCTTCCTTAAGTTTATTTAGAACAATTTTCAATGTTTCGTCATGTTCAGATTGATCTTTTCCCCACACTAAGATGTCGTCCATATGATAAATAGTACCTGGAATATTTTCTAGCAGCTGTGACATTCTGCGTTGAAAATGTTCTGGAGCAGATGAGATTCCAAAAGGCAATCTTAAAAATCGGTATCTTCCAAAGGGAGTGATGAAAGTCGTGAGAAATGACGAAGATTCATCAAGCGGAATTTGCCAAAAGCCTGAATTAGCATCTAACTTCGAAAAAATTGTAGCACCTGTTAGAAGATTTAATGAATATTCCACTGAAGGTAACGGATGAAATTCCCTTTCCACACTTTTGTTTAGTTGGACAAGATCAACACATAAGCGAACAGTTCCGTCACTTTTAGGAACGATAACGACTGGTGAACACCATTCCGTTGGTTTCGTCACAGGAACTATAACTTTTTGGTCAATCATCTTCTTAATTTCCATTTGAGTTTTCTTCAGCAGCGGAATAGGTATCCTTCGTGGAGTTGAAATAGCAAAAGGGACAGAATTCGGCTTTAGCTTAATAGTATAACAACCTTTCAATACCCCCAGGCCATTGAATAATTCAGGGTAATCTTTCTTTGGATTTACTGCGTTAATTTCTAAAATGTTTGGTCCTAAACCAAAAGCTAGTATTGCAGGTTTTCCCAACAAATAATTCTGTAATCCTTCAATTACATGGATTTCTTCAGTTACTTTCTTTTCCCTGTATTGGATTTCTTCAATAAGTTTTCCCTTGTGTTTTAGTATTTTCCCATCAGGACCGCAAAGCTTTTTGTCTGGTTTTAAAATTTTTGAACCCTTTAAGATTGGTGATGTAGCTGGAATAACAGTGTGATCTGCTCCACTATCTATTTTGAAACGAATGGTTTTACCTCGTATTTGAATAGGAACTGACCATAATGAATCATTATTATTATTCGAGCGGGTTTCTCTAATTGTTCCTAAGAAAGAAATTTCAGATTTACTTTCATTTTTCCTACAAACACGAGCAAAATGCCCTACTTTGGAACATTTCAAACATTTGGCATCTTTTGCTGGACACACTTTTCTATTATGCATAGACTTACTGCACCATTTGCAAAGGTCAAAAGATTTTGTATATTCTTTTTTTCCATTATTCCTTTTATCAGTTTCTTTAAACTGTGGATTTTGACTGGTAATCCCTTTCTTAAAATTTAGCTTTGTTTTTCTTATACTCGAAACTCTATGTACAGAAGCAGAAGTAAGAATCTCTTGTTGCTTTTTAATTGATTCCGATAACCTAACTTTATCTATAGCTTTGCTCAAAGAAAGGTCTGGATCCAATTGTAACTTCTCACTTAAAGATTTATCTCTAATACCAACAACTATTCTATCGCGTATTAGTTCATCATGAAGAACTCCGTAATCGCAATGCTCAGCCAATGAATAAAGTGAAGTTATAAAATCATTTACACTTTCCCCTTCGTTTTGAATGCGTTGATTAAACTGTGCGCGTTCAAAAATTTTGTTTTTCTTTACGATAAAATGGTCGTCAAAATGCTTCATAACAATATTATATTTCTGTTGGTCGTCTTTTGATAAGTTAAAAGACATAAAAATATCTTCTGCTTTATCACCCATGAGATAAATAAGAGAATTTACTTGTTCTATCTCTGATTGATTTTTTAAACCTGAAGCGAATCGATATCTTTCGAAACGTTGCTTCCATTTTAGCCAAAGTGCCGGCCGTGAAAAACCAAATGATTCTGGCGGTGTAACCTGATAACAATTTCTAAATTCTTTCTCTTTAGACATTTTAAAAAATAATATAATGAATAAAAATGTGCCGTATAACTATGCAAGAAAAAGGAAACTTCTTACTTTAAGCTTGGACCCGTTTTCAAAATATCACTGTATTAAACATCTTTTTTTTTTTCAGCTGCCACCATGCTTTATACTTGTTATTATAATTATATGTTAGTGTTGTAGCGCACCGTTGAAGGCTTCCAAGATGAATACAGCGAAATACTTGCATGTAGTTTATTCACACATATATTATTACAGACAGGTTACACATAACAAAGACGCGACACAACATTTATAAAAACTAGGTTTTGAGCACCTGTTCTAGGTTAATTTTGGTTACCGTTAAACTTCTTGACCAGGTCACGTTACAGTTAATGTCATTATACCACACTATTCGTCCATTTCAATGGCCCCGAAAATATTTTGGTTGATTGACCGTTTTTAAAAATCTGAAATTTTTTTGTACAACAACCCTAATATGAGGGAAGTTCAAAAGGACTGTTATTTTAATTTTAATATTTTTCGCTTGAGCATGGTGGCCATCTTTGTTTCATCGTGTGCAGCTATTTCCTGACATTGAAGCTTGATCTCTCTTGTGCAGCATGAGATAAAAATCCGGAATTCTGGCTTTTGATAATATTTTATGGTAGTGTTATGCACAAAAAATTTCAAGAAGGAGATTTGACTATAAGCTGAGATACGGTAATTAAAAAATGTTAAGGAATGCTATTACGAGTACATTAGGAGAAATGAGATTAGTTTCTTTTATTACAATATTCACACAGAAAATATCGTTTTTTGAAAACAGTTTAATAATAAATGTTTAATTTACAAAGATACTATATATGCTCAACAAAGAGCTTAAGGGAGACCTGTAAGAAAAAACCCAAATTTTTTATTATTGATTTTAAAGTAGTGAATTTTGGTGTACTACTTAAGAATCTTTTTGTAAGGAATAATTAGCAAAAAAATTCACTTTTTATTAAAAAGTATATTTTTATGGGGATTTTTATGATTTTTTTTGGTCGAAAAATACACTTTTTAAAATTACTACTCCTCATTCAATTTTCAATATTTTGGTATTACTAAAATTTCTTAAATAGTGTTATAGTATATAGAAAAGAACTTAGGAGAGATATTTTTAATTTTCTATTTTAATCGGCTAAAAAAAATAAAATTATGCATGGTAAATTTCCTTAAATTCGTTATAATTTTCATGTTTACCAATTTATGTAAAATTTTCAGAAATAGTTAAAAAAAATATCTCTCCTTACTTTTGTTGCAAATTTTTTTAAGATTCTAAAAACATAAACAGTTTGTTTCTAAATCATTTTACCACTGAGCCTTAGTACTTTGAACTTAGGCAAAATATGAAAAAAGTCATTTTCAGGAAAACACGTTTTAAATGGCTGCTAGTCCTTTAAACTCTATAGTGAGTACAATTAAAGAAGCCCATTTTCTACCTGTTCCAAGTGTCCCCGAGTTCTGAAATTTTGCATGGATATTTGCAAATATGTATTTTATCGTTTTCTGAGATAAATTTTTTTTTTCAACTTTTGAAGATTTTTGGCCGAAAACGGGGTACGGGTCTCCCTTAACACTATTTACGAGAGATGTTATGAGTTTGACCAGTTACTGTTGTCAGTCCAACAAGCTGTTCTTTCTCAAAATTTTATTTGAAGCCACCCAAGTCTTGTCATTCCTTGTTAACTTGAATGAAATTCTCTAGGTTTAATAATTGAAACCATGTCAACTCGATCAGTTGCAACCCATTGTCTGTAATTTACTTTTTCTGAAATGTGTTCCGAGTAAAACTGTTGCAATAGCATTTCTAGTAGCTTTGTTCATCTGGACAAATAGTGTATTAGCTTAGCATACATCCTGAATGGTTTAAATCACACAGAAGCATTTGAAGAAGATATTTGTAATAAACATTTAACTTTGTACCACAAATCATTAATTTAAAATTTTGGAGGTATGATCAATTACATAGTAGGTTACAATAGTTTGGCAGCATTGTTTTCACATATTGTCCATGTCATATCTCAGCTTGTAGTCAAATCTCCTTCTTGAAATGTTTTGTACATAACACTACTACACAATACTATCAAAGACCAGAATTTCAGATTTTTCTCTTGTGCCCCACCAGAGATATCAAAGCTTAAAAAGTGCAATTTTTGAAATTTTTGACGAATTTCGGAATTTTTTTCGCAAACAGAAATGAACTCCCAGATCTGGTACTTGGTGTATGAGTACATGCACTTTTGACCTATTTGTAGAAAAAATTGTGTAAGGTTGGCAGTTTTCCTTGCATGAAAAATTTCCTTTTGCAAATGGATAGATTTTGGAAAAAATCTTAAATTTTGTGCTAAAATTTCACCTGTAAAAATTTATTTTTCAAAATTATTCTATCACCGTACATTTACTATATTTTATTCTGAACAAAATGCTGCAAACCCCATTTTAATAAGGAAAATAAAAGACGAGATATTTACAATTTTATGTATCCTAGTATCTGAGAAAATTGCTGCACACGATGAAACTAAGATGGCCGCCATGCACAAGCAAAAAATAGTAAAATTAAAATAACGGTCATTTTGAACTTCCATCACGTTAGGTTTGTTGTACAAAAAATTTCAGATTTTTAAAAAATGGTTGAGTGACCAGAGCTGGACCATTTGAAATGGATTGACCCTTATGTAAGTATAAAACAAGCAGATTAGAAATATACATATATAACACATGCTTTTTATAAAACATATTGGGACATTTCTTCTATTTTTATGTAAAGAAGTATTTACTAAGCGTTATTTGCACTGGATATTCATGTCATCTACCAAAGAAAGTAGCCCTTTGATGATTCCGAAACTAAACAGCAATTGCAAAGGCTGTATAAGAGAAATTGAGATAGGCCTTGATAGGACACTAAAGTGAACTAATGCAAGCTCTAATCTTCTATATTTAAGAATAAAAATAACTTTGGGAAAGTATCAAAGTAGCTGTTGAGGATTAGTGGAAAGCACTTTAATTCTTGGAAGTAATTGTTAACAAATATTAAGGTCCTTTGGAAGTCAAATGAATTTTCATTTTAAGAAAACAAATATCCCACTGCACAACATTAAAAATCTATTTTCTTCCAGAGTCACTTAAGATCCTGGAAAGAGACCTCAAACTCATAATTGAGTATCAAAATGAAAAATTTATTTTCCTTTCTCAGGGTTAAAACTTAGTTGAAGTAAAAAAAATAGTAATGTATCTGGAAATTCCAGTAACACAACCTAAAAAACTTCATGGATTATAAAAAGAACAAAATCATAGTACTTTTCCCTCATTAAAACATTCCTAAGATCATATTAAATTTTTTTTTACAGAAAACATACCCTTCAGGGACAGGAACTTTTTTTTGTGCTTTCGGAGCCACAGGATTAAGTTCACCAGCAAACAAGGACAAGAGTTCAGGTGAAACTTTCTCTCCTTTAGCTTGAAGCTTTGAAATTTGCTTAACTAAGTGAAGTACACAACATGCCTAAGGGAAGAGTTCGAGAAATAGTAATGATTGAAACAAAATTGAGATAAATAAAATGTAAGATTTATATTATTTGCATGCTTAGCAAATACAACAGAATTGTGATTATCTGATCCATTTTTAGAGACATCCTTACAAGTTAAACAAAAACATAATTTGCAGAACAAATTAAAAAAAAAAAAAAAAAATCCTATACTGTTCAATGGGACAGTTTACCTTTTCAATAATTTTGTTTATTTTAATCTCTCCTATTTCCAAAGCTAAAATAATAATACAAATACTTATTCATTGACTTTTTCCCAAACAAAATGAAATTGTAAATAACAGAAAAAATATCTTTTCTAAAATGAATCTTTTAGGCACTTAGAAATTTAGGTTTAAAAATATGGATCTAAAACTACAAACCCTGTTAAAAAGCTTAATAATCATTAATCTAAATTAACACAATCAAATTTAAGAGCTTTAAACAAGTAAATAAGGGACAAATCCTTCAAAAAATTTATTGAAAAAGATTTAAGTACTTATGAAAATTTATATTAAAAAAATAACAAAAAAAGAGGAAATTACACATAAAGTAAAAATTAAAAGTAAACTAAACACACATTGGTCAAATAGTCTAAAATATGAGGGATTTCATTATGCATGAAAAGTTACATGAGCAAATAAAAATATTTTTCCTTTAGTTCCAAAGTACATTTTATATCAATTACAATAACCCAGCAAAAGATACATTGAGCTCCATGAGGAATTTTATTTCACATCATTTTAAATCAATAGAGGTAAACCAACAATAGATTCCACGAATATTTCAAGAGTGAATAGCAAAAACTTATTGGGTTTTTTGCAACTGTTTGAAGAAAATTCCCATTTTATTTCATGATTGTTTGACGAAAAATGACGTTTTACTGTGCGATCTTTGACGAAAATCGACGTTTTATTTGGAGAAGATTTTTGACAAAAATCGTCATTTTATTTCAAGATCTTTGTCAAAAATTGCCGTTTTATTTCGCAATCTTTGACAAAAATCGCCATTTTATTTCACGATCATTTAGCAAAAACAGGTTTTTTTATTTCACGATCGTTTGTCAAAAATCGCCGTTTTATTTCGCAATCGTTTAAAAAAATGCCATTTTATTTTGCGATTGTTTAACTAAAATCGCCATTTTTTGTGATCGTTTGACGAAAAAGCGCGGCCTTATTTATCGATCGTTTGACGAAAACCAATATTTTGTTAACCGATCGTTTGACAAAAAAAGCGGTTTTATTTCACAATCGTTTAAAGAAAATTGCCGTTTTATTTTGCAATCAAAATACTAAAATCGCCGTTTTATTACGCAATTGTTTGACGAAAATCGCCGTTTTACTTGGCGATTGTTTGACGAAAATCGCCGTTTTACTTTGCGATCGTTTGACAAAAATCGCCATTTGATTTCGTGATCGTTTAGTAAAAAACCGCTTTTTATTTCACGATCGTTTGACAAAAATCGCCGTTTTATTTAATAATCTAATAAATATTTATTTAATAATCTATTTTATTTAATAATTTATTTAAACGCCGTTATAAAGAAAATTGCCGTTTTGTTTCGCGATCGGTTAACGAAAATTGCCGTTTTAATTTGTGATCGTTTGGCGAAAAATCGCCGCCTTATTTATCGATCGTTTGACGAAAATCGCTGTTTTATTTTGTAATCGTTTGACGAAAACCGCTTATTTCTTGATCGTTTGATGAAAATCGTTGTTTTATTCCGCGATCGCATGACTTAAATCAGGGATCTGCTATTTGGCAGAAAAGTGGCATCCCTGAGTTTTATAAGTAAAAGATGGAGACCCTAGGGACCGAAAAGTTTAAGAAATATGGTTCATTTCAATGCTCAAATAAAAGTACATTTAGAAAAGAAAAAAAAAATAAATGTGAATTTAATTCAAATTTTTAGAAAGTTTAAAAATATTTGACTGTTTAAAAAAAACTACTTTTTTAAACATTGATACGAGGGCAATTCGGAAAGTAACCCCCATTTATGAATTAAAAAAAAACTAATGAAAGGAAACATGTTTTATTACTTACATATGAAAGACAAGTTCTTCTGCTACTTCTCAACATAATTTCCCTATTAATTAAAACAATTATCATAACGGTAAATCAGCTTTGAAATTCCATCGTCAGAGACTTCTGCCGCCGGCCTATTTAACTGAGATTATTTTTAAATTCAACTTGCACCACTCTTTCAATCCAAAGAATTTTATATTCTTTTTTCATATTGACAAATTCCGAATTACTCTCATAATATTTTACTTGACCCACTATTTTTAAAAACATTTTTGGTAGTACATTTATCAGCAAATTATATAAAAAAATATGTTAAAATTCTTTGGATTGAAAGAGTGGTGCGAGTTGAATTTAAAAATAATCACAGTTGAATAGGCTGGCGGCAAAAGTCTGATAATGGAATTTCAAAGCTGATTTACTGTTATGATAATTGTTCTAATTAATATGGCAATTATGTTGCGAAGTAGCTGAAGAATGCGTCTTTCATGCGTAAGTAATAAAACATATTTCCTTTCATTAGTTTTTTTTTTTTTGAATTCATAAACAGAGGTTACTTTCCGAATTGCCCTCGTATTTTTGCCTAATTTTTTTTTTTATTTCAAATGTGTATCACACAACACTGCACATGGATTTTTAGGTACATTTAATATAAACTTTGTTATTGATATATGTAATGAAAAATGATTAAATCTAACACACCTTCATAATATTTTTATTTTTTAAAAAATAACAAAAGACCTGAAGACTCCATGTGCAGAATTATCACGTGTATAATTAAGAACAAGTACAAAAAATTTGAAATCTGTGTCTCAAATATAAAAAGGCCTTAGCATTTTTAACAGGAAAGTGACAAAAATATGAGCATGGAGAAAAGGCCATTTGAAATTTTAATTTGTGACGGTAATTGCAATATTTAAAGATAGAAAACCAACGAATATAAATGCACAAATAAAGTATGAGAAGGTAGCAAATAGCTATTTCGAATCTACTAACGAGATTCTTCATCAGTGCAAAACTCAGCGAGCTAAAAGTAGCAAAACTGAGCAAAGAGACAGAGAGACGCAGGCTTATATACCTGCTATGGGAACAATCCCGCCTAAAGAAAAGCAACCAATGAGAAGAAAGCAGCCAAAACCAACTGAGTGGACAAGTAGCGACATTATCAGAGAACAAGCAAAACAAAAACTAAAAAGCGAGTGAAAAAAAAAAAGTATTAAATTAAAGATTTCCAAATACTTGGAAAATAAGGAGTACTAGATAAGTCATTGACTAAGGAGTGAGAATTTTTTATGATGTGGTAAGCTTCCCAAAAATCAAGATCAAGAATAGAAGGACATTTATGGATGATGGTGGCTGAAGAAAAGTTAAACTTATGTTGAGAAGACCAACAATGTTGAGCAATAGAGGAACGTTTAAGCTCCTGATTTTTGACATACCTTTTATGTTCCACTAAACGAAATCTGAGAGCACGTTTAGTCTGACCAATATAAGAAAGACCACATTGGCAAGAAATTTGGTAAATATCCCAGTTATCTAAGTGATCAATGGGGTGTTTAAGATTTGAAAAAGAAATTTTATTAACAGAAGAAAAAATAACATTGAAATCGAACCTTTTTAAAATTTTAGCAACTTGCTGACTGATTTTGGGGGAAAAAGGCAAAACAACAAATGCATTGGAGTTCGAATTGAAGTTCTTACTTTCAGATTGTGTGGACTTTGTCAATTTTCTATGAATAGAATCTATAATATTAGGAGAATAACCATGATCAACAGCAATAGTTTTTAGGTAATTAAGTTCACCACTGAGTAACTGAGGAGTTGAACAAATATTGGAAGCCCGGAAAACAAAAGTTTTAAAAGCCGCGACTTTCTGGTTAGGAGGATGAGAAGAATATCTGTGAGGTGGAAGACTGACTGCAAAAGGTTTGCGAAAGACAGTAGTCTGAAAATTATCATCATTGCGAATAACAAGAACATTCAGAAAAGGAAGGCAATTGTCCGATTCAGTTTCAAAAGTAAATTGAATGCAAGAATCAATAGAATTCATGACAGAGAGAATATGATTTATATCAGAATTCACTTCAACTAAAGCATAGATATCATCTACATAACGAACATAGAACGGAAATTTTAAGACATCAAATAATTTTATTTCAAAGTAATGCATGTACAAATCGCATAAAGTCGGACTAAGAGGATTACCCATAGCCAAACTGTCAATCATAAGAAAGAAATTCCCGTTAAAAACAAAAGTATTTTGAGATAAGCAAGCACGAGTTAGATGAATAAGCTCCTCGATTTCGAAAAACGAAAAATGAAATTCACAGAGCCTTTTCTTGAGGCAATCTAAAGCACCTTCGACAGGAACATTGGTAAATAATGATTTAACATCAAAAGAAACCATCATGTGGCCTTGTGGCTTAAAACTGTGAAGTTTCTTAGTAAATTCAAAAGAATTCTTAACAGTGAAAGAATTACTGCTTGAGAGAGGAGAAAATATGGAAACAAGATATTTGGCAAGTTTATAAGAAGCCGTACTGATACTGGAAACGATGGGTCTAAAAGGAATGTCAGGTTTATGGACCTTAGGTAAAGCATAAAACCTGGCACAATGAGCAATTGAAGGAATAAGAGACTTCTTTGATTTAGCAGGAATAATGTGTGAAGACTTAATGGCAGATTTGATAGTAGCAATTTCATTAGAGGAAGGGTCTTTGTGGATATCCACATAGGGACCATCATTAATTAATTTATGGGATTTTTCTAAATATGAAGACTTGTGAAGAACGACAATCTGACCACCTTTGTCAGCCTTAGTTATGATCAAATTCGGATCAGAAGACAAACTTTTTAGACAATGTTTAACTGAACTATTAAGATTTGGCTTATAAACATTCGAATTGAAATCAACAGTATTGGCAATGAGATGCCTAATAGACTCTTTTTGAGAAGGAGAAATAGCGCTATGCTTAAAGGCTCTTTCAATAGGAGCAATTAGACGGGTAACGAAGGAGGGGCAGAAACAGAGAAAATGTTTAATTTTAGAGCATTTAGCTGATTATTACTTAAAGCGACACTAGAAAGATTGAGAACAGCATTTTTGTTAACAGTAGGTAAATTTATAGAGTTGTTGGCGAAAAAATTATTACAAAGTGTATTAAATTTCCTTTTTAGAACTGCACAATGAATCGAAGAAGCTTTGAGGACTCTATTCCATGAAATTCTGTCTATAGAATCAAAATCAGGAAAAGAATTACCAAGAGAGATATGTAAGTGATATAACTCGCGCTCTATATGAGCAATTTTCTGGCGAGTCTCTTGAATCAAAGCCCTTAAAAGAGCAAATTTAGATCGAAACAAGACCTTATCTATCCTACTTGAATTAAATGAATTACAACGTATTGAAATAAATCTAGGAATCACTTTTTTGCGTCTGCAGTCACGTAGAAAATGTAAGTGCTCCAAAAACCTATACTTTTTCAGCCGTAAATTACAAAATCTATTGATTTGTGACATAGTAAAGAGAAGTAAAATAAAAACAGCAATAGTGGAATCAAGGCCCGTTGACGCCAAATATGTATTCTATGTTCGTTATGTAGATGATATCTATGCTTTAGTTGAAGTGAATTCTGATATAAATCATATTCTCTCTGTCATGAATTCTATTGATTCTTGCATTCAATTTACTTTTGAAACTGAATCGGACAATTGTCTTCCTTTTCTGAATGTTCTTGTTATTCGCAATGATAATTTTCAGACTACTGTCTTTTGCAAACCTTTTGCGGTCAGTCTTCCACCTCACAGATATTCTTCTCATCCTCCTAACCAGAAAGTCGCGGCTTTTAAAACTTTTGTTTTCCGGGCTTCCAATATTTGTTCAACTCCTCAGTTACTCAGTGGTGAACTTAATTACCTAAAAGCTATTGCTGTTGATCGTGGTTATTCTCCTAACATTATAGATTCTATTCATAGAAAATTGACAAAGTCCACACAATCTGAAAGTAAGAACTTCAATTCGAACTCCAATGCTTTGGTTGTTTTGCCTTTTTTCCCCAAAATCAGTCAGCAAGTTGCTAAAATTTTAAAAAGGTTCGATTTCAATGTTATTTTTTCTCCTGTTAATAAAATTTCTTTTTCAAATCTTAAACACCCCATTGATCACTTAGATAACTGGGGTATTTACCAAATTTCTTGCCAATGAGGTCTTTCTTATATTGGTCAGACTAAACGTGCTCTCAGATTTTGTTTAGTGGAACATAAAAGGTATGTCAAAAATCAGGAGCTTAAACGTTCCTCTATTGTTCAACATTGTTGGTCTTCTCAACATAAGTTTAACTTTTCTTCAGCCACCATCATCCATAAATGTCCTTCTATTCTTGATCTTGATTTTTGGGAAGCTTACCACATCATAAAAAATTCTCACTCCTTAGTCAATGACTTATCTAGTACTCCTTATTTTCCAAGTATTTGGAAATCTTTAATACTTTTTTTTTTCACTCGCTTTTTAGTTTTTGTTTTGCTTGTTCTCCGATAGATGTCGCTACTTGTCCACTCAGTTGATTTTGGCTGCTTTCTTCTCATTGGTTGCTTTTCTTTAGGCAGGATTGTTCCCATAGCAGGTATATAAGCCTGCGTCTCTCTGTCTCTTTGCTCAGTTTTGCTACTTTTAGCTCGCTGAGTTTTGCACTGATGAAGAATCTCGTTAGTAGATTCGAAATAGCTATTTGCTACCTTCTCATACTTTATTTGTGCATTTATATTCGTTGGTTTTCTATCTTTAAACATTTGTGCACAAAGGCTTTATTTGCTATTTTAATGGTAATTGCAATAGGTGTACTAACAAAATTTGCAATATCTTGTGATTACCATATGAGAACAATTCTATTAAGTAGATTATATTTTAATAATGAAGTCAGTTATATTAACTTTGAAGATGCAAAAATCATAGTTCTGTATTATAACTGTTTAAAGTAAATTTGGAGAATCTGTTGAAATTGTATACAAGAATAAGGCCTGTAATGATAATTTATCATATAATACACAAAAATCTAGCATAATATCATAAATTCTTAATTCGGTATCTGTTTGCTTTATTCTAATTTATTTATTTATTCTGTCAAGAACTTGTTTGAATGTGGTTTTTTCCTGGTGCATAGATGGCAAAACTCATTCTTTAATTGAACTTTTGATTACAGAACCATTTATCCGGAATGGTTGAGGTCAGATGTATTCCGGATAACAGGTTTTTCCAGTTAACTGGTTGGGCATTAAAGCAGAATCCATTTGATAAGTTTTATGAAACATCTGTAGTTGTGGTATTACTTCTAATTTTAAATTGTTTATTAGATTACTTGAACCAAGAATCTGATGCAAGTAAGATCAATTGTTAGAGTTTGAAAGAAGATAATTTATGGGAACTCCTTGGGTACAAAAATTCTTCTGTTTTCTCGGCATAAAAATGAAAACATCTATAATATTATAATAATATTTATTAATCTATAATGTGATTACATGCTTCTATTACAAATACTAGATGCTATTATCAAACTATACAGTTGTTTCAAGCAATGTATATGTCAAACAGATTGGGTATGACACTTTTTTCTAAAAAGATTCTAACATTAGTCTATTAGAAGTACCATCCCGGATAACGGTTTTTCCGGTTAACTGGTTTCCAGATAAATGGTTCCATACTGTAATTTTAAATTGATTATTAGATTACTATAACCAAAAATTTGATGCAAGTAAGATCAATTGTTAGAGTTTGAAAGTAAATAATTTATGAGAACTCCTTGAACAAAAATTCTGTTTTCTTGGCATAAAAATAAAAACATCTATAATATTATTTATTAATCTATAATATGATTATATGCTTCTATTTCAGATACTAGATGCTGTTATCAAACTATACAATTGTTTCAAGCAATGTATATGTCAAATTGATTGCGTATGATACTTTTTTCTAAAAAGATTCTAACATCAGTCTGTTAGAAATATCATTCCGGATAACTGGTTTTCTGGTTCCCGGATAAATGGTTCCATACTGTATGTTTATAAATTATAATAAAAAATACTAATGCCTTTATCTTATTTAGTAATTTTAAAAAGTTCTGCATAACTCCATTATATACTTTTCTTTTAGTTTTATATATATGTAGCGACACCTAAATAAGAGAATGTGGGAGTGCCAAATTTGTTTTTTTATTTGGAGATGTTTGTAATCCAGAATAATAATTTTAAAATATGTTCAAATTGTTGTTGGAGATACAAAAAGTATTCACTGAATTGAGATATCCTCTATGATATTTTATATTGCAACTTTGATTCTAATAAATACAGTATGGAATTGTTTATCTGGATAGTTATCCAGAATGTTATTTCTATTACACTGATTTCAGAATTTTTTCAGAAAAAAAGTGCCAAACATTGCCAGTTTGACATATGCATTGCAAAATGAATGATTTAACTTTATGCCAGCATCTAGGATTTGAAGTGGAAATATTTTGTAACATATTTAGTATTTTCATGATTTTTATGCAGGAGAAACATGTTTGTTTCCAAAAGCATCCTATAAAGTACGTTCTTCCAAGCTTTGATCTTGTTTGGATCCAATTATTAATCTAAGTAATCTAATAATCTGATAATCTAATAAAGTACAGAACCATTTATCCGGAATGGTTGGGATCAGATGTATTCAGGATAACTGGTTTTTCCAGTTAACTGGTTGGGCATTAAAGCAGAATCCATTTGACAAGTTTTGTGAAACATATGTAGTTGTGGTATTACTTCTAATTTTAAATTGTTTATTAGATTACTTGAACCAAGAATCTGATGCAAGTAAGATCAATTGTTAGAGTTTGAAAGAAGATAATTTATGGGAACTCCTTGGGTACAAAAATTCTTCTGTTTTCTCGGCATAAAAATGAAAACATCTATAATATTATAATAATATTTATTAATCTATAATGTGATTACATGCTTCTATTACAAATACTAGATGCTATTATCAAACTATACAGTTGTTTCAAGCAATGTATATGTCAAACAGATTGGGTATGACACTTTTTTCTAAAAAGATTCTAACATTAGTCTATTAGAAGTACCATCCCGGATAACGGTTTTTCCGGTTAACTGGTTTCCAGATAAATGGTTCCATACTGTAATTTTAAATTGATTATTAGATTACTATAACCAAAAATTTGATGCAAGTAAGATCAATTGTTAGAGTTTGAAAGTAAATAATTTATGAGAACTCCTTGAATAAAAATTCTGTTTTCTTGGCATAAAAATAAAAACATCTATAATATTATTTATTAATCTATAATATGATTATATGCTTCTATTTCAGATACTAGATGCTGTTATCAAACTATACAATTGTTTCAAGCAATGTATATGTCAAATTGATTGCGTATGATACTTTTTTCTAAAAAGATTCTAACATCAGTCTGTTAGAAATATCATTCCGGATAACTGGTTTTCTGGTTCCCGGATAAATGGTTCCATACTGTATGTTTATAAATTATAATAAAAAATACTAATGCCTTTATCTTATTTAGTAATTTTAAAAAGTTCTGCATAACTCCATTATATACTTTTCTTTTAGTTTTATATATATGTAGCGACACCTAAATAAGAGAATGTGGGAGTGCCAAATTTGTTTTTTTATTTGGAGATGTTTGTAATCCAGAATAATAATTTTAAAATATGTTCAAATTGTTGTTGGAGATACAAAAAGTATTCACTGAATTGAGATATCCTCTATGATATTTTATATTGCAACTTTGATTCTAATAAATACAGTATGGAATTGTTTATCTGGATAGTTATCCAGAATGTTATTTCTATTACACTGATTTCAGAATTTTTTCAGAAAAAAAAGTGCCAAACATTGCCAGTTTGACATATGCATTGCAAAATGAATGATTTAACTTTATGCCAGCATCTAGGATTTGAAGTGGAAATATTTTGTAACATATTTAGTATTTTCATGATTTTTATGCAGGAGAAACATGTTTGTTTCCAAAAGCATCCTATAAAGTACGTTCTTCCAAGCTTTGATCTTGTTTGGATCCAATTATTAATCTAAGTAATCTAATAATCTGATAATCTAATAAAGTACAGAACCATTTATCCGGAATGGTTGGGATCAGATGTATTCAGGATAACTGGTTTTTCCAGTTAACTGGTTGGGCATTAAAGCAGAATCCATTTGATAAGTTTTGTGAAACATATGTAGTTGTGGTATTACTTCTAATTTTAAATTGATTATTAGATTACTTGAATCAAGAATCTGATGCAAGTAAGATCAATTGTTAGAGTTTGAAAGAAGATAATTTATGGGAACTCCTTGAACAAAAATTCTTCTGTTTTCTTGGCATAAAAATGAAAACATCTATAATACTAATTATTAATCTATAATATGATTATATGCTTCTATTTCAGATACTAGATGCTGTTATCAAACTATACAATTGTTTCAAGCAATGTATATGTCAAATTGATTGTATATGACACTTTTTTCTAAAAAGATTCTAACATCAGTCTATTAGAAATATCATTCCGGATAATTGGTTTTCTGGTTGACTGGTTTCCGGATAAATGGTTCCATACTGTATTTCAAACTTTTATTATAAAAAATATTCTAGGGTATTCAGAGGATAATGCCACTGCATTTTAGGAGTCATATCATTAGTCAAAGGTTTACAAATTGTCTCTCACATAGGAAGCCTTCATCTGACTTTTTAGTTATTTCATCACCATATCTTATCTTGAGGACAACTGCAGAAGCAGCTTGAAACTCGGATTCTATATTTTATTGTTAATTATGCAAATTAACAGTAAAGTTTTTGTTTCTTTTGAACCACTGAGCAATGTTGTGTGTTTTAACTAATATATACTTATTATATTTTATTGTGCAACTATCCAATATGTGGGATAAAACTTCTATTTTAATACTCAACAATTTATTTTAAAAGGTTCCGATATCTTGATATTTCCCAAAATTATTACATATTAAGAATAATATGTTACTATATTAAGTATCATAATATTATTCTTAATGTTTTGTGAAATGCTAAAATTTTACTAAGTTTTGTTAAGATTTTAATGCATAAAATTTTACATTAAGTACATATTTTAAAAAAACCCATAGGAGCATTGGTGAAATGATCTGACTGTTAGTGCTGCAGGTCATGAGTTCAACTCTCGATTTGGCATGGTTTACTCAGCCCTTCAATTTCATTAAAATAAGTACGAAGTTTGATTGGGAACTAAACCTTGAGGATTTTGCATCAGGCTAAACACCTCGCCCCAGGATGTATGCATAATGTATATATTTAAAGATCAATAAAATTTGCCCCAAACTAAAAATTTTTGTAAAAAATGTATACATTTTTAAATTGCCATTACTCTACAATTAAACATTAAAATTTTTTTTTTTTTTTAGCGCCATCTAGGCTTCTTAAAATATAAAACATATGAAAAAGAGCCTGCTTATGACGGAATTATGTTTTAAAGTGAAAAATGTGTTCCTTCATGCAAAATGAATACAATGATATGTGCAAAAAAATATATAATACATTTATGCCTGCTAAGAAGAAAACATGTCTAAAACAGAATTTGTAATTTCCTATGCGATTCAGTCTTAGAAGATTTTACTATCTACTATTTTTTATATTTTTTGTGTCTCCATTACATGGAATACGGATTAATAAAATTAATGATAACAAACATTCATATACAACAAAGAGAGGTTTGTTAAAAACATATATATCTCAGTCTATGGCACTTCTGCATAGTTAAAAACAAGTTGGAAATTGCATGTGAAGCATAGCAAATGAGGTGTGTTCATCCTATAACGAAGTTTTTAAAATATTCAGATCTTACTGTTATAGTATAGAGTACTTCGGATGCAGTATAGAGTTCAAAATCTTTTATGCGTTTCTTTAAATATACAGGAAGTAACTAGTATTAATAATCAGCAAGGTAGATCAGTTTCATAAAATGTGAAATAGTTTAATATAATTAAAACATGCTCCAAACAATGTTCCCTCATATACCATTATGTACTGGAATACTATTGTGTGGCCCTGTAAATTAATAATAAATATTCTTTGCATCACAGATGAAATGTATATTTTAGTATCTACTTCATAGATTCATGTCAATTCTATTATATTCGAAAGAGTGTAACATCATTAAAATGTTATAAAAATATTTTTCCTGTTGACTACAATGTCAGGGTTGCCACTCTAATCTTGAAAAAAAATTCCCTGTATTTTCCCTGTACTGCAATGCATTTATTCCATGTTGAATGTGAAAAAATATATGCGTGTATGAGGGCTAATTAGAAATGTTATAATTTGCCATTACCAAATTCCCTGTGTTTTCCAGATTTTTTAGGATTTTTTTAAAAATTCCCTGGATTTTGCCTGTTTTGGGAGGAGATTTAAAATTCCCTGTGTTTTCCCGGTTTTCCAGGTTCTTCAGGTGGCGTGGCAACCCTGAATGTAATGGAATACTTTTGATTGTCCTTGTAATTAAACTATACATCTGTCAACACTTTGTGCCCTTTACGGTCACATGTTGGTTTAGATAATGGTGATCTGCTATCGTTGTAGCTCGAAATATGCTCGACTTTATTTTTCATTTTATGGTGATCTTCCAAAGTGATTTACTTTATAGATCCAATTTTTGTCAAATTTAAGGTTCCAGGGTTTTTTTTATTTTAGGTTCCAAAATCAATGTATTTTGTATCAAAATTGATTTTTCAATGTGTTTTGTCCAACTATGTATATAAGAATACTTTAGGAAATGCCCTTTGCAGAACCTTTCAAAAAATACATCATTTATTGCTGTGCTTTTAGTAAGTTAAGAGGAAAAAGATGTTAACATCAGAAATAATATACATGATGATTTTCACCTACATTCTATAACATAAGAAGCCCAGTTTTAGTCCCTTGTGAATCAATTATTTATATACTTTAAAAATATTATGATACATACTCAAAATGACTAATTGGAATTCCATTGTTTCTGAGGCATGAATATTTTTTAGGCTTCTGAGGCATAAATATTTTTAAGGGTAATCATATCTGCAAGATGATTAAGTAATTGATTGCAAGAATAATTAATGAACAATCTGGCAAAAGAGAATAAATAAGTAATATACCCTTTCTTGAACTTCTAAATCAGCACTTTGTACAAACATTGGCATTTTATCAATCAGCATATTTGATGCTGATATAGCATCATCAGTTTTCTCCTCAGCTTCATAAAGTTCTGTAACTCGAGCATACAATTTTGTTGCATTTTGAACAAAAATGCTTTGAATATGAGAAGGTAAAAACATTACTTTGTGGTCCATCATTGCTTCAAGAGTATCCATTGGAGAGCAGAGCAATCTGAAACAAATATTTAATATCAGATACATAATTTAGCTCAAAAATATTTCTTGCTTCAGCAAATTTTATAATACATAATACATACTCCACAAATTCTCCACAAATCCAAGCAGCTGCATAAAGCACTTCAGAAATACTATTTCGATCAGAATTCCCTTGAAGCAAGTGAGCATTTTGCAGCAAAATAGACTATTAAAAAATGTAATTCAATTAATATTTTATATTCATACATAACATGAGTAATATATAAGAAAAAAATATTGCGTATTGCCAAACAAATCATGAAAAAAATTAACCTCCTATACCTTGCATCATATCATGAACACAACATGCATCCTTAAATTATAATACAGTAGATTCCCTCAAATCCGCACTCCTAAAATCCACAACTCTCTAAAATCCGCACATATTTTACAGATGTAAACAATGAAGCATTCAGTTCAGATGTAGGTGCAAAATTTGATTTTTTTTTAGTTTTGTATCAATTCCATATATATTTTAATTTGTAATTTTCTCAGTAATACTCTATTCATGTTTTTTTCATGAAGGAAGAATAATTTTTTTTGAAAAATTCAAGATATGGCTGATATTACTGGTAATCACACTCTTCTTACCAAATATATTTATGCATTAATCAAGATTTTTTGGTTATTAAGCCTGGCTAAACTTTAAAAAAAAATTCTTATTTTATGATTTTGGTGTGAATTACTAATGTACTTTTATGAGGCAAGCTTTGTTGAATAATTTTGGAAAAATACATTTAATCTTTCTAATGAATATTTAATCATACACTATTGATTATTAACTTGATTTTGCTATTAGTACTTTAATCATTTTAAAAATTATCTAAATTTTTATTATTTTATTACTTATTTTAATATTTTAGCACATTGTAACCATTCATTATACCTTTGATTTCATCATTAATTACATTTAAATTACTTAAAAAAAATGTAAACAAAGCAATGACCAGAAATCCACAAAATTCTAAAATCCGCAAAACCTCTGGTCACAACCTGTGCGGATTTGAGGGAGACTACTGTACTATAAAATCCCGATTGTAAGCCCCTGCAACCTTGAAAAAAAGAAATATAGGGAGGGGGGAAGGGGTTACAATCGAGATTTTTTGAAAAAAATTCCTTTAAATTTTGTTTTTATTATTAAATTTGAATTTTTAAGGTAAATAAAACATAAAAATAAAATTATCACACACACACAGTGGTGGTCAAAAGTTTCCAGCAAAAAAGAAGCACAATTGCTTCAAAGTTAGTATTATGTGAATGACTTCTGACCACATGATCATTTTGATTGGATACTGAAGACATTCCATGCAAAGGGGCAGAATTTGAAATTCGCTTGTGCAAAAGTTTCCAGCCACTCATATTCCTTAGTTTTTTTTCTATCAGTAAAGTGTTGTTTGGTCATGTTTGTGAATGAATCAAAGTGAATAGCATAATTTAAATTCAAAAATGAAGAATTTAACAATTATGTTCATGAATGAGCGATTTGTTTGCCGCTTAAGGGCCAATCTTCTTGAGTATTGCAGAAAAGTTATAGATAGGAAAAACGACTGAACGATATTTAAAAATTATATAAAGATGACCATGGCCTTCAGGACTTTGAGGTCTGAGAGGCCCTGTAAAATGACTATTCTTGTGGAGGAAATTATCAGGAGAAAAACAGTTGATGACCCACATTAAAATGTCGCTGCAATATCCACAATTTACAGAATGAAAATATTGCTGAAATGAGTCAGTCTACCGTGTCAAGATACTGACATGAAGCAGAACTTTATGGAAGAGTTGGTGTTAAAAAAAAAAAAAAAATCAACGCACACGACTGCGTTTTCCAATCAACAACAAATCTGGATAAGTGAAAACTGGACAAAAGTTCTATTTTTCCATCAATCATAGTTTAAACTTTTTTGAGGGTAATGGCAGACAGTATGTCCGATGATCTAAATACAAAAGGAATGATTCAACATATGTTTTCCTACAATGAAGCATGGCAGAGGACACATTGAAATGTGGGAAGTATTTTCAAAAGTTTTAGTCCATTACTTAAAATGCGTGGCAAGATGAATGATACAATGTATAAGGATATCATGCGAGATTATTTGCTGCCTTATTAGAGGAAAAATTGTGGTCAAAACTATATCTTTTAATATGATAATGACTTAATGAATGTATGTAAGCTCCACAAGTAATTTGCACAAAAAAATTTTCCTTTTGAAATGGCCAACCCAAATGCCCGACGTGCAGCTTTTGCACAAAAAAATTCCCCTTTAGAAAGGGCCAACCCAAATGCCCGATGTGAATCCAATAGAAAATCTTTGGAAATAAAGTGGCAAACATGTGCAGAACTATAAATATTCCAACCTAGACTAAATTTCCAAAATATTGCACCAAGTGTGGAAAAAATGTACCATAGACCGTTGATTGTATCAATGTCACATTTCTGCACCGCAGTACTTATTACTAAAGGTATGGTGATAAAATACTAATTGTAAATGTTTTTGATCACTTATTTTTTTTTTTATTACAACACCATTTTTTTCCCAAACCTACGCAGGTGGCCAGAAAATTTTGAGAACATGTGTTTTCCATTGCACTTAATTTTGTCAATTAAATTTATTTACATTTATATGTTATTCCATAAATAAGTTCCTAACTATTATGTCAATAAAACATAAGTATCACTTTGATTTTTTTTTCATATATGTATTCTTACACATTAACTAAAAATTTTTTGCTGGCTGGAAACTTTTGACAGCCACTGTATATGGCATTTTGCTAAAGTAATTTTAAAGTATTCATCTTTTATAATGGATAATAATAATTTGCATGTTGTTGCCATTTACAGCCAGAGAAAGAAGATAACAATGACATTTTCTTTCTCTTAAGATAGATGGTGACACCATGCAAATTTATTTAATTGCAAAATGAACATAATAGGAACAATTTCAAAATAAGTTAAAAAATAATAGTAATTAGATGCAAAAAATTATTTTTAGTTATTGAATTAACTTTAAATATCAAATAAATGAATGCAAGTTTAGAAAAAAAAAAACTTGTTCATTGTTGTAGTATTGTATAAAATTGAAACGGATAATAAGAATTTGCTATTTAATGCGAGAGAAAAAAAAATAAGCAAAATAATCAAATAAAATCAAAACATGTAAGTTAAAAAATAATAGTAATAGATACAAAAATTATCTTTAGTTATTAAATTAATTTTAAATATTAAATAAATAAATGCAAATTTAATAGGAAAAAAAATTATTAGTCTTGTAGAATTGTCTAAAATTGAAATGGATAACAAATGTTTGAATTTTGTCGCCCTCTATTGTGAGAGAAAGAAAAATGGTATTTTTTTCCTCTGAAGATGTAAGTAAAAAAAGAAGAATGAAGAATAAGTAAGTTAAAAAATAATAGTTATAGGTACAAAAAATTCTTTTCAGTTATTGAATTAATTTTAAATATTAAATAAATGAATGAAAGTTTAATGAAATTAAAAAAATATTTATTTCATCAGTCTTGTAGGATTGTGTAAAATTCAGATTATCAAGCGGCTATTTTTTTCAAATGTAAATTGGGTTAAATTTAAAGCAAATTCATAATTTAAATAAAATAATAATTAATTAATCCAGAGTTTCTCCCAGAGAGTTTCTGCCCTTTAGTTTAAAAAAAATTTCACCCTTTTTGCCACTCATTCAAAAAAATAGTGCCCCTCATTTCAAAAGAGGCAATTCTTACTGCTGTTGCGTCCATACTGAATGAGTGCCTGCTAGTTGACTTCTCATTCATATGCTTAGGATCATGTGTTCTAAAAGCTTGCATTGCTGTAGACAAGTCTTGGTAAGTCAAGGTCCCACTAGACAAATTTCCAGTCGATTACAGAATGCCTTCTGATCCAAAAGGAACATGCACCAATAAAATAAAAATGGCTAAAAAGGATGAAATATATATGAAAAATATTTGTTTTTTTTTTAACCAGGGGCGATTCTGATAAAAAAATTTCAAATATTCAAGACGTTCAATTCCAAAAATTTTTTTTAAAAAAGGTCATCAACCAGAAAATTCAGGCATAAAAAGTATTGCAAATTTCAATAAATGGTCAGTGAAAATTATCATCAATCTTTTGCAGAAGAAAAATGCATATTTCATCAAAGAATCACAGGATAAAGCTTAGTATTATGCATCTATATATTTTAAAGCTTAAATAAATGTTTAAAAGTTTCCATAAAGATAAATTTAAAATTAAATTTATTTACTTTTAGCAATGCGTATTATTTTTTCCATCTCTCAAGCAAGTCTGTTTACATATATGAAATAACCGGCTTTCATTTCACTCACAAGCTTCTGATGAAAGTGCAGTTACTGAGTAACTGCCAGTAACTATGATTTTGAGATTGCATCATTCGTCGTGATTGGCTGATCTTTTTATGTCATACTTCATAGCAAATGACATTTTGGATGAGTATTTCAAGTGAAATTTAGGTGTATTTTAGATGGAAGTTTGTATCCAGATTGGCAACAGACTTATGCAAAACAACTATTTGATTGTGTATAAAAGGTTTGCGATGTGCAGGATCATTTGCCTTGCTTTGCTTATATGTACTTTTATTTCATCAAATGTAGCTGCATTATTTATCATTTTGTTTATTTTAAGTTTACGACACAGTAATGCCATTTTTGCATAATAAATTTCATTTCATCTAGGCTTTAATAAATCTCTGTCAACTGGAACTGTTGTTTTAAATGAAATCTTCCACACACCCACTACACATTCTGCTCGGTTTATAAATTAAATGGCCGCCACTTATGAATCGCAGCAAAAATGGTAATTTTGACAAAGGATTGCAGCAAAAAGCATTAATTACATCAAAATTTAGCATAAATTTTGTCAAAGTACTGAGAAAAAATGCAAATTTCATCCACAGAAACAATGCAAATAAGAATTGGAAAAAAACTATAATTTCGTCAAGGAGCCATCAAAAGGATGTGATTTTTGTCAGAGTATTGCTTGTAAAATGCGACTTTTGTTAAAGGGCCATGGGAAAAATATGCGAATTTTGGTAAATGACTAGCAAAAAAAGCAAATTTTGTCAAATGACTGCAGAAAAAAATGCGATTTTTTTCAAATGGTTGCTGAAGAAACGCACATTTCATCAATGTACAGAAGACAAAAAGAGCAAATTTCATCAAAATGCTGCAGAAAAAATACAAATTTCATCAAAGGGCCATGAACAAAATATTGTCTTTTTGCGATCTTTTGATGAAATTTGCCATTTTTTGCGATTTCATGACAATTTTTCTGCTTTTTCATGATTTTTTGTAGAAATTCATGTTTTTTCGGCGATCCTATGACAAAATTGGCGATTACAAAAATGATTATTTTTTTTTTCCACGATCATTTGTCAAAATTTGCGAGATATTTCATACCCGAATTTTTTGAGTTGCAACCGACTTTTTTTTAATTTTCAGAAATTACTACTTTAATTTTTCTTAATTTTGGGAAAAATCTAACAGAGTCATAAAATGTGATTCTAAACTAACAATAACAAAAAACAGACAACCAAAAAAAAAAAAAAATTGAAATTCACAGCAAATTTTCTGAAAGGTTATAACGGAGGTGGGGGGAAGGGAGAGGTCGATTCCACTCCCAGCATGAACTATGTACTTTTTTTTGCATCCCTTTTTTGAAATGTGTGATTTTTTTGACAAAATTTGCTGGGCTTTTTTGCAATCTTTTAACAAAGTTCGCCTTAATTTTGCAATCTTTTAAAAAAATTTACTGTTTTTGTGATCTTTTAACAAATTTGCCCCGACCCTCCTTTTTTTTCCCAATCTTTTGAGGAAATTTTTGGATTTCTTCTCAATTCTTTGACAAAATTTCCTTTTTTCCCACAACTTTTTGAACCACGATTCTTTTGGGATTGACTGAAGATTTTTGTATAGCTGACTGACAAATTTCAACATTTCCCCTCGCTACCAAATAATGATCCCCCCCCCCTGATAAATAGACGTATTTTGTGAATTTTCCCCTCTTTCTACTAGAAAAAGAAATGATTCGAATAACCATATCAAAAAAGGTAGCAAGATTTTAGACTCAACTCTAAAAAAGTGCCCTGAAGAATGTAAAATGTGCCTTTTCTACAACAGTAGCGCCCTGCCTCTTTTTAAACCTGGAGAAAACTCTGATTAATCCAAACAGTTAAGTTTATTATTATCATTATTTTAAAAATAAGCATTTTTATTATTTATTTATTTATTTAATTTTTTTTTTGGGGGGGGGGTTATATTTGAAAATAGAAGAAAAATCGAAAAAGCTTAAAAGTGGGGAGGGGCCTTACTTTCAGGATTTTACAGTACTTTATTTTTACCAAAGACAAAAAAAAAATTCAAATTTGCAAAAATTTAATTTATTTTCCAAGTTTTTAATGTGAAATGTTGATGCTCTGTGACAGACTGTCCAAGAAAAAGCAACTACCTGTAAATATAAGTGCAATTATGTAAAAGAAAAACAATGTTTTATATATTTCTTGTTTGTATACCAATTAGAAGTATTACTTTATATCATAAAAATATAATTTTATTTATTATTAAATACATCCTCATTATCATGAATAAAAAGATGCAGTATTAAAAAAAACATATAAACCATACATGACACTTAAAAAAAATCAATCATAGGAATGTTTTCAGTTAGTAGATGTTCTGAAATAAAGTCACTTAAAATAAGAACCAGTGAATCTGAAAAAGCTTAACATAGTTGAAAAACAAAACTTAAAGTTTGAGAACAGAGATTGGATGGGTATAAAAATTAAAATTGCTAACACAAACTTAAGTAATCTAAAAACACTGTTTTTTCCTAAGTAGTAAGATAACACTCTAAATATTAGAACATTAAACCACTTCAAAATTGTTATTTGCCAAGCTTTTAATGCTATTAAGCATTATAACACTTACAAACTTATTTTATTTAGGAAACAGATGTGAATTTACTTTAATAGAACTGAATTTTCCATTTGAGGTTAAACAGCAACAGGTTCAATGCCTTCAGTGATAAAATTAACAATGTACTCTCCATAATGAATTATGTCTTGAGAAAATAAAACATATAGTCAAAGATCCAGTTACTGAAGTATATACCCTCATTTGTTATTTAATCATAATAAAGAATGCAAGCTAGATAATGATGCAATTGATACATTGTACATAGGTTGCCTAGCTAAATCACGTGCTGATAATGTAAAACAAAATGTTTAGTTAAACTTTGTTGATAAACTTCTCCCATTTGTTATTTGTGAAAGTCAAGCAACAGCTGAGAGAATATACCCCAAGGAATTGAAAAAATACAGGTTGCCTGCTCTCCCATGGTGCCAACCATGGGGTTGCCAGGTATAAACAGGTAAGTAATCATAGTTAATGTACCCTTACAAGTTATTTAATTGAATTACACATCACATGAAAGCTTCTTTTATTCCCAATCCAACTGTACTAGGTTGCCTTATCAAAAAGTGTGGTGAATGCATGGTTGCCTAGATTTAAGATATTCAATTTTCTGCGTGCATTTTCACCGTTCCCAACTGCTATATCTAAAATAAGAAACTGCAATTATAATTGAATATCGCCCTTTTATATTGACGATAACTTATGAGCGGGCTTCCATGTCAAGCACACAAGTCAGATGTGTATGATCAATAAATAAATTATTTGGAACGCTGCACTGGTTTGGAGTAAATTTCAAATTCCATTGAAAATATACTCTCAGGTATTCTGCATAAAAAAAAAAATATTGATGCCGATTAAAAATATCATGTGATTAAAAATGAAAAAGTGTTTTTTGTGTTGTTTAGAGAATTCTACTAATGACTTTAACAATAAATCTTTTAAGAATTGTTTTTTAAAGTTATTATTTCTCCAAAAATTACATTTTCAAAGAAACCCTGGTACAATTCTTGACTAACTGCTGAGAATTTGGAATACTGGATCTAGTTTCAATAATCCAAAACAAGAAATTTTTTATAATAGTTGGAGAACACTGTTTTTCTTACCATACTGTCGCAAATCATGTTGTGATACGTGAAGAAGAGTATTTATGTCAACATGAAGAGGCAGATATGCGGATAATGTTTCATATGCTACATGGCCAAAAATGATTGTCCACTTGCAATTTTACACATTTTGTTAAACATCTAGAAAAATACATGAAGAATTATCCTGAAACTCTAAGTGTATAAATATAATAGTGCTAGTCATACATTTCTGTCAAGATGTTTTCCCGAAACTCCATAGGGGACTGTCAACAAATTAAAAGAGAATGAATATCTTTTGAATAACCTGTCAAAACTAATGTAGCAAAAGCGCTCAAACTATAAATTATGATTAAGTGGCTTATTGTAATAAACTGTGTTCATTTTTATGTCAATAGCATGTATACTCATAGAAAAATTAAGGTTTTCATAAAAACAGTCCCAAATTTTTTCAAGATTTTCCTTATAATTTGCAAAGTTCTTAATATAAAATAATATTCTTTTTTGAAAATATGACAAATTATATTGCACACAATACCCTGTAATCAGAATTAAAAAATAATAAAAATTGTATGAAGGAATAGGTTTATTAAATAATTTTTCACTGTGCATGCGTGAACGATATCAAAATTTCATTCGCATATTATGTTAGCTAAATGTATAGAGCAACTTTTTGTGAAAGTCTCAAAATTATAGCTTCAAAATTCTGAAAATAATCGGCAATAGAGTAAGTTGAAAATCCATTATTACTAAAATGAAGCAAAAACAAGAGTTGTATCCATATGTTCATTGATTAGTATCAATATAGAATACACAATATGGGATGTACTACTACATTTGAATAAAACCCCTCATTTTTTTGCTTCATTTTGTGAACAACGGATCTTGTACTTATTCCATAGACAATCACTTTTAGAGTTTTGAAGCTATGATTTTGAGACTTTCACAAAAGTTGCTCTATACATTTAGTTAACATAATACACAAATAAAATTTTGATATAGTTGACACATGCACATTAAAAAGTTATTTAGTAAACCTACTCATTTTTCATGCAATTTTTATTATTTTTTAATTCTGATTACAGGGTATTGTGAGCAATATAATTTGTCATATTTTTGAAAAAGAATATTTTATATTAAGAACTCTGCAAATTATAAGCAAAAATCTTGAAAAAAATTGAGACTGTTTTTATAAAAACCTTAATTTCTCTACGAGTATGTATGTCATCGACATAAAAATGAACACAGTTTATTACAATAAGCCATTTAATCATAACCTACATTTTCAATGCTTTTGCTACATTAGTTTTGACATGATTATCCAAAAGATAGTCATTCTTTTTTAATTTGTTGACAGTCAGTCCCCTGTGGAGTTTTGGGAATAAATCTTCACGGAAATTTATGACTTATACTATTATATTTACACATTTAGATTTTCAAGATAATTCCTCATGTATTTTTCCAGATATTTAACAAAATATCTAAAATCGCAAGTGAATGGTCATCTTTGGCCATGTAGTGGATATCAAAAGCACCATCTAGTTAAAAAATATTGGTCAAAGCAAATGATACTGATGTCTTGATAATTTTACTGGCCACTATCCACAAAATTCCACAAACTCAAAATTGGTTGACAGGGTTCATCCCTAAAGAAAAGAAGTAAGGATGCTCTTGATTGCATTAACTGTACTGAGCTTCCAATGAAATAGGGTCCTAATTTATGCCTGGATCTGCCACCTTTCTACGCATTTACTGGCTGTGATTACGCAGCGGCTTTTTATAATAAAGGGAAAATCAAGCTTTTTAAAATATTTTCAAGACAAAAGTATTTCCAGGAAATATTCCCATCATTGACAGATCCAAAAGATGGACTCCAAGAAGGTAAAATTAAACCTGTTCAGGAATTTACTGCTCTTCCTTATGGGATCAAGCAATGTTATAATATCAATGACGCTATATATCAGCTGTTTTGAAAAACATATTCAATGAACAAAGACAAGGAGCATTTCATTAAAAATATTAAAAGCATTGACTCCAATATGATTCTACTATGCTGGATCTCATTGAAAGTGAAAATTTTGCACACAATATATGTTAACTCTATGTGGTTTCAGGCAACCGATGCATGTTGCATTAAAGTCTATCTTGAAGATTGTGGATAGTTATTTGAAGCTTATGTGGTTTAAAGGGGACCCCATACCCTTACAAATTAACAACATATTAAGGGTGTATTTCGATTCAAACTCCTTATTTTCAGATTTATTTTTTAATGCATTTTTACTCTCATATGCATCAAACTGGCAAATTGTCTTATTTAGAAAGTACACAAGGTGTGGTGATTGTCAATTCTTTGATAAATGCAGAAAATATTGCAAAAAAAGCAATCAAAAACGGCATTTTGAACAGATTTTTTCCGAAGTGGGAGATCTGGGAATGAAAAAAAGGGTCATACTGAGAAGATAGCTGTTTATAAATCAAATTCTAATGAATTGAGCGTAAAATGACATCACACGGCATCTTATATATCTCTTCAAAAATCACCCCAGCAAGTTTCATGTTTCTACTTTTAAAAATGTGTCTAAAATTGTATCAGAAAATTTCGAGCTGTTGAAGGTAGAAAAGCATTTTTTCGAATATACAACCTTAAGTGAATCGAGAAACAGAGAAAACAATGAAGAATCAGAATTAGATTGTGATATTGGCACTTCTGATGATTCTGAATCAGAATAAGTATTTTATATAAAAAATTTGTATTTTGTATTTTACTATTGATAAATTTATGTATCAATAAAAAAATATTTATATTATGTGATATTTTATTTGACCTTTACCAGTATTTAATCAGCACTTAAAAGATAGAAAAAATCTCCTTTTGAAAAGCTACATTTTCAACAGTTGGTTGGTTGTATAGGGTTTAATGGCACAAAATCCCTTCAGGGACATGCTGCGCCAACATTTTCAACGTAAAAACTTATTTCATAATTATGTATTGTCATATTTCCATAATTATGTATATATAGGAATGTGCGAGTGAATAAAAAATTGAAATCGTTAATATTTACCCAATTGGAGCAATCTTTAAAAAGAACTTGCTACATCTTTGTGTGTCAAATGGAAATGTGTGCACAACTCTTCTCTGTCACTTTCAATGGTTGCACAGAAAATTGAACATCTTAAATCTAGGCAACCATGGATTCAGCACACTTTTTGATAAGGTAATCTAATACGGTTGGATTGGGAATAAAATACACTTTCATTTGATGTGTAATTTGATTAAATAACTTATGAGGGTATATTAACTACGGGTATGTTACTAGTTTATATCTGGCAACCCCATGGTTGGCATCATGTGAGAGCAGGCAACCCGTATTTTTTCAATTCCTTGGGGTATATTCTCTCAGCTGTTGTTCAACTTTCACAAATAACAGATGGGAGAAGTTTATCAACAAAGTTTAATTAAACATTTTATTGTTTAACAATATCGGTTTGTGATTTAGCTAGGCAACCTATGTGTGATGTATCAATTGTATCATTATCTAGCATATATTCTTTACTATGATTAAATAACAAATGATTGTATATATTTATATTACCGGATCTCATACTAATATATGTAAGGAATGTGGGGCAATTTTACTTCATTTTAGATTTTAAATTTAAATAACATATAAGCTGACATTCATGGTATGGATATAGAAGGATTGAAGTCCAATCCTCAGTGTAATAATTGCCCCAACCGCTGAAATTAATTGTCCATGCCCAATTAAGAAAAACTAGCATTTTTGGTTTAAAGTGCATCTACCCAAACTATTAACATATGCATACTTGAATTTAAAAATGTTAGGCATGAATATTATGGTTCTCCTATTTAAATGAGTTTAAAGATAATATAATCTGTTACTTTTTTTTCTGGAAAATCATAACATACCATTTGAGATACTGCAAAACTTCTAATAGCTTGAACTCTAATAGCAACATCAAGCATTTGTGATGCAATCATGGATCCATGTTTGGTACCATCAATCCTTGTTAATTCAACCAAAATGCTCACATACCTGAAAAGGGTAAAATGTATATGAAACACTCATGCCATAATGTAAATAAACATATATGCTCTTTGACTGATCTTAACAAACATTAATTTATGCATGTTTTAAAATTTAGATTGTCATTTTTTCATACAGAAGTATAATAAGGAATTTTATAACACTAATAAAGATATTTTTGTTCCATTACATTTTTGTGGCTTTACTTCATCAACTAAAAACTTCATATTTATTTTTCAATACATTTGCAAAAATCTAGAAATTAAAAATCTACATATCCATGAGGGGCTGTAAAGATAAGTCAAGTACTCATTAAGAATTTAATAAAGTTCTCAATTCAATATATTCTCAAGAAAGTACTAGAAAGACAGTTTCCACCCCAGTTTCCAGTTTTAATATCAGACTCCAGGGTTATAGGCTCAGCAGCTACTCCCTCTCATCTGGTATCATATTTCAATATTCAATAAGAATGTTGGATGAATACACAGTACAACCTAGACTTAACAATAACCAATTTAAATATACGTATCTGAATTTATATTTATTTCTATATCATACAATATCCATTTTAATGATGTTTTTATGAATTTCAAGTACTTTAAAAGTATTTTCAGTAAACATTTTTTTTTCTCATCTGTTTATCAAATGAAAAAAAAAAACCTGGTAGTCTTTTTGCACTTTTATTACACAGTGTAATTGATATATGATATGGATGAGCATTTATGCAATGCTTTTGAAACAAAGAAAAAAAGTCATGTGATTAGAGTTACATTTGAAATAAAAGCTAAAATTTTTTTGTGTGTGTGTGTGCATGAAAAGGTATATAATACAATAAATACTAATAGATAATAATTGTTTTCTATATTTAACAATGAACTTTTCTATAATCTATAAGGGAAAATCATATAAACTGGAAGAACTCTTCAGTTTATATGATTTTCCCTTCTGGTGTAGGCATGTTGATGATACTTTTATCTTAATTCCTTTTGAGCTGGATGTCCAAAATCTCCTTTCTCTTGTCAATTCTGTTGATCCTTGCATCCAGTTTACTCTTGAAGTCGAAGAGAACGATTCTCTTCCTTTCCTTGATGTGTTGGTTACTAAACACCCTGATCGGTTCTCTACCTCTATTTATAGAAAACCTTTTGCTGTATCTCTTACTCCGCATGCTTTTTCTAACCATCTTCCACAGCATAAAGTGGCTTCCTTTTATACTTTTGTCTACAGAGCACTTCGCATTTGTTCTGATTCTTCTGCTCTAAATAATGAAATTAGTTACCTCAAATCGCTTGCCCTCGATTGTGGTTATAATCCTTCTTTGATTGACAAAACTCTGTATAAATTTAATAAGCCTAAACGTCTTCTTACTGATTCTAATAATTCTTCTAATATTAACTCTATAGTTCTACTTTTTTTTATTCTCCTCTCTGTTTCAAAATTGCTAAAATCCTTTCTCGTTTCAATTTTAAAGTTATCTTCAAACCTATGAATAAAATTAAATTCTCGTCTTTGAAAGATCCTATTCCCATTGAGAACCGGTGGGGTGTTTATTTTATTCCTTGTTCTTGCAATTTGAGTTATACTGGATGAACATCAGAGATATATTAAAAATCAGAAATTATCTAGGTCTTCGATTGCTTCTCATTGTTGGTCTTCCAGTCATTATTCCAATTTTTCCATGGCCAGAATTATTTCTAATCCTGCCTCTCCTTCTCATTTAGATGTTCACGAAGCTTATTTTATATGCAAAAATTCTAATACTCTTGTCAATGATCTCTCATCATCCCCTCCCTTTCTCATGCGTGGAAATTGCTTTTGTAGTTTTTATTATTATTATTAATTTTTGCTTTTTAATTTATTTATTTATTTATTTGTAAATATTTATTTTATTTACTTATTTTACAATTATTTTATTATATTTTATTTATTTTATTATATTTTTATTTATTATATTTTTATTTATTTTATCTTATTTTATTATTTTTATTTATTTATTTATTTAATTTTTTTCCCACTGTTTTCTTTCTCTTTTATTAGTTTAGCATCATTTTTCTCTTCCACCTGGGCTCTTTCAGCCAGTGCCACCTGTGGCATTCTTTGTAATCTCCTCCCTCTTTCTTTCACTTTATATCGACTGTCCCTTGTGACACATGTTGAATTAGCTGATGATGAGCTGTTATTGTTGTATCTCAAAACACGACCTGTTTAATTTTCTTTTTATGGTGATTTTACAAAAATTTTTAGCTTATTTATCAATTTATCACCAGTGATTACAGTGTTTTTCAATACTACTTCAAATTATATTTTGGATGTCTTTAGCCCTTATTTCATGGATTCAAAGAACAATTACACTAACATGCTTATACGTATATTTAAAAAAAGATTCACATAATATCAGAGAGTTGCTGAAGCCAAGTGATGTTGGAAGAATTGATAGATTTTTACGGGATTGTTTAGAACTTCTGCAAGAAATGAATATCGAACATGAAATGCCAAGATTCCTAAATAAGTAGCAACAGTTTTCAATAAAGAATGCTAAAGGACACCTCTCGTGACCAAAGTTTGATTATTTGACACAAAAGTGTTAAAAACTATAATACTCGGATAAAAAACAGCGAAACATCACATAACAGCATTGTCAATGTAAAGTAGGCGCAAGTGTCTTACAGTACTAGACATATGTTGCTTCCGTATTATGGTTTCTGGCTTATTTGTGTCATAACTCAGCCAAAATTTAAAAAACAAGTATTGAATATGCTCATATACTACAAGACGTGGCTGCTGGATGGTCCAGTAGCGATTCTGGTGAAGCAACCAAGGTGGAAAATAAACACATATTGCCAAAATTGTCTAAAATTGTATGATTATATTTTCTGTTATTGATTGCTTCCAATATTTCATATATTGAAATAAAAGTCTTAATAAGCTCCATTCATCATAATTTTGCATTTAGTGTTGTATTTACTATTGATTTTTTGGATTAAAACTAATGACAATAGTGTTTATGCTCATTAATATACACCATATTTACTTATATTTTTTATTTTCCAATCAATTATTAAACCTTTCATCCAAGATATTATTTTCTTATTTGTTATGGAGTATATAAATGAAAAATATGTATGTCACATCTAGGTGCTGATGGGGTGAAAAATGGCCCTTATCAGCCCACCTGCCTTGTCTCAGTGTTTCATTCAAGAATAGTAGATTTAGCCAGTAGAGGACTGCTAATTGAGTACGAACTCCAAAACGACAGATGTGAACTTTCATTCAGAATTGAACTATGTTATACTGAAACACTGATTTAAAAAATTGAATTTAAATTTAAGAATAGAACATTAGTGGGATCCCTAGCTATGATGTGGTCTATCTGTTAGAAATAAGTAAGGAGATTTAATTCAATTAATTTTTTAATACATTCTATAAATTATATTATTTGATATAAAGAACTGTATTTGTTGTTTTATGTCAAAACAGTCGCTGAGATAATTTGAGAATGCTAACAAAAACTTCCTAAAATAGTAGTTAAATTTTTTCCACAGTTTATGAGGGAAAAAAAACAATTTTTTTTCAGTTACTTGAATGCCAGATAATAGAGCTTTTACTGTATATTGAAAGCATTCATTATAATCTCAACCACATTATTATATTCAGATTACTGTTTAAAAAAAATATAAACAAAGCAATGACCAGAAATTCTCAAAATTTTAAAATTCACACAACCTCTGGTTTTAAGCTGCGCAGATTTGAGGGAGTGTACTGTAATAATTACAGTAATCCTTATCTCCTTTTTTATGCAATGTTATTGCATTTTATATTCTCTATTTGTAATTGTGGCACATGTTTTAACTCATTTTCTTTCTGCTTTTTTTTTCTTTTTGATTCTACATTTCTTATTATGCATATAAAGGATTTCAAAGAAATGAAACAAAAGTTATTCTTTATTTCCAAAAATGTGGTACTATCATACCAAAAATATGAAAATGTTCTGATTTTCACAAAATGTAATTTTATACTATCATCAATAATAAAAATCTTTAACGGGTTAAAAGTTTTGATGCAGCTGTTTATCTTATGGCTCTAAGAATTTTAAAATATGAATTTTAAAAATAATATCAAATTTTGAGTGATGCCATGCTATTAATTAAAAAATGCATTTTTTTAATTTATTATTTCATCACTTTATTTTTATTCTATTTATAATAGCATGTGCAAAAATTATCTTCAACATAAAAGATGTATGAAACTTTATTCACTGATGCTTTTTCCACATGCATCTCTCATAAATTCAAAATATGAGTTTTAAATACGATACAAAATTTATGTGGTGCCTTTATGTGGCTTTAAAAGGTTTGTTTTAAAACTCAAATTATTTATTTTTTTTTATTTGGTAAAATATATTTACACATATAAAAATACTTTTAATTTTCCAATTCGTTGTTAAATATATAATTTTAATTGAATCAATACTATGCATCGAAATGAATTTATTTCAATAAATTGATTATCTTTTGTATCATGTTATTCAAAATTGTAAGTAATATTTATGTCAATGGTTTCTTAGCATCGAATTATCGTAATTTGATGCAAAGGAATAATGGACATAAATATTACTATATAATATTGACATAAATATTATGTATCGATTTCTGATGTTCATGTTATTGGAGAAGCAAAATCAAACACAATAATAGACCAGGAGGCGTCAGCACAAAAAATCACTTCATTGAGTTTATGGATGAAAGCCTAGTATTGAATCTCAATTCACATATTAAAATGCAATAGGTCTGCCAAGTCATATCTTGCTGGAAAACACTTAACATCCCAATTTTAATAGTTGACTTGTAGGGTTTATCACTGTGCTTTCCTGCATCCAAAATTATGAAAACATGGAATGGAAATATGGATTGGGAACAGGAAGACATAATAGTAAACCTATGAGTCAATTAGGTGTTTTCCACCATGATACGACTTGGCAAACTGATTGCATTGTAATATGGGAATCAAAATTTAACTAATACTAGATTTTCCTCTGTGAGCTTTATGAGGTGAATGCCTGTGCTACTTCCTTCCAGTCTATATGTCTTGTTCAATTTTTATTGGCACTAAATGATTGAGGATATTTTTAAAATTCATATCCAAAAGGGAGCAACTGACAGTTTTCATAACTTTTTCTGCAACTCAATGATATTAGCAATATTTTTCCCCCACAACTGATTGATGATTTTATGTCATTCCTGTGCCCAATCGACAGAATTAACGATTTATTTTCCGCAAATAGTTAATAAAATGTAAGACTTTTTTTTTAGTCATTGATTGACAAAATTCACAACTTTTTCTGTGATCAATTGATGAACTTCATTGATTTATTTATTTGATGAGTGAATTGTGAAATTTTGCAGATACTTCAAGATCATTTAATGAAAATTGTGATTTTATTTCAGGATTGTTTGATGAAAATTGGATTTTTATTTCAGAATCATTTGATGAAAATTACACTTTTATTTCAGGATCATTTGCCGAAAATTGCACTTTTATTTCAGAATCATTTGCCGAAAATTGCACTTTTATTTCAGAATCATTTGACGAAAATTGCACTTTCATTTCAGGATTCTTTAATGAAAATCACAGTTTTATTTTGTGGTTGTTTGGAAAAATGACAGCTTGATATCACAATAGTTTGACGAAAATGACTTTCATACATCATTGCCGAAAATCGCAGGTTGATATTGTGATTATTTGACGAATATCATGGTTTGATTTCCAAATATTAGACAAAAAATAACTGTTTTATTTTGTGATCATTTGATGAAAATCATGATTTTATATGATGAAAATTGCAATTTCATTTCAAAATCATTTGGGGAAAATCACAGGTTCAATTTTGTGACCGTTTCCAAAATTGAAGCTTGATATTGAAGACATGACAAACAACATCGTGCACAATACTCTGCAATTATAATTAAAAAATAATAATTGTATTAATAATGAGCAGGTTTACTAAATAACTTTTCATTGTGCATGCGTGAAAACAATCAAAATATAATTTACGTAGTGTGTTAGCTAAATGTATAAAGCAACTTTTGTGAAAATCTCAAAAACATACCTTTAAAATTATGAAAGTTATCATCAATAGAATAAGCTAAAAATCCATTACCACCAAAAGGAAGGGAAAAAGTGAGGCGATATATCGCTTTATTGGCACTAATTAATGGATATAAGGATACAGACCCTCTGGGTGTATCAGTCACAAAATGTTTCAATAATCACAGGCAATTGATGGGAGAGCATTATATGATTAAATAGTTTATTAAATATAATATAACTTGAATTTTTAAAATAGATCCATGGTTACACTATTCTCTGATACACAGAGCCAACAAACATATTCCTTGGAGAACAGCCATGAAATCACGATAGAAAACAGTCAAAAATTCACATGTTCTCTGCCTGATTGCAGAGTCAAGAAATGTACATGTTATCTGCTTGGTTGCAGATTCAAGACTAAAAAAACCCCCTTTGGGGAAATATAACAAGAAAGCATAGAGATAAAATTAAAATGATCATAAATTTAAAAATATATCATTAACTTGACATAAAACAATTAAGAACTCAATAAATCTCTAATAATGATTTAAAAAGTACTCAAGTTGACAACTTTATCAATAAATAAAACATTAATTTTGACATAAAATAATTATAAGACCAATAAATCTCTTTAAATGAATTTAAATTAAATTAAGCTGTCAACTTGTCAAGAAATAAACATTAATTTAATAATAAATCAATATTAAGCATTTTTAAATCATTATTTTAGTCATAAACATTAATCAAGACTTTTATTTTGACAGTAATTGAATTTCTCAAGGCCAAATCCATTAATATCAAGAATTATTATTTGACAGTAATTAACCTGTCAAGGTCAAATACATTACTATCAATAAATTTGTTTCTTTATTTAAGGCTTACGCCTAAACATCCTCCGCCTCCATGAACGGAGTTCATCAGATTTAAAATTTAACTTACCATTTTTCTTAATCAAATATTGATTAATCAGATATTACAATAATAATATAAAAACATGTTACCTGAAATTTTTTTTTTTTTTTTTTTTTTTAGTATTTAAATAAAATAAAACAACTTCAATATGAATTCTAACAATTCTAAATCCTCAGGCGTTAAAAGTTGTATAACTAAAATAGAGAAAGAAAAATTAATATACATTATAATCACAAAAATTAAACATACAAAAGAAAATAATAAATCAAGTACAGTTATTTCCTATTGGTAAAGGAGAGAGTTTTTGTATGGGGCGTTTCAGTTCCCCGTGCAAAGTTTTCAGTTTAACAACCCGAACATGACTATCTTCACCAGGGAAAAGTTCAATTATTCGGCCCAATTTCCACCTTAATGGGGGCTGGTTTTCTTCCTTTATTAGTACTAAGTCATTGATTTTTAAGTTCGGGTTACTCTTCAACCACTTTGTTCGTTGTTGCAATTGTGAGAGGTAGTCTGAAGACCATCTTTTCCAAAAGCTTTTGCAGCAATTTCCAACGTTCCAAGGGAGTAACATATGTAGAGGAGATGTCAGGTTCAGGCAAGGATGTCATTGGTGCTCCTATAATGAAGTGTCCTGGTGTCAAAGCAGTAAAGTCATTGGGGTCAGAAGATTCAGCCACGAGCGGTCTCGAATTTAAACAGGATTCAATCTGTGCAATCAATGTTAAGAACTCTTCATAAGTTAAAATTTGTTCACCAATTGTTCTTTTTAAATGATTTTTCATTTGTTTTATTCCCGCTTCCCAAAGGCCTCCAAAGTGGGGGGCAGAAGGTGGATTAAATTTCCATATTATCATTTCGTCAGTCAAATATTTGTGAAAATTTTCATCAGAAACAATTCGAGCCATCATTTTCTTCATTTCTCGGTCAGCTCCTACAAAATTTGTACCTCTGTCTGAATATATTTCTTGAGGCTTTCCACGTCGAGCTACAAACCTTTTCAGCGAGGCTAAAAATGTTTCAGTGGTAAGATCTGTGACAATTTCAAGATGGATAGCCTTTGTTGCAAAACAAATGTAAAGGCAAATATAATGCTTAAAGGGTTTCACACCACGCCCCTTACGAGGTTTGATCAAAAAAGGGCCAGCTAAATCCACTCCTACCTTCGAAAAAACTCGAGCTTGTGTTACGCGTGATGATGGAAGATTTCCCATTATTTGAGATGAAAGGTGTGGCATATTTCGGAAGCATTTAATACATTTTCTTATTTCTCTTTTTACAGCTTCTTTAGCATTAACTATCCAAAAATTTTGTCGAATGGCCGAAATTGTTAACTGAGTGCCACTATGAAGATGTTTTTCATGAAAGTATTTTATAATCAAATCTGTAACATGATGTCTTTTAGGAAGAATAATTTGGTGCTTTTGGTATTCAGAGAGGTTTGCATTTTTTAACCTACCGCCTACACGAAGAATACCATTTTTGTCAAGAAAGGGGTGTAAAGGGAGTAATTTACTTTTAGAATTTAGGTTCCTTTTTGAATTTAGCATTTTCAGTTCTTCTCTGAATTCATGGCGTTGAATCAATTTCACAATAGTGTTTGTTGCCCCTTCAAGTTCTTGAACAGTTAAGAAACCACTGATTTTTTCAGATGGACATCTACTGTTATTAATAAATCTGAGACACCAAGCCATAATTCGTCTCAATTTGGTCCAGGATGAAAATTTATACAAAAGTTCGAATTCAGGAATATTTTGGGATGCGGAGCAAACAAGCATTTTACGTTTTTCCTGCAGGGCCTCTTCGTCAGACAGATTTATTGGAATTTCATGCATAAATATTGGTAAAGAATTTTCCTTCAACCAGCAGGGACCATTTAACCACACAGAGTTATTAATCAATTCAGATGCAGAACAACCACGAGAGAGCACATCTGCAGGATTTTCTTTTCCCTTACAAAATTTCCATTGCACAGGAGCAACAAGTTCTTGAATTTCACGTACGCGATTTGCGACAAAGGGTTTCCATTTACTGGCACTGCCTTTTATCCAGTGCAAAACAATTTGTGAGTCGCTAAGACAAAATATATTTTCATTATCAATTTCAAGTATCCCCCTTAAATAATTTGCTAATCTAGCAGCTGTAAGGGCTCCAAGAAGCTCAAGGCGAGGTAACGTAACTTTTTTTAGAGGTGCCACTCTAGATTTTGCAATAACAAATGAAGTTTCACAAGAAAGGGGATCACGAATATAGGCTACTGACCCATATCCCTTTATACTAGCATCAGAAAAAATAAAAAGCTGAGCAGTTTCAGGATTTAGCTTTACATTATTTACAAAATATTTTCTATGCATTTCAAAATTTACTAACTCCTTAATCTCATAAACCCATTTTCTGAAATTTTCACTTAAAGGATCTGGCAACATAGAATCCCAGTCCATTCCATGTTCCCAGATTTCTTGCATCAAAAACTTCATTCTTATTACAAAGGGAGAAATGAGTCCAAGAGGGTCATAAATTTTCGCCATGGTTTGTAAAACAAGACGCTTTAGTGATAATTTGACTATCAAATTCTACCAAAAGTGGTTGTAAATCTAATTTTAATGTGTCACTTTCTGTCATCCATTTGATTCCTAATATCTTTGAAAGATTTTGTTCAAGGGTGTCTTCCTCAAAATTTATCCCATGTTCTTTCCATAAATTTTTTAATTCCATTGAATTGGTTTTGAATTTTCTTAATTTCATATTGGCCTCACTCAATATCTTCTCTGCACCTTTCGATAAAACAAAAGCTTCATTTACTGAATCTGCACCATGGAACAAGTCATCAACATACAATGAAATATTTAACATATTAACTATTTTCTCAAAAAGATCTTTATATCCCTCAATGTGATGTTTGATGGTTGCAGAAAGGAGAAATGGTGAGGTTGTTACACCAAAAGTTACACGAGTCATGTGGAAGACCTTCAAGATGGGATTATTACTAGTGATATTATCAAACCACAAGAACCTCAAAAAATTTCTATCTTCATCTTCTATCTGAATTTGTAAAAATGCCTTCTCTATGTCTGCTGAGAAGGCAATCTTGTGAAGACGGAATCTTAAAATAATATCCAAAATATTGGGATTTAAATTGGGACCAGAAAATAGGCAGTCATTTAAGGATTTTGCTCCTTTATCTTTAGATGACGCGTCATATACTATTCTTACTTTCGTTGTCAATTTGTCTTCCCTTACTACTGGTCTGTGAGGCATATAATATGTGTTCACTTCGTTTTTATCAAATTTACATTCTTCAATTATCCCCAAATCAGACTGCTCATTTAATATTTTCTTATATTCATTTAATAACCATTCATTTTTGCATAATTTCGATTTTAATCCCCAAAGTCTCTGTTTAGCTACATCAAAATTGGATTCCAATTCATTTTTGTTTACCTTCCACAAAAGTTTCATTTCATATCTTCCATTAACAAAATTTAAATTATCTTTAAATAAATCCATTGCATCTAAATCCTTTTGTGAAAATGGTTCACTTTTACTATCAGAAATACCCAATGATTCTAGATCCCTATATCTTTGCAAATCAAAATTTTCCCTTTCATTCACCGATACATGATGAGCATTAATTGTTTTGTTGCTTTCAGAGTTAATTTTTCCCACTATTGTGTAACCAAAAAGTGTATTAGCTACATATAAATGCTCATTAATTTCTTCTACGATGCCTTTCTGAACATTCCAAAAATAATCAGCTCCAAGAAGGACTTGCACTGCTGATTCCTGGGGGGTAGGATCTGCTAATTTCTATCCCTTCCTCTGAACATACTATTTCGTAATTAAAGGATCAGAATTTGGAACCTTCAAAGTTGTTGCGCTTATTAAATCCGTAGCTAATACCTCAACATTTATGAAACGGCGATAATTCAATTTACTTCTTAATTTAATTTTGAAAACATCATATTCTTCTTCCCGACCTTGATCAATACCAAAGGCAAATACAGTTAAATGTTCCCTTCGTAAAACAGGCAAATTTAATTCACGAGCTAATGTTTTTGTTATGAAGCTTTTCTCGCTTGCAGAATCAAGCAATAAACGAACTAATTTTGATTTCGAGTTACCTTGAGCAGTTACACAACATGTTTGCAATAAAACAGCATGATTAGAATTTTTTAAATTACAATGAGAATTAGATACAATTGTTTGATTTTCGGATATTTCTGGTTTCAAGTTTTTCTTAAAACAAAATAATTTGTTATGTTCAGTGCTTTTACAATTTATACATGGCTGCAATTTTACACGGCACTGCGAAGCTAAATGGGATTTCAAAAAACACCGATAGCATCTACCTTCTTTTTTTAACATTAATCTTTTCTTTTCATCAGCTAAATTTTTACACTCAGACGATAAATGTTCATTATTTTTACAGAAAACACAAAAAACTTTAATATTAGCATTTAGAGTATTAGCATGTTGATATTTATTTGATTGTTTTCTTTCACGATATTCAGTTTTATTTTTATATACAAACGAAGAGGTTGTATCAGTTTTAGAACTAGTCATAAGCAAAGCTTTTTCTCTGCATTCAATTTCTGATTTAAGAAAGGCAATTAGATCTGTTACATCAAGGTCTTTACTAGTATCACGTCTTCTGTGATATTCAATTACAAGTTCATGGGGTAATAACTTAATCAAAACAGGATTTAATAAATGCCCATAGGAACTAGATGTTACTCCTAAATTTCTTAAACTTTTTATGTTTATTTCACAAACGTCATGCAATCTTCTTAACGCATTTAAATTTGAGCAATTTTTCACGGGTTCCATGTTTAACAAATTAGACATATGTTTATTTATAATTACATCAACTTTACCAAATCGGTCCTTTAATAAATCAATACAGGTATCATAATTTTGTTCTGTCAATGGAAATCCTTCTACTACATTGTATGCACGATTACATAACAAAGATTTTAAATATGCAAATTTCTCTATCTTTGACAGTGATTTATTCTGGTGTATCAATGTTTCAAAACAATTAAAAAATTCTACCCATTCCTCGATTTCACCAGAAAATTTTGGAACATTTAATTTGGGTAATTTCATGGCCGAATAAGAACTTGCTTCTGTTCCACTGACAGAACTATTCAATGCATTCACAGAACTACCTGATATCATAGTAGAAATATTGCCTTTATTGCATTTACTTAATCTATTTTTAATTTTTAATTTAGCACTTATCAACTGATCATTATACTTTTCACTGCTAGCAATATCCTTTTCATATTCTTTTAAGTCTGATATTTGAGCTTCAATTTCATGATTTAATTTTTGAAATGCAGATTCTTTTAAAGACAATGTTTCGTGAAGCTCTAATAATTCATCAGTTTTTGTATTGTCAATATCATCTGCTAATAACGTGTCTAATTTTGTTAATAACTTTGTAAAACTTGTTCGTTCAACAGAACGCTTTGCTTTAAGTTTTTCTAAATTTTCCATAACAATAATAAAATCTTAATTTCTAATTGAATAATAAAGCTTCTTACCTGTTTATTTCAGGTAATCCTTAGGTAATCCAAGTCAAATGTTCATGCGTATTAATCCAATTATAAGGAGAAAACTGTGTTTATGCACAAAAGTCACAATAGTCACACAATTTAGTCACTATTTAATACTCCCGGGTTTCGGCACCAAAAAGAAAATGGGTGTATCAGTCACAAAATGTTTCAATAATCACAGGCAATTGATGGGAGAGCATTATATGATTAAATAGTTTATTAAATATAACTTGAATTATTAAAATAGATCCATGGTTACACTATTTTCTGATACACAGAGCCAACAAACATATTCCTTGGAGAACAGCCATGAAATCACGATAGAAAACAGTCAAAAATTCACATGTTCTCTGCCTGATTGCAGAGTCAAGAAATGTACATGTTATCTGCTTGGTTGCAGATTCAAGACTAAAAAAACCCCCTTTGGGGAAATATAACAAGAAAGCATAGAGATAAAATTAAAATGATCATAAATTTAAAAATATATCATTAACTTGACATAAAACAATTAAGAACTCAATAAATCTCTAATAATGATTTAAAAAGTACTCAAGTTGACAACTTTATCAATAAATAAAACATTAATTTTGACATAAAATAATTATAAGACCAATAAATCTCTTTAAATGAATTTAAATTAAATTAAGCTGTCAACTTGTCAAGAAATAAACATTAATTTAATAATAAATCAATATTAAGCATTTTTAAATCATTATTTTAGTCATAAATATTAATCAAGACTTTTATTTTGACAGTAATTGAATTTCTCAAGGCCAAATCCATTAATATCAAGAATTATTATTTGACAGTAATTAACCTGTCAAGGTCAAATACATTACTATCAATAAATTTGTTTCTTTATTTAAGGCTTACGCCTAAACACCCTCATTCCTTTGCTTCGTTTTGGGAACAACGGATTTTGTGCTTATTCTATCGATAATAATTTTCAGAACTTTAAAGCTATATATTTGAGACTTTTACAAAAAATTTCTCTATAAATTTAGTTAACATATTATGTAAATTATATTTCTATTGTTTTCATGCATGTGCAATGAAAGATTATTTAATAAACCTGTTCATTATTCATACAATTTTTAATATTTTAAAATTCTGATTGCAGGGTATTGTGTACAATGTTGTTTGTCATGTTTTCTAAAAAGAAAATTTTTTTTTATATTAAGAATTTGGCAATTTATAAGCAAAAAACATGGCGAAATTTGAGACTGTTTTTATGAAAGCCTTAATTTCTCTACGAGTATACATTCTATCCTCATAAAAAAAATGAGCACAGTATATTATTATCATAAGCCATTTATGATCATAATCTACAGTTTGAACGCTTTTGCTAGATTAGTTTTGACAGGGTTATCCAAAAGATATTAATTATTTTTCAATTTGTTGACGGTCCCCTATGGGGTTTTGGGAATAAATCTTCGAAAAAATATAACCTGCAATAATTCGATTACACAACTGAAGTCTCAGAATAATTCCTCATGTATTAGTCTAGATATTTAACATAACGACTAAAATCTAAAGGTGGTAACATTAATATGACGGGACTGTATATTTAAATTTGTATCTTATCTTGAATATTTACTATATATATTGGTTTTAATTATTCATTAATAATTATTAAAACAACAATCCAAGCATTTCACTTTTCTTTTCCAATGTTCAATTTTTGCATCTGAAATATGGCTTATTATTCATGATATTAAGGAACCGCTTTTGTAAAAAAGGCACCAAGGATTTTTCAAGCCCAGTAACATCACTGCATAAGTACAAAAAACATTAACAAAAATCCATTTTTTAATAAAAGATAGATGTTAAATAAATAAATCTTAAAACAGATAAATAAAAAAAAATACTATACCACTCAAAATTAGTTATATACTGGTAATTATTTTGTGAACATATATCAATGATTTTTGACAACAATTCATCACGATACAAAGATCCCTCTGCTTTATCCATATGGGACATAAGCTTTTTGACAATTTCCATTAAGTTCTTCTTCGATACCTAAAAAATATAAAATAGATATTACATGTGTGTCTGTGTTCATACACACATTACTTATATGTACATATAGCAAAACCTCCCTAAGCGACAAACCTCCATTAAGCATACACCTCCTTGAATGACCATTTTTTCATGGAAAAAATTTATTCCTTTAGACTCAATACCAAGGGCGGCGCCAGAGGGGGGGGCCGGGGGGCATATGCCCCCCCGTCGGGCATACCTGGCCCCCCCATCGGGGTCAAAATTCGATTTCGTCGGGGAAAATATTTTGACTTTTGAAATTCAACCTCGTTAAATCGGGTCAATATATGAAGTTTTTTTTTTTTTAATTAAACACAGATTGAATAAAGTAATTATTCTAGGTACGAGTCGGTTTCTGAATGAATTTTGATTCTTGCAGATTAAGTTCAGATAAACCTGATCTTTCCAAAAAAATATCGAATTTCTTAAAATAAAAATCTATATACAGTTGGCAAAAAAAGTATTTGTACACTTCATTTTTTAAAATTATAATGAAATTAAACAAAAGATTTAAGCAAAAAATACTGTAATACATAAATTTAATGCATTATAATATTATAGAAGCAAAAACAAAATTAAACGAATCGATTTTTTACATTATAATAAATAAATATACAAAAATATAATGCAAAAAAAGTATTTGTACACTATATTAATGTAATATAATTAATGAAAATTTAGTAAAATGATACAAATTAATATTATGTGCGAATTCATTTAGCTTTTATGACTACTTCTAGATGGTGTGACATTGATTCCACCAACTTTTTTGTATCGGTCTGGTTAATGTTATTGCATGACACAATAAGAGCTTCTTTAAAACTGTTTTTTACCAATACATATTTTTTTTTCGGATTTTTGCATCCAATAGCATCTGCAAATTTTCTGTTGGATTCAAGTCTAGAGATTTTAGAAGAGTTACCAGTCGTCTTAGAGTATTGTCGTAAGCATGTGCTGGTGATCACAGCAGTATGCTTTGGTCGTTATCCTGCAGAAAGTGAAAAGCTTCCTCTATGCATCATTTCTTGACACAGTTTAATAAATTATGGCGCGACACATCAATGTATGTTAAACCTGTCTTTCCATTGTCAATAAATTTTAAATGCCCTGCTCCATTAGAAGCTATGCACCCCAAAAGTATAATATTCCCCCCAACATGCTTGATAGTTTGAAGTATACGTTTTGGATCTAGAACAGTTTTATTTTTACGCCAATTTTTTCGAATGCTTGATGGTAAGAAAATTCCGAATTTTCCCTCATCAGAAAAAATTACTGTTTTCCAAAAATCCAATGATTTACTTCTGTACGCGAAAGCGAATACTATGCGTTTTCGCCTATTTGTTTCGCTGATGAATGGATTTTTCCTTGAGGTTCTTCCTTTTAAATCTGCATTGAGAAGAATATTTTTTATTGTTTGAGGTATTACTCTGATGCGAGAAGATGTCGCAAGGTCTCCAGCAAATTTTTGAACCGAACGCATAGGATTTTTTAAAGCTTTTTTAACAACACTCCTTTTTTCCCTCATTGTTAGTTTGCTAAGAAGTCCTGGTTTTTATTGAATTTCGATGCTTTTAATTTATTCATAGTTTCTCACTATACATCCAATAGTTGTAAATGGTAATTTAATAGCTTTTACAAATTCTTGTTGCGAATTTAAATTTTTATTATGCTCAATCATAGGATTTCATATATCTAGAGGTGCCTCTCTAGTATTAGGTTCTATACTCAATTCTTTCAAGAGAAAATTAGATTAAATGTCAGACAAATATAATATGAATTCAAAAATTATTAACAGCTTCTGTAAAAGTAGTACTTTGAACCATAAACACTATAAAACACAGTACATATCAGGATGGAGAAATGTACAAATACTTTTTTTGCAAGAAATTTTTAAACTTTTCCTATTAGAAAATTATTTTACATCTTTATCGAAATTTTATGTTGTGTAATTTAAAACGCACGGTAAGCAGACTGTATTAAAACTATTTTTGACAAAATATCTGTTTTTATTTAGTTAAAAATTAAAAATTTTAGAGTGTACAAATACTTTTTTTGCCAACTGTATATGACTGCACAGGGTGATATATGAATGACTCTACACATGTATATTTTTTAACAAAAAAGATAAAATTTACACTAAAGTTTTGTCGGGCAGTCTTGGATGACAAATAGAATGCTGCATCGGGTTGGGGAAACTGAACCTGACATGACTCGCAATCTGTATCGGATCGGGTTGAATTTAATCTTTTGTCGCTGTGGGTCGAATTCCATTTGGGTTAACTTTAATTGTTTCAGGTTCGGGTTAAATGTTGACACTTACGGTTCCTGATTCAAGATTGACCTCTCAAAAGAATTTGCAAAACTTATTTTAAATTGAAAAATTATGTATTGAATATTAATGAGTTTATATATACTTTACCAGTTTTTACTTAAGGGTGTTTGTTCTCAACTGCTCCGCTCAACAAGTGGCAAACGTTTTGACACATTTACAAACTCATTTTTTAACGGAAAGATATAAAATTGGAATGCCTAACTGTGGAAGCGATTTCGAATCGAAATTATTTTTCCATTTTATGACAATTAAATTACCTATCGAGTTATAAGCTATTTCGATAACGAGATTACCCGTTTTTCTCCTCTTTTTTGACCGGTTTTTCTGCTTTCGTCGGGAAACGTGCTCAAAAACGTCCACCTTGAAGGCTTGTTATGAAAGATCTATTGTGTTTTTTAAAAAACAGAAAAATGAGTGCCATTAGACAGTTTCTGAATAACAACACCTACTATTTTCAAGCATTTCTGAACAAAAATGAATTAAGGGTATATTTCGATTAAAACTGCTTATTTTCAGATTTATTTTTGAGTTCATTTTTGCCTTCAAATGCATGAAACTGGCAAATTGTATTATTCGGAAAGTACTCAAGGTACCGTAATGGTCGATTCTTTGATAAATGTAGAAAACATTGCAAAAAAGGCTGCCAAAGTTGCCAATTTGAACGGATTTTTCAGAAGCGAGAGATCTGGGGACGAAAAAAAGGGTAATACTGAGAGGATAATTGTTTATAAATCAAATTCTAATGAATTGAGCGTAAAATGACATCACACGGCACCTTATACGACACTTCAAAAATCCCCTCAGCAAGTTTCATGTCTTAAATTTTAAAATTGTGTCTGAAATTGTATCGGAAAATTTCGAGCTGTTGAAGGTGGAAAAGCGTTTTTTTGAATACACCCTTAAAGAATATGTTACAAAGTTGCTCTTTTTGATTTAAGAACGCCCTTAAAAGTTAAAACTGATACTGGAGGTATAGTTGTAGATATAGTTTTACATAATTGCATTACAGTATGGATATATTTTTTCATCAGTTATGGTTGGGGTCCAGTTGAGGTTGAAATATTTCGGGTTCAGATAGGAATTTAGAGATGACGGGCTCAGATTGCGTTTCGGGTAGAGTCCTGCATCACCTTGGAAAATTAAACTTAACTCGACTGGCGATTTGAGTCGGATCTGGCTAAAGTTAATATTTTTTCGAAGAGGTTCGGATTGGCTTCTATTTTTCGAGTCGGGTTAGTTTTAATTGTTTTAGCGTATGTGTTCGATTCTACCTCATTTCTCAAAAGTATCGCTGAAATATATTTTAAAATGTAAAATTATATTATTTGAATGTCAATGAGTGCATAATATAGATACATTAATTTTTCTACATAAAATATATAATTGATATTAGAGGTATTATTGTAGATCATTTTTCCTTTAAGTTCGATTTTTTTTTTTTTTTTTTTTTTTTTTTTTTTTTTTCAATTTTCTCTGGCATTTCGAGTTGGATTAAGTTCGAATTGGATACTTTTAGGTCGAAGTTTGTCGAGTTCGGGTCATTTACTTTTTTAAAACTGGTTCAGGTTGAATGGATATAGAATTAACCAGTTCAGCTCGGGTATAACCCAATCCGGGGAGGACTCTATGCTCGCAAAATAATCCTTGAATTAAACTATTTTTTTTCCCTTGATATTCCGTTAAAACAGAAAATTTTGCTTTAAATTTTGCTTTCAAGCGCTTTAATTTTACTATTTTTACCCCTCCCCTTCCGCAAAAAATACATAAAAATCACCAATTACCTGAAGTACTCACATCTAAAGCAATATATTCGTCAATTTACATGGGTGTTTTGGCAGCTATGCTGTTTAGTACTTTTTCGTATTAGAACAGAATTTATAAATCCGATTTATCTAAATATACGTAAAAAAAAAAAAAAAAAAAAAAATCTAAGATCAAAATTTTCAAAAAATGTCCAATAAGAAGGTAGAAATTGCTTAAAATAATAGAAAAGTCTCTTCAAATTACAGGGCTATTTCGGCATTGTCGCCACAGGACTCTAGAGAGAAATTTTGGCCTGCGCAGACTTTCTAACCCGCAGTTAGACCCCTTGTATAATCCGTGGTTCGGATCGGTGATATATTTTTAATTGCGGGTCGCTTTTTGCTGATATTATAATAACGCACTTTTAGATTTCCAACTATTTTACAAGTTTTCACTTCATTTACATTTATTTTTTGTTTTTAATTTGGGAATTTTATATTTAAGTTTTTGTTTCAAATTTAAGTTTTGTATCTTATCAAAATTTGATACGTCGCACTTTCTGCATTCGATTAATATACAGTCTAAAACAAAATGGAAATTGAAGGTGTTTTCCCCATTGCTTTTATTATTTCTACTATAGGTTAAAAAATCTGTTTTAATTTACACATTTTCTCGAAAATGCAGAAAATTCATCAATATAATGCTAAAACTACCTGAAATCCTCCAATATCCAAAGTTACATTTTTGTTAAATCAAAAGATTGTTCAGTTAACTGAGCAGTAACACTTTGCACTAGATTTTTCGATTCGAAACTGATTGTTTACGTATCTCTAATTTCTCTTAAAATAATGAAAAGTTCGTGAACCGAATCTCAAAATTTTTTTAAATTCTACAATGAAAACAACAACATTTCTTCAAGTAATAGAAAAATCCATTCCAATAACGTGTGCGTTCCGGCAACTTATTGTCTGTATATTTTATTTTTGGCGAAATGTTTTTTGAGAATGTATGGAATAATAATTACATTTTCTCTAAAGTGTCAAAAATAGAAAATAATGAAAAAAGTAAAACGCGGTACTTATAAAGTAATACAAGGTGCATAATTCAAAAATTGTAGTTTCACTAATTAATTTCACTCCGGCAAATATATTCAATTCAAATAAAGAAAACTAATATTTAGCACAGAAACGTGATGAACGAAAAAGGATATGAAGATATTTCAATTTTATACAAGTTTTGTTCTTAGTAAGTATGCTGTTTCTTTATACTTGTATTCTTACTTAGATTTCAATCTAGGATTTTTATACGGCAGATAACAGCTGCGATTCCCTAAAAGAAAATACATACCTTCTCTTTTGACTTGTTTTCAAATTCTGATGTGCAAGTTAATATAAAACAAACTTTTCGACAACCGGAATAAAGAGATTGATAAATATTGTTTAGCTTCAGCAGACGTATTCTTGCTGAATGGTTGTAAACCAAAAAACACCTGCATTGTGATAGACCGGAAGGACATTTCAGAGTTAAAAAGGTGCAGTACTCAATTTTCGTCAACTGTCCATTGACCACAGATATAAGGAGTTATTTTTTTTTTCCTGATCTAGTATTTTTTTTTTTTTTAAATATATATAGAAATAAGATTTTTAAAATTATTATTCATCTGTTTAATGCATTTTTTTCCCTACAAAAATCATATTATTAATCAGACAGTAATCATAAAAACAATGCTGCAATGAAGTTTAAAAGAAAAAATTTGTTTGTGAAAAAATAGAATTTATGACTTTGCAAATTTTGCATTATAATTATCATTTCTACTAGTTACAAACATTTTATGAGTTCTGTCTTTTTACGAAGATATCAACTTTAATTTGCGTCGCTGCTGTATATAAAAAGTTTCAAGACTTTTATAAGAGTAAGTCCAAATGATTTCTAATTTATCTGCGTTTATATGTCATTTGCTATTTTTACCCGAGTGTTTTAATTTTAAAATTGCTTTATACTCAGAATTCGTACTTTTGTTGATAATAATAATTTAACTAATGTTTATGTAAGTTTTTCACTTATGTTTTTGCATTCAGCAATAAATACAGTAGAGCTTCGATTATTTGGACCTGTCGAGATCTAGTCCGATCCGGTTAATAAAAAATACGGAAAATAGGACAACTTTAAAAAACGCATATGCATATGTTTTTAGGTAACTTCCCTTCACGTTTTTTCCAGTTTAAGACTGGCAGTTGTGGTAATGCATATTTTAGCAAATTGAAAATGGCGTATTTAGAAGGGTTTTTATTTTATTTACCTATTTTTATTTAAATAAAATCTACAATTTTATTTTCTGCAGAATTGGTACAAAATTATGTATAGAAGTACACATAGAAACTTCATGATTTCCGATATAATTATGTATAAAAAACTAACGCACAAAATTTAATCCAATTTCATACTTTTTTTAGATCTTCAAATAAATTAATGCAGATAAAATTTGTCATGCAACACTAAACAGTGGTTTTGTTATGCTTTGTTTTCAATAATTAAAATTTACAATTTTAATGATTTAAATTAAAATACACTTTTTTTTTCCAAAAATCAAAATGATCATATTTACAAATCAAATTAAAATGAAATAAGTACCACGTAAAAGCTTACCTTTCTAAATAATTTTCTGTTTTATAATACATTTATTTGATTGTTAAAAAGCTTAAGTTGGCAGGTGTGCCTTGAGACCGGGAGAATTATTTCTCAAAAAGTTAAACACAGAATTTTATCAAACTTCATCATTTTCAGTTAGTATTTATTATTTTTAAAGAATAGTAGATTTTTAGGCAATAAAATTAAAATACAGTAAAACCTGCCTATGACCCCCAAAAAATACTTTCAGTTTCAAAACCGTACCTGAAAGTAAAAGTATCTTTAAAAAAAAATCTGCTACCGAAATCGAAAAAAAGTCATATTAAAGAGCAACTTCAGGTGTCTCATGCAAGAAAAAAAATTGTTTAAAAATATTCTAATTAAAACGAGAAATTTGAAAATAATCTGTGTTTAACATGACAATGCGTGTGTCCTCAAGTGAGTGAGGAGTCCCCTTAAACGCAAAATATGTTGATTCAAAATGAATATACTAATACATGTGAAAAGAATATAATACATTACACCTGCAACAAGAACAACTCGACCATAACTCGCTCTTTTTTTTTTTTTTTGGTTACTATGCGACTTTGTCTTGGAAAATTTTACTGTGTGGCATTTTTCTGATTTTTTAGTCTCCAATACATGATATAAGTATTAACGATAACTGAATGATAATTGAAACATTTACATGCAAATAGATATTCATTCAAAATAAATAAATATTGCCGCCTAGAACACTTCTTAAAAAGACTATTTTTTATCAGACACACCTCATCCAAAATATTTTATAACCGTATCGAAGTAAAAATTCACATTTTGTAGAAATGGAATCGTGTGGGCCGAGATTTTAACTTTTTTTTGGTTAGGTTATATTATATATGTATGCATTTGTATTTCCCAGACTGTATAATCAGGCAGATTTTCTAAATTTTATGTCGACCGGAACATTAATCTATTTCGTACAAACCGGATTGGTCCTGGGCCTAAAATTTTTGCCACGCATTTTTTAGAACCCGGACCAATACGCGGGTACCTCTAATATGTATTATAAACTTGGCCCCCCTGTCGGGGATACAGTGCCTCCACGTCGGGCAAACTCTCGCACCGCCCTTGCTCAATACTAACTTTACCTCCATTCAGAGACCCTGTCAGTTGAAATCCCTCCATTAGAGAACAATTTTTTTTTTTCAAGAAAATGAAACAAATTCTGTTTTTTTCTTGGTCAATTGAAGAAAGTTTTATAAGAAAAATGAAGAGCATATTATTCATCAAATTTCTAAACTAAGTTTAGATTTTAAAATTATTATTCCAGTAAGTTTTAAGTATTTAATCCCCTTTGTGTCTTTTAAGGCAATGAATTTAATTCTAATGATGAATCATAAATGACATTCAATAAATCCTGCCTTATCCTGCACTATTTTGTCAGGAAACTGTCAAAGAAATAGATAAAATAATAAAATTGTCATTATTTGTTCCTATCCAAAAAACATGCATTTACTTAACTTAGAAAGTACTTGGAGATAAAAGTTATAAAAAATAAAACTAAAAAATCAAAGCAAACGTGAATGTATTCATTTTTTTAAATCTGCAGTTTTTAACTTATGTAATTAACTTTTGTTTTGATTCTTAACTGATTTTATATTTTTTCCTAATGTGGAAAAAAGTTTAGTTGCATTAATTGTTACCTTTTTTAAACAATTAAAATCTAGATTTAAACATGACTTCCATTAAGAGACAATCTCTCAGCATGACCAATTTTTATTGTAATGGAATGTGGTCACTTTACGGAGGTTTTATTGTACATCATATAAATACATGTATGTATGTGTGTTTGTAATAAAATTTAAATTGTTGTATTTTCTCACATTTAATTTATTAATTCTCACATTAAAAATATATATATATATATATATTACTTTCTCCATTTTTTACTATAACCCCAAGCAGATTATTTGTTATTTTAATTGCAAGATAAAATATTTATTTTCTTCATTCTTTTCAATACTTTTTGCTGTTGTTGCTATTATATAAAACCTGTCATAAGGTAAATTTATGAAATATGGTGCAAGGCATAGTTTATGCACTCAAGAATACATAATATATTTCCTTTATTTATTTATTTATTTATTTATTTTTTGAATGACACCTGATGAATAACAAAAATTAACTTTCTTGGATCCTAGCACCAGGCCCCACAAGTTTTCAATAATAACTTTTTTTAACCATATTTCCGGTGACATTGTTAAAAAAATGTTTATTTTCATGTATAGTATAAAATTTTAAAAATAAATATTACTAACAAGCTTACAATCTTTTTAAAAGTCATATAAACAGTATCTTTATTATCCAAAAAGATTTTTATTTGCATAACTTCCAAATGCATCAGAAAATTGACAATTTTTTGCATACTTTACAAACAAAATACAGTCGAACCTCTATATAACGAAACTCCATACATCGAATTTCTCCATATAACGAATTTTTAGTAAGAACGGTCCCCTTTTCGCATGATTACATTAAAAACAGACTCTATATAGCGAAATATCTATCTCCATATAATGAATTTTTTCATAAATTGATCTTAATTTATTCAGTTTTAAAAAAGCTTCGAAATCATATGGAATCAATTTTCCATCACTTATTTTTGATTTATTGTTCAGTGGAGTTGTTTTTTTTTTTACATAAATATTACTTCTCTCCTTATTCTTTAAATCTAACAAGTTCACCCACCTCCCACACACCTTTCAACATCCTTCTCAAAACACAGTCAATTGAATTGTTACACATATAAGAGAGGAATCAATGAGAGCACATAAGAGAGACCTTCAAATGGAGGAAAATATCAACTACAATTTTTCATTCCTTGCTAAAATTTGAGAATTTTTTTTGAGAGCGTAACAATTGTAATTTTAAAATCAAAACAACAAAAAATTACAGATTTCTTCCTCTGAAATTTATGTAAGTCTTCCTTATTTGATTTTCATTAAGCTTTCAAATAAATGTCTTTTCTCTTTTTTGAAACTGCTTAAATAAGTAAAAAATAAAATGTTAGGTTAATATATACTTTTAAACATTTCAAATTCTTAATTAAAAAGATCAAAAATAATATTTGTTCAAAATTTACACATTAAATACTATTTTTAACATGATACTCTATACATCGAATTTCTCTATATAACGAATTTTTTACTGGAATGATGGATTTCGTTATATAGAGGCTCGACTGTATATGTATACACTTTATTGCCATTGATTATTATGGGACACTTGCGATTTTAGACATTTTACTAAATATCTAGAAAAATACATGAGGAATCATTTCGAAACTCTTTGTGTATAAATATAATAGTATACGTCATACATCTCCGTGAAGATTTTTTACTGAAACGCCGTAAGGGACCGTCAACAAATTAAAAAAGAATGAATATCTTTTGAATAACCCTGTCAAAACTAATGTAGCAAAAGTGCTCAAACTCTAGATTATGATTGAATGCCTTATTGTAATACACTGTGTTCATTTTTATGCAAATAGCATGCACACTCACAGAGTAATTAAGGTTTTTATAAAAATGGTCCCAAATTTTTCCAAGTTTTTCCATTATAATTTTCAGAGTTCATAATATAAAATAATATTTTTTTCAGGAAATATGACAACATTGCACACAGTACCCTGTAATCAGAATTAAAAAATAATAAAAATTGTATGAAAAATGAGTAGGTTTACTATGTAATTTTTTACTGTGCATGCGTCAAAGATATCAAAATTTCATTTGCATATTATGTTAGCTAAATGTATAGAGC